>CM068824.1:56598296-57798296 GCA_028554795.2 Sinohyriopsis cumingii
TGTTTATTTATCTAGACCCCCTCTTTTTCATTTTTGGATCTGCCCCTGAAAGGCTTTGCATTACTAACACATCTATTGTTTAAAAACATCCCCCAGCCCCGATGTTAATCGAACATGTTCTAGTTTCTAAATAGATGTAAATGATGAACCTGATTTGGTGTAAGTGTTGCTGGGATAGGGTTCGGATGATCCATCGTTGGTCTATTCCCACCTATGAAATGTTTACTGCAGATATATGTCCATCTGTGAAATTGTCAGTAGTAAAAGTTCCCCTTCCACAAACACGCACCTCTTGAGATTTTTTCGGTTTAAGAAATGGAATCCAAAATAAAATACACACGTAATATGTTCACGATCTGAATATATACTATCGCTGTTACAAAGTCCAAAGCAACAATGTCTTGAAGCACCGCAATATTTTTGTTTTTCAGGGACAGATGCAATTTCTTCATTGTGTTCAGCAATTTATATTGTAGTATAAAATCCGGTTTATTTGTCCTACATTCTGCAACAATGAACAGTGTCGGTCAATCTCTGCTATACTAAAATTTGTGGCACACTGTGTGCAAAAAGCAAGATGTATATCAATGTTTAATGGCAGAATGCACGGCCAATTTTTGGTATATTCCAAATTAAACTTCACTTTTTGAGCAATACATTTATTTTTCCTTGGTGTTGATGCCATTTTCAAGATCTTAGATGTGATGCCGAATGGTAATTCAAATCAGTGTTGGTGATGCAGGCTTGGAGAAAAATTCCGGTTAGACCCCAGTTTCTCTCAAAAGCATTTATAAAACTACTCTTATACATATTGATTAAAATAGGCTAAAATGCTTACGACCAGGCCAAATGTACCAATTGGCTTAAGTTCTACTAATAACGTGACCAGCAGTACCGGACCATTTCAGCAACTGCCAATATCATGACTAGCGCTTAACAGGAAATCGGTTATATTATTAAAGATTTAAAATGATTGAAAATTGGAGAATTCATAATTTTTTTGCTTGCAGGGTGAATCCATGAATCGCTGAAAAAGTCGTGAAATTCACACAAAAATCATGAGGGTTGGCAGCTATGTAACGCGTGGGTTACAAAAGGTATTATTAAAGCAAGTTAATGTTGTGTATACTTTATACACTGCAAAAATCAATGGCAATTTGTATCAGTTATGATTAAAGATGCCAAAAAAATTGAAACCCGGATGGTGAATAAACACAACTGGTAGCAAGCAATAAACTCATTGTTTGAACTTACTGGCAGGACATAAAATGCAAAGGTTATTTTATTACAAAGTAATCTAACCCTGGAAGCTGATTTTGGAGTCTTGTAAGTGAGCCAATTTTTATATATATATACAAAGTCAGACGATGTAGGAAAGACAACTTTAATTCCCTTTTACAAGTATTTACAGGAATTTTGAAAATAAATTGAAATAATGGAATAGTTCTTAAGGTGAGACAGTCTAATGCCTTGTGCACAAACATCAATAATGCAGCATCTCCCAGAAGAGTTTGGAGGAGAAAATAAAATCATTCCATGAATCCATGAAGACCAGAAGAGAAAACAATCTGCCTACAATTTGGCCATTCACATGGATAAAACTGCAGTGTACTTTGATCTGGATAGACTGACGATAAGAAGGGAATTTAAAGTGTGAGAATTTGCATGACTACTGCAGATGAAAAACCTTTCATCATTAAAGTCTACACAGCAGGAGATGTGTTGACCCCAATGATAATTTTCCATGGCATGAGGGAGCTAAAAAATATTCATGCACTGAGGGATGGATCCTCTGTGTGCAAAAGAAGGGGTGGGTTGAGTTTTATTCAAGTACACAATTTAATATTTCTTTTATTATACAATTTAAGTTTGAGTGCATTTTCTGACATAATTTTTGAACAATCTGTAAGGTGTCCTACAACCTATGACATGAAAAAAACAATGCGTCTCAGAACATACAATACATAAAAAATTAATGTAAAAATTAATTTAAGGTGTCGATCCCCAAAACTATGGTGTCATAAAATATATAGTAAATATGATAACTCCTTTAATCACATTTAAATCTAAACTGAAACTCATCTAACGTTTGTTAATAAAACAAATTACCAGATTTCGTAGAATTTCAACAATCCTTGCAAATGTGTTGCTGCAGAAACCAGTTTTAAAATATGGTCAATCTGGCACTATAACTCCTCTAAAGACCTTATGAAATGCTGGAAGCCTTGTTAAACTTCACACCAATTTTGTTTAAATCCAACAATCCTTGCGCAACAGGTACTGTGGAAACACAAGTCATCAATGACTAATCAGGGGTAATAACTCCTTGGTGGAATGCTGGAAATCAAGCTTTTTTGTATTTGGCATTGTTCCAGATGTGGAGGTGGCCGTGGTAGTATGCGTGCTGGAACGTGCAGGCAGGCGATAGTTGTCTTATCTCGCATTTAGAGGTCCTAGGTTCGATACCAAGCAGAAACCCAATATGGAGCGAATTATTGATATGCTTGTTTAGCGGTAAGGTTGGAATAGTCCTAGTACTATTAGTGGTAATTAATGTCCTTACATTCGTCAACCATAGGGATCTTAATATACATCCTCGTAATAAAATATATATATTTATAAGTATATAGTCTTTAGAGTAATTCTCCTTAGGCCAGTGCTTGGAGTAATGCTACATTACTCCCTTATATAGATATAGCCTCTTGTGAAGAAGGAGAAGAAACAGCACCTGATAAAAAGGTTGATTGTGATTGTAGACTCTCCTCAACATCATGTAAGCAAAGCTCTTCCTAGATTATGTGAAATTAATTTTTTGTATTTCTTCTATATGTTTCCCTGACCCATTCTTCAGATCCTGATTAATTTTGACTCTAAAAAAATAAGATTACCATATAAAAACTTAAACAGAAATGGAAACATTCAAATAGTTGGGTGTATAATTTATCTGTAAGCATGATTTATTTTTCTTTCATGAGATAAAGCAATCTCAGCTAGAGTAATCAGTCATGCGTACACTGCAATTGCAACAATTGTCTCATCAGCACCTTAAACAGAGGATATTTGTGGAAATAAAAGGACAGTGCTATGCAAGAAAAAAAAGCCCAAACTCTATAATAAATTGATAATGGAGAAAGCTGGCAATCAAACTTATCAACAATGTGAAGCTGCCTTTGAAATTTACTTCAAACCCAATTGGTATTGTGGGGAAGAAAAAAATCAAAAATATTTTAAACTTTTGGCTATCTCTCCACTAAGGAATGATAATGCATTCTTATTATCTCAAGGGAAGTAGATGACTGAAAATAATTCAAGTTCTATTCAGCTGAACATTGAATCTGGTTGAGGTCCAAAACTCATGGATAAAGTTATCATGTGGAAACCAAAGAATATTTAGAAAGTAAATTAGGAGCTATGCTGTATTTACAGTATATCTTGGAACACAAAAAATAAATGATTTTTTTTTCCTGTCCCAGTACTTATGGTGAAACTTTTCTTGACCTAGGTTAATATGTCCCAAGACTTAGAAACGAAATAAGATTGTGCTGAATTTGCAACTGCACTGTGTATTACAATAAAATAAACCAAATGCACTTCTGAGAATGAAATGAAAGCAATTAATCTTGTCTTGTTATCATTTAGTCCTATTGTTGTCATCATAAGCAATTTATTCAAGACAAAAATATATCCACAAACTGCATACATGCAGCAAAAGCATCCATACTGTAATGTGTATTGCTTATGTCAGAAAACGCACAACACATCATTCATTGACATGAATACTGAGAAATGAATCAAGTTTCATTGTACTCAAAGGTTTGAATATGTTATGAGACTGAAAACTGGATCCAACAAACATCGCAAATGAAAGGAAAGGAGGGACAAATATCAACCGATTGCCTGAAGGTACCTGCCATTCAAGCATGGCATGGTGTAAGATGCAAAATAACCAAGACTGTATCATATCCAGAGTAACCATATGACACTATCTCACAAATAAAAACATTATTTGAAAATACTTTCACTGAAAGTGCAACTGCCAATCTTAGCTGGCTTGGGTTACAAAAGTATTATCAAAGCAAGCTAATGCTGTGAACACTATTTACACTACCAACATCAGTGCCCATTTGTATCAATTATGATTACAAATGGCCAACAAATAGAAGCCTGGATGGTGCATAAACACAAATGGTAGCAAGCAATAAACTCATTGTTGAACTTACTGACAGGACATGAAATACAAAGATTTTGTTACAAAATAAGCCAAAACCCTAGGCTATTTTTGGATTCTTGTAAGTGTGCCAAAAATTTTTTCATATATACAAAGTCAGCCGATCCCAGGATGCCAATTTTGGTTCCACTGTAAAAGTATTTGTGGGAATCTTGAAAATAAATTGAAATAATGGAACAGTTTTTAAAGTAATACGATCTGTGCCTCATACAAGCACATCAATGACCCAGCATCTCCCAGACGAGTTTGCAGGAGAAAATAAAATCATTCCATGAATTCATGAAGGCCAGAAGAGAAGATGATTTTCCTGAAAATATGATCATTAACATCAATAAAACTGCAGTGTACTTTGATCTGGATAGACTGTCTATAAGAAGGGAATTAAAAGTGTGAGAATTTGCATGACTACTACAGATAAAAAAATCTAACTTTCATCCTTGAAATCTCTGCAGCAGTAGATGTGTTGACCTCAGTGATAATTTTCCAAGAGAAGGGTTGGGTTGATGAGGTGATCCTGCAGTGGATTAAAGAGTTTTATCAAGTGCACAATTTAAATTTCTTTTATTAGAAAATTTAAGTTTTAGTGCATTTTCTGACATATAATTTTGGAATGATTTAAAAGGTGTCCTACAACCTATGACTCATAAAAAGCAAATGTGTCTTAGAACATATAGTACAAAAAAAAAAATTTAAACATTAAATAAGGTGTGAAATTAAAGTGTCCTAAAATATATGGTAAATAAAGTAACTCCTTTAATCAAACTGTTTAAATCTAAAATGAAACTCATCTGAGGTGTGGTAATAAAATTAATTACCAGATTTAGTGGAATTTCAACAATCCTTGGAAATGTTTTGCTGCAGAAAAAAGGGTTTTAAAATATGGTCAATCTGGCGCTATAACTCCTCTAAATGACCTTATGAAATGCTGGAAGCCTTATTAAATTTCACACCAATTTTTTGTATTTGGCATTGTTCCAGATAAGCAGCATATCTGTGTATTTTATGCAGATAAATAAACATAAAACACATCAAGAAAATTTTAATGTGTTTAAATTATGCAAGACACTTCTGTTTGAGGCTTTAGTCCAAAGTTGTCAGGATACTGTACCAATTTAAGCATAGTCCATTGTGCATGATGGCACATTCCATCAATATAAACTATGCTGGCCATTGTGGTAGATGTAATTTGAGCTTCTCCACCACTATTTGACTGGCTATTAATTGTTGCATTCTAACAAATAATTTTTACCTTGAGAACCACTCTGACTTCCAAGTGTGTTCTGGGATAGTCGTTGTTGTTGCACCATCTCAGCTATCACAGCCTCTTGTGAGGAAGGAGAAGAAACAGCACCTGATAAAAAGGTTGATTGTGATTGTAGACTCTCCCCAACATCATGTAAGCAAAGCTCTTCCTAGATTATGTGAAATTAATTTTTTGTATTTCTTCTATATGTTTCCCTGACCCATTCTTCAGATCCTGATTAATTTTGACTCCAAAAATATAAGATTACCATATAAAAACTTAAACAGAAATGGAAACATTCAAATAGTTGGGTGTATAATTTATCTGTAAGCATGATCTATTTTTGTTTCATGAGATAAAACAATCTCAGCTAGAGTAATCAGTCATGGGTACATTGCAATTGCAACAATTGTCTCATCAGCACCTTAAACAGGATATTTGTGGAAATAAAAGGACAGTGCTATGCAAGAAAAAAAAGCCCAAACTCTATAATAAATTGATAATGGAGAAAGCTGGCAATCAAACTTATCAACAATGTGAAGCTGCCTTTGAAATTTACTTCAAACCCAATTGGTATTGTGGGGAAGAAAAAAAATCAAAAATATTTTAAACTTTTGGCTATCTCTCCACTAAGGAATGATAATGCATTCTTATAATCTCAAGGGAAGTAGATGATTGAAAATCAACTTATTCAAGTTCTAATCAGCTGAACATTGAATTTGGTAGAGGTCCAAAACTCATGGATAAAGTTATCATGTGGAAACCAAAGAATATTTAGAAAGTAAATTAGGAGCTATGCTGTATTTATAGTATATATTGGAACACAAAAAATAAATGATTTTTTTTCCTGTCCCAGAACTTATGGTGAAACTTTTCATGATCTAGGTTAATATGTCCCAAGACTTAGAAACAAAATAAGTTTGTGTTGAATTTGCAACTGCACTGTGTATTACAATAAAATAAACCAAATGCACTTCTGAGAATGAAATGAAAGCAATTAATCTTGTCATCATTTAGTCCTATTTTTTTTTTTTATTATAAGCAATTTATTCAAGACAAAAATATATCCACAAACTGCATATATGCAGCAAAAGCATCCATACTGTAATGTGTATTGCTTACGTCAGATAACGCACAACACATCATTCACTGACATGAATACTGAGAAATGAATCAAGTTTCATTGTACTCAAAGGTTTGAATATGTTATGAGACTGAAAACTGGATCCAACAAACATCACAAATGAGAGGAAAGGAGGGACAAATATCAACCGATTGCCTGAAGGTACCTGCCATTCAAGCATGGCATGGTGTAAGATGCAAAATAACCAAGACTGTATCATATCCAGAGTAACCATATGACACTATCTCACAAATAAAAACATTATTTGAAAATACTTTCACTGAAAGTGCAACTGCCAATCTTAGCTGGCTTGGGTTACAAAAGTATTATTAAAGCAAGCTAATGCTGTGAACACTATTTACACTACCAACATCAGTGCCCATTTGTATCAATTATGATTACAAATGGCCAACAAATAGAAGCCTGGATGGTGAATAAACACAAATGGTAGCAAGCAATAAACTCATTGTTGAACTTACTGACAGGACATGAAATACAAAGATTTTATTACAAAATAAGCCAAAACCCTAGACTATTTTTGGATTCTTGTAAGTGTGCCAATTTTTTTTCATATATACAAAGTCAGCCGATCCCAGGATGCCAATTTTGGTTCCACTGTACCAGTATTTGTGGGAATCTTGAAAATAAATTGAAATAATGGAACAGTTTTTAAAGTAATACGATCTGTGCCTCATACAAGCACATCAATGACTCAGCATCTCCCAGACGAGTTTGCAGGAGAAAATAAAATCATTCCATGAATTCATGAAGGCCAGAAGAGAAGATGATTTTCCTGAAAATATGATCATTAACATCGATAAAACTGCAGTGTACTTTGATCTGGATAGACTGTCTATAAGAAGGGAATTAAAAGTGTGAGAATTTGCATGACTGCTGCAGATAAAAAAAAATCTAACTTTCATCCTTGAAGTCTCTGCAACAATAGATGTGTTGACCTCAATGATAATCTTCCATGGTGTGAAGGAACTAAAACATATTCATGCACCGAAGGATGGATCCTCCATGTGCAAGAGAAGGGTTGGGTTGATGAGGTGATCCTGCAGTGGATTAAAGAGTTTTATCGAGTGCACAATTTAAATTTCCTTTATTAGAAAATTTAAGTTTTAGTGCATTTTCTGACATATAATTTTGGAATGATTTAAAAGGTGTCCTACAACCTATGACTCATAGAAAGCAAATGTGTCTTAGAACATATAGTACAAAAAAAATAATTTAAACATTAAATAAGGTGTGAAATTAAAGTGTCCTAAAATATATGGTAAATAAAGTAACTCCTTTAATCAAACTGTTTAAATCTAAAATGAAACTCATCTGAGGTGTGGTAATAAAATTAATTACACTGGTCAACAGTGAAATCATTACTGACTTGAAAAGGCCCTAATCTGTAGTATTTTGGTGTGCCGAACACGAATATAACCGTGAAAAATTTGTATTGGCTCTCGTTTTGAAGATATTCATATACCTCATTTTCTATGTTTCACTGTGTAAATTTCTCCAGTAGGACTGCAGCAACATCCGGAATAATGATGTAACATTGCATAATACCATCATGCTCACATCATCCACAGTTGATTGCATCATTTTCTGATGCAATGCAATACTAATGCCATGCGGCTGCTGAAGTAAGTTGACGTCAGCAGTGTACTATACATGTGTAGGCCTATTATACTAATGCCAGGCGGCTGCTGAAGCTGACGTAAGCAGTGTACTATATAAAGCCCAATCAGATAGGTTCAGCATTTAAAATATTTTAGACGTTGTGCGAGACAGTTCAAGCTACTGTTACATAAAACTTATTATTTTATCCATTTACGTACAATAAAGAACAGTAATGCCTCGAAAGTGTGTTAATACCGCGGACAATTTTTGCTATATTTGTGGGGAAGTGACATTTGCCAACCAGAAGAAAAGTATCAATTCTCAAGTGAAGAAGGCATATCATCTTTACTTCGGATGCAAGGTTGGTGACCAAGACAAGCCTTGGGCTCCGCATATATGCTGTGCTACATGTACAACACAGCTTTCACAGTGGTTGAATTGCAAAAGGTCATCAATGCCGTTTGCAGTCCCAATGGTGTGGAGAGAGCCAAGCAACCACCTAAATGACTGTTACTTCTGCTTGGTTCCTCCTCTTTCCGGCGGAATAACGAAGCGAAAGAAGTCGAGAATAGTCTACCCAAACATTCCGTCTGCATTGAGACCAGTTCCACATGGTGAGGGACTTCCTATTCCAGAACCTCCAGCAGAATATTCTCTTGATTCATCTGACGAAGACAAAGGTGAGTCGACCTGTTCTTCTCCTGGTCCATCAGCATGCAGTGATCCAGATTTTCACTGTGGTGCATCATCAACCCCACACAGAATAACACAGGAAGAACTAAATGACCTGATTCGTGATTTGGACTTATCAAAGAACAAGGCAGAATTGCTAGGATCAAGACTCCAACAATGGAATCTTCTAGAAGAAGATGTCACAATTACTGCATATCGAAAGCGCCACCAGCAATTGGAGCCTTTCTTCAGAAAGGAAAGTAATCTGATATTCTGTTCCGATATTGAGGGCCTCATGAATGCTTTAAAAATCACTCATGACCCACAAGAATGGAGACTATTTGTGGACTCTTCGAAACTGAGTCTCAAGGCTGTGCTTTTGCACAATGGAAACATTCTTCCATCTATTCCAGTAGCGTATGCTGTCCACATGAAAGAGACATACGATAACTTAAGGCAGCTACTGAATTCCATTGAGTATAACAAGTACAGCTGGCACCTCTGTGGTGATTTGAAGGTAGTTGCCCTTTTAATGGGACTGCAGCAAGGATATACAAAATACATGTGTTTCTTATGCGAGTGGGATAGCCGAGCAAGGGAAATGCACTACATGAGGAAGGAATGGACTCACAGGCATAATGTAGCCATTGGAGAGAAGAATATCCAACACCCAGCTCTGGTTGAGGCTCAGAAAATCTTGCTACCACCCCTTCACATCAAACTAGGTTTGATGAAGAACTTCGTGAAAGCCATTGACCGGACTTTGCCAGCATTCCGATACCTGCATGAAAAATTCCCTCGACTCAGCGAAGCAAAGATTAAAGAGGAAGTTTTTGTGGGTCCTCAGATTCGAGAGCTTTTCAAAGATGACCGGTTCAACAACTTGCTGGAAGGTGACGCGAAACAAGCATGGAATGCTTTTCGCCTAATTTCTACAAACTTCCTCGGAAATGTTAGGGCAGAAAACTATAAGGAACTAGTAGAAGACATGTTGATGAAGTATAAGAAACTTGGCTGCAATATGTCTCTAAAGATTCACTTCCTTCATTCCCATTTGGATTTCTTTCCTAGCAACTGTGGTATTGTTAGTGATGAACACGGCGAACGTTTTCATCAAGATATCGCAACAATGGAACAAAGATACCAGGGAAAATGGTCCACTACAATGCTGGCTGACTACTGCTGGACACTCCTCAGAGATGCTCCCGAACAGCTGTACAAGAGACAGGCGAAGAAATCTAAGATGTAGTCAATGACTTGATTTTTTTATAGGTAGGCTATTACAGTTGACCTTTTACTATTGGAATGCATTTCGTTATGTAAACATTAATTTCTTGCAGATTACAAAAAAACTAGAGCCAATTTTGCAATTTGACTGTCATATTCGTGTTCAGCACATAAAAATTGATAAGAATTGACTAATTTTATTTCAGTAACATGACTTTTGTAAAAATTTGTTGTCCAGTGTTACCAGATTTAGTGGAATTTCAACAATCCTTGGAAATGTTTTGCTGCAGAAACCAGAGTTTTAAAATATGGTCAATCTGGCGCTATAACTCCTCTAAATGACCTTATGAAATGCTGGAAGCCTTATTAAACTTCACACCAATTTCGTTTAAATCCAACAATCCTTGTGCAACAGGTTCTGTGGAAACACAAGTTATCAATGACTAATCAGCGGTAATAACTCCTTGGTGGAATGCTGGAAATTAAGCTTTTTTGTATTTGGCATTGTTCCAGATAAGCAGCATATCTGTGTATTTTATGCAGATAAATAAACATAAAACACATCAAGAAAATTTTAATGTGTTTAAATTATGCAAGACACTTTTGTTTGAGGCTTTAGTCCAAAGTTGTCAGGATACCGCACCAATTTAAGCATAGTCCACTGTGCATGATGGCACATTCAATCAATATAAACTATACAGTTCAAGTTCCAGATGTTTTATGCACATTTGAAATGACCATAATTAATCACTTTGAGAACATTCACTCAAATAAAGCCATATAATTGAAAGCAACCTGTATTAGTCTTCATCACAAAGCCATTTATTGCATTAAAATAGGTATGATTACCATTTTCATGGTCAGTCTGGTAGAATAAAATTGTATCTTGTTAATTTTGTGGTGTTCACAAAATACTCTAATGAATTTTAGAAAAACACAATTAGTTTCAGACTAGGGAGCGAATTAGCAAATTTATTAGATTTTTATTTAGAGCTTTAATCTCGTTTATGGTGTAAGCCAAATTTTCTTTAAATCTAACAATCCTTGCAAAGCTGTACTGAGGATTTACAAAAAGATAACATGAGTACCTTGAACAACACATCATACACCAGCCCCATAGTTAACAGTTCTGTAATGTAAATAACTGAAATTTCTGTGTAGAAATAATTTTTCTTCTTTTAGTCATGGTCTTCGTGACCTTTGGCCTTTAGACCCCAAAACTGTTTTAAACACAGAATTCTGTGGAGGTTTTCCTTACTCCAAGTACAAGCCATCCAAAAAATTTAGCCAAATAAAATGTATTCCTCAAGAGCCTGGGACAATGAAAACTTAAATGATGGGCACCCATTATTTCCAACATGAATGCCAGATTGGGCAGCTGAAAAATGTTATGAAACAATGATCATGTCCAAAATTATATTGTTATTTTGTACATAGCTGAGTATATGTTGGGTGATTACTGATGGTGAGTGGCAACTGACTAACCCACATTTGTCTGTTAATCATTATTTGATTTAAAGTAATCACAATCCATACTGTCAGCCCTTTAAGGAAAAACCTTAAAGAAACAAGATTTGTGAATGCTTGTAGTAATTTCTTTTATTTCTGCCTGACACACTGAATGCCCATGCTTTTGTTTTAGTCTCTTGAAAAACTGGGCACTCGCTGTAGAGCATGTGACAGTTGCTTTGGTTGGCCAACTTTAGCTGAAGGAATATGGCATTTAAATAATCAAACCAGACATAATTTTTACTGCATGCTATCTTGACTTGTAGGGTGACTTGTAGGGTAACTGCTAATCAAAGAGCCCATGTGAAATGGTAACAGTTCCCTTGAGAGTTCAGACACAGGATTAACAGTGTTGGATTAATAATAGAGTAAACCAAAATGATGTAAAATCAGATAACCCTAAAACATGGATAATTTTCATGTCAGTGGTTGCCAATAGACAACATAATATCCTCCAACTAATGGATTGCTTATAAAAATGGGCAGAATCTCTTCTACATGAAGACATATACACTAGAAATCAAACTTATTCAGGGTCTATCTCTAAATGCCAAATTTAACAACAATTCATTGTAAACATATGCTACAAAACCTGAGTTAGAAAAACAAGCAATTAGGAGTCATGATGGAAATTTAACATTTTTAAGTGTCATCTGAATACTGCTGCATATAAAATTTAGCATGAATAAAATTGTTTATGGAAATAGAAAGATGACTGAACACAGGAATGGTTGGATGGATGAAAAGACATCTGGATATACTGTTGGGTTTTAAGATACTGCAGAAAATTAACATTGTCCTCACTCATTTTTTATAGGTTTTCACATGGAGCTGCAGTGTATCAGTTGTTGTATGCCAGACCCAGAAGGTTGCAGATTCAAATCTTGCCCTGGCCAGGCCAGATTGACTGCTGTGGTGTGTGTCTGGGCAAGGAAATTAAATTGTCAATGGTATAATACAACATGTGTTGATGTGTCATTAAACACTAACCAATCAATCAAATAGTTGTTCACCTATTCAACTATTTCCACCATCTGCACCCAGATAGAAATGCTGAATGAACAAAATGCAAAGCAATCAACCCCAAGGAAATTCCAATTTTAAATGTCATTCTTTCTGATGTCTCAAATCTCTCAACAGTGGTGATGTAAATGACAGGTAGATGATATCTGAAGCTGCTATGACAAGAGGTGGAGAAACAAAGTCAGCAAAGCAATAACATGAACAAGCAATGCTATAACTTTCCAATGCTAAATGGACAGGCATACAGGATTGCTCGACTTTTAACATGTTAGGTAGGTCAGAGTGTTATGAACTAAAACTGACAAGCTAAAAATCTTGTGCAAAACAAATGTCCGTGCCCATTATGCTGTGTATAACCAATTACCTTCTTTTAATGATGAGCAACCTTACAAAAAATGGCAAAAATGAGGATATCTGTTTTTCAGTAGATATATGGGAAGCCACTCTTGACAATATAAAAACTTTCCACTTGTGAAATATTTTCATATACAAGTATCTAATAAAAAGTGCAGATTCTCTCTCTCTCTCTCTCTCTCTCTCTCTATATATAAAGGAAAAACCATCAATTTGCAAGGATTTTCTCTATTCTGTGCCCATGTGATTACCAGCTGCATTATTACATTGATATAAAAAAAAAAAGAGTTCCTAAAATTGAAAATAATTTTGGGACAGCGACATTTTACATATTTAAGTTGTGCATATCATACTTCAAATTGTGTATTTTGTCAAAATAATCACTATTCATACAAACATGAAGGCATTATTTATCTTTGTAAACATATTTAATGTACAGATTGATACTGTTGGGGTAGTGTATTATAGAAACATGAGAGTTGTTGTATCTGATAGACTTCTGAGTGTAACATCTTTAAACAAAACATTTTAATGACTGTGAGTTTACTTCTAAAGATTTTTGTTCTTTATTTGTTTTTTCTACATTCAAATGTGAGTGTTTGTGTGGCCTTGGCATTTCTAGTTTGGTAGCAGATGCTGCATCAAATTTTCAATTGTCACTTAATTTTAGCTTGCAATGAACACTGCACAATGTTGGATTTACCCATCATTTTCAAACATGATTGTGATGCGAGCTAAAACCGCTACTTCAAAAATTTGTATTACTATATTTAATCACAATGTTTTTCTTAAGTATACTGTTTGTTGTACATTGTTATAGGTATGCAAAAGTGTGTGTGACACATAGCAACAGGTCATGTAAGTTCAGTCACTGACAGTTTTCATGATTCATGTAAAAATTACTTTAAGTCTAGTTTTTCTTTTGGAGTTTTTAGGCATTTTTTTGATGGCACCTCATTTACTGCATAAATGTACAGTAGAGGGTCTACAGTTGACACATTTGAGATCTGTACATTCTGATGTGGAGAGAGAGAGAGAGAGAGGAACTGAGGGAGAGAGAGAAGTAAAAGAAAAATTAAATAGGCCTAAATATGGAAATAACAATCTAAATGACATACATTAGGGCAGATATATATCTTAAATGTGAAAAAGTAGTCCCAAAAGTGTTATTACCACTGGTGACAAAACTGGTATCACCACTCTGATGATATAATTTTTCTCCAATCTTTGGCATTTCAATTTACATAACATATATCCATTGTTATGTATTTAGGCTCGAATAAACAGTAACACAGAAACAGTGAAAAAAACAAGCTCTTTAAAATTTAAGAAATAATTTATTTTCCTGGAAAAATTGTGTAAAAATGAAAAAAGGAGAAGAACTTACGGTTTCAAGAATCAAATCCAAAAATAATCTAAGAATAATCCACAAATTATTTGCAAAAGTCCTAGTAACAAATGTTCTAATAATTTCAAGTTCAAATCCTGATGGAAAATCCAAGATGAATGACGATGACATATGCTGTGGTCAGTACTGTGCTTATCTACAGTTCCTTGTAGAAATACAAATAATGGAACTCTGGTGTTGGAAATCCAAATTAAATTCGTAAGCAATGTCTTTCCCAAATTTCTGTGTGAGCACTCCTCAAAATATTTCCAGAGAAAAAGGAATTAATCCTTTTGAAATCCAACTGATCTGAAGAAAAGAATAGCTCAAAATCTGACCACAACAAACTAACTTGACATCAGTGTAAAAAGCCCCAAACTGAGAGATCTCTCTCTAAAACAAAGATTATATTGTATTATAAGACGTAGTTTCGAAATTCCCCCAAGTTGCAAAATCAGAAGGGGGGGGTGTCACGTGATCATGTTTATATCACGTACACAGCACATAATATGGCATTGATTAGACCAATAATTTTCTCTAAGAAATAAAAAATAAAAAAAGTTGTTTACATCTTAAACCCAAAGCCCCATCATGACCTTGACAACATCCAATCATTTTAAAATAAAAACAGAACTTTGTTTACTAATTTTGAATCAAGGTCAGCATCCAGGCCAACACCTGGTGTTTATGAAAAGAATGATTCAGGTCAACCAATTTTCTGGAAAAATATCATCTCCAATGAATAAATTTACATTATAATAGCATATAATAGAATAAAAAATTTAAAACTGACAAACAATTAAATTAAAATAAATATGAATTAAATCAGATATATGTAACATCCATTTATTCTGAACTCAGGCAATCCTAAAACAAAAACATGTTTAGAAATACCTGTATAAAGATCATTGGAGAGCTAGTTTTATGCTTTGGATCATCTGTAAGTAGACTGACTGAGATTACTCAGTTATATTTGCATATACCTGCAGACTGTCCACTAATATTTTGTGACTGTTGTCCTCTAGGCAAGCAGGCTGCTGATTGCTGAACTGTAAGCATGGCATTTGTCGACTGTAGGGTAGCACAATTGTGAGTGTCTCTATCCTATAATAAAAAAGGCCCTGGTTTCAAGACAAAATTGTACAGGTATATTAGTTTTAAAAAATTAATTTTATGTCATGAACCTTTATGTACTTCCACACACAAACACATCTATACTCGTAAGTGCACATACATTAAATATATTAAAAAAACAAGTGTTTTACTGAGTTTGCCAGGTAAGAAGATCAAATTAAAAAAAAAACTAATCATTTCTAGAAATTTAACCTGGACTTCATCCTTTTTTTTTATATTATACCTTTCAATAAACTTACATAGTATATACTTACAAGGCATGAACAGATGAAGAGACAAATGTAGATATGCAACTGAATCTTAAGTCCCTTGCTAACGCTTATGCTGTCCTCATCAACCAAGACAGTTAAAGTTTACACAGGGATCAAAACTGGTGAGTGCAGGGATACATGACTTACAAATGCAGTATTTTTGAGTTAGTTCTATTTATAACTGGGTTTCAAGGGTTGTCATTGCCGGGGGCGGTTGTGGGAGATAAGCACCCACTTCCCTTGGAAATCTCCCAATGGCTTGCGTCTGATAGAGCCTCTGACAACCAAATCCAGCTCCAGGCCTTCATGAGTGGCGGAACCTGTTTAAACTGACTGGAGAAGGGATGACAGGCAAGCTTCTGGCACCTCAAAACCAGATGCTTCAGGCAGATGGGGCTCATTAACCTTGGTTGGTCGCCCATCTAGGAGAAGGTAAACTCCGATTTCAAACCTTCGCTGCCTTGCGACTATACCCTCTCAGGGGAAAGGCTAAGGGAGTAAACCCCAACAGAAAATCCGGAGTCGGAGTCCCTAAGGCGACTTGGCATTGATTTCAGTGTCATCTCGGCAACTCCTGCGACGCAGCTGGTGCCATGACGTATCGGCTTGTCCTTTCCCTTGGATCCATCAGCTGCGTGGAGAGGGGGGATCAGCTGCATGGGCAACAGTTGATTCTCCATATCACCCTGCCCAGGCTTGCACCCTGGAGAGGACACTCCAGCTTCACTCCATAGCGTCGACACAACACGGGAAGCAGCAGTTTACCGGTTATAAGTCACCGCTCGATTGGCGTAGAGCCAGACGCCAGGGGTTGCTTCTGACAGTGGGAGAGACCAACATGTTTTACTGGACAGCTTCTGCCCGCCTCAAACTGCGCAGCCCCCAGCCAAAAAGGTGCTGTCCCGCCACAGTTCGCCTGCCTTGCTGGGTGCGTAAGGCTTAAGGTACGCGAGTACCTGACAAGCGGACTGCAACTACTGCACCAAGAAATAACAAAATAAAAATAAAAAAGAAGACTTCAATCCTCAAGCTAGGTACCTGGAATGTCCGCACCATGCTGACTGGGCTTTTCAGATGATCTCCAGACAATCAGTGATGTTCGTAAGACTTCAGTCATCAACGATGAACTTGCAAGGCTCCAGGTCGACATCGCCTCACTACAGGAGACACAACTACCAGATTCTGGGTCCCTCAGAGAAAAGAACTACACATTCTTCTGGCAAGGAAAGAGTGCAGATGAAGCCAAAGAGTTTGGTGTTGGATTCGCTGTCAGAACACTCTGCTGGGAATGACAGAACCCTGCCAACAAGGAAATGAAAGACTGCTATCCCTCCGCCTCCACACCACAAACAGGCCTGTCAACCTGATCAGTGTTTACGCTCCCACACTAAGATTCGCCACAGATACCAAGGATGAGTTTTATGATGAGTTAAACTCGCTCATTGACAAAATTCCCAAGGAAGAGAACTTGATTTTGCTGGGCGACTTCAATGCTAGGGTGGGTGCCGATCATGACTCTTGGCCCTCCTGTCTTGGCAAGTTTGGCGTTGGGAAGATGAATGAGAATGGGCAGCGCCTTCTAGAGATGTGCTCGTACCACGAATTCAGCATCACCAATTCATTCTTTCAGACAATGCCACAGCACCAAGTGTCTTGGAGGCATCCCCGGTCTAAACACTGGCACCAGCTGGACTTGATCATTACACGACGGTCAGCTATGAAGGGTGTGCTTCTTACCCGTACCTTCCACAGTGCTGACTGCGACACCGACCACTTGTTGGTGTGCTGCAAAATGAAGCTTCAGCCAAAGAAGATCCACCACTCTAGGCAAGAGGGTCAACCACGCATTGATGTGAGCAAGACATCATATCCAGACAAGGCTGAGGAATTCACATATGCTCTTTCCAAGACGTCTGACTCAGAACCCCCCAACGGCAATGCCAAAGAAAGATGGGATTACATCAGAGAGACTGTATACATCACAGCCATATGGATCTTTGGTAAGAAGAAATCAAAGAACAATGACTGGTTTGAGGCTAACTCTGCCACACTCATGCCAGCCATAGAAGAGCGTCGCAGTGCTCACCTGCAATACAAGCGATCCCCCTGTCAGAAGACACTACAGGCATACCAGAAGCAAAGTGCAGAGATTAGCACGGCAGTGTGCCAGTGAATACTGGCTTCAGCTCTGTCAGAGTATCCAGTCAGCAGCAGATATTGGAAACATCAGAGGCATGTACGATGGCATAAAGAAAGCAATGGGTCCCACGAAGAAACTGACAGCACCACTGAAGTCTGCCACAGGCGATACCATCCACAACAAGGGCAAGCAGATGGAGCATTGGGTGGAATACTACTCCAAACTGTACTCCAAAGAGAACCACGTGAACAATGATGCCCTCAACGCCATTGGAAACCTCCCTCTCATGGCCGAACTGGACGAGAAACCTACTGTAGAGGAACTAAAGAAGGCCTTAGAGAAACTGTCCCTAGGTAAAGCCCCAGGGAAGGATGGCATCACAGCAGAACTCATCAAGTGTGGATGTAGCATGCTTCTCACACACCTGCACGACCTCCTCTGCCAGTGCTGGGACGAGGGGGCAGTGCCTCAGGACATGAGAGATGTTAACATCATAACCCTGTACAAGAACAAGGGCAACAGAAGCGACAGCAACAACTACAGGGGCATATCACTTCTCAGCATCGTGGGTAAAGTTTTCGCACGCGTCATCCTGAACAGACTGCAGATGCTTGCTGACAGAGTTTACCCAGAGTCGCAGTGCGGGTTCCGCGCAGAGAGATCCACAATCGACATGATCTTCTCTGTCAGGCAACTGCAGGAAAAATGCAGAGAACAACACAGACCCCTCTTCCTGGCCTTTATAGACCTCACCAAGGCATTCGATCTGGTCAGCAGAGACGGACTCTTCACAATCCTGGCAAACATTGGTTGCCCTCCGAAGCTGCTAAGCATGATCCAGTCCTTCCACGACGACATGAAAGGCAAAGTGCAGTACGATGGCTCAACATCCGACCCCTCTGACATCCGCAGTGGAGTTAAACAGGGCTGTTTCCTTGCCCCCACGCTCTTCGGCATCTTCTTCGCAGTCCTGCTCAAGCACGCCTTTGGGACATCCACAGAAGGGATTTACCTGCACACATGATCAGACGGCAGACTGTTCAACCTGGCACGACTGAAGGCAAAGAGCAAAGTGCGTGAAGTAACCATCAGGGACTTGCTCTTCGCAGACGATGCTGCTCTAGCCACCCACACAGAAGCTGAGCTTCAGCGCCTGATGGCCCGCTTTGCTAAAGCATGTGATGAGTTCGGGTTAATCATAAGCCTAAAGAAAACAAACGTGATGGTTCAGGACGCAGACCCCCCAAGCATCATAATCAGCAACTACGAACTTGAGGTGGTGAGTCAGTTCATGTATTTTGGCTCTACCATCACCAACAACCTCTCGCTCGATGCTGAGCTCAACAAGCGGATCAGAAAGGCATCAACAACTCTCTCCAGGTTGTCGCAGAGAACGTGGAACAACAGCATGCTGACAATGAACACTAAGATCACCGTGTACCGTGCATGCGTGCTAAGCACTCTCATGTATGCCAGTGAAACCTGGACTGTGTATGCCTCACAAGAGAAAAGACTGAGCGCCTTTCACATGCGATGCCTCCGACGCATACTCGGGATCACCTGGAGCGATCAAGTAACAAACAACGGGGTGCCTGAATGTGCCAAGATTCCCAGCATGATCACATTCCTCTGCCAATGCCGCATCAGATGGCTGGGCCATGTACGTCAGATGGTTGACGGACGGATCCCCATAGACATTCTTTATTCGGAACTCGCCTCTGGCAAAAGGTTGATCGGACGGCCACATCTCCGCTTCAAGGATGTCTGTAAGCATGACATGAAAGCCCTTGATATTGATGTCAACACCTGGGAAGAGCTTGCTCTAGACAGATCAGGCTGGCGACATGCTCTGATCACTGGTCTGAAAGCCGGAGAGGACAAGCAACGCTTGCTAGCTGATGAAAGATGATCGCAGAGGAAGAAGAAGCAGCTTCATCCAACACCTGACACAACCTTCAAGTGCAGCAAGTGCAGCAGGGACTGCCACTCCCGCATTGGACTACTTAGCCACAGCAGACGCTGCACAACCACCAACCGGGACATCTCTCATGGGCGCAGTTCCATTGTCTCTCGAGACTAACGGATGCCAACAACAATTTATAACTAAGCAAGTTCTTACATATAAGATCATAGGAAGAATCAACTATAATTTAAGAAGTAGGGTTTTCAAATCAAGAAGCATACACAAAAGTGTGGAAGTCCAATCCCCTGCTTTGCTTGACAGGATATGGAAATAATGAACATTGAAGCATACAAACTTCATTGTAATAATTCAAATATAAATCCATGGCAAACTTTTATCTTGGCTTTCAAATTTCTAGTTAGTTCCTATTCCAACAAGACAAAGTCACTGAGCTACAAAGGGGCCAACAAAAACAAAATGTAAAAAGATGGCTCTCAAACAGGCATCCACTGCAATATGAAGCTGTAAAATTGATTGACAAAGCCCATAACACATATGATCATGCACTGTATAAACTGGTGTGAAGAAATGAATTCCCCAAAATGCACATCTACATATCTTAGACACTAGTGTTCACCAAACTGAATCTGGATATTCTCAATGGGTCCTAAGGTATGCTTGGTTCAAGCAACCTCCATTAGTGAAGGTCTGAAATTGACTGACACAGTTCATAACTGTCAAAGAGACAAATTCCTTAACTAAAAAGGCACATCTACATCTATTAAACAATATTTACAGTGCAATAGGATATTTTATGTTATAGTAAATTAATACAAAACTGAAGGTATTATATTCATCAACAAGGTCTATAACTCTGTAAAAAATTAAGTAACTGACAAAATCTATAATAAAGACAACTATGTATGTCTATACACACAAAACCAGAAACTTTCCCGGAGTGGACATAGGAAGTGACCATGATCTGGTGATGATGACCTTCAGGCTACATCTAAAGAAGGTCAAGAAAGAGAGCCACACAAGAATAAAATTTGATCTTGAGAAACTGAAGGATCCTGAAATAGCAAAAACCTTCCAGGCAATGATTGGTGGGAAATTTGCACCGCTCACTATCCTCAATGCTGACAATACTGACATGGACATGTTTATCACCACCTTCAATACAGCAACAACCGAAACAGCCAGCAATATCCTCGGTAGACATCACCCAGTCAAGAAACCCTGGGTCACAGCTGAGGTTCTGAACCTGTGTGACAAGAGAAGGGAACTGAAGAAGAAAAAGAACGATATAAAAGGGGCAGAGCAGTACAAGGCAGTCAACCAGGATGTCAAGAAAAGCTTGAAAAAAAGCAAAAGAGAACTGGATAGAAGAAATGTCCAAAGACACTGAGGGAAACTTGAAAAGGAACAACAGCAGGAAAGCATACCAACTGATCCATGTTCTAACATGCACAAAACAATGGCAAGTTACCTCCTTACAGGACAAAGCTGGAAACTGCCTCACAGAAGAAAAAGATATTCTGAAAAGATGGACAGAGTACTGCGCAGAACTTTACAACAACTGAGCCACAATAGATCCAGAGGTCCTGAACATCCCTCCAGCAACTAACAATGACAACCACCCTATCATATGCAAAGAAGTAGAAGACACAGTGAGATCACTGAAAAAGTTTAAGTCAGCAGGACTGGACAACATCCCAGCAGAACTAATCCAAGCTGAGGGAGAAGCAATGATTAGCACCCTCACAAACATCTGCAACAAGATCTGGCAAACAGGAGTATGGCCAGCGCCATGGACCAAATCACTGATCATCATCCTCCACAAGAAAGGCAACTTACTATCAGTCTTATAAGCCATCCAAACAAAGTCACGTTAAGGATACTGCTGAACAGACTAAAACCACAGGCTAAAAAGATCATTGTTGAGGAGCAGGTGGGGTTCAGAGCAGGGCGCAGCACAACAGAGCAGATCTTCAACCTCAGGATATTGTGTGAGAAGTACCTCCAACACCAGCAAGATCTGTAGCATGTCTTCATGGATTTCAAGAAGGCATTTGACAGGGTAGGGCATGCAGCCTTGTAGGCGACCATGAGACTTTACAACATCAATGCCAACCTCATCACAGTAATACAGCACCTCTATGACAAGGCCACCAGTGCAGTATACTTCAATGGCAGCATATGGGACTGATTCAGAAGACGGTCAGAGTCCGACAAGGCTGTCTGCTCTCTCCCACATTGTTCAACATCTTTCTGGAGAGAATCATGGCAGACGCACTTGATAAGCATACAGGGACAGTCAGCATCAGAGGCAGAACAATCACCAACTTACGTTTTGCCGATGACATTGATGGGCTAGCAGGAAATCAACAAGAATTAGCTAGCTTAGTAGAGAGCCTTGACAAAACCTCTGCAGCCTATGGCATGGAAATTAGTGGAGAGAAGACCAAAATGGTGACCAATAACATCAAGGGCATCAGCACTGACATCAGGGTCCAAGGTACAAAGCTAGAAACAATCCACAGCTTCAAGTATTTGGGGGCAACTGTAACAGATGAAGGATTGAAGCCTGAAATACTCTCCAGGATTGCAAAGACAACAGCAGCACTGACAAAACTGAAGCCCATCTGGAAGGACATGAACATCTCACTCAGTTCAAAAGTCAGACTGATACTCACTGGTGATTTCTATATTTCTCTATGCATGTGAATCATGGACCATAACAGCAGACTTGGACAAAAGGATACAGGCTACAGAGATGAGATGTTTCCAAAAGATCCTCGGTGTCACATACAAAGACCATATCACCAGTGAAGTAATAGGCAAAGGATAAGACAAGTCATTGGGCCTCACGATGACCTCCTGACCATAGTAAAAAAATGGAAACTGCAGTGGTTTGGGCATGTCTCACGATCATCAGGACTTGCCACGACAATCCTACAAGGCACTGTCCAAGGAAGAAGAAAGAGAGCCAGGCAGAGAAAGAGGTGGGAAGATAACATTTGAGAGTGGACAGGTTTGAAACTGAGCAACTAACTGAGAAGATGGAAAACTGAGAGGAATGGAGGAAGGTGGTTGTAGATCTTGTGTGGTGCCCCAACGGTCTTCTAGACTACGGAATTGATGATGATGATGATACACACAAAATTATATGAGGATGTGTTAAAGATATTAAATTGTACATTGTTCCTGAGCAATGTTGGTTACAAAAAAAAAACCAAACTGTTAAGATCCAAATTAATGAAAAACAATGGAGGTTGGTTTAACTACATCAAAACTAGAGCAAGTAAAATGAAACCTTAAACAAGGTTATACTCATCTACAAGCTAATATATATGTGTATATGAACTGTTTAATGTATTTAAATTATACAAATAATTAATTTCAAGCATTTAGTCCAAAGATATTAGTGTACCAATCCTGCCATAAGCATAGATCATGTTTTATGATGTCACATTTGATTGATATGTCATGCTGTCAGTAAAAGCTCCAGATGTTTGGTGTGTGTTTGAAATGCAGCACTTGATTACAGTGAGAAAACTCATTCTGAGAGATTCATATAATCAAATGCTCCCTGACACAGTCTTGGTAATTTAGCCTCTTGATGAATTCATAACGGTATGATTAATGTTATTAAGACTCAGTTGGGTATCTAAGTTTGTGTTCTTCTTTGTTCACAAAATACCTCATCTAATTTGTAAAAATATAATTAGTTCAACACCAGATGAACCCTATAAAGCAATACACCAACTAAAGGCAATGAATTATGTCAAAAGGTAGCTGTGCTATGCTGTTTACAATAAGTATGAATGGATATACAGCTGAAAAGGCAAATACTATATGGCTCCCACAACCTGTTACTGGCCTGAATTACTGCCTACTTTAAATTTTAAATAGGAATCAGCATTGCTCTATAAGCCCTTCCACACATGTAATACATGCTATCCCTAGTAATTTAAAATAAACTCTACAAATCAAAGAAAGTTTTGTACTATTTTGTAAGCTAACAATACAACTTAACAAAACACTAAGCACATCAAATATTTAGGAGAATGAAGAAGGAATACATCTTTAAAATAAACTGCTGCTCACAAGTTTTTTTTAAAAAAATGAGCTAGAAAAGCAGCAACAGATCTACAAAACTAAAACACTGGGTGGTCATTAAATTGATTACTTTATACATGTAATTTCCATCAGTGTCTGACAGCAAAGTAATATGTTATAAGTATTCATTTACATTTACAGAATTAATGCAATTTAGATCACTAAATATAAGAGAATACTGAACAATACATTGCATCTGCCATTTCCTGAAGGAGACAAGGTATTAATTTTTTTGTAAAGTAATTTTGCCAAAAATTTCATATATTTAAACTTTTCTTGTCACTCGATGGACCAAAATACCATAAACTGCTTATATAATGAGACCCAAGGGTCTCCTAAATCATGTTTTATCAAAGTTCGTTATGACCGAAGTAAATCTATCAAAGTACCTATCATACTAACATATCCATCAAAAGTGAATAGTGAAAAGAACTGGATGGTTGGTTGGTTATTTCTTTTACATGGCAGTTATAAAATAAATATTGGTTTTATTATATTGAGGAAATGGGGGCTAAATGATTTTCTCCAAGGACACACCATGGCAAACAACGCAAGCTGGCCTAGGCTGGTATTAAACCTGTAACCCTCAAGTCCAACACTATACCAAGTGAGTTACTGCTGTTTGTGAAAAGTGGAAAGGAAGAAGTATAATTTTAAACAAGAATTCTTACTAAAAAATGATCTAAAGTCAAATGTAAAAACAACTCAATCTCATCCGGAGGTGCAGTGCATTAACCTATTATAAATGAATAAGACAGTACAGCACTCCCTCTCTATTAGGCCCTTTATTATAACACAATTCCTGTTAGAAGGCAAGAATGGTCATGTATCCGATCTCATTAAGTGGCAGTGAAATTATAAGGCAGTCTAAGGTTATAATGAAAACATACTGTAATTAAAATGTTCCAAATACATGAATATATAAATAGTTTACCTTACTTGACAAAAGTTACAAATAGCAATGTCTGACAATCTTTGGCTGTCACCAATATAAAGCTATGAGAATAGGTCCACAAGCAACATGCCAATCTGATTAAAATCAGATCCCCACTGTCCTGTGAAGAACTGATTTTAATCAGATTGGGACCATGCTTGTGACAATTTACTTGAGGGTCATAAAAGAAACTTTGTGGATACAAAAGGGGTGTATCCAACTATAAAGGGCCATATCTCAAGAAGAATCATCTTGAGACAACAAATTCCCCAGGTCCACTATGCACTTACTTTAAAGCTCCTAATGAAAGAACAATTTGGTCCAGCACTCCCAATCTGTACACTACTTTGATAAATGTACCAAAATTTCATAGTTATCTTATACAGTTTTTGATTTTGTCTCAGAAATTAATGTGTGAATAATAGATGGACATACTGATGAAACTGAAGAATTGTGATTAGTTTAAGGCACGCAGACACCACTAGCTTTATGTGTGTGTCAAAATTTCATAGAGAATATCTGAAATGGTTTTGGATTTGTGCCCTGTACAAACATGTGGAAAATGAATGGATAGATAGACAAGCAGATAAACACATGAAAATTATAAAACTGAAAAGTGTCAGTAGCAAAAGACACATCAGGATCATTGGTCAAATATGCGTACCTAATTTCAGTGAGATATCTTAAAAAGTATGGATCTGAGCTCTGTAAATGAAAAGTGTGA
This sequence comes from Sinohyriopsis cumingii, assembly GCA_028554795.2. NCBI lineage: Eukaryota > Metazoa > Mollusca > Bivalvia > Unionida > Unionidae > Sinohyriopsis > Sinohyriopsis cumingii. Next base: position 56,623,891 of record CM068824.1, read on the forward strand.
TCAATGGATGGATGGATGAATAATGAAAACATTATATATAATCCATCCTATGATGGAAGTGATAAAAGAATGTTTCAAGATAAACATTTTTAAAATGTCAAGATTTTTTTTATAAAAAATTGGTATGAGGAAGTTAAAAATATAGACTGAACATAAAAATACAAAAAGCATTTTAAAAAATCTGATCCTGTGAATTTCAAATCCATGACCTTGTTTGGCAGCCATGACAATACAGAAAAAGAAATGTTTATATATAAGATGCTAAAAATATCAAATATGAATAATTGTGAACAGCAAAAACACATCTGGACTACTATAGATTTCACACCATACAGATTAAAAAAACAAAAAGCATACAAGATATTTTAAAAAATGCACAATACTTTACTAACAGTGTGCCATATTTGCTTGGGCCAGTCTAAATGTATTTCCAGACAACAAATGTGATGTAGTTCACCATCTTCTCTAAGCTTCGAATAATTCTTTACATTTCCATAACTTTGGGAGTTACATCCCTGCACATATGTATATGTAAAAGTTTCAATTTTTTTCTATAATTTTTTATATAAATATTAAAACTAGACATTGCAAATATCGGATGCAGATGGCCAAGCTGATTCTCTAGTTCTTTTAACATGTACTCAACATGCACGATATGCAAGGCCTCCAACATTACAAACACAGCATACTACCTTTAGAACAATGACCTTTCAAGCAAGAAGCCATTCAGTCCATTAATCACATTCATTGCATTTACACTATCCTAGCATAACAATTCATTTGCAAATACAATCTTATTGAAACCAAGATCTACAGACCAACATAAAAGACAGAATTACAAGTTCATGTTACCTTTAAAATTCCCTGCTCATTTAATTTTTGTAAAGTATTGCATTTTATGCCACAGCAGCCATATTGGGCATATTATGTCAGTACCATTATCATTTATGACCAACTATAGGCATCACAAAAAGTCTTCTAGTGAAAAATCCTATGTCAATCTGACTTTGAATTCATCAGGAGTAGCAATAAAAGATTTTCAAGATGACCACTGTCATCGCCATATTGGACATCAAATGTGCACCATATTCATTCAGAACTGACTAGGCACTAAAAGAAGTCTTTTACTGAGAACTCCATGCAGATTTATTCAGCCAATCAGGAGTAGTAGCAATCACAAGGTTTTCAAGATGGTCACTAGGTGGCCATAATGGACATCAGATTGTCACCATTTTCATTTAGAACTGACCAGACATCACAGGAAGTCTTTCTGTGAAAATTTCAGGTTGACAGGACCATCCATTTGGAAAAGGTAGCAATAACAAGATTTTCAGAATGTCCACTGTGGTAGCCATATCAGAGGTCCAAGTGCGTCATTTTCATTTAAGAAACTAGGTTGTGAGATAAATGTGTGTGTAAAGTTTCATGGCAATCCTCAAAGTAGTTCAGGAGCATTAGCAATAACAAACTTACACTAACAGGCAGACAGACAAAAGATGATGGACAGATGAAGGACAACAGACAACATACCATCCAAAAGTTCTTCTTGTCTATGACCAATAGAGCTTTAAAACATGGGAAATTCAATCTGTTAAACCTGACAACTGTCAGGAAACAGAACCAGCAAACTCAATATGGCCTGGTATAAAAACAGTGAAAATCACATTCACTTTTGCATTTCCAGCTGTTCAGTTATTTCTGTAGAATTATCTCTCTCAAAAAAAGTTTATGATATTTGGGCTGTTTCTGCATTATATCATATGGCAGGTCTGGGGCACAAGGCATCCATCGGTATGACCACCAATCTGAGCTTCTAACAATTATCTCATTCACTGGTGTACTGATTTTTCTAGAGTGCTAAAATCTGCCTCATATCTCTGCCAACCCCACCCCCATCCCAAGAGTTATAACTTTAAAACCTTTGAGATTTGTGGTGGCTCTGTGGTTAAGGCACTGGATATTTCTTTTCTTCAATTTTATTGTCTCTATCAAAGTATGTACCTTGACTCAATCAAATAAGCCAACCTCCTTTAACAAAAGTTTTATGTACCTGATTCTCCAACCGATGCATACGAAGGTGATAGCAATCAAGATTGTGCATTCTCCACAAATCACAGCTATGTGTCAAATCTTGAAAGATAACTTCAAAATTACAATATTGGCACAAGAAGTTCCTTCCATTGTCTGTAATAGAAAGAATATGTACATAAGAATTCCAATATATAGACACAACAGATGAAGCATGCTATTTATAAATTTAATAAAGAATCTTATAAATAGGACAATTACAGGGAAGGTATTATTGAATACAACTGGATAATAATAATAATAATAATAATAAGCTTTATTTAGTCAAGGTGACATAATTAGCTCATAACAATTTTTTTTATTAGGGCTCTAGTATTTAAAGCAAAAGGTTTTACATTATTGAATACAACTGGATAATAATAATAATAATAATAAGCTTTATTTAGTCAAGGTGACATAATTAGCTCATAACAATTTTTTTTATTAGGGCTCTAGTATTTAAAGCAAAAGGTTTTACATTATTGAATACAACTGGATAATAATAATAATAATAATAAGCTTTATTTAGTCAAGGTGACATAATTAGCTCATAACAATTTTTTTTATTAGGGCTCTAGTATTTAAATTATTCAGATATCATCAAATTTTGGAACAAATTTTGAAGAACTGACCATGTTACATGAACGCGCTTGATATAAATCACTGACAATGTTACATGTATGTGCTTAATATAAATCACTGACAATGTTACATGTATATCCTTAATATAAATCACTGACAATGTTACATGTATGTGCTTAATATAAATAACTGACAATGTTACATGTATGTGCTTAATATAAATCACTGACAATGTTACATGAATGTGCCTAATATAAATCACTGACAATGTTACATGAATGTGCCTAATATAAATCACTGACAATGTTACATGTATGTGCTTAACATAAATCACTGACATTGTTACATGTATGTGCCTAATATAAATCACTGACAATGTTACATGTGCCTAATATAAATCACTGACAATGTTACATGTATGTGCTTAATATAAATCACTGACAATGTTACATGTATGTGCCTAATATAAATCGCTGACAATGTTACATGAATGTGCCTAATATAAATCACTGACAATGTTACATGAATGTGCCTAATATAAATCACTGACAATGTTACATGTATGTGCTTAACATAAATCATTGACAATGTTACATGTATGTGCCTAATATAAATCACTGACAATGTTACATGTATGTGCCTAATATAAATCAGTGACAATGTTACATGTATGTGCCTAATATAAATCACTGACAATGTTACATGTATGTGCTTAATATAACACTGTTCCTATGTTAGTAAACTGTTTCTCTTTGATTAATTTAACACACATACATGTATGTAGATTCTTTAAGTTTAGTGGCTTGTATTTTATTGCAAATATATAATGCATCAAGTGGAAAAAATGCATCATTCACTGCACTGAATGAGACTCACCTTGTAAGTGAGACAACAAACAACTAGATTTTCTCTGTAGTTTGTACCTCAACCAAGCCTGCTTCTGCACCTACACTATAAGGCTACCAAAACCTTAAAGGCCAAACATGGAGGTTTCTCTTTAAAAGTTATATTTCAATCTTGAGTATTTGCAAATCCAATACCCATTCTGATATGAAATTCAAATATTAATCTGTGGAGGTAGTACCAAGCTAAATTTGAAACATACTCTGGCCCACTCACCATCCCCCATGTCCAAGGAATCAAAACAAATTGAGTTTGGTATGAAGATATTTGAAACTGTCCTTTAAAAGTTTTGTTACAGGAACCATTGAGATGAAAGCCAAGGATGCCCCACCAGCTACTGTGGTTAGGTTGCCAAAGGTATACAGTGATGAAATCTATCAGTGACCCATTTGATAGAACTGTTACAGAGTTCCTAGGCAGATACAGAAATTAACCAAGTTTTGTGTCTTTATTTGAAAGGGAATTAGAGTGAAAGTACAGAAAAGTGAAAGATAATGATTGTTATTAAGGTCAAAGATAAAACTGTAATTCAAGAAAGAAGCATAAGTGTACCATGGTTCATCCCTGAACCAACCATGAAATATATACATGTGACCTTGACATTGACCTTGACAACAGACCTCAAATGTGGAAGTTAACACAACTTCTAGTGACAATATGTAGCTACCAAATTTAATTAATTTATCTCAAACAGTTCATATGTTACAGACCATAAAATGAAACCTAAATTATTGGCTCGAGACCATGATGACCATTGGAGCCCTAAAATAGTACATAACAAATATGGCAATCTTGAACTTTTAATCTTACATTGCTCTAATGTTATAGAATGGAATGGAAAGTAAAGACTTATTCCGGATCAAAACCATCATGTAACTAATGCAGTCAAATAAACAGAACCACTGCTCACATTGTTATGTACATTAAAACACAGATTCTGGGTGTCCAAGTCGTCTAAGGCACTCATCTTTACTGATCACTGCCATCTCCCCTCTATCTGTGTGAGTTCAATTCTTGGGCTAGGCCAGTGTGGGTGTGTGAGAAAGCTTTCCAGTAGCTTCCTGTGAGAACATGATTCTAACAGGGGCTTTCCTAGGTTTTTTCCTCCACCAGTTACACTGGCTGCCATATGTAGTCTACCATACAATGAAAACCCAAAACAACAACATTAACACACGATATTGATACAACTTGGTTGCTGATGAAATTCCCGTAAGTGTGGCCCTGAGCAGATGGTCTCTACATAACAGATATACATGTTTAATATCTCTATATCCCCTGTCTTTTTGGCAGGAACTAATTCAAAGAACCACCATAATCATCGCTAATGTTAACTGCTCCAGTTACCTACACAGGACAATGCAGTATAGTCATGACAAAAATTATCACAATTAAAAACCTAAAAAACAACAATTTCTTTATAAAACCAAATATCCTATGTAATGAACCTTTATTTATTATATACTTTTAAATTTTTCATTTACAGTTGATCCAGGGGCCCCGAGTGGCCGAGTGGTCTAAAGCGCTCTCAGTCACGGATCACTGCCATCTCACCTCTGTCTGTGTGTTTTCTAGTCTCGGGCTCGGCAAATGTGGATATGCAAGAAAGCTTGCCAGTAGCTTCTCGTGGGTTGGTGGTTCTTTCCGAGGTTTTCCCGGGTTCTTCCTCCACCATTAATACTGGCCACCATGTATAGTCTATCTTGTGCTGAAAAATGGTGTTAAACCCTATTAACAACAACAACAACTACAGCTGATCCATAAAAATCAAAATTATTTTTTGTGCTAAAATATTTTGAACATAGAAGTTTATTTTATTATTGAAAAATTCAAACTTTTTGGAACATCTTCAGTCTAGAAATAGAATATATGCAAGAATTAAAATATAAACTAAAATACTGTTGCAAAAATGGCAGAATAAAGTAGATGTTAACTGAAAATATGTTATATGCATCAACTGTGTATTACTTAATATTTGGATACATCTTTATTTTAAGGATTTCTCTCAAAGACCAGTGTGTAAGGAAAGGAACTAGCCATTTCAAAAGAATGTAAATTAAATGGAATTAACAGAGGAACTTGGGACTTTTTTGTACATATAAACCATCAGGTATGGATCTTTCCAATGTACAATAGTAAAATATTAAATAACAGTGTCCTTTATAGAAAGCTAAATTTGAATAATGTCAAGATACCTATCTGCTGCAGTACATGTAATTCATTTTGAAAATCCTAATGCAAATCATAAATAGTTTCCATTATCACAAGCAAGTCAGGGCCCTTTTCACATGATGATTTTATATACACGAGCTTTGCAGTAACTCAACCTTTTGTAAGTGAAGATAATCATGGATACGACCTAATGAACTAGCCTGTAAGTTCCATTTGACTTGTGATTATTTAGTATAAATATTTACTGTTTATTTGAATTCATTCTAATAGTTCAGCCCTTCTGACTAACAGGAAGGACTGCTTATGGTCAGCATGACTGACTACAAAGTCTGTTTTTTATGTTTTGCTACTCATTAAGCAAATGAATGAATGTTTGGTCACCAATTTTCATTTCAAATATTCACTAGAGATTCTTCTCATTCGAATGGTTGGTTATTCATTTCAGCTCTATTTGATGCTGCAGCAATAGTATGCATTCCAGAATCTAAAAAGGTGGAACACTATCTGGTTAAAACTTGGGTTAGTTAGAAAAAAAATTGGGTCACATATCTTCAAACACTTCTTGTTCATGCATGAAAATTTAAACATATTTTATTATTAGTTTCCTTTGCAGTCTCCTTTACTACAGGCCTTATATACTGAAAATTAAATTGAGTAACCATACCCTTCTAGAAGTTTTCCTCCCAGTATGCTTCTTTAGAAATAAATGCTGCTGTGTTTCTCCTAAAGAGTACATCTTTTCTTCTTTAAGCTTCTTATCCATTATCTTTGATCACATGATCTTGACTATTACCCAAGCAAATCAAAATCAGTAAAACAATTATGTCACCCAATAAAACTGATTGTCTTATGCTTCTTTGGCAAAAAGCAATCTAAATTCAGTTAAGCAGTCAGTATACAATCAACTAAAGTGATCTTTTATCAATTTTGTGCAGACTTTTTTTAATATATAATTATATTACAACAGTGGCAACTTTATTGCACCTGTGATTAAAAATAACTCTTAACAGCTCAACCTAGAATGGTCACCATACTAAACCTACACAATTTTACCTGCAACATAAAAACCAGCTTCAGCCATTTCAGCTGGTGATTGCTGTACAGGCCAGGGTGAGCATTTCTTGTTTCGCTCAAAGCGAACAACCTGTTCTGCAAGCTGACCTGGCACCAAATTCTGATAATCCTGAGTAGAACCCCTGACATTTGGATAAACTCGCAGTTCGTGTGCCTGCTGAGGTTCCACAAAATGTCCAGCATGAGGAGAAGTAGACGAGGCAGTAAAAAGTGGATAATGAGCAATCATCACATTCTATGTCTAAAGCATTATCCAAGCTTGTGTCAACAGGATTGGTCTCACCCAATTCTAATTCTCTCTCCTGGAAACTGTCAGCCATACTATAAATTAAAAAAGAATCATAGAAAAATATATTTTATATTCCTCCTTAAAATTTCAAACAGATAATAGGTACAAACTTAGCTATGCTCACCTACCTCACTAACCTTCATCCTCACCTTACTGCCTATCTACCTATTAGTTATATAACAACCAACCTATTACTGTCAATTCACTTATTTCCCTGAGCATCAATTCCTTTTTTTTCTTTGCAAAATAAAATATTCTTATCAACAGATAAATTCATCCAAGGTGACTGGGATACTACTGTTTACATCAAAATTGGATCAATGTCCATTTGTCTTTAAATTTAAGTCTTAAACCTCACAAAATGTGGTAATATAATTCATAAAAGTTGAACCCAACTGCTAACTGCACAGATCCTTAATGCACTGGCAGATCTGGGTCTATTGCAATTTGTTAGGAGTAACAAACAACACAGATCCTGGTCTGCCAGTGTATTATGCAATGGTAGATCATGGTCTATGTTGTTTGCAGCTGAATTCTACTTATAACTGAGTATATGTGGTAACCAATAAATAAAAGTGAATTCAAAGTATATTCAGTTGTATAACACTGATGCTTTATACAAATATGTAGTTGCTACCTGTGCCCACATTACAGCACAAATTTCTGATATTATTAACTGGGAAGTAATTCTCTGAACATGATATACATACACTAAGTGCTAGAGATACCAAAGATAGAAGACTTTTCTTTCAATATTGATATTACCCTTTCAACTCACAAATTAATGCAGCCATGTGAATAATCTTGTGACTGCAACTCCAGGAAGTAAGTTTCATTGATGGAATTCTATGATACTTGGGACATACACTGTATAATGATCATCATATTATTGCAGCTAGAGGTGGCTGTAGGCTACATGGGGAATCAGAGACAGGGAAAAACAAATGCTTCTGGTTACATGTTCTATTCATTCCTTTCGCTAAAAGAATCCCACCAATAACTAACACTGCCCTCTTATAAATCAAGCTAGAAGGCTTTACAGAAGACATCTTGATATCATATTTCTCTATCTTAAAGTGTTTTAGATGTAGAAAACTGTGTTTCCTATGTTAACCTAAACCTCTAATTTCTCAATTAGTCTACAAGTTGATTTGTTAACATAAATGATTACTATATCTCTGATCACATTCACACTCACTTTCAATCTCTGCAGCAAAATATAATTGTAAAATTAATGTGATTGATGTTTAGAGGCCAGGCAAAGATTATCAAAGTTTAAGAATAAAACCTCAATTCCCTTTAAAACTATATGTATGTACAAATTACTGTTGCTAATTAGAACCAATTAATCTACCATCTAATTTCTAATATCATCAACATCTAAAGTTTATCTGAATTAAAGTAAATTGCCATAGAATAAATATACATAAACATACAGTATATGCACATGCTGCTTGCAATAACTACCAGTAACTAAATAATTGCCTGTAAAACAAAGAGTTATGTCTACAGAGTAAAGATGGTCTGGATTAGTGTGCTGAAATGATTCTGCTTGTAGGTTTTAAACTAATGAAGCAGCAAATTTCTTGAAATGTGGATTCTAATCAATCTGACTTTGAAACAGTTAAATCACATCATATCAATTATCCCTACAATAATATCAAAATGTGCATATTTATCAACCACTATGCTTCTTGGATTTTTGCAGGGCCAGTGTCAATTTGTGAGAAAGTTATAAAAGAAACAATAAAACAAAATGTATTCTTTAATAGATTCCCTATCTGACCAATTGTTATGACTATGTTTTTAAACTATGTAACAGAAAGAAGCAAAACCAACAAGTTTAGTAAAATCAACAAATAATTTATTTACCTAGAAAATAAAAGTGAAAATTCAAAAGACACTGTATTGTGAATTAAATTGAAAATACTCCTAATAATCCTATCACAAGTCCAAAAGTATAGCCTGTTCCAAATGAATTTCAATAATCTTTAATGTGCTTATGTACCAAGTCTCAAAGGTGCTGATGTACCAGTAGTCTTCAATATGTTGATGTACCACAATCAGAATGTCTTTGAATAAGTTCTCAATCATCCCAAAGTAGTGTTTTGGTCCAACATGTCAAAAAGCACTGCCTAATTGACATGAATAATTTGAATAAATAATTCCTCTCCAATTATTTCTGAAGATAACAGTAAATGATTCCACAGACTGAGCTTAAAACAGGAATGAAGACTTTGCTTAAAAAAACTTCTTATAATATATCCCCACTCGACCTTTGTTGCAATAACTTCCAGAATACACCAAACTCATAAACATGGTCAGGCCGTGAACTCAAATCCATGTAAAGATAAACATCTTTAAAAAAATGACAAAAAGTCAAGTAGACAAAAATTCTACCCACGATCATGAACAAAGGTCAAGCATGCATTATAAACTAAATATACATAACACAATTCAAATATAACATTTGTTTTACTCAAAAACATAATATTTTACATGATGCTTATCCCTTCAAATGCTGAATAATTTTAAAACTGCCCATTGTTTATCTTAATTCTGCATTAATAAAATAGAGAAAACCACAGATCCATCATATCTGCCAATTTATTTTCTATTAGAACCCAGTTTGTGTAAGTGTTATTGTTATGTTCGACTCATTGAGTGCAACTACTTTTTTTGTTTTCAATGGATACAGTACAATACCTAGGCTCATTTCCATAATAGTATAATGGGTGACATGTGGATGAGGCAGCAGTATATTTATGTAAGCATGGTTCTCCCATATCTTGTGCTTCTCCACCACAGAGTGTTCTAGAATAATTCATGGACAATTCAAGAATTGTTCATGATATTTTTGCAGTGGTTGGAACACAGATCTGAGGAGGTGGTCAACATTGTTTACTGCCTTATCAAAACACTAGATCTCTTCCTCTGCCTAAACTGACAGGTGGGAGGAGAAAGAGGACATGAAGAGAGGAGGAAGGACCATCTCAGCCAGTTCTTTGGCTAACTCATTCAAGTCCACCAAAACCAAACAGATGTCATCATCCTGTTCCCATTCTGGGTCCACGAGTGGCCGAGTGGTCTAAAGCGCTCTCTGTTACGGATCACTGCCATCTCACCTCTGTCTGCATGGGTTTGAGTCTCGGATTTGGCTAATGTGAGTATGTGAGAAAGCTTGCCAGTAGCTTCTAGTGGGTTGGTTTTCTCGGGTTCTTCCTCCAACATTAATACTGGCCACAATGTATAGCCTATTGTGTGCTGAAAAATGGCGTTAAACCCTACAACAACTGTTCCCATTCCAGAGAGGAGACAGACAGAACTTCCCAACCAGAGTCTATCTGACAAGAGGGAGAGTGGGGAGTAGGAGTATTTCCTTCCCACAACTCCTCATGGGAAGATGTCAGATTGCCTCTACTAGCCAACATTTAAGGATGATAGGAAACACTTCTCGCTCCTCCAACAGGGATTATCCACATCCCACAACTGCTCACAGGAAGTGATGAGACCACCCTTACTCAGAGACTTTTTAGGAGAATGGGAATGTTTCTTGCTCCTCCTAAATCATGTGGTGGAAGATAACTGCCCCCCCCCCCCATCCATTTTGACTGGCTCAACATGAGTTGTAGATTAACAACCTGCCATAATCTCAACTGCTTGGAAGCTAAGGCATAGGCATCTATGGTGTCATTATTGAGAAGGAAGCTTTGCTTCTCTGCACTGAATGTCACCACATCCCACAGGTGTTGAAAGGAAACATTGGGAAGAAGGGTAATGTCAATCTCATCCCCTTTCCTAGTGGGGCAAGTATACACAGACTTGCTATCCCCAAAAGTATTGATCAGTTGAATGGACTTAGTGGGGGATATCAATCTGATCCCAGCTTCTACATTACTGATAGGACTTCACTGACTAGTGACCAGTAACCAGTGACCAATAAAGGCAATGATGATTTGATGGATGCCCTTCCATCAGACGATCCAGTGCAATATCACTGCCATAACTTCTCATGAACATACCTGGTCTGTGGTATATACACTGGGCCATTGACCCCGACAGTGTTCGGCAATTTTCAGGAGCATTATGTCTCTCTACTTAATGAGATACAGATCCCAGAGGCTCCTGGAATCAAAGAGTGCCAACCCTGACAGAGTTCAGTGACTATTCAGAAGAATTCCATCCCTTGACTTTGTGAGAAGACAGATCCCATTTGCTACTGGAATTATGAAATGATTGGTCCTATATTCTCCTGGGACTAAGAGTTATATTTCCAGTCCTGTAGGGCTCAAAACAAAGCTGTCCCACTGGGATAGTACTCTTCTTTGGGAAGAGGAAAATTCCCTACACTCCTAGGATTGAGGACATAAGGACCCCATACTCTCCCGGGAGCAAAAAGTACTGGGGAAGAATGGCACTTCTTCCTCCCTTAAATATATGTTCACAAATACTCAACTAGATCCCAAACATTATTGGGCCACAAATGACAGAACTGTCAAATGTCGTTTTGGATCCACTTTCTGGAAAATAAACGTGTGATGTGAATCCTATGAGGACTTCTTGTGCATGCATTTCCCCACATTTTTCAACATTCCTCAAAAGAAAACTGTATTATCAAAGCTAGTACTCTGAAAGAAAAACCACAGGAGGAATTACTTACCCTAACACAGGTAAGGGTTAAGGGGATGAACAGAGAAGAGCACCACCAATTAACAAGGTGCAATAAAGTCCCCTAAATTATCAAGCAAGCTAAATTCACAATTAAAAAAAATCAAGGACTGCAAGAACAATAACTAAATTTAAATGGAAATTAGAATAATTTGCCAAATAATGTATTTCAAAACATAAATGATGGCAATTTTACAAGAGCAAATTAAACACATCTGAGCGTTACAAGCATCCAGGAAATAAAGGAACAGTATCCTGCAAGAACTGATGACATGGTAGTCAGATAGGTTCTGAGTTCTATCTGTTTTAGATTTCTAGAACATTCCATAAAAATGAGCCCAGACAAAAGGACTTATCATCCAGAAAGGAAAGCAAGGCTATAGTGAAAGAAAATGTATTACTGCTATTAAAACAAACTTTCTATAACTGTGCAGTGATATTACCCAGAAATGTTTTACAGCATCAGGGCAATAGCACATTATCATCAAAAACTGTTTTTAGAAATGTGCATAATCATCATAAAAAAGTGATTTTTTTTTACATTTTACTGATATGAAAAAGAAGTACATATATTTGCAAAGTAATCGTTATTTCCCAAAGTTTTAATATGCATTAATGTCAAATTCATTTGTCTTTGATTTTAACTAAATGATATCCTTCATTCACTAACTTCCCCATATATTCTGCTTGGCACATTAAAATTGAAGTCTTTTAAGCAAAGTCTGTCTCCACTAATTGTCAAAAGGTAATTCTGCACCCTCTGTGTCAACCTGTTCCTTAACACACTCATGATTCTGTTCATCACAGAGAATTATCAATCACAGTCTGGAAAAAAAATGGAACATAACATTTATTCAATTAAATTTATGTGTACAAAGATATAAAATTACCAGAATCCAATGTCAATTACCATGGACAAATTCTTCAAGAGTGAAGACAGCAGATGTGTTTTCAAATAACCATGACAGGATAACTAAGATTTGACATATTCCATTCCATCAAGGACAATACATCAATGTGTTTATCACTGTTTAATTTATTTACAGAAGCAATGCCAGAGAGCTAAAATATTATTCAGAATGGCAATGTTTTCCAATGTATGCCTAAAGGACATGGGCTCCTTGATATGCACCAAGAGCTACCTTAAATTGTACCATTTCACCTTCACATCATCAACTTTTGCACTTTCCTAAATCACATCAATCAAGATATAAACCCTGCAAAAAATAAAAAATAATCACTTAATTTATTATGTAATACATTTCAACTGCAAACTAGTTGTTCATTGTCGGAAATATACTTCAGATAAGTTGTTGTGACTAGGATTTTTAACGTAGCTTTAACAATTTTTCAGTCATATTGCTACGATGTCTGCAGTGTGGCAGTTTATAGTGATGTCCAGCACTGGGGCATCATGCTGCAGACATGTACCATGATGTCCCACCCAGTCAAATTATCCTGACACCACACCAACAAGTCCTAACACTAACCTCTTAATGCTGAGTGCCAAGCAAGGCAGCTGTTAGTACCATTTTTGTAAGTCTTTGGCATGACTTGGCCAGGGATCGATCCCACAACCTCCTGCTTCTGAGACGGATGCTCTAACCACTAGGCCACCGGAGCGGTACTTCAGATATAAATGAATGAATAATCCAACACTTTTTATTTCCATGTTTTCAAAACAAATAAAACTGGAAAATAAACACTGCCTCTTTTCTTAACTGGATAGAAGAAAAAGAAAAGAGAAATTAATAGGGCAGCATCCACTTAAGTTAAAATCTAATGATGAAACTATTTTACTATGTAAATCCAAGAGCAACTTGTGGATAAAATGCAACTTTCATTCCTTGTCACTTTTTCCAGAAAATAATAAGAACAACAATAATCAAAACTAAAAGTACTGATACTAATATAAAAACAAAAACATCATACTGCAGTAGTGCCCCATGGTCACCCTTCATTTCACATGTTGATTATTAAGTAGATCTGAACCAAAACTTAACAATATCAAAAACTTACCAAATGATCCAGCAAATTCCACTGAAGGATATGAAGTCTTCCAGTCAGTGTTGAACATCGCACTGTTTTTAAGCTCTTTCTTTGTATAAAATCATACTATCTGAATTAGAATCATGACCTATGGTAAGACCATCTCTTATCTTCATAGCCAGGCCAACATGGGGCTAATTTCATGTGTATTTGAAGGAGGTATCCATTTTTCACAAGAATTTAAAACATAAAATGTGCAACTGTTTTAGCTGGTAGTGAAATCGACTGAAATATATAATTATATACACACTCTAACAACACACTCCATTATATGTTGGTCAATCATATGACTTTATCAATGCAAAACTCATATCAAAGTCATGCACCAACAGCTGTGCGAGAACAATGATTCAACATTATCTTCAGATGGTGATGATACCAAGTTTTATAGTCATCAATCAAAAACTTCACTGCTAGGTTTTGACATACATAGCATTCAGATTCAAAATAAGGCAAAACAATTTTAACAAACTGGAGCACTGTGACTTGTCAATATGCACATCTTCAGATGATGATGACAATAACATTTCCAAAGTTTCATGATCTATAGAAATCTATGAGACTACTGTTTATGAGATTATGATATATGCCACATCCTGCTAAAAGCAAAAAAGTCAATAGCTCCAAAAAAAATCAATGCTGCAAAGTGATTTGTTGACATGTAAATCTTTAGATAATGACCTAAATAAATACTATGGTTTCACAGCAACCCATCAAAAACTCAAAGGAATTCATAAGATTGCTAGCAAAAAAAAAGGGCAATAACTCTTATCAAAACTGCTATATGACAGTGATTTTTTGATGTGTATATCTTCAGGTGATGACCATAATATTTACCGAGATTCATAGCAATCCAAAAAGCCTGCAGGACTAATTGCACTAACAAGATTCGGTGGAAGAAAAACAAGAACACAAGGCTCATTCTACCCATACGTTTACAGAGGTGTGTGTATATCAATGGATGTTCTTTTGTCCAATTTTACTTGCAAAATGCTTAAATTCTAAATTTCTTCATTGACAGTATCTACTTTGGTCACCAAAATATGCTTCTTTGGTTGCAGAAATTTCTCCTTCATTCAAGAAAAAGGATATGATACCATGTGTCCCTCTTGCCAACCCCTCTGTAAAAAATTCCCTATTTAAACCACCCAAAGCCAAGAAGTACTTTCAGCCTTACCTCTTACCAACTCTGCTATGACTTTCCCTTAGATCTTCTGTCACTGTTTTGGGTTCAGTGGCTGCCAAATATTAGTACCCCCACCTCCTTTGTTGGCAGACATCAAATGTTGGTTGAGGCTATCATACTGTATAAGGGTTTTGGCCAATGAACCATTATTAATGGCCAAGGAGATCTGTAAAAACATAGAATTTGCACAATTTTACTGCAGTCCAGATCTAATGAGTACATGGTTCCCACGCTTTTCTAAAGATAAATTTCCAGGTCATTTCCAGGATGAAATTACTGAATGGAACTTAAGAACATTTTAGATTACAAAAAATTTCCAGGTCACTTCCAGGGTTTTTCCAAGATGAAATTACTTTTTTCAAGGTTCACATATGACCATTACTAAACGGAATTAAAGAACATTTTAGATTATAAAACATGCATTTTCTAAATCTAAAGATGTTTCTCTTTCAAGACTCTCCAAAAACATTGAAGTAAAAAAAGATGATCATGTACAAAACCCAGTGCCAGATTACCAAAAGGAAGAGTAGGCACAGGCCTATGGGCCCCACCCCTTTTAGGGGCCCCGCAACGTTTGTTTAATAGTATTTAACAATTTTTTTTAAAAAACATAAAATGTTAATTTGTTTTATAACATTAATAATTGTTAATATTTGTTTTGTGTAATAAAATTGGTTTATTAAAATTGTTGGTTGGTAAAATTAAAAATGTATTAGTAGATAATTTGCGAGGGGCACCCCAAGATTTTGACTGCATAAAGGCCTCCATAAGGTTTAATCTGGCACTGACAAAACCACAAAATCTATCACATGAAACAAGTTTGATTATATTTCTATGTATTGGCATTTAAAGTCATTTCAATGTACAGAATAAAAATTCTAACTTTATTTTGCTGCATTATGTTGCTAAGTGGGAGCAACATAATAAACATAAATTATGTTTTGTTTCCTTTCAAACCTTTAATTCTAAAGAACTATATATATGTATGTATGTATGTATGTATGTATGTATGCATGCATGCATGCATGTATGTATGTATATGCATCTCATGGGGCCCCGAGTGGCAGAGTGGTCTAAAGCACTCTCCGTTATGGATCACTGCCATCTCACCTCTATCTGTGCCGGTTCGAGTCTCAGATTCAACCAGTGTGGGTATGTGAGAAAGCTTGCTGGTAGCTTCTCATGGGTCGGTGGTTCTTTCCAGGGTTTACTTGGGTTCTTCCTCCACCATTATTACTGGCCGCCATGTATAGCCTATGGTGTGCTGAAAAATTGCGTTAAACCCCCACAGCAACAACAACAGCAGCATCTCATAAAGAGTAACATCTCCTATTACAGTATATTAAAAAAAACAATAAATGCAAATAATTAGAATAGAATCTTGTCTTGTAACAAAACGAGGTTAACCCTGAATTTATCTGTGCCAATAAAATCCCAAACAAGATTTTTCAAACAACCTAATCTCCTTAAGATGATCTTGTTAAAAATCCACCATTTAGTCACATGACTTCACAAATTTCAAATAACGACATCGGAAGTCCAATAGTCAAGTGTTATCAACATCAGACTCCTTTATAATGCTGTTGTACAGAAATTCAATTCTATTAAATGAATGTCAGATACTTTTTGCAAAAACCAGCAATATGGCCAGTCTGATTTATCAAGCAGAGAGCACATATCAACATAGTAGTCACATGATACAACAAAACTCCAGAAGTTGTTCTCGGAATATATAAATATGAAGAATTTTGTGTTCTTTTGTTTTTGTATTTTATTACAACCAGTATATGACTTTCATTTAATATTTTTTTCTTCTTCTCTACAACATTTGAAAATGTGGGTTGTTAGATTTGTGTACTCATGTGACTAGCAATGCAAATCGTGAGCACCAGGTCACATTTCATCAATGACATAGTTTTATCTTGTCTTTCAACAGGTTAAAGTCATAATGATTTTAATACTCACAATTTCTGAGAAAATAAGTAATCCAAATCCTAATCCTGCAGTCAGAGAAATAAGATTAAATATTAACATCTTAATAACTGAACTATTTTTTACTTACACTCCTCTTCTGACAATCGCATACTCATTATTCCCGTGATGAAAACGAAGTCATAAGGACAAAGTTCTTTTGCATACCAGGAATGAATTGCCCACTGAATTTATACATAAAGACAGATCAAACTGATCCCCCATTCAAGAGTGCTCTTAAAACTCGCTTATTTCGACTGCAAGAACAAACTTAAAGACCTAATAATGTTTCCTACCTTAAATATTTTCAGCATGTTTTAAGTTTTCTAACTGCATGGTGTTTGTTTTTTGTAATCATATCATTATGTATGTTTTTTATGTTATAGGTGTTGTCTAATGTTGTAAAGCGCTTAGAGATTCTAAAGATCAGCCCCTATACAAAGTCTTCATTATTATTATTATTTACACAGAGTCTCATGATTCATTACCTGTAGCCCCTACATAGTTCAAAATAAGAATAAAAAATGTCATTTTGTTCAACTTTATCCATTACTCTGTAACATTATGACTAGAATAAGCTGCAACTGTGCAAGTGACGAATAGAGCATGGGTTCAGGATCGAGTGACTAATCATTGATCATCTACCAATCACAGGGGTTTGGTGCAAATGTATCAAAGAGATCAATGAAATATACTATCCAGATTGGTACATTTGTCTCTATCATTTATCCTCAGAGTGGAAATAGGGCTTCAGTATACAGGGTCACAGAGAGCAATCACGAGCCCTGGGGTAAGAAATACCAGGGCCTCTCCTAGTTCTTGGTCAAACAAAATTTTTCTTTTATAAAATTATAAAGTGTTGTTTATCCTGGGCCCCTTTATGGGCCCAGGCCCTAGGGATATATTCCTGGTTGCTCCCACCTCTTATCGGCCCTGTCTGTATATCTTGATCAGTGTCAAGCTGTGCCAATCAACATACATAATGAATAGTAGCATCACAATCCATATTATACTACTATCTATTAAAATTATCTAATTTGAATACACTATTCTAATCCAAAGTTTCAGTAACTGAAGTTAAATCAAATATAACCACTGATAATAAATTATCTTTTATTTACACAAAATCTCTGGATTCATTAATTATACCATTTATATGTGGTTCTAAATAAAGAAGAATGACATTACATTTTGTACAGTAATGGAGATAAAATACAGTAATATACAAGAACAAAAATGGAACAGTATTTTCATCAGAGTTTCAAGATGGGACTACTGGGCTCCTCACTCATGGAACTCAGAAGTCCACAGCCTGTTTCTGAGTCTCTGGCATGAACTAGGGAGTCTCTCACTGTCGAAGGGATAGAAACGAGGGGAAATGAAAATGCACATGCTCGCAATTTTAATAATGAATTATTAGCCATTTATAATATCACAAAAAAAAGAAAATATTTTTCAGTAAGAATTTTAAGTTCAAATATCATAAATGTACTTGTAAATTTATATGTATTTTACCCCTACAACAGAACTAAAACCAAAAAGTAAACCACAACAATAAAATCATCAACAGTTAGTTTCAGTCCCAGGAATGATCATTTAGGTTGTTGTGTAGTTTTCTCAGCAAATACAATAGCATCTCTATTACTACCAAAAAAGCTTACATGAATAAACACTTGGCATTATACTGTACTGTATATATAAATGTAACTTACCATCATTAAATAAAACAGAGAAATAATGAAAAAGCGAAAACCAGAAAAACAAATTAAAAATAAGTGTTAATTATGAAACTGTATTAAATGCCTTAAGAGTTGGCCTTAAGAAATAAGATGTAACATGAGCTCTGTAAAAAATATGAATTAATCTTGGTACATGTACAGTGATTTAAATACATGTAGCATGGGACTGCAGTTTTGAACTGTTATCAAGGTGAATTTACACAAGCTTTAGGTACTGATACACAAATATCACCAGTCAAATGGAATTTTCAATTCCTTTTCTTGCCATTTATGCCATTTTCATCACAATTCCATTTTCACCCTCAAAAACCACCCATAAAAACAGATGTTACTAATTCAGTTTTATGAGGCAAAAAAGTGTTTAATGTGTGTGTCACCCAAACGTGTTTTTTTTTTTTAAAAAGGACTTCAGTCAAAAATTTATACGATTACATTTTTGATGAGGTATTTATGGTTTCCCTAGAGTTTTCTATAGGGTTGTTCATCCCAGTCAAGTTTCCTTCACCTTACTCGAATTCTCTCCCCTAGACCTTTTTATTTACCTTTGCTAGAGGTCTCCTAAGTCCCGTGTTTACTACAATGTATGTGTGTATTTGCTATATTGTATGAGTGATATATATAGTTTTCGTTTTGTTTCAGCAATACTAGTCAAATTTCCCATTTCCTTTAGTATCATTTCTTTTATATTATTAGATTTACTTTATTTATAATTTTGAATTTTGGCAAGTCAGCGGTGTACTATGCATGATTAACAAAAAAAAGTCCTATTGTTTTATGTGCATTGTTATGTGTGTCACTTCTCACATGATTTATTTCTTAAAGTGAGGTGGGCTGTACTCGAGTGAGGGTTGATACATTTTTTATTTCTTTGTTTTTCTCCCGATTCAAGTTTGGCCCCATCTTTTTTTTAGATTATTGGCCAAAATCTCCAAAAGGATTTAAATTTGACTATACAGTACAGGAGCTGTATAGTTCTTAGAGAGAGTACAGAAGGAGTACTAGATTCTAATGCCTAAACCCCATGCTGTGTTTGTGTTTGCATGTGTGCTAGTGTTCCATATGTTTTTTTTTTTTTAGGCTCTTTTACGGGCCTGTCCACTTTGCGTAGCACCATGTGACATAGCCCCATGACGTCATTACCTCTTACTTTCCCCATACAGATACCCTGTCCCATCCCTCTTTAAAAAGGAAGGAGAATATTTGTTAACAGTTGTTTGTAAAGTTTTATATTTAGGTTTGAAAACCAAATAGATTAAATGTTTAACAGTACATTAAATTTATTTATTTATAGGGTTACCACCTCCCAGGGAACCGGGGTGGGATCAAGGTCTCAGGCCGCATTTGCATTAATGCCCCTAATAAGCATTTTACCAAGGCCCCTCTCCCACCCCTGTTCCCTGGTTGGTAGCTTATTCCTTCTTATATATAGTTATTTACGTTGCTTTGTAATTTCTTTTAAGAGACATCAAAGGAAATTATAATGACTTTAAACAGTCCTTTAATTTGGGATTCCAGATAATTTATCGCTGTGGTTCATGATGGCCTATGTTCACTTATTTCTTAATTGTTATTACCTGTCCACAGGCCATCACAGTTTTTATAACATAATTGGTTATCTTAATTACTGTCTTTTTGTCAAAATTCCCATCCAAATATAGAATGTGGTTCCTCTGATATCTCTGTTTTTGCAGATTTCCATAATTAATTTTATCCTGTCATCTTTCCTTTTTTCACATTACGTGACTGCATAATATTTAGTAAAGTTTGCTATTTTGCACATAGGATATTTAATTATAGTTTTAATCATTTTTCTTCTTAAAGCAGCCTCCCCTGTTAACCAAGCATTATGTAGGTATTAAAAAATTAAACTTTGGATTTTTAAAGAGCTGATGCTGGCCCAGTG
Organism: Sinohyriopsis cumingii; assembly: GCA_028554795.2. Lineage (NCBI taxonomy): Eukaryota > Metazoa > Mollusca > Bivalvia > Unionida > Unionidae > Sinohyriopsis > Sinohyriopsis cumingii. Next base: position 56,644,494 of record CM068824.1, read on the forward strand.
CCTCCACACTCTATCCCAGAGTACGCTGATATTTTCCTCCTCAACTTTGTTCCTTACATTTTTAGTCTCATTTTACCTGATACAATCATATGTTTTATCTGTGTCTTTTTCCCATAATTCCTTCTTGTCTCTAAATTTGCATAATAGTTCTTTCATGTATCTAAAATGTCTAGGTACCTCTAATTTTTTGCATAGATTATTATTCCTGTAAATATCTGCTTATTTCATAGGGTGAAGCCATACCAATATATATATATATATAAAGCTTCCCATAGGCTATTTGGTTGTACTGAGAATCTTTTGAAATTTATTTATGATGTTGGCCTATTTTTTTAGAATTCGGCTTTGTAGGGCCAAGCCTCCTCTTGTTTTGGCCCTTTATAGGGTTGATTTTTTAACGTAATGTGTCTTAAAGTTCCATATATAATTTCCTTATCTATTCTATCTAGAATTTTATTTTCTATATCTACAGAATTTACTATATAATTCATATTTGAATACATGTATGTTTTTGCTACTTGTGCATGCTCCATTATGCACGATAGCCTTAGTGCCCAGATTTCAATATTATCTTTAATTTTTTTAGTTATATTTTTGCAGTTTTCTCTTTCTTTGTTTTTCCCAAAAATTATTCCTAGGGCTTTGACCTTTTCCTTAATCAAGTGCAGTGGTAAACCGGGGTGGTTTCCCCTCCAGTTTCCTATTTTTAATGAAATAATAAATATAAATGTAACCATGTTTTCATTGTCAGTTTCTGTAGTCAGCCTTGATGATGCTCTAGTATTCAGTGTATGAACCAGCCTCAGTAGTCTCAGTAACTGATATGATAGCACTCAGCAGTAGTGAAACTGCACAGCTGTAGTAGCTAAATGGTTAAATGTGTCGAGGGAAGTGTGAAGCAGAAGCATATATTTTATAATTTTATATATTCATATTTTAATTAGGCAGAAGTAGGAATTTTATTAATTTATGTAAATAATGGTTATTGATGAGTGAAATAAAGTCATCAGTTGCAATTATTGTGTTCTCATTTTACACATATTTAGCCATTTAGGCAACCTTGAACCAGGATTACCTGTTCAAGTTTTGTTTACTGAGCAACGAAGCTACCCTGATTGTTCTTCATGCTGGGTTGTTCTGTTGCACGACAAGTGGTAAATAACTTTCTGATTGGTTAGTTTGCTGCTACTTGTCTGTATAAACAATATAGTATGAACAGCATATTAGTGGTGGTCATTCCATTGGAGCTTCTGAAGGGTGCTGGTCATGGCACTGCAGTAACAAAAAGTGCCTGGTGATTCTTGTGCTTGAAGAAAAATGTGACTTGACCTTTGTCCCATATGAGAAGGTAAATAGATTTATAATAAGGATCATGTAACAGTTCATTTTATATGTACTCTCTATATTTCTCTGGAATGTATGTTGTTGTATTTTAGTATCTGTAATAGCTTATCAACATGCATGTTCGCACCACTCCAGTGGCCTAGTGGTTAGAGCATCTGCCTCGAATGCGAGAGGTCATGGGTTCGATCCCCGGCCGTGTCATAACAAAGACTTACAAAAATGGTACTAACAGCTACCTCACTTAGAGCTCAGCATTAAGAGGTTAGTGTTAGGAATGGTCGGCCTGGTGTCAGGATAATGTGACTGGGTGGGACATCATGCTACATGTCTGTGGCATGATGCCCGAGTGCTAGACATCATTATAAACTGTCACACTGCAGACATCGTAACAATATGACTGAAAAATTGTAAAAGCTATGTTAAAAAATACAAATACAAATACAGCCTGCATGTTTTTTTATGAGCCTATCATTCTGTCCATATGCTTGTCTGTCTGTCTGTCTGTCTACTTTTGCTCTACATACTGATTGTTGTGTTTAGGTTTATTTGGTCCACTATCTCTCTAGATGGATAATTAATAAATATGTGGTGTAGTAAATCATTCGTATTGAATGTATTGTAAACAGAATCAATGTATACATGCTGAACAACAATGCACTGATGGTGGTATTATTTATAGTTGTAGTAAATATATTTTTTTGCAGGGTGTAACAAAACAAAAGAAATTTATTTTTCTCCATTTGCCAACTTTGTGCACAATAAAACCCAATTTCTTATAACAAATACAGGACTTGTACTGTCTATTCTGTGAGTCGAAGGCATGTGCTGTAACACAAGCACAATAACATTGATAACAATAAATATAATAAGCACATTTAATAACAGTTTTATAAAAAGTATTTTCAATTTTATCTATCTAGAACGTGGAAATACGCTCTTTCTCTTAATCAAAAGCAATAATCACACAAGTAATTCCCATGATAAGTTTTAAAAGAAGGTGGGACTCACAAAAGCAGAGCCCTCATTCAAAAACCTGGCCCTCTGAAGGAAACGTAATATTTTTATTCTGTACATTTGTTTACATTACTATATATTTCCTCAGTCACATTAATGAAAATAGCTTATAAATCATAACTTAGAAAAATGCAAAAATAATTACTCCTAACTGGATACGTACATATATGCAGGCATGCATTTATCAATAAATCAATTTTTATTTGCTACCATGGTATAATCAACATTACTTGTATATTCAAGTGGTGTTCCATTGCTGTACTGCATCATATTTACGTGAATGGATGAATTACAACAACCAAACAGTACAAAACTTTATTTTTATTAAACACAACCGATAATCAACATTTTATGCTCATTGTGCTGAATTTCTTGCTCCATTACTTTCTTTAACATGTATGTATTTCGTCTAAATTATGCCGTTTTGTTTATCTCTCAATCTGATTAAAATCAGATCTAAACAACCCTATGACTGCGTAGAAAGGGTAAATTAGTCAAATTAATAATGTACCGCATAAGCATAGTAAATTAGGCCAATAGATTTTATGAATATCCTTCGTGTAATTCAGTAGACTGTACATATAATAACATCCGACTTGAATAAAGATTGCTAAATTAGAGAATATAAACTTACTTCACTTTCACTTCGAAAAGTTGGCCTAAACCTACTCCAAAAAGGAAGTTGACATTAGGACTACCTCGGTCATTTCCGGTCCATGTATTTACCGCAAACACCACAAACCTACCTCAAACCACTTTTATAAATATATTGATATGTATATCTATATTTTGGTAACTCCTGGTATATGATTTTAAATTTTATTCATGGCTGTAAATATTACTAAATGTATCTAGTTAAATTTTATTTTCGTGACGGGTATCTAGAGAGTTTAGTATTACATAGGATCTATAATAAAAGCTTATCTAACTACAATTTTACGGTACACCGCTACCATTTCCCCGAAATTACCTGAGCGGAAAAAGGACTATGGAGAAATGTAAAGAAAAACGGGGAACTTCTGCTTAAAAAGCCCTTCTAAGGGCTACCAATATTGCCTCTTATCCAGGGAACCATTTTGGCTTGGTATCCCGTTTCGATAAAACTACTACACTGCTGTTGGTCATTTCTGCGCACCGAAGGTTTTCGTTTCCAATATTGAAGCAAAACGCATACCGAATTCAAGCGATTGACAAAACTAAAATACAACAATGCTTACCATTTGAAAAGATGCAATTGTCACCAGAATATTCAGTTCTAAATAATATTAATATTGGACACAGGGGATACCACCCCACCCCACCCCCACCCCCCGTTTTCCTGACTCGCGATATGCGGCCTATTCTGCGCATAGCTTTGAAAAGATGTAATGTTTATCCATCTTGCTATAGAAATGAAATATATTACTTTGGACTGTTTCTGTCAGCAGTTCAGTCGAGTAATTAGGTCAGGTTTATAGCTAGTTTTATATAATTGAACGTAAAAATGCCAATAAATGGCAAGAGATATTAAGCAAAGTAAACCGATCTTGTAAAAAAAAGTTAGTAAAGTTCAACATTTTATGAAAAATAAGCTATTACGTGGAAGACAAGCAACATTGAATAGGATGTAATGTGTTTAAAACGTCTTGTTCATGGGAAAAAATTGCTACAAAATTTAGAAACAGACTATACGCCGGGGAACTTGTTGAGAATTTATGTTCTAGCGGCAAGTAGACACGTTGGGTAGCAGACGATTTTGTACGTGTGAGACAACTTTTTGCAAAATTGGAAACTTGGATTAAAATACAGTTTTGTTTTAAGGTACGCATTTCCATCTTTTATATAATGTATTTATTTGTATGATTCTAAAAGATGCATAGTAAATCGATTTTTCTGGGTTACAAGTTTAAGAAGGTCATGGAGTGGGTCTTCACGTTGCCATTTAAAAATCACATTTTTATGTGCATTTCGAGTCTAGATGTAGGATATTTTTTTTACACTTTATGAATATCACTTTTCTTAATTAATGTACGATTCTTCTTTCTGGATACAAAATGGATTTTCTCCCAAAATAGCACGTGGTCAAATGTTTACAGAAATGACGTATCGTTGCACAGAATTACCCGACGCGCAGAATAGGCCGACATGGCGGTATGTACACTAACTTGATCCTTCAATCCACCGGTCAAAATTCAAATCGGTTATGACCTAACAGAGACCAAACTTGTTATATGTCGCTCAGACATATTAGTTATTACAAATTTGTAGGGCATCTACAACGTAGACTATGTACTAGAATTTTTATGATTGTTAGGACGTAGGAAAATTTTACAACTTGTTTTGATTTGACCCAATTGCACAGGTGGCTAGCACATTATTGGCATTTTTTATTGTCCATTAGTACAACTAGACTAAATTTGACTAAGTACGAGCTGGCGTTCTTGGGAGTGCACGACATCTATGGCTGGCTTGCCGAGTTCCTTGCCCTCTTGCCTCTCTCGGACATCTTATTTTTTATATTTTTTTTTTGGGGGGGGGGGGCACTAGACAGATGCCCTCCCTCCCATTTCCCCCCAAAAAGAAAAGGTTGTTTTGTGTTTCTGTCTCCCCCGAAGGTGTGTATGTTTGTATTATTTATAGTAAAATTTTGATCAAAAATGTTATTGAATTTTTGATGGGGTATTTAATTCCTAGAGTTATCTAAAGGGTTGTTCATGCGACACTGAGTTGTATCCCCGATGTCGAAATTCCTTCCCTTATGTGTTTGGTGATCTTTGCCAGAGATCCCTATGTCCCGTGTATGCTATATGTATATGCTCTGTGTATGTGTGCTATATGTTTATATGTTGGGACGGCCTTTATTGTCGAATTTCTCCAGTTGTCCCTCTTGCATTCATAGGATATTTATTTCATTAAATATTTAGACCGAGTTTTCGAAATTTGGTAGAGAAAACGGTGTGATATTTGTTTTTATAAAAGAAACTTATTGTTTTGAGTGAGTGTTCATGTGTGTCGTTTTCTCTCTACTTTTATTGAATGAGAGGCTTGTTCGATAAAGGTTCCGCATTTTCCTTTATTTTCTGAATGTTTCGCCTTTAGCGGATTGTAGCTCTCTCCTTTATTGAAAGTGTAATTGAAAGTTCCAAAAGTTATAACTTGTATTTATGTGTTAGTTAAGTTAGTATTGATAGACTTGTTCTTCTTTAAATGTTACTATTTCCCCATGTTTCTGTTATGTTTGTCCATATCCTCTGCGTGGGTTTTTCTGTCACTATTTCGCAGGCCTGTTCACTTCGCGTAGCGCCTTGTGACTTAGCCCTGCGACGTCTATGCAACATACTTATCCCACGTAGAGGTTCCCTGTATCCCCTACTAACAAAAAACGTCAAATCAAAAAAAAAAAAAAAAAAAAAAAAAAAAGAATCAAATCGTTTTTCTTGTATAAGTTTGGGTTGAAGGTATTTTTAAGTTGGGGTTGAAAGTATGTTTTATCCGCAGGGAAATATTAGTCGCGCGTTGGGGCAGGGTTCGGCTTGCATCTGCGTTACCGCTATCGGTACTACCGAAACCCTCCACCGCCTCCCCCACCCCCCACCCCCCGAGATCGTAGATATGGTGTTTATTTTCTGTTTGGTTTTCTTATTTAAAAAACTTAATCACTTGTCCGCAGGATATCATAGTTGTTATTATGTAGTCTATTATTTATAAAACAGTTTTGTTATCATAATCCACATCTAAATATAAAATATTATTTCTATGATACTTGTATTTCTTACAAATTTCCATTATTACCCTGATCCTATTATTTTTGTTTTTGTCGCATTGGGCCATCGTATGTAGTTTGGTGAAATCGGCCTTTTTACATTGCGGACATTTCGGCATTTCCCTAATCATACGACGTTTTATTGCTTCTTCACCTGTAAGCCAGGCGTTGTGTAAATACTTAAAAATGATACTTTGTGTTTTTAAACATCTTATTTATTCCCAGTTTTTCCAAGTTTTGGTCCAGTTTATCCCCCAGTTTTCCTGCTCTACTCTACACTTTATATATTTCGTTACTTCTTCTCTAATCCATGCATAACTTTCGCTTACTTCTAATTTCCATAGTTCCGTTTTATCCCTGTACTTTAAAAGTATTTCTTTAATATATTTGAATTTTCATCGTACTTCTAATTTTTTGGTTAATTTATTATTTTTATATATTTCTAGTCTGTTTCTCAGAGTGAAGCCGAACCAGTAAATGTATAGTGCTTCCCATGCTGTGGCTGGGTCTGGTTGTATTTTTTAAAATCTATTAATTATATTTGTTAGTTTTAGTAGTAGAGGGCTTGGCAAACCCAAGCCCCCTCTATTTTTGTCTCTATATAACGTTTCTTTTTTATGTGATGCATTTTAAAATTCCAGACATAGTCTATTATCTCTCTGTCTATCTTATTTAAAATTTTGTTATCTACGTCTATTGATTTAATTATATAGTTTATATTTGAATATAAATATGTCTTTGCCACTTGGGCTCGCTCCATAATGCATAGTGGCGCCATGGCCCAGATATCCAAATTTCCCTTTATTTTTTTTCATAATTTGATTGTAGTTTTCTATTTTTTTCTTTTTTCCCCAAGTGCACCCCTTGAGCTTTTACCGTATCTATCAGTAGGTGGGGGGGGGGGAGGAAGCCCACGATGGTTGCCCCTCCAGTTTCCTATTTTTTAAGATTTCCGTCTTATCGTGATTAATTTGTGAGCCCGACGCTTTACCGAATTTTTCAAATTCTTCTTTTAAGTATTTGTAACATCTTCCCTCCCTTATAAAGTTAGTGCAATCGTCTGCATGTTGGAGCATTTTTAATTCTTTTTTTAGGTTAGGTATTTGTATGCCTTGTATATCTGGGTTATTTCTTATCTTGTGGCTTAGGATTTCTATTGCCATTACATATAATAGCATCGACAGTGGACATCCTTGACTCACTGATCGTTGTATTTCAAATTCTTTCGTACATTTTCTATTTACCTGTACACATGAAGTTATCCCTGTGTATAGGATTTCGGTCCATTTTCGGAAATTCGGTCCGAAGCCAAATTTTTCTAAAACCTTCTCTATATAGTTATGTTCTAATCGGTCAAAAGCTTTTTCTTGGTCGAAGAGTACCATGGTGCCTGTTTCATTTATAAGGTCTATAACGGTTTTGATATTTAGAATGTTATTTTGTATATCCCTCCCTTTTCCCCCACAAGTTTGGTTTACATTGATTATTTTGTTTATCCTACCCTTTACCCTGTTTGTTAGTATTTTACTTAAAATTTTGTAGTCTGTATTTAAAAGCGATATAGGTCTCCAGTTCTTTATTTCATCTTTTTCTCCTTTCCCTTTATATATGATTGTAATAATCCATTCCCTCATCGATTTAGACATGTGTTTTTTGCTTAAAAATATATTGTTAAATAAGGCGTTGAGGATCGGCGTTAGTTCACCATGGAATTTTTTATATAATTCTACGGTGAGTCCATCTTTCCTTGGTGATTTTTTCTTAGTTAGTGAAGCTATATTCTTATTTATTTCTTCATCCGAGATGACATCATCACATATGTCTCTATGTTCTGATGATATCGTCATACAATCAACATTGTTTAGATAGCTGTCGATTGTGATGGAGTCTATGTTCTGTGTAGTGTAGAGTTCTTTGTAGTAGCTAAATATATTGTTCAAAATTTCTTCCTTTTTCGTGTAAATTACATTGTTTATTTTTTTTTATTTAGAGTTTTTTCGCCCCCTTTTCTAAATTCTTCACGTTTATATAGACTATTTGCTTTATTGTATAATTCTGTAAATTTTCCCGCCCTTATTATTCTCCCTTGATTCTCGTCTTCTTCGATTATTTATTTTTTTGTCTGTCAGTTGCTTTTTTTCGTCCTCGTTTATCGTCTATTTTAGGGTTGATTTGAGTTCATATTTTGTTTGAAATTGGATCGAAATTCTTTTTATTCTATTTTTTAATATATCCCACTCGTTTATTATGTTTATAGTTTCTTCATTTTGGAAAGTTTCAATTTCTTTTTTTTATTAATTCTATATATTCATTTTCATTTAAGATTTTGTTGTTCAGTTTCCATACTCCTGTCCCCCATTTTATCCTTTTCCTGACTCTTAGATCCATTGTGACCATATAGTGATCTGATAGCTTGGTATCAGTTATGGCTGCGTTGATATAGGTTGAAGGATCGTAGAAATTTCCATAAAATTTGTCGATTCTGCTAGCTTGGGTTTGTTTGTAATTGAAAGTGAATTCTCTTCCTAATATGTTGAGTTCTCTGTGAATGTCATGTAATTGATATTTATTCAATAAGTTTATCATTTCGGTCCTGTATATTTTGTCGCTAGTTGTTAAGTCAGTCGTTCTGTCAATTTCGTCCCCACCCCAGTTGAAATCTCCCCCATTATTAAATTTTCCATTTAACTGAGTTGTTGATAGTTTGTTAAATTTTCGATAAAATTTAGTTTTTAAGTTCTGTTTGCTGGCATATACACATTTATTATATGCCAGTTTAACATTTTTACATGTATTAAGCGAACTTTGAAAAACTCTCCCTCCTCTATCCTTTCCCAGCTTAACCCCGGTTTATTTTTGATTATCGTTGCTACTCCTCCCCTGATATCATTACTAATATAAGCATTACTTGTAACTATTGCATTTAGTTTGTCTTCAGTTAGAAATTTAGCTCCGGTGTAATTCCATTTTGCGTTTCTTGTTTCAATATTACGTCAAAGTTTGTTTCTTTGGTTATTTTTTCTGCTTCCGCATTGTCTATCCCGTTGCTGTTGATAGTAGCGATTCGGAAGTTTGGTTCTTCCATTTTTGCTTCACTTCCCAGGTGCCGCATCACTTTATGTAAACTGATTGTCCTTATATTCTAGTTACGATATATTTTTTTTAGTTTAGTTTTTTTTATGGGGCTCTGGGTTGCCTCCAGAGCCTCATTTGATGGGTTGTTATTTTCTGTTGTTTGTGAGTTGTGCATTTTTTATTCGTTGTCGTTGTCGTTTTCCATATCCGTTCCATTGTCGTTGTTTGTTTCATTGTCATTGTCATTTTCCGTATCCGTTTCATTGTCGTTGTCTGTTTGTTCCTTTGAAGTTTCTTCGTCTGTGTCTTTGTCTTTGTCCTTAGCCTTCTTACCCATTGTTTTTATTATTTTGGTCTTTACTGGCGGGATTATTGTCTGTTGGGTTTGATTTTGGTCTGGTCCAGCCGCACTCCACTCCCCTTCTTGGGAGGAGCTTTGTAAGAACGTATTGTATTTGCGTTTCTGGGACGGTGCAGGGGTCGACGTCATAGGTTTGGTTCCTATTATGTTTACTGGCCCTTCTTTTTTTTCCTTCACTTTCTTCACTTTCTTGGGCATTATCCTCATCAATTTGTAAGAGAAAATATGGATTGGTTGTCAGTATTTCACTCTCCTCTTTGTGGGATCCCGAGTGGCAAGTCTTTTGGGGAGTAGTAAAATCCTCCCACTCCAGATCGTTGCCTCCCGTTGTATTTATGGTAGGTGCATGCGTATTACCATATTGTTTAGTTGTCTCTAGCTGTGAAGTTATGGGATCCCCTTCATCCTGCTTTTCAAATTCAAGTTCTATTTCAGTCTCCTCGACTGGTTTGGGTGCCGCCGCACTTGCATAAGTATACTGTGCCATTGGTTCCTTGCAATCTTTGGGTGCATGCCCAACCTTACGGCAGCGTGTGCAGGGTCGCTCATATTCACATCCCCTGTACCATGTTTTAAGCAAGAAACCTTACACATAGAAAAAAGTAGGGCATCGTATAACGTCGGAGATGTGGAACAATTTCCACCCGTTTAAAGCTAGGTGTCCCGATGTGACGTCATCGTTGCGACCAATCGCAACTGGCGTTACATACTGCTTGGGTCGACATCTAGTACAGTCAATAACGGACTCAAATCAACTCATTGTTAACATGGGTGTGTGTTGGGCCCATTCCCCATCATGAAAGCTCTTCATTCAGGTCGTTAGAGACATATAGTCATACGAATTGACGGCTAAATTAGCAGTGCTCCTTGAGCACATAAACGCCTGGGGGATGTGGCACTAATTCCTTCCCCCAGGAACATTTAGCATCCCGCGGTGCGGGAATAAACCCGTCGCACATGCCCTTCTGGGCGCACGCGACGTAAATCCAATCAATCAATCAATTACGTATCGCCATGTCGGCCAATTCTGCGCGTCGGGTAATTCTGCGAACGATACGTCATTTATGTAAACATTGGATCACGTGTTATTTCGGGTCAAAAATCCATTTTGTATCAGTAAAGAACAATCGCAATTTAATTGCGAAAAGTATACAAAAATATGTGGCATTTCAACTCGAAATGCATATGAAAATGTGATTCTAAATGTCAATCTGAAGACGTACTTCATGAACTTCTTGAACCGGTAACCAAGAAAATCCGATTTACCAATGTATCTTTTAGAATCACACAAATAAATACATTATATAAAAGATGGAAATGTATACCTTAAGACAGTGCTGCCCAACCTTTCTGACACCATGGGCCACTGAAAAATGTTTTTCATGAAGCCGAGGGCCGCAGCAGAAAACTGAAAAACAACGACAGTATAGCTGCTTGAGCTCTGGCGGGCCATTTAAAATCAGCCAGCGGGCCGCTTGTTGGACAGCATTGTCTTAAAACAATACTGCATTTTAATCCAAGTTTCTATTTTTGCAAGAAATTCTCCCACACGTGCAGAATCGTCTGCTACCCAACGTGTCAACTTGCCGCTAGAATAAAAATTCTCAATAAATTCGCCCACGTATAGCCTGTTTCTAAATTCTTCAGTAATTTTCCCCATCAGCAAGACGTTGTAAACACATTACATTCTATGCATTTTTGTTTCTCTTCCACATAATATAAATTTTTTATATATAAAATGTTGAACTTTACTATAATTTTTTTTACAAGATCGGTTTTGTTTGCTTAATATATCTTGCCATTTATTGGCATTATTACATTGAATTTTATAAAACTAGCTATAAACCTGACCTAATTACTCGACTGAAATGCTGACAGAAACAGTCCAAAGTAATGCATTTCATTTCTATTGCCCGATTAATAAATATAACATCTTTTCAACACTGCGCAGAACAGGCCGACATATCGCGAGTCAGGAAAACACGGGGGTAGTACCCCCTGTATCCAAAATTAATATTTTGAACAGAATATTCTGGTGACAATTGCCTCTTTTCAAATGGTAAGCATCGCTGTATTTTATTCTCGTCAATTGGTCGAATTCGGTATGCGTTTTTCTTCAATATTAGAGACGGAAACCTTAAGTGCGCAGAAATGACTGACAGTATTGTATGTGTTGACAATTATTAATAATAATCTTAATAATAAGGCTTAACTGGCACTTATTGCTTAATTTCTCAGTAGCTGATGGGGTTTCGTCGTTTGTAGAATAATTATGTAACTTCCCATTGGTTGGGCTAGGTCACACGAATAAGCCAAATCGACGCAAAATGAGTAGTGTATTGTCACATGGGGTCTATTGTGAAATGCGGTCGCAATTAACAGTGTATATAAAGAGAGAACTGAACAATCAGTTTCATTCCGATTTTGGATTCATTCACATTTGTGTTTCTGTTGTAAGTCTGCAGACGTATTTTATTTGTACTTAGGTATTATTCGGGAGGGAAACCATATATAACACATACAACATACAAAAACAAACAGCTATAAAACTGACTAAAAAATGTTTTAGGCAAGAAAGCAAAACTTTTCGAGGCATATAAGTGGCCCTGAAAAGGTCCTTTGGTTATTTGCTAACATCATTCCGTTAACGTAGAGGGCAACGCATAGGTCTTCTCTTCCTCAAACTTCTTCTGACTTCTGGACTGTAGATGAAAACTCTCTTCAAACAGCATTGTCTTTCCACATAAATTCTTTTCCAAACGCTCGTATCGGTGATCCGGATAATTGTCCATGATAATCTGCAATACATGGGTAAGTCCGTACGGAACAGCATTGACGATACGAGAGTAGATGATTATACTATGTTGACACCTCTTAGTCTCATCCCAGCACATTTAATTGGTTAAGACTTAGAAGTGACACCCTGGTTTTCTAATGATGTTTTGTGCTTCGTGTATCCCTGTCCACCCATAAGATGTTACAAGTTTGTTTGTCTTCAGAAAGAATAAAGATAACAATTTAGTCACAAACTTGTGAGTGTTATTCAGACGTTCTCGGATTACCTGATATGAGCTCAGGATAGTGAATCTTTATTCTGTGTTTCTTTGTAAATATCTTACAAGGCCCTCATGTATACCTTAATTTTCATTTCTTTTTTCTACTATAATTTAGATTGCATTCGTAGTTTACGGTTTTCTGGGTTGTTTAGTTTTTTTTACATCTGTGTAAAATTTTCGTTTTGATTTTTGAAATTGTAGGGCTTCAGTCCCTTCTAAAACCGTGGGTAGTTTTTCCCTAAGCCCAACATGTCGGAGTCAGTACGCGCAAAACAAACGAAGATAAAGGACTACTTCCGACAGACCTGAGAAACACCGAAAACAGAAGGTTGCTACTGGCATACAGAACGCCAGGATGTCAGGGTTTGGACTGCACAAATTTTAAGTGAACAAGAAAGCCAAGGCCAGCCGAATTATTACAGTACCTGGTGGCAAAGAGAACAAAAACGAGCGACATAAAGGGACTGCAAAACGGAGGTAGATGTATCTTCTTTTTGTTTGCCAAGGAAGACGTACCGCTGTACAAGAATGACCAAACAATTGAATTTAGGAGAAAAGCCGTAAAGATCTACGCCCCTCCGCCCCTGATCAAAAATATCGGAGAGAAAGCAGTGGAAGTGCACTTCTCAGGACTGGCACTGGAAATACCAGCTATAGAGCTCCACACTAAAATACAGAAGAAACATGGAGTTAAGCCGATAAGATACTATATGGCTACCTACTGGGGATTTACATCAGTATACACGGGAGTCAGATTAATAATAAGCCTTTCTCTAGAAGACGCAAAGAAGATGCCATCCTTCTTTTACCTCATTGTTTTTTTTTAAATCAAAACCTGGTACAGGGGATGCCAATACCATAGGCAATGCTATAAATGCGGAAACACCGGCCACCTGGCCAAGGAATGCCAACAAGCACCGCAACAGGCCACACAGGAGGCGCCCTTCAATGCAACTACAAAATCTTAGGCGGCAGCTGTAACAAATACAGCGCCCAAGATAATACCAATAGAGACGGAGAGCATGCTGGAAACTGTTCCCGAACCGGAACAGGAAATACAAACCATAAATGGCGAAACTAAATGGGAATCAGCTGACTAAACCAACTCAGCTGAGAGAAAGAGGGCAAAGGCAAGAGCAAGAAAAATCCAGAGGAAAAGAGGAAGCAAATCTGGCAGAGAAGAAAAAAAAACGCACCGTTCTTTGTATTAGAACAGCCAAACTCTGCAGACAGCTCAAATAGCCAAGAGCTGACAGAAGAAAATTCCCAAACCAGTCTTGAAATATCAAGGATAGAGGAGACAATAAAATAACAAGTAGAAGTGGAAACTAATACAGCACCCAAAACACCAAAGGTAACGTAAAAAAGAAAAAGAGCGACATCTACACCCAGAACGCCGTCCGAAGCAGAAATCACAAATCTCATTAAAGAATGTAAATTTCCACGAGAAAGAGAACCTAGGAAAGAAACAACAGAAAAAGAACAAAGAAGGACAGTAAGTCTCAACAGAGACGATAAAAGAAGAGCTCTAACCATAGAGGAATACAGGGCGAGAAAAACTAACCACTACCCACTAAAATCAAAACTTAAATAACTATCTAAATATCTTATAGAACAAATTTTGTTTTGAACAATAACGTAAAAATTAAATATATAACTGAAGCACCTTCTCATAGTTAAGATGGAGATAAATCTGAAAATCCTGACTATGAATGTAAATAGTGTAAATAATAAAACTGAAAGCATTACAGCACAAACCAAAAATATTATGTAATTTTAATACAAGAAACGCACGGAATGCCGATACATGTCATGAAACACTGGAGGAGGACTTAGACGCCTTAGTTTTTATTAGTAACCAACCAACAGAGAGAAAAGCTGGGGTGGCGACAATTATCAGGCAGACCGCTAAGGGACTAAACCATGAAAATATAGGAATACCGAATGACTTACAAGGACGCTACGTCCATCTAAAACTAAACAAGTGGAATATATTCAACATATACATACCACCTGGAATCACAGGAAAAAAGACGACTTTATCGAAAATTTGAACAGATATATTAAAAAATTTGCCGTGGATCCTTGCATTTTAGGCGGAGACGTTAATTGGGTAACTACCGATCTAAATAAAAGTGAAGGATTAACGGAAAATAACAGGAGCATTTTTAAATGGATTAGGACCTTTACAAAAACAAATAATATTGTAGACACTTTAAGATTTATGAATAAAAATTAGAGAGATTACACATATAAATACGACAATAATAAGGAAAGTAGAATTGATATGTTTTATATATCGGAAAGTGAAACCAATGCACTAATAACTTAAATTCTACAAGAAAAGATTTCAGACCACAAATCAGTACTCGTAGAGACTAAAATTCCGAACACACTTACATGGGGACATGGAGTGTAGAAGATGAACAGAGCTCTCGTGCTCGATGAGTACGTGAGCGCTGTTCGCAAGCACCTAAGCATGATGAAATAAGAACACACTGAAGATATAATGATAGAATGGGGAAAACATTAAAAATGAAATAAAACGGATAACTAAATATTATAGTAAGACACACAAAAATACAAAAAAAAAACAATGGTTAAAAGAAAAGCACGCAGAAATTATGACCCTTAAAAGACTGCTAACAGAGCCAGAAAAAATAATATTTAAACAATGGGAGGATATGGAAAAAAAATTACACAAGGGAGTAAATTAAGGGCGGGAAAATACGAAAACCTATACAAAAAAGGGAGGGGAATATACAGAAGACTATAAATTAAAAGGGGAGAAAACAAAAAGATAGATCTAATACAAATTAATGATAACGTCTATAAAAAATAAAAATGACATATTAGAAAGTATAAGACATTATTTTGCTGAGATATGTAAATCTCAAAACATAGATGAAGAGGTAATAAATAGGTATATAAAGGAAACAATGTATAACCAGATATCATTAGATGACAAGAATATGTGCGAAAAGTTTATAACAAAGAAATTTTAGAGGCAATTAACAGCTTACAAAAAGGGAAATAACCAGGATCGGACGGTATAACCGCGGAATTTAAAAAAAAAAAATTAAGTATGAACTTTTAGATTTTTTAGAATTACTATAAAATAATATACTGTTTAAAGGGGAAATGAATAAAACTTTAAGAGAGGGAATTATTACTCTAATATATAAATGTGAGGGAGATATAAAAAAAAATCTGAAAGAACTGGAGACCAATAACTTTGCTAAATAATGATTACAAAATCCTAAGTAAAATTATGACTAACAGAATAAAACTTATATAAACAAAATTATTGATATAAATCAAAGCTGTGGGGGGAAGGGGAAAAATATCATGAATAACGCTCTGTCTATAAGTGCTATAGTTAAATTGCTAAATACTAAAGGGGAAAAAGGAGTCGTGTATCTCAAGAAAAGGCTTTTGATCGAAAAGAGCACGACT
Organism: Sinohyriopsis cumingii; assembly: GCA_028554795.2. Classification (NCBI taxonomy): domain Eukaryota; kingdom Metazoa; phylum Mollusca; class Bivalvia; order Unionida; family Unionidae; genus Sinohyriopsis; species Sinohyriopsis cumingii. Next base: position 56,660,542 of record CM068824.1, read on the forward strand.
TCATTTTTAAACATTAGGAAAATGTGGCTTCGGACCCAACATTATAAACTGGGTAAGAGCCATGTACAAAAGTATATAAGTTCAAAAATAATAATAAACGGAGATCTCTCCAAAGAAATACCTATACAACGATCAGTTAGACAGGGCTGTTCCCTGTCTATGCTGCTATATGTAATAGCTATAGAATCCCTGAACATAAACATCAACCAAAATAACAATATTCAGGGGAAAAAATACCAAATATGAAAAGAGATTTTAAAACTATATTACATGCGGATAACTGCACTAACTTTATCAGAGATAGATTATCCTTCAAACATTTACAATACGAATTCACAAAATTTGGAAAAGCCTCTGGGTCAGCTATTAATCACAATAAGACAGAGATTTTATTATTATTCAACTGGCGGGGTAACCACCCAGGTTTACCTCCCAACCTGATTAAGAAACAATTAAAAGCTTTAGGAATCACATATGGAACGAACTCTACTCACAGAAACTACAGTGAACTGTTAATAAAGATTGAAACACAAATAGAAACTTGGTCACATACGAAGATTAACATCATGGACCGAATACAGGTAGCTAAAACCTACATGTATAGCCAATTGAACTATAAAATGAGCTCGATACAACTAACAGAGGCAATGATTAATAAGGTTTAAAAGAAAATACTGAGCTTTATTTGGTATAACAAAATCCACCATTTCAAGAAGCACCATATATGCAGACCTCAGGACAAAGGAGGATTAGCCCTACCCAGCTTAAGTATAACACAAAAATCTAACATTTTGAATAGTTTTAAATATATAAATAACCCTCCCCAATTACCATGGGAAGCTATTTACTTATACTTATATGGATACCTATGTTGTTTTAACAATACAATATATCAAAATAACTTATTAGCTAAACTGTTAAAACCACCTGGGACTAAACTATTAAAACCACCTGGGACTTGTAAAAGAATAAGCTATATATTATATAAATATAGAGATAACAAAGATATATGGGATAAAAACATGAATACATACAATATACTAAATGAGATAGCAAGCCAAGATAAAGACACAATATAATTCAAGGATCCCAATTCAAACTGGCCGATAATATGGAACAATTACGCGAACATAAAATCACCAGCTGTCCAAGGCAAACTATTTTTATATTTACATGGAAGCTGGATGACTGGTGATGCGACTTTTAACAGACAAATAATCAACACAATACCAAGATGTAGGTTATGTAAAAACCATATTGATTCAAAAGAACATTTAATATTAAGATGCACAAAGAAAGATACGGAGACACAAAATATAAAAAACAAAATCATAAATAAATATGGAACCTTTAATGCCATGCAACAGTTGTTTACAAATAATATCGAGGACAAGAGTTTATACAATGACATAATATGGTATATCAACTCCATTATGAAAACAAGAAGGGAAGATTTTAAATAATAAATGCTAAATTCTAAAATATAATTCCAAATTAAATACACTAAAACTTCTATAAAATGTCTGGGAAAAAGAGGTCCTTGTAAGACTACACTATCTCTGACAACAACTACACATACAGTGCACACATAAACATACCAATACAACATACACCGCTTCTTTCACACTTTACTCATTGCAACTCCACCCCCAAAGGCAGAAAAGTTTACTATATTCTAAAACCAGGCAAAAAGTCCATTAAACCACCCAAATTTAAAAGTGTGGACCTAAAAATTAATCAATTGTATAATGACAGGAAAACAAAATTAGCTGCCAGTTTTTGGTAAACTTTTAGGACCCCAACCAGTTAATATCAACTGTTATCATTATCATGCAATTGAGGACCTACAACACACATTCAATAATTGTACTAAATATCAACAGGCAAGAGCAAAATTCATAAAAGCTCAAAAAGCAATTGGAACCCCTTATACCTACCCAGGCATACTAGACAATAGCAACCCCAATTTAAATTTAACATTTTGTAACATCCTAAGTTACCTAGAAACAACAGGACTAAAAGATAAAATATAAAACCCCATCACTCCCTGTCAGGCATCTAGCATCTTAAAATATACCATATCAAATTACTAAACCTAACACACACACGCACACGCACACAGACATACATTGAACTAGGTTCTGTCTTCTCAAACAATCACTAAAATACCCTTTCCCCCATAATTAAAGCATCATATAGCTAGCTAACAAAAAATTAAAATTAGGGAACATATAAGATCAGATGTCTTTGACAAGTCTTAGCGACCCGAGTATTTGGCAGGGATATCTCTCTTATCAAAATAACCAATTTGGCTTGGTATCCTAATTCGATAAAACCACCTTGTATTCTAACTTGATCCTTTTTACCACTGCTTCAAAATTCAAACCAGCCTTATTAACCTAACAGTGACAAAACTTTTTATATGTCGCTCAGACATTAGCATTCAGAAATGAGTAGGTACATTACTACGTACACTTTGTACCAGAATTATTAGATTGATATGACGTAGGACATTTTTTTTATAACTCCTTTAATTTGACTCAATTGCACAGGTATCTGACACGATATTGGTACTCTTTATTGTCCCTTTAAATAACAACTAAAGTTGGTTAAGTACGAACTGGCGTTTTGTGGTGTAAACGACATCCTTGGCCGACTTGCCTCCTTCCCTCTCTCTGACAACGTACATAGACGGAGATGTGGAATAATTTCCACCCGTCTAAAGCTAGGTGTCCTAATGTGACGTCATCGCTGCGACCAATTGCAGCGGACGTTACATACTACTTCGGATGACAACTAGTGCAGTCCACAACTGACTGAATTCCAACGTTCTGGAACGTTCCACCTAGTCCCACGACCTGATTGCTAAATTAGCAGTGCTCTGTGAGCTCATAAACGCCTGGGAGATGTGGCTCTAATTCCTTCCCCCAGGAACAATTATCAGTCCGCCGTGCGGACATAAATCAGAGGCACATGCACTTCGTGCGAAGTCCTCTTAAATCCAAATGAGCAATCAATAAATCGTTCGCGCCATTCAACATTGAATAGTAAAATGGATTTGTTCAACAACTTAAAAGACAGCTGGTACTTGATGGTAGATGCCGCCTATGTGGTGGAAAGGCTAGAACATGAATGGAAATATCCAGTTACCAAAGACTTTATGACAAGTCAAGTGACCAGCCTGAAAGTAGCCAGAGATCTGGTAAAAGGCATGATAGAGGAGGAAGTAGAAAAGTTAAGAGGCTTCATTAAACCAAAATATGTGAGAGTGGGAACCTTGAAGAATACTCCAAATAATCACTGGAGAATTTCCACTAAAACTGAGAAGACAGGAAACGCTACTCAGATATACCCCACCCCACCCCACCCAGTTTAACATTAATGTCCCATTGTCCCTAGGGTATCTCACTATATTACTTTGGGTAGTAGTTTATTCACAACAGTTAGATAGTGGTTTTTTTTCTTCTCAATAATATGTCAATCAGCTGTAAGTGAGAATAAATCCCAAACACGAAGGATAAACTGTCAGATAGACTGCTTTACTCAAAATCTAGGAAAGGTAATAACGAATTAAAACGAGACGACTCTTTAAATGGACTACGGACCTTCCAACAAGTAAGACACAAAACGTATCGAGAAGAATGTAAAAGAAAATAGCAAGACCAAAGCTCGTGCTCAGAAAATATTGCCGGTGAGCTGTTAGAGATAATGGGCATGTGCAGGAAACATCCGTTTATGAAATGAATAATACACGACAGAGAAAAATTGCCATCCAACATATCATGTACTGACAACCAAATAGCAGACTTACATTTTAGGGACACGTGATCAACAATCAGAATTGACCCGACTTTTAATCTGGGAAGACTTTATCTCACAACAATAGTATACCAAAAAAAAACCAGAGTATCATAAAGAAAGATACAAATGAACATCCCATTCTTTTTTTTTCGGTCCCGTGCTTTTGCACCAAGACGCCAAGCTATGAAACATACAGAACATTACTATCACACATCGGAGCCAAACTCGAGAACATCATCAGAAGTGTCGAAATAATACAACACAAGCACGTACTATTTGGTACAGATGAAGAATCCCGAATTTGTCTCGGGTGCAATGTACAAAGCACATGAAGAAAATCATTAAATTACAACTGCAAAGAAAAGTTGGCGTGACTAGGAATCAGAAGAGAACAGTCATATATGAAACTTTTGGCGACGATGGGTTGGTTAATGCAGACAGCTCAGTTCTCTTTGAGGGGAGATCATCGGAAATAACGTAACTTCTTCGTATCCACACTCTCTATACCTAGCAGTAGTACAGAGGGAGGCAACAAAATCAGACAACCAGAGCCGTTATCATATCAGTAATATGCGCGGGTTTTGAAAATTATCAAACTTGTCTCAGCTCTTGTCGATAAAAGCTTAAATAGAAAGTATAGAGGAAGAAGTCTTATTTATTAAGAGCCTCATCAATATATTTCCTTCTGTTCCCTATTATTCTGAGGTACGCCTTGAATTTGCTGGGTCTCTCGTCACAGAAAGCCGGATTAGAGCCCGAACGCACAGAACATCACGTACATGCGATGGCAGAAGATTGGAAGCAGATATTTGTGAGAGTGTAATAAATGATGCAAAAGTTGTTTCGATACTTGTACAACTGAGTGAAGATTAATATATGACCAACACCAACAAAAACCTGATAAAATAAAGAAGATAAATAAAATAAAACCACCTATTGTAAAGCTAGCTCATGCGCATGGAAGTTACCTTTATACTGGTTGGTCTCATATTTTCCATGATAAGTAAATTCACAAGATTTCTAGCTGCCTTATAATTATAATTATTCTTAAATTTCTCAGGAAATCTGGCATCTTTAATCACAACACCCTCGCTGCTATGTTGTATACCAAATTTGTAATTGATTTCTACAAATTTGTCACAATTTTATTTTTATGTTCAAGTTTCGGGCCTGAATAGTTTTCAATACGCACTTATGTTACAAATTTGGATCTCGTCTTATCTTCATGACTCGTTTTATTCTTATTTACAGTATATCAGTGTAAAATGGGATGTGCTTGTTTGATTGTAACTATAGCACTGGATTCCTATGTTGATTGTCAGCCATAGAAAGCTTCGCTTCTGTACTAACCTGTTCAACAAACAAAAATAAAACAACAACAACAAGACACATTGTTGACACCCAGTCTAGAGGATTGTGGGTGTTTACATATCGATAGTAGTAAAATTAAATCCTGGTCTTTGAAATTATTTTTTAAAATTAAATTATTCTAGACAGACGTTTTTATAAGGAAATGCACACAAGATTCAACACAAGATTATTAACTTTCGTTTCCTTTCATTATTTGTTTTCCTACTATAGTGATATTAGGTCGTTAAGAAAAGTGCACGAAATAAATGGCTATGACATTGGTGATAATCGTGATAGTAAGGTAAGTTCCTGAAAACGTATCTTTGATGTTGAATTTAAGAACGAGTTCATTCAATTGACATGTTGAATCGAGTGGAGATATAATTTTTGTTAAAATTCCATTCTTTAATTCTTTGTTATTGACTTATTCAATAGTCCAGGTAGTTCTTATTCTTCCTTCCAAAATATCGTTTGAACAATACGCGTGTCAAATACGTTCCAGTAATTCTCACAACAACAAAAACCGAAATCGTCCAACTCCTTTTTTCCTACGTTTTTGTGTTTCCTTAAACGACGTTTTGCCTTGTTTGTCTTCAGTTTTTATTAGGATTCTTAAAACATTTTCTCACTATTTACATTGACTTGTTTTCTTTCTTTCTTTTCTTTTCTTTTAAAGAACTTCTGTATCATTGCATTCTCACTCCATAAACGAAAATTTTAGCCAAAGCTTATTTTAATTACAACACAACAAAGAAAATTGTATCCACTAATGCTACTATATATGGAAAGTCTAGAAATGTACCCAAGGATTCAGAATACAATTACTAGAGTTTGACATAAATGTACACCAGAGGGTCTACATTTGACACATTTTAAGATCTGCACAACCTGAGAGAGAGAGAGAGAGAGAGAGAGAGAGAGAGAGAGAGAGAGTGAGAGAGTTGTTTCGACGGTATCAGACACTTTTGGAAAGCTAAGGGAACTACTAATTCTAGAACAGCAAGGTTATGACAAAGAAAAAAGAACAAAAGAACAATATGGCAAAATTCTGAACAGTACATAACCGATTCAAACGTACTGTTGGACCATGCTGATGGAGGTGACAGTATGTTTTTGTTACAAGTGACATGGTTAATGAAACTGAGTTGTAGAGATGGATTAAACAACAACAGAAATTCAGTGACCCATTTAAAGTCGAGTTTAACATTGCCATCCATACCGAGATAATCACGAGAGGTATTCCAAAGGGTGATATAACGTAGTTATAAGGCGAAAAACGTTGTAGAGGACAAACATAAGTAAAAATTATGCAAAGAAAAAGAACCATGATCAATATCTTGTTTAAAGCATATCTGATAATTCTGTCCGATTCTCTGACGTTCAAATGACACGGATCAATTTAGAAAAGTTAAAAAAAAAAACAATAAACAAACAACCAATTATTTCGATACTCGTCTGTATGTTTTCCTTTCTAAGACAAGTCAATTAAATCTTACTCTTAAATTTACTTTGTTTACACCATTGACCGAATATTCGAGTAATAGAGCAACTAATAATATGTGACAATACGTGCAGCGAAAATAAAAATGCAGATTACTCCTAAAAAATCAGGCTATTACACTACTAATAATTCCAGGTAATGCTGATGCTGCTCTTTGGGCTAAATCAAACAAAAATGTGGCTAAATATTACAAAGCCTTTTTGATTATGTAAAAAAAAATGATTCACCTGGAGAAGGTAGAGTAGGTAAAGTTGTGTGGGTAGTTAGAGTTGGGGGAGTAGGTGGAGTTGGGTAGGTAGGCAGAGTTGGGGGAGTAGGTGGAGTTGGGTGGGTAGGTAGAGTTGGGGGAGTAGGTGGAGTTGGGTGGGTAGGTAGAGCTGTGGGAGTAGGTGGAGTTTGGTGGGTATGTAGCGTTGCATTGGTATGTAAAGTTGGGGAAGTAGGTGGAGTTGTGTGGGTAGGTAGATTTGGGGGAGTAGGTGGAGTCGTGTGTGTAGATAGATTTGTGTTGTCAGTTAAGAGTAGAGGGAGTAGGTTGAGTTGTGTGGGTAGGTAGAGTTGGGGGAGTATGTGGAATTGGGTTGGTAGGTAGTCCGCGCCGTCGTTGCACGAATGTAATAGGTCTCTTAACTGTGAGCCAAGTTATCTCTGTCACAATGGCTTACAGCCGCCGAACCCACTCTGTGCCACGCACGCTTGTTGTAGTCAAGGTCTCGGCAAGCAACATTTCCTGGGTGCACTGGTGCCTACACGGCCGCTCAATCAGAGTACGGTTGAATCGCTCCACAATACCCTGCGCACTAAGGTAGCCAGCTTCTCTCGCCTCACAAGCATGCCGTGCATGAACAACGGTTGCGACACGACATCAATAAACTCCTAGTCGGTGTCAGCCTATATTAGATTTCATCACTTTAGCGACCCATGTTTGTAGATACGTTCCAAAGCATCTGCGACTTTAAAAGCCTCCTTTGTGGCCAAGGGCTGAGCCTTTTTGCAACGGATGTCGACATCAGCTGCAGCTACGTTATCTTTGGACATACCCAAAGCAGCTAGCTGAGAGATTGGTTATTCTTGAAGCAGGACATCATATGTACCTGAACATCCTTAGTCGGTACGTTATCATATAGTGTATCATGTTCTGCATGAGCATACATGGCGTTTATAGTAAGAGGTAATTTTGTCACTCGATATGATTGTTTTCCTTCCGATTATTGCTTTTTAGGACATCAAGCTCGCGTGGAGCACCTGTGTACAAAGAAACGGGAAAGTATATGGCGGGCACGAACTGTCTAGCTTGTATACTGAGCTGTGCATCAATAACAACATATATTGTACGCGTTTAATACGCCTGACCAACTGTTTCTTCAACCTGCGGCGTTACACCTTCGATGGGTTTTTCTATGCTTCTTCCAGACCGATGGAACGTGTACTTTTGTAAAAGGTGCCAACGACAAGCAACGACACTTCCGTGTCCTTGAGAGAGCCCCTCGCCATTACCTTTTTGTACTTTTGTTACATTCTCTCTCTCTTTACAAATGTTACATATCCCTCTGTTTGCTTATAATATCATGTCTGTCTATCCATCATTTCATTTACTAATCTATGTATTATCTATTTCTATTTCTTAGCCAACTATCTACTAACTAACCTACCTACCCACCAATTATTTATCACCCATCGATCTACTGGTCTGCCTCGTTATCTCATTTTATTTATGGACCCGCCTTACTCTGTGTATCCATTCATCTATCATCTTCTTTCTGCAATACCTTCTTATGACCTTAGTACCTGCTTACTTGTTCATCCACTTACGGACTGAACATTTTTTTTTTAAAGTTCATTAAAAAAGAGACGGAAAAGAACTGTGCAAATGGTATAATCCGCAAAACGTTTCATACAATTTTCTGTCAGATTTAAGCAATTTTATAGAGGTGACGAATACCAATAAAACTGCCATAAACTTTAGCCTTAAAATACCCTCCTGACTAACGATCCCCATGAGAAATGTCCCGGGACTGTTGTCCTTGACATTCTTTGAACAAGGTAGCCTTTAGACCTATGCACCTTTGGAATATCATGATCAGAACAACATTGTTTAAAAACAAGCCTTTCCTATACGTAATCAAATGTTACTCAAAGGTGGCTGAGTTACTTGAGCTTATAATTCAGGTTAGTTTTACATACACGACTACTTCTGATCATTACAAAATCACAACAGGCAGTTTCGTTTAAATGTATTCTGTGAATTTTACTACGAATTTATATTTTTCCAAGAACGAGCTCGTCCTACTGACCCCGTTTAAATCGGGAAATTCCAGTTGTCTCGAGATTCGAACGTTGGCTGACTAATGATTCAGTGTCCTCAATTTTGGTTATGGTAAGTTGTCTCCCTTTTGCGCAATGGCTGTGTAGCGAAAAAACGGGTAAGACGGGTAAGAAATTTGATAAAGTTAAGATACTTTTATTAAAGGTAAATGGGATAGATGCACCGTTATGACAGAAATTGTGATTATATAATAAAAGGGAATATTCGCTATATCGCTATCATATAGCTTGAAAAGAAAAAAAAAATTGAATGTAAAAGTCTAAATCGAAAGTTGAGGTTTGTCGAAGATATAGCTAGGCCCCGAGGATGACTTGAACATTTATCATAATAATTCGTTAGTTCTATACGTTCAAACTCGGAAAAATGATGACAATACTTTGTGAATAAAAACATGTTTTATTATCTTTTTTCATAGTGAAAATTATATGTGTTCTATAAATAGCGTACATTGCCACTGAGATACCCAACTAGTCCTAATATAGCTCCAGGAATTTAAAATTTGGTAGATCCGATTTTCTTATTTTTCATAAAAATGTTCCGTTAAACTATCGACGAATATTTAGCCATTTGGTTCAGTTTCTCAACTATCAAATAAACATCTCGATATGTTCCTAAACATACTGAATTCGTTTCGAATAATTTCAGCACCATTCGTATCGACCTACAAAACAACACCATCTTATTCATCATATTCTACTTCTGCTTTTAAAAAAAATAATTTAAAGGTATAAGAACTCCATTAATATACAACGTCAAATATGAGAAAATCAAACATTTTGCAGACTTTTCTAATGAGAGGTAAGGAACAAAAATTGTAGCCTAGAAAGGCATGATAATGGTATTGTTTATAAGACTTACTTGATTTTAAAATCAAACTAGAGAGGATTTATCTCTGGATTATTTTAAAATAATTATCTGTTTTTGTCAAGTGATAAAATAAACAAATTTTATTCCAAGATGGTGTTTTAGTGACAGAAGGAATTTGTTGATATCTTACGCACAACTTAAATCAATGGTAAGCAAGTTCTTTATTTTCATTTTTTTCTTATTTCTTTCCAGTTTTATTTCATTTTCATGTGGTGCTACCTGTTGAAATAATGGGAAGTAGCAGACTTAGATTTTCCATTGTTTTCTTATGGAGCAAATATAATTACAAGAATACACTTGTAAGTTTTAAATAATATATATTTTTGGAAGAATATAAACAAATTGTTGATTTTTTAATAACTTATTTTCAGTTTAACAAAGTGATCTCAGACTGAATGGGTTCAGAGAGGAACCAAACTGAATGGAGAAAGAGTGCAGAAAGGGAGTGTACCAGTAATTCAGTGCCATTGACTGGAGATATTGGAGGAACATCACCAGGTAAAAACCAACAGTTCTATATTGTAAGACCATTAAAAGTTTAATTCAAAGCCTCCTTTTATATGGCTTCTAGTCTTGTACCCATTATGGAGCTAACAAGGCATTAACTCTACTATTGAAGAAGTGGCAGTTAAGATTTCTTTTATGATACCTCTTTCATTTCCAATTATTAGCGCCCCATTAAAGGAAGTTGGCATAACTGTATATAAGTCATGTCCATTTTTCTCCCTGTTCCTCCATCCTTCATTTGTCCTTTCATCATCCAATTGGTTTATGCATGAGGGGTAAATCATTAGAGATTTATGACCTGCCATAAAATGGTTTCCACAGGTTGTGAAGAACATGTGTGATCTCAATAGTCAAGTCACACTAGAAAAATTAACTCACCAACATACAAACTTCTTTTGACCATTTGATAAGAAGACTGTATGACCTTCAGCATATACAGCCTTTCATTTGGGCTAATATTTTATGGATAGTTGATGGCTGTGTACTTTTTCCATTTTGCAAGCAATGATTATTATTTAGGGATAGATATTCAACTAAAAGTAGCACAATAAAATGTACACTAAACCTATATATTTTTGAGTAATTTTGGATTGTTTGGATCCTTAAGCCAGATAAACAATATGTGGTTCTGGTTATATTGAAGAAAACAAATTAGGGTATATAGGATGTTACAACCTTTTTTTTTTGTTTAGTGGGATTTTTTTGGGGGGGGGGAGGTTCTGGACTGATTTAAACAAAACATAAGCTAGGAAAAAAACATCATTTCTATCCTGAATTTAACATTGATCATAATTACGTCCATTTGTTACTTTATTTTCTTCTCCTGAAATATTTTTCTTCTTTATTAAATTCGCCACCCCCAAAAATATGTATGGTTGGCAGGAAAAAAGTTGGGTCGGGTAACCAGTACCACACATAATGTTTTTGCCTTATCTACATAAAAATATGTAAAATCTTTACACCAGGAAGAGTGTTATATTATGGTCTTCTTGATATGGTTGCTATTAGCAATTCTGTTTCTGTATGACACCTTTAATTGTCCACAATCTACAGTTACCAAACATTGTGGATGGCATGAATATTGGGTAAGGAAAACCCTATTAATTTTGATGTCAGAAGATCAAATGATTAGGGTCAATGTGATTGAAAGAATAAAAAAGTTTAGACAGAATGACTTGATTTGTCCACCATCAACAGTTACCAATTTTTGTGGATTGCTTGTACTTGTAAAAAAATCAAGGATATGGGAGCTTTACATATTCATTTGCACAACTCTGGGACAAGCTCAAATTCAGCTCATCAGTGCTGATGTTTACAAGGTATTTGCATGCCATTAAGTCAGCAAAATTGAGTGGGGGGGGGGGGGCAGATGTTAACAGTTTACAATGCTTAATGTTCTGCAAGTTATTTATTCTGTGATCTTGCTACAGTTCAGATATCAGTAAGCTCGAACATACGTGATAATGTGAATATTCTTTTTAAAGCAAGCTTAGACAAGAAGGAATAAAAATCTATATTTGAACTTCTCAGTTATATTTTAATCTGAATATTTGTATGCTCGCTTTTAAGTCCTTGCCTGACCACAGGCAGTTTGTGCATTCAGATGAGCCAGGATTTCCAGCTCTGAACAATCAGAGCGATTGTTTTGATGCGTGTCACCAATTTCAAGTTGACTAAGTGATAATGGTTAATAATATAACTCGTGAGATTACATTGATAGGTGTTTTTGGACGTATAAAGCACCAGTCTCTAACATTTACCTACCTAGAAATCTACTACACGTTATTTACATGGTTATTACAGGAGACCGATACATACATTTTGGAAAATAATTAAATATAACCAGAAAAAGTGTTCACCAATCATTCTAAAAAGTTGGCTTCTCAGAATTTAGTTTAGATGCCAGTTGCTAATTTCATGGTGAAAAGTGGATGATTTGAAGCAGGTGTGTTGGTGGACAGAACACTCTCAAGAAAATAAGCAAATACTACATTAATTGACATTGGAAAATTTCATTTATGGAATCAGTTTTACCTTGTTTTCTGACTGGATATGAAACTGAAATCTACACAAGCAATTGAACTTTAAGTGGAAAAGTAGAACAAACCTTTTTTTTATGATATTGCAACTTGATTATAATTAATTTAACATAATTCTGTCCTGGATGTTTCCTTTTTCAGTTTACAGTCTTTTATCTAAACATCACTCTTCTTAAAATCTAGCCATTTTCCAAAACCTTTATCAACATTTCCATATCCATTTTTCAGTTTGTTGTTTTTGCTCTTCTAACTACAGTATATATCCATTCTAACCCTTCCATTCTTTCCTCATCTACATATAGTATTTACATATATCATTTTTGATAACTTGAATAATTGAGATGTTATTTTAAGGTGCAAACAAAAATAATAGGAAGTTCTATATTTGTAAAATAGATATACATGTAGTATGATTTCTTTCAAACATCCTTTACATTATTTTGTTGTAATTTTAGGTGATTAGGTCAAATTTCCCCAAGGGCAAGTTCAGTTTTTTAGTCATTATACACTGGGCAAGCTGACTTTATAAAATAATTTAAAGTAATGAGGGACATTGACTGAAAGAAGAAAAAGTTTCCACACAATGACTTGAGTTATTTATCTACTATCTACAGTTAACAAATTCTGTGGATGGCTTGCACTAATGGGATAAGGAAAAATACTGTAGATTTGGGATTTTAAAAGTCAAAGGTCACAGTCACTGATTGAAAGAACAAAAATGGTTTCTGCTTAATAAATGTTAGTTTTACATCACAAATAAAACTTTGCAGTTTTGGTAAAGAAGAAGCCTATTGAATTTGCTTTCCCAAAGGTAATCATGACTGCCAAAGGAGGAAAAATGGTTTCCACACAGTAACCTTAGTTCCACATAACAGACTTGAATCAAATTTTGTGGATGTCTTGCATGTGGATCAAGGACCTATCATTTTGGAGCCAAAAAGTCACAGAATAAGGTCACTTCTGAGAATGAATGAAGAAGTGGCTCAAAGAAAAATGTATTTTTTGTATAATATCTTTTATTCAAGAGTAAGTTCCTTGACCAAACTCTGTGGATAAATTGCACTTTGGGTAATAAACAAACCTGTAGGTTCTGGGGTCAGAGGTCACAGTCATGTTAAGTCTAACAAGAAAATAGTGGTTGCTGCACAGTAACTGTAGTTCAAGACTACATACTGGTCACTACATAGATGGCTATTAAATACAGGTTGGGATTTAATCAGAAGGAAACATCAGTAATTTCATACACATTGTGTTGCTTGGTCAACCTGGTTGCTAGATGAAGAACAAAGTTCATGTCAGGTCCTCATTCACAGCAGCAGTGGGAACAAAAATAAATACACAAGTCGGAAGGATGTAATGAAGATATCCTTGTAAAAGTAACTAAGGCAAGTCTAGAGCTTTAGTGCAAGAAGTATGGGATTCTGTACCAAATATAATATATAAACATATTGAGGATATCAGTTGATAACATTCCTAAGTGTGCATGATTGTATTTTCCTGTGTCAAACAGTGACGTTTCATCAATTTGGACCGCTGTCTTTTATATCATGACTTGCATCATAACCTTCTTCTCATCTATTGCTATGAGAAGGGATTACTCATAAGTTAAGAAATGTCTTTGCCCATGTTCAGAGAGAGAGAGAGAGAAAAGGAATTTAGACTCTCTAACAAGGGTGTCACCAATAACCGTGAAGATACGACTACATCTTGGGGAATGAGGTACGGAATCGCTGTAAGGAAAAGACAGAGCTGTTCTGACTGGAGCAACGAATTAATTCTTTGTAAGCCTGATTCACTATTTATACAGTTTTTCGTTCGCTCAGTGTTAGTGAGAACATGCCCCTTTGAACTTTTCCATGGCGATCGTGTGAACCATCTGCGCAATGCATCCAATATTGATATAATAATAATTTGTATGTTCTGCAGCTTCCCTCCAAGTCTAAATTGATGACATTTACATACGAGCGAAATGTATTTTGTGCTGACAATTTGTTGATATTTAGTTACGAGCGAAATGTATTGTATTATTGTATGGATTTCTGCACCTGCTTGTAAAGTGCGATCTTTATAAAATGGCATACAGTTATATTACACAGATATATAAATTTTATCTCCATATATTTTAGTGGAAAATTATTTTCAATATAAATTAATGAAAAAATTACTTTTAATACAATTTAGAATAAATTTCAATCGTAATACTTTTACTTAAAGTTCTGTCCTAATAGATAACATTCCTAAGTGTGCATGATCGTATTTTCCAGTGTCAAACAGTGACGTTTCATCAATTTGAACCGCTGTCTTTTATATCATGACTTTTTGTTGAAATTTTAGTGCCCAAAAATGGAAAAACGCACAGATTTCCATTCATTAGCTGAGCATTTCTTCACAATAACTAAGATAAATATTAATTGTAACACATTTACATCCTAAAATATGCAGTATGCTTGGTTGAAATTAGTGTCTTGCAAACAAGACAGTTTGCACTAATCAACCTGGCTATATATACGGATTCTTTTGCCTGGTTTCAAGTTGCAACTAGTTGTTTCAATTGTTATTTTTTGAAAATTCATCTTTTCAATGCTTTAAAAAAAAATTAAATTGGATTAAGGACCACATCAGTATATTTTGTTGGTATCTCTCATCTTTGAATGCTGATGTGTTGAAATGTCATTAAAGTTTGCAGTGAACTTTCAATTGAAATCTTACATTTTATGCTGTATCTTAAGGTGAGGACATTTTCAGTTCTTCTCCAAATTGAAGATAATAACTAAAAACATTTACAATATGAGAGCTCAGTTATTTTAAGCAGATAAGTGAAGTCAAAAAGTAGTACCACAATTCCTATTAAAGACCTATATGTATTGATGTACCAATACTGATTTGAAAGATATGTGTTCCAAAATGTATACCTGGACTTTAATGAAAATACACATGTACTACCAGTCTTAAAACTATACCTTAAAACTGTTCTCCTCAGTTCCCGTTGGGTGGATAGGGGTTCAGAAGGCCAGAAGTAACAAAATGTCAGTTGCAATGACATTTGCAAATATTTTCGGACAAAACATTGCAGCCAAAGCTTGAAAATGTATCAGATATATTTTGGATGTGACATTATGATTTCTAGGTCATTGAGGCAAGGATGAATAGTGGTCATGGGTGGGGGGTGAAAGGTGTTTGGAATATGTGATATAAATAAATTGGATTTGCAATGGTGAGCTATTGCAGTTGCTCTAGTTAAAGTTTTCCCCTCTGTTAAGCATCCAGAAGGTATGACATATACCACATTAAGGGTGGGGAGGTCAGTATTATAGGTTTTCTGTTACTCTTTTCTTTCTGCTCTATATCTTCAGAAAAATAGATGAAGCTTGGTGTATTTCATTTTCTGGTTGCCATAAAAATGCTAAACATTGTATGTGATATTTCATTAATTGCATCGAACTGGTGACCCTTGGATTAGAAGTCTGATGCTATACCAGCAGGACTTTTGTGGTTCCACAAATATATATATATATATATATATATATATATATATATATATATATATATATATATATATATATATATATATATATATATATATATATATATTAGCCAGTAAGTAGTGATATTACAAAATGCAGATTTTATCCACATTTACTTGCATATTGCTTGCATATTGTATAATGATGTTTATTTTGAAAACATAATATTGTGGGCTTAAGTTCTTTATTGTTTTATTTCAGTTACATCAGTTAGGGTGCGTGGAGAAATTAACATTATCAACAGTCGAGAAAATGGATTGCAAGTTCTCAGTACACAAGAATCAACTTCCCGACAGGAATGTGATGCACAAGCCCCTTCCACAAGGTATAATCCTGACTCACAGACAGGGTTAGCTCATGAACCACACTCCTCCAGTAATGCTGACATCCGTCAAGGAAATCAGTCCCAATTTCAGCCACTGTCACACCAGGGCACACACCAGCAACATCCTGATTTATTAAATCATGCACAGTGGCAAAATTTCCACCAACAGGAGCCATTTTCAAGCTATTCCCATCAACCACTGCCAAATTCAGTATTAAATCCACAGGAGCAAGGATTCACATATCTTGGTAATTGCTTCTCACAATATAAAATTGTTGACTGTATTTAACATTGACCTTTTTATGTCACCCATAATTATTTAGTTCATTAATAGGAATTAATCTTTCAAATACATTTTTTAAATGGCAATTATGATTGGAGTCTGGGCCCATGGCTTTGGGAGATTGTAGACAATCTTTTTTTAATGCATCTGCCATTCTAGCAGAGTGTATGATGCTATCACCCTGTCTGTCCATCTGTCCATTTCCTTTTCCTTTCTTGTATGATAATTTAAGTTCTACAGCACATACCATTACCAAATGTTTGTCAATTGAATTGCTTGTACTTTGGGTAATGAAGAATCCTATTGAGTTTGGGGTCAAAATGTAGAAGGTCAAAACCATTGTAACTGAAAGAAGAATAATGGCTTACTCACAGAAAACATTAGTTCTACACCACAAACCTAAACCAGACTTTGTGGATAGCATGTAATTGGGATGTAGGTAGAATCATATAATTTTTGTCACTGTAACTGAAAGAAGAAAATGGTTTCTGTGCAAAAATTTCATGTTTGTCAACCATGTACCATCACCATCATTTGTGATGATTTATACTGGTAGGTTGAGTAGACAAAGAAGCCTATTGATTTTGAGGTCACTAACTGAAAGAAGAAAAATGGTTTCTTCATAAATAGCTTTAATTCCAAAACCAAGACCAAACTTTGTGGAGGGCAGCTCTGAATATATGGAAAAAAGGTCTATTGACTTGGGAGTTTGAAGCTGTAAGATCCATGTTATTGTGGTGCAAAGAGAAGATGATTTTTGCAGATTTAAGCTTTTATTTTAGAATATGATGCTTAACCAAACTTTGTGGCTGTCTAACAACCCATAGATTGTGGGGTCTATAGGTCATGATTCATGGTAAATCTAATAAGAAAATGATGGTTTCTGAAAATAACTTCAGTACAAGATTGTATACCCTGACCAAATGTCCTGGTTGCTGAGACCCATTATACAAAAATGTCTATAGTGAACCAACCCTACTAATACCTTCATGAAGAACTATATTAAACACGGAGTGGGTTTATAATATGCTGTTCAGCCTTAAGGATCCCATAAAAAGTTCTCAATCACAGTAGGTTATTTTTAAAAAATCTGTAGTGATCATGTTTAAAATCTCCATTATATGATACCAAAATTAACTATCCCATTTTAAAGTATGTATTAAAGGCCTAATAATGTTTCCTACCTTAAATATTCTCAGCATGTTGTTTATGTTTTCTAATTTCATAGTGTTTGTTTTTGTAATCATATCATTATATATGTTTTTATATCTTATAGGTGTTGTCTAATGTTGTAAAGCGCTTAGAGCTTCTAAAGATTAGGCGCTATACAAAGTCCTCATTATTTTTATTATTATTATTATTATTATTATTATTTTTATTAAATACATATGGAGATAAGTAGTGATTTTATAGGTCTAAGTCATAGGATGGGATGTTGGCAGGATATGAAAATCCAACCAGACAGTGCGATTTTTGTGAAGTCAGTTGAGCAAATACATTGTCTCATTTTTAGGATTTGATTCTGTTCTGAAACCTTGCAGAGTAGTTAATGCATTCATTTTTTTTATCACTGTGAATGGGCTGAGACAACTGCAGCTGTAAATGGGGCATTTATCTTGTAAGTTAATTGAACATACGTTAATACTAATTTAATATAAAAGCAATACTAATAAAAGACAGATAACATTATACAAGTGTTTTAGTATAATTATAGCAGTGCCAGAATATAACCTTTTTTACAATCTCTGGTTGAAGCATCCTATGCCTTATCTCATCTGTAGTGAATTAAACATAAACTGATAATCAGTTTTGTTCATTGAGTTACATTTTACCCCTTGTTCTTGTTTTCTTAATAACTTAATTAATCTGTCTACAAGTTCATTATATATATATATATATATATATATATATATATATATATATATATATATATATATATATATATATCCCCTCCTCCTCCTCCCACCACAAGTCATTTTATGAAGTAGGATATTTATTTATTTATGTCAATACATGTGTTCTTATGGCAGTCACATTTCATTTCGAACAATTTTATGTCCTTATCTTTATTCCACACTTGTATGAGTTGTTGTCATTGGGAATGGGATCAAAAGTATAATATCTAGCTGTTAGAATATATTTACACTGAGACATGTTTTAAATTATTTGCATTTTGGATCATTTTTAAAGGTTTTCTTTAAAATTAGGACAACTAATGCCTATTAACAATGCTGTATAAACTGTTGAGCAATTAATAGTCAGCCATTATCTTTATAAGTACACATGCATGAGGCATACACCCTTAGCCTTGCTTTCTATCAGCAAGTTCATGCAATTACCCATGTTTCTTTTCATTATCAATGATTGTTAAAGTAATTTATTAAAATTACTGTCTCAGATTATGATGATATTTCACTTGCAGGTGATGGGGTTCATAACTGCCAGATCTGCAGATCCATTGTTTTATTACCAAACCTTAAAATGCATCGTCAGCAGTGTTCAGCACAGTCTGGTGTACATCAGAATGAAAACTGTCTTAGGCCCAAGGACCAGGTATAATCCAGCTTCAGCTGTTTAAAGATTCATTTCTGTATATAGCCTATTATGTTATATCTATCTTCCCATAAGAAAAAAAACAGAACTTATTTCATTCCTCTTGTTCAAATTCATTGCTTCTATTCCTAGGTTTTGGCCATATTGCATGACAACTGCAGTTTGTGTCTTAATGATGGTCCATCCTACTGGCATCAATGCTGAATAGGCATTTAGCTCAGGCAAGGTGTATTACAAAACTGCAGTGATTTGCATTAAGTTTTGCATTTGGCTTGTCAAACAGCAATTTGCCTGCATAGTCATATCAGTTTGTATTAGGTCACTAGTATTGGTAATCCTGATGCATATTTTAATGTTAATTTTCCAATAAAGCATCATCAAAGACAAGATAATCGACTTTCTCATTGTTTCTTCTACTACTGTGTTGCAGATCCAGCCCTCTCAGGCTAAATAATTTCTCCCCACCTGTTTAGCAGTTAGAGTTATCTCCCCTTGACACCAGGCTTGGTGCTAAAGCCAATGACTTCTTCATTTACTACTTCTGCTCATGTACATGCCTGATTTAAAAAAAAAAAAGGAAATAATTTCTCTATTTTTTTATCACTCCATATATTATTCCTGCTTTGATATCATAGAAAAAAATGTTATTTTTTAAAAACTATTTTCCTTTTATGCCCTGTCAGAGGGGGCCAACACATCAATGTCAAGCTGTTTTTAGTCTGAAATTATTTTCTGCAATTATTGTTGACAATGGCTACTTGAGAGTACTTGAATGTTTTAGAGGTGGTCTGTGTAAATGTTGATTACAGTTCGGTATTTAGCTCTACTGGTCATCAACCATATGAGTTTATGGGATGGTCTATTGTCCATCTACCTGTTAACACAAATTTATTATCACTACTTCTCCTAAACTACATGGAGGATTGCCATGAAACTTTGCATACAGATTCATCTCCTAGTACAGTTAGTCCTAAATGAAAATGGCATTGCTTGGACATTCAAAATGGCTACCACACCATGCATTTGTAAAATAAAATTGTATTTGCTACTCCTGAATTGAGTGGATGGCTACATCAACATGGGGTTTTCACTAAAAGACTTATTATGTCCAGTTGATCCTAAATGGTGCTGATCTGACATTTAATATGGCCATCATAGTGGCCATCTTGAAAATCTTTTGTGGCTATTGTTCATGAACCAAATGTAATATTTCCTTGGGGTTTTCCTTGGAAGACTTCTTATGATGTCTGGTTGATCCTAATGAAAATTTTGCTCCTCAGACATCCATTATGGCCACCACAGAGATCATCTTGACAATCTTGTTATTTCTGCTCCTGAATGATCATATCAGCCTGGGGTTTGTACTGAAAAACATTTTATGAAATCTTGTTGGTTTTAAATGAAAATGATGCCAGTGCCAATGGCCATCTTGAAATCTTGTTATGGCTACTTCTTCTGTCTACATTAAAAATCCAATTCACACATACACCATGGCAGTCATGAAAATCTTGTTATTGTTTCTCCAAAAAAATAGTAAGTCTTGTCAGCATGGAGTTTCCGTCAGAAGACTTCTTATGTAGTCTTGTTGGTCCTAAATGAAAATACTGCTGATCAGACATCCAAAGCAGTTAATTTGAAAATCTTGTTATTACTGAAGAAGATGGTTTCAGTACTCTGTAGTTATAGCAAGGAAATGGTCTTAGCTTGAATTCCTGTAATTCATTTTGGTCATTAGATCATTAGTCTCCTCAAGGGACTTATGTTATTTATTTTCTTTGACTGCAAAGTTTGAAACAGAAATATGGTAATGCATTATTTTTTGCTGTGAGAAATCAGTAAGGAAAAGTACACAACAGGGCAGAAATGATCTTAGAGACATGTTGCAAATTGACAAGTTCTTCTTTATAGCATAATTAACAGACCATTAGGCAATTTAGCCACACATTTCATGCTTGAGAAATGTTGTGACTTATAGAATATTTTATTGACTTACCATCACAAGCTCAGTCTACTTAAAATGTTTGAATGAATCATTTTGAAAAATCTAAAATCAAGCTTAAGGTTTCTTAAATTTGATCATACATATTTTTATTCCAATACTGTTTGATTTAAACACGTTTTATTGTTGCAGATGTTACACATGCAAAGGGATCAGAGCACAGGTTCTGTGGTCACCTCATAAAATGTTTTGTTGCTTGTTAAATTACGGTATCATATTACCATCTAGATATATTCCAATCAGTTGCTTGATTTATTTTTGGAGTATATCTGTAATCAGATTAAATTTCAAATTAGTATGCATGCTAAAATTAATTTAAAAGAAAATGGTCA
Source organism: Sinohyriopsis cumingii (assembly GCA_028554795.2). Classification (NCBI taxonomy): domain Eukaryota; kingdom Metazoa; phylum Mollusca; class Bivalvia; order Unionida; family Unionidae; genus Sinohyriopsis; species Sinohyriopsis cumingii. The sequence continues at coordinate 56,681,949 of CM068824.1, forward strand.
AAAACTTTGATAGTAATGGGGGATAGAGTTATAAATATTATTCATAACCTCTTGGTACAGAAACCAGGAGCCAGTGGTTGCTTAGTTGGTAGAATGTCACATTTTTAATCCAAGGGTTGCTGGTTCATTAGCTCTGTAGTGCCCTTGGGGAATGGGTCCTACTGGTAGCTTCCATTTAGCATGATATAGTCAGTTGTGTGCTTGAAGTGCCATTAAAGATTAAAGTTGCTGAAAAAATACCAACCAACAAAAAAAACCCCAAAGATACAGTTTTAGGCCAGTGCATATTAATGAAGAGATATTCATTAGATTGGTTGAACTTGCTACCTTTCTGTAGACAGTTTTTCTCATCTGTACAGCTTTGATGGGTGAAACACGTGTATAATTTTTAAGCCTTTAATGTTGGCAATAATTTTCAACAAACTATAGTAAATATGTAAGCTGGGTCAGCAATAGCAGTCCTCATCTTGTCATGATGGCTGTACTGTGGAGCTGGTCATTTGTGCATGTTTGCCCATATACTTTAGAAACTTAATTTGCAAGCAATATTACTTCTCTAAAATTGCATATAGCTGATTAGTTTTTCATTTTTTCAATCTTTTTTTTTTACAGTTACAATCATTACTGTCAGCATATATGTAGTCTTTAAAATAGGAAAACAAGAACTACTTCCATGACTCACATTGGACAACCCCAATGCTTTTTTTTATATAAACATATTTTGCCATCCCCTTCCCCCATCTTGATTGCAACCCCAAATTATTTTTAACCAAATTTTAAACATGCAGTCACAGTGTAAGAACATTTAATGTATGTAATATCTACATGCTGTAACTGCAGCAGTATTTAATTTATTTGACCATATCCCAGGCAAAAGCCCAAAAACTATGCCCTCTTTAGTGGATTAGGAGAAAATAAAGCTGTGGATATGGGATGGATAGATGGAGGGTTTCACAATAGCCCCTACTGAAATGTCGCTTTCAAATATATATATATATATATATATATATATATATATATATATATATATATATATATATATATATATATATATATATATATATATATATATATATATATCTGTGTGTGGGTGTGGGTGGGTGTGTGCTGCTGTCATTACAGTTTTTATTTATATTTGTGTTTCTTGTATTTCAGATACAACCAAAGATACCAGCTCCCCCTGGTTAGTGGAAAATCTGTCAGGGATTTTTGTTCCCTCATGTTTTTCATATTAACTTATGATTTTCCATGATAAATCCTGATATCATTTACTGTTAGAATCTGAAACCCTTTTCTCTGTGCCATATATCCAATAGTTATATCTCATAATTCATTACGTATATTTACATGTTCCCAATAATGTTTTCTTTTGCATTTGTAATGTCTGGACAAAAACATATTTTAATTTTTATACATTTAATCTTTGACACACCCACCCGCCATGAGATGCAGATAATTTGGTGAGTTTCAACCCAGATATAGATAGATGGGTGAATGATCTGACATAGGGTATTGCAGTATTCCTTTGGCAGAGTATGCCTGGGATGAAAAATCAAATTTGAGACTCTTCAAAATTCAGATTTTAATTCTATCCTTTCCATATCATCCCCAATCCTGTGTTTTCTTGCCTTTGAGGAATATTGCCAAAGTGAGATATAGCAGAAAATAGTAGTGACATTCATTGAAAAAAATTTGAGCAAGATGGAAATTCTTCTTGAAAATCAGCAAAATGTTATCTTGTCAAGGGCTGCCAGACAGGGTATTGTTTGTAGCCTTTTATAGTGAGACCTGCCTTGATGGCACCATGTGTGTCCCTTGCTAATCATAAACAACCATAATTTCTCTATTTGTTATCTTGTTCAACCTCTGTTTCAAGGGCACTTGCCCACAAAAAACCACAAAAATTTCTGTGGTCCCTTGAGTGCCTCTTATAGACAGGTTTCATTGCACATCAGATTGACATTAGTGGGTTACTAGATTTTAGCACTTGTTTGGTCCGAATGCACAGGCCATAAGGAAGACTTTTTATTAAATGCTAGGGGAGGCACCTGGTCAGGAGTAGATACTGTTGAAACTTAGTTGTTTTAGAATACAGGTCCATTTTTATGTTCGCTTCCAGGAATGTAGATTGAGTATTCAAGATGCTGGACTTGTTTAATGGTAACTTTTGTAGGTTGGAAGTTATTGGTGAATTCAGAAAATATTTTCAAATTGGCATCTGTTTTAATCCATTTTAATTCTTTTTTACCAATGCATCTGCACCAGCTTAAAGGTCTCTAGATTGCCTCATTGAGGAGCTTTTGCTTGGGTCTTCCCATGAAAATATTGTCATGTGAAAGTGCCATTGTAGTGCCCATTGCAGTTCAATTAATTCATAAAAAGTGTTGGTTGTTGAATACAAAATTGTTGTTGTTGTTGTTGTTGTGGGGTTTAACGCCATTTTCAGCACACGATAGGCTATACATGGCGGCTAGTATTAATAGTGGAGGAAGAACCTGGGAAAACCCCGGAAAGAACCACCGACCCACAAGAAGCTACTGGCAAGCTTTCTCACATATCCACATTGGCTGAATCCAAGACTCGAACTGCCACAGACAGAGGTGAGGTGGCAGTGATCCACAGTGGAGAGCGCTTTAGACCACTCTGCCACTTGGGGCCCCTACAGAGTTGTTAACTTTACAATATGCTCAACATTGAACCAAATACACTGCAGTACATAGGAGTGGAAGGATCATGTCGACCACCATACCAGTCCAGCCAGCCATGCCAACCCAGCCAGCCATGCCAGGCTATCATTTTTGCATCTGGACTGTCCCCTAACCACCTTTCATATGTTTCTAGTGCAAAAGATTTTCAGCAGTGCTTGCTGACAGCGGCATCTTTGCTGTATGAAATGACATATTCCAGGACATACCCACTGGAGGATGAAGACACTCAAGTCAGTGATCATTCTGACTTAGTCTCCTGATAATTCTGATAGTACCATGGGAAGAAAGTGGCCATAGAAGAAACTTTTTGTGTCCTACCCCCAGTGGAATGACCTCCACCACTGATTACAAATATAAAAATTATAAACTCAAGGCTTTGGTTGATAAGGACAAAGATCCTTCACAATTATACCTCTTTCTTTGAAGATTGTGGAAATAACCAGTGCTTGTCAGAAAAAATTAATGATCCTGGTAATAACAAGGCATGTTTTGTGGCAAGTCAACTTATGACCACCTTTTCTCCATATTGGTACAGGTTGCAAATTAACACCTTTCATACAGATGTACCCAGCCTTGACAAAGATTTCACTGCCATAAGTGTATCATCCCCTTTCTATTAAAAGATGGACAGACAAGTTTTCAACACCACTTCAAAACTTGTACGGAATATGGTCTAAATTTTCTTTCTATTAGATTTGGTTTCTCTCACAGTGTACCAGTGTAGCAGAGAAAGGCAGAAATGATCACCCTTGGGATGCAGTCAGTTGCATTTCCAAAGTCATTATTAGGGTGGCCCATCACGCTCTGGCTAAGCCCTAACAGCCTCCTCTAACCTAGATATGATATGATAGTATACTCTTTTGCACTCTGCATCACTCAAACCACACCATGTAGTGACCTTGCACACCCTTTCACCCCCTTTCACCCTTCCTTTTGGGTCCTCCTTTGTACTGGTGTGGTGTATAGAGGAAATTAGAAAACAAGCAGTACATAATCCGTTCTTGGCTCACCCTTGTCATGAGCAGCCTCAGAGACAGGATGACGCCTGTCAGAGAAATGATACAGGTTATACTCAGACATGACAACCTTATAGAGGCAGAGCAAGCAGCCAGAGATCATCTAATCCTATTTCGCACAGGCAGGTAGGGAGGGGAGAGAGAAAAGTGGTTTTCTCCTCCTCTAGGCCTCCTAACCACAAACAATGACTTATCTCCTCTACTGCCTCCTGCCTCCTGACAACCATCAGCTGGGTGCCAGACTCCTTTTATGCCACAGCTCTTGGGTCATTGGTTGATACAATTGTTTTCAGAGGGGCTTCACATCTCATTTAACCAGCCCTCCACCCTCTCATCAGTCCACTCCAACCAACCCCATGAAGGCCAATATATTGCAGAAGGAGATAAAAGCATTACTAGACAAAAGGGTGGTAGAGATGGTTCAAAAAACAGCATCTCAGGGGTTCTGTTCCAGGCTGTTCTTGGTCAAGAAAGCCAGTGATAAATTGCACCCAATTATAGATTTAACCAATCTCGTCCTATTCATTAAAGCCCCAAAATGGAAACAGCAAGGTCCATACATTTATGCATATGACAGCAGGGTCTTTCCATTTGTCTGTATAGTCTATCAATTACACAATACGTATGGACCTGTCAGATGCATACTTCCACATTCCTATCCATGTAACATCAAGAAAATACCTGTGTTTTGCTTACATGGGAGCATTGTATCAATTTTGTGCCCTTCCTTTTGACCTCAACCTCAGCCCTTCGGCATTTAGCTGAACATTTAACTCAGCTATTGTCCTATTTTGCAAGACATCAGGAATTCTGTTGGAAGCTTGCTACTGGACTTTGAGATGGTCAGTGGCAAGTGGACACAACAAGAGAGAACCGTTCATCTTAACCTTTTGGAATTAAAGGTAATCATCAAATCCTCCCATCTTTGACAAGACTGTCTTCATTCAAAAACAGTCCTAATAATGTCTGACAATTCAGTGGTGGTCACTAACCTTTTGAAACAAGGTGGAACGAAGTCACCACAAGAATGTGTGTTGACATGGGAGTACCTTCATTGGTGTTCCCAACATCAGATATAAAGCATTCAGGTATGATACATTCCAGGCAGACTTAATGTTTTGGCTTATTCTCTATCAAGGGGTTGACAGCTACTGCACACAGAGTGGTCCCTCCATCTATCTATCTTCCAAGTGTGTAACCCATGGGTTGCAACAAGGTAGAACAACAATTAAGCTTCCTGAATCCAAATGCTGTTGATGCAGTTTCAAATGACAGAGAGAATCTAGACCTATGCCTTCCTCCCAGCATTTCTGATTCCAAAAATTAATCCAGAAAATGAGGGGCACAGATTGCAAAATAATTTGGTTCCCCTTCTCTGATGGAAAAAGTCTTGGGTTACCAGGCTGCTCAAATTGATGACAGACGTGAAGAACTCCTAGTGATCCTGAAACGTCTTAAACAGCCAGTCACTATTCTTTCACCCTTGTCCATAGAAACATTTGTTGCATGCATGGGACTTGTCTGGCAGGCCTTGAACAGAAAAAACTTCCATTCTTCATTTGTGGAGAGGTTCTCATAAGCTAAATGGCCCTCCACTTTAAAAGTATACAAGGGAAAATGATGCATTTTTTGTGACTGTTGTTGTGCAAATGATGCCATACCACTATCAGCCTCCATTCCCCAGCTGCTGAACTTCTTTCCTTTTCTTTTTGAATGATAGAAGCCAGCACTGATAACCATTAAGGGATATTGCTTCTTTGATTTCTGAGACTATCTGATGTTTATCGCTAAGAATAGGTTTCTGCCTGCTGACAACAAGAAAGTAACTTTATGGCCCTTCTCATCCATCAGGCTACAAGACCCGGTAGATGCTCTTCAAATATATCTGAAGCATATGAAGTCCATTCAATCTGGATGCCAGAGGTTTGTACTCCCCCTAAAACCATGAAAACAGGACAAAACTACACAAGTGTTATTTGTCCTGGCTAAAAGGAGTCATCCAGTCACCATATTTTGGTCTCTCACATGAACAGGTATATATTCTGACGAGGATTTTGGCTGATGAAATACAAGCTATTTCTGTGAGCCTTCTCATTGCAATATCTCAGTTCAAGATGTTATGGAATCAGTTGTTTGGCATGCCCAGTCCACTTTTTCTTCTTCTATTTGTGTGACATGGCCTTTGAGAAACAGGCAGCTGAATCTAGTAGATCACCTTCCTCATAGTTATTTATTAAGTGTGGGAGTCCACTTGATAGTTTCTTTGACAGTTTCTGTTAATAAGTAACATCCATGCATATTAATGAGGTGATCTTGCTTCTTATTATCCCAGATTGTTACCTATCTGGAGACCATATGTCTCATCCAGTTTTGATAAAACTTGCTTATGCTAAAAAGGTTTGGTTTGGTGTTTAATATGCCACAGCAACACAAGTAGGTTTTTAGTGCCAAGGCTATTGTTTTGCCCAAGGAGAAACCACAGTACTGGTTGATCTGGTAGTAGAACCTGCACCCTTTTTTTTTGTGACTCCAGTATGCTAACCACTGAGCCACCATTGATAGTTCATGTAAAAAAGATTTATATCATAAAGGTCTTGGATTAGTTTGATTATGAGTAAGATCTACACACATTATGCTTTATCTTGGAAAGAATTTTGTCAGACTGTAGAAAAATCAGTTGCTATAAAATCTACATTGAACATGTATTCTTTTTGTTTACTAATTCTTTTAATTTTTTTACAAATATCACATAAATTAGTATATAAATTAATATAAAAATATACATGTTATAATCAATTTAATATGTAATGGATTTAATAAATAATTACATCAATATGTCAAGAAATAAAATTGTATTTTGTACATTTCAGAATGTCAAATTTTTTAATGAATAAATAAATATAAATATTTTACTCACAAATGTTTTTAGTTTTTTTTAATAACTCTTTATGAATTATTTTACTGCACATGGAAGTCAAAAGGTACTTTCATGATGACTATTTCATTATGTTGCATTGTTCTGAATATAAACAATGCCATTTTCTAAACAGTTAAGAGTCCATTTCAGTGTCACCAACATCTGTATCATCATTTTTCTCATTTCCTATTTGCTCACCATATAATGGAGTTTATGCTATGATATTGGCCTTCAACCCATCTGTTAACAGTTTTGGTTTCACACAAAAACTTAAGTTTTCCACATCTACATTTACCAAATTTTGTAGATGGATTGGGGTAAGAAAGATCCCTATTGATTTGGGGTTAAACAAAATCAAAGGTCAGTGTCACTGACGGAAAGAAAAAATTTCTGCACAATAACCCAAGTTGTTCACCATATAGTTACCAAAATTTGGGGAGCAACTTGCTCATGGGGTAAGGAGGAACCCTGTTGATTTTGATGAAAATGTTAAATGTAGAGGTGAATTTGACTGAAAGAAGAAAAGTAGTTTCTGCACATTTACATCATTTGTACATTACATACGTGGACCAGATTTTGTTGATAGCTTGTGGTAAAGAAGCTTGTCAGTTTGGGGTCAGATGTTACGGTTAATGTGATTAAAGAATAAAATTTGTTTCTAGACAATAACATTACTTATACATCACACTGATGGACCAAACTTTGTCGGATGTGGGTCTATGCAGTTTGTTAGGAATAATCAGTAGAACTTACCACATAGATCCTGATCTGCTGGCACGTTATGTGACTACAGATCATGGTTTGTGTTGTTTGCAGTTTAACTCAACTTTTAAGCAAGCATATATAGTATGTTGATATGTGTGCAATCAGCAGTAAATCTATGATATTAATTGATTTTGCAGTGACTCGGGTCGCAGATGCAAAAAAGAACAGTTACAGTTGCCATCAGCAGGTTAAGTACCCAAAATATGCAGACTACATGGATAGGGTCAACAGTTTTCCCAAGAGATGGAGAGCTTCAGCCAATACTTCCGAGGAATTTGCATCTGCTGGTTTTTATTACTTTGGTATGAATGATAATATGGTATCAGAGATTAAAAATATTATTAATTATTCTATAATTTCTCACTTTGCTGTGCTCTGATTGGTTAAATTGCTAGATCCAATTTTGTATTCCCCATCATTTTGCAGTAAATATTTGACTCATTATTTTCATTTTAGTCCCTCTTTCTTCCACAGTTTCATTTCTGTTCTATAAGTTTAAAACTTTATGAAACAAAGATAAGAAACTTGACACACATAGAGAGCAAAATTCCTCCACTGTTCCACTCAGTGTTCAAAAACATGTTTCTTTAGCATATCTGAGAGATTTGAAGCTTACATGTGATTCTGCCAGTGGTAGGACAAAAAATACCATGATTTTAGAGGTAGCATCAACTGCACATTCCGTTTTTGTTGTTGAAATCTACTGCTATTAAAAATGAGAAGATTTCAGTTTTGTTTAAAAACATTACAGAAACCAGTCATAACAAATATTCTGGGGACTGTATCTGTTGCAGTGATGCATGCTGAGTGAGCACTGATCTGATTACCATGGCTGACATGTGTACATGAAAGCTGAACAACAATTACCTAATTGTTATAATTTGAAGTTTAATGCCATAGGTGGGATATTCAGTGTTTCCCTTTACGCACATTTGTGCGTCAGGGATGCACACTGGAGAAAATTGATGCACACATTTTGTTACCGTGCGTTTTTTTGACGCAAAGAATTTTCATAATATGATCATGATTTATTTAATACCCAATGCATTGGATGATGGATGGCATTGTATATACTTCGCATATAGGCATTGACTGGTTCCCCACTTTGTTTGCTCCCTGCCTTGCGCTCCTCTATTCGTATAGCAAAGTGCAACACAGGGAACATATAAAACACTGAACCAGCCTAGCATAGGCAATGTTATGATGGAGTAGCTTCCCCTAATCTCATGAGCTTCTTGCGATTTCCATTGAGCTCAGCAAGCTGTTCTAGATATTTAACATCAAGGCTTGTTGCACTAGAAAGTGATCTCCAGATTAAAATGTCATACACTAAAAAGCATTAGCGAAGAAAGTGAAAGAAGCAGAACACAAAAGAGTAACTGTGGATCTAACTTTATTGAAAAATGGAGAAAATTATTCTCTTGATTGGAATATTTGTTATGATTACCAGTGTGACTTCTGATCGCGTGATTGCAAAGACTGCAAAAGTGAATAATCCTTTCGTGACAGGATTTTAAAATTTTTAAAAATAGGCCCTCGTTCGCCATAAGATATCTGGAGAACACATTATAACCTAAGACATTATTTCACAACAAAGAAATCAGTAAACTTATAGAGACAAATGCGTTATTTGGATTACAAAGTCAGCGGGTCATTGCAGATTTTGTTGGTTTTTAACTTTTACTGCAGTAAAAGAAAGATCTTAAAGTTCAAGTGTAACTTATTAGAAAGAAGATGAATCAGTATCCTCCTTGATATTTGGATAAATGTGTTCTAGGACAAAGTACAATGAAACCTATGATAGTACACATTTGATGAAAGGTAGTAAATTAACTCCCATTTGGTTAAAAAGATTTATTTGGCTTTTTGTATTGGCTTATATGTAATGTGTTGGGTTATAATACTGTTGAGGAGACTGTTAAAAGTACGACTTTAAAAGAAAAATGAATTAATAAAATTATTCTTTGAATGGACAATGCATTTGTTTGTTAACTGTGCATGTTGGTGTATTTGTATGTTTAGAGAAAGAGAGAGAGAGAGTATGTTGTGCAAGTTGCAATATCCTATTTCAAGCCGAAAAAGTACGAGTCGTATGAAAATTTGTCAGTACATTTTTGACCACCACATTTTTTATTTGACCCCCAGTTTTGACACCTAGGTTTTTTTTGTACCCTCAATTTTACACCCCTGGGGGATACACTGGATATTTATTGAGGTTTTACAAGTGATAAAGGGTTCAGAGTTGATCCATCATGGTTCAAGTATCTTTGAATTAAATATTGGTTGACCTTTTGGCAGAGGTACAATCAAAAGGAGAGACTGACCAAAAATTGATATTGTTTTGATGGTCAAGATCATTGGTCAGTATTTTAAGTACTTTCCTTTAGAGGCAAGTGAGGTAAGGGAATGAAACTTGTTATACCAGTGTATATTTACAAGAAGGTGTGTACAGTACAACATTTAGGGTCCTATCTTCAAAATCAAGGTCATGAATTATTATTTTAAGTTTATGGTCACATTTATCTCATGATTCTATAACTTTAAAGCCATTCGAGAGAAAGTTGGTATACTTTTGTATGATTACTGTTTGGTGTGCTGCAAGCCATATTATGTGTTGTGTAGCGTGTACCACAATGATCTTGAAGGTCAAGGTCATTGGTCACGATTTTAAGTTTTTCTTTTAACTTTCCTTTTACTTTATAACTTTGAGCAGTTTGAGATTAATGACCAAAACCTGTTTATCATCATCACTAGAAATAGTGACCCTGTGGAAATTTTAACAATTGAAACAATAACACTACACCTACAGTGACAATATGGTCATTGATAAATTGAGAGAAATAAAGAAAAATAAACGATGATATTTACTGGAAAGAATTATGAAAATACAGTGTGACCCCGCTATAACATGGTAGTTGGGTGCCATAGAACATGACCATGTTATATACCGAACCATGTTATAAGCAACCAGGTCAGTTAGCTGAAGAAATTGATGCATGTAGCCCAACAAATTTGCAGGAAGGGGATAGGTAATAAATGCAGGCGGTAAAATACATGCTTCATTGGCACAGTTACCATCTTAAATCGATGCAAACTAAATGGGAAATGCACCTGTAGTGAAAACAGATAAGGCATATCTAATATTTTACTTTATTTAGAAAACCATGGATTGGTACATATGTGTGTATATTGTTTATATTTACATGCCTTAAGTATAGCATGAATAGAGTATCAACACCATGTAGTCACCCGCGAATCTCATCAAATACATTGAATCCACAATACAAGTAAATCCATCGAAAAAATCCACGCAGATTTAAAATATTCAATAATTTTGTCCCAGGTCATATAGGTCTGAATTCAGTGGATAAACATAGCACAATCACATAACGAATGATGAAGCACATTTACTTTTCAGTACGTCCCAAATCAGTGAAAGTTAATTTGTGTTTTAAGCTACCATTGGTAGCATTTGTAAGCACAAACTTTTTCCCTGCAAAAAGGAAACTTACATGGCATGGTAAATGTGTTCCAGTCACGGAAAATGCAAAAATCCATCAGATTCCATTGCTTTTATTTAAGTTTGCTACTAGCTTTCCTTGATGAAATGTGCATGCTCTTTAAAGTCACTGCTAAAGGCCAGCTTTAGAGAACCAAACAAATCATGTTTCTTATTGTGGCGGCAACATCAAATAATTGTATTGCATTATTAAGACTGATTTTTTTTCCATTTGCTTAGTACGTTTTCATAACAGTCAGTGCTTCAAAGGTAATGTTTTCTTTGAAATTTCAGCCAACTATTTTATATGGTACATTTTTAAAAAAGGAATTGAGCATTGTTTGGTCGATCATAGTTACAGCTCCTCCCTGCCCATTGAATAAACCAACAAGTAAGATTTTTTTTTACATTTGTCATTACTGAGTGATGCTGCCTTCCACTGAATTTAATAGGATCAATGGATGATAGACCCAGGTGTTCTGTTCTGATGACAAGTATTAGTACAGAACATGTGGGTGTTCTGAAGGATTTAATTCTGAGTGTTAAAAAGAGCAACTTTACATACCATCCACAGACAAATGTCAGTCTATGTAAACATGTTAATTACTAGCGAGCGGCTGAAAATCTGACAAAAGATTATGATATAATGCCTTGTCCAGTTGATCTCCGTTACCAGAAATGTCAACAACAACAAAAAGCGGATATCTCACAACATATAGTACTCATGCTCAATGTCAACATGAGCAGATTATGATATAACAATGCACTGTTAAGATGGTTTTTCAATATGGACAAAAATATTGTTTATGTAACAATAGATAAATTTCAGTGCATTTTATATCAGGCTTGTGGCTTCATTTCACGGGGCTTCTAAATTTAGCCACTCTAAACCAGTGGTTGTTTATATACAAGTTTAAACAGCCAACAATGTCGCCAATAAAAAAAAAAAATTGCCAGATGTTATAATTTGCCGCCAATTAGGAAAATAAAATCACAGTTTGTGACATTGCCGAAGCCCTATGTGATCCTAGAATAAACATTTTACACTTTATTTTTCGTACTTTTAAGAAGAAAAAACTTTTTATTGTTTACGAGAAAAGTACATATAAAATTTCAGGAGCCACTCCACGATCGTCTTGTATTATTCATGCACAATCTCTTCCCCAAAATGATAATAAACTTTTTACGTTTTTTCGTACTTTTCAGAAAGAAATTTTTTCATGTGCGAGAAAAATAACATGTATATAAAATTTCATGAGCCATGCCACAACAATGTTTTATCCGAATTTGTGTTATAACGGAGCGTGCTAAAGCGGGGTCACACTGTACTGCTTGCATGTTTTCTAACTTTATTTTCTATAATTCATATTAAGAAGTAAGTACATGAGATTCCTATTTTTATAGCCAGTAATATTGACAGGAACTTTTAACATACACTGCATTTTACATTGTGGATACCATTCCTTCAAAATATAATCTCTTATCTCATTACATAATGTAGCATTTGTGATGATTTGTTTGCTTGCAGTATGTTTGGAAACAATTGAGAGCACTTGGCCTACTTAAAAAAGGTCATCAAAATATTACCATTTTGATACAGTTTAAATATATACAATGTGACACTGCTATAACAGGTAGTTGGGAGCCATAGAATCCGACCACATTATAGACCAAACCATGTTATAAGCAACCAGGTCAGTTAGCTGAAGAAAATTTACCCCCCAAAAATTGGTGGGGGTTGTGTAGGTAATAAATGCGAGCGGTAAAATACGTGCTTCATTGGCACAGTTACCATCTTAAATTGATGCTTATTAAATGAGAAATACACCTGTAGTGAAAACAGAGAAGACATGTAATAGTTTACTTTATTTAGAGAACCACGAATTGGTACATATACGTGAATCCTGTTTATATATAAACACCGTGTACTCACCCGCGAACCTCATCATATGCAATATATGCAATGAGTCCACAATACAAGTGCTTCCATCAAAAATATGCACGCACACAGCTTTAAAATATTCAATGATTTTGTAACAGGTCATACTGGTCTGAATTCAGTGGAAAAACGTGGCACAATCACGTAACGAATGACAAATCAGATTTACTTTTCAGAGCATTCCAAGTTGGTAAAAGTTAGTTTGCATTTTAAGCCACCGTTGGTAGCATTCGTAAGCATACACTTTTTCCCTACAAAAAGGAAACTTCACAACACAGCTAACGTGTTCCAGTCATGTTGGAAAATGCAAAAATCTATCAGATTCCATCAGTTTTATTTAAGTTTGGTACTGACTTCCTTTGAAAAAAGTTCTTTGTTGTTATTGAAAGATTGTAGTTGGCTTTCTTCGATGAAGGGTGTATGCGCTATTGAAGTCACCACTAAAGGACAGCTTTGGAGAACCAAACAAATGCCCATTTCTTGTTGTGGTGGCAACATCAAATAATTGTATTGCATGATTGAGACTGGTATGTTTTCCATTTGCCAAGTACTTTTCATAACAATCGATGCTTCAAAGGTAATCCGTTTCCTTTGAAATTTCAGCAAACTATTGTATCTGGGTACATTTTTAAAAAGGAATTGGCCGTTGTTTGGACTATCCTAGTTACTGTCCCTCCATGCCTATTAAATAAACCAATAAGTAAGATGTATCTATTTTTTTATATTTTTTTTTACATTTGTGTCTGAAAATTAACAAAGGGTCAACGGATGATAGAGACGTAGGTGTTCTGATGACAGGGATTATTACAGAAAATGCAAATGTTCTGAAGGATTTAATTCTGAGTGAAAAGAAGAGGAATTTTACTTACCATCCACATACAAAAATGTCAGTCTTTGTAAATATATTAATTACTAGCGAGCAACCGAAAATCCGATGAAAGATAGATTACCAGACAGTGCCTCATCTGGATTGATCTCCATTACCAGAAATGTCAACAACAAAAAAGCAGATATTTCACAACATGCAGAACTCATGCTAGACGTCAAGATATACGGATTATGATATAACAACGCACTGTTTAGATAGTTTGTCAATATGGACAAAGAATTTGTTTAAGTAACAAAAGATAAATTTCAGTGCATTTTATACCCAGTTTGTGGCTTCCTTTCATGGGGCCTCTGAATTTCTGCACTCCAAACCAATTGTTATATATATAAAAGTTTAAACAGCCAACAACATTGCTAATAGAAAAAATTGCCACATGGTATGTTTTGCAGCCATTAGGGAAAAACAATCCAAGTTTGCATGATTAGTGAAGACCTATGTGATCCCAGAATAAACTTTTTATGCGTTATTTTTCGTACTTTTAGAAGAAAAAAATACTTTTTCGTGTAAGAGAAAAATGCATATAAAATTTCAGGATCCAAGCCACGATCATCTTGTATTATTCATGCTCTCTTCCCCAAAATGATAATAAGCTTTTTACGTTTTTTTCGTACTTTTCAGAAAGAAATTTTTTCATGTGCAAGAAAAATACATGTATATAAAATTTCATGAGCCATGCCGCAACAGTGTTATATCCGAATTTGTGTTATAACGGAGCACGCTATAGTGGGGTCACACTGTGTGTGTATATATATATATATGTATGTATGTATGCATGTGTGTGTGTATGTATATATATATATATATATATATACAAATTGGGATGAGCGAGTTTAAAAGAAAGTTCAAACATGACAAAATACACCCCCACCCCACCCCAATTTTTAAAAAACAATTGTGATGCTGCTGCAAATTTTGTACTTGCACCCTCTTGTTTGGCAAGCTGTACAGTCAGAAAGAAAGAAAGAAAGACAAATGTGGGTGTTTATGTATAAGATCCTTTTATCTATAAATAGTGAAACCAAAGTACACATTGAAGGAAAACAAAGCTTTCTGTTTTTATGCACCTGTATTATGATGTCATCCATGTATCCATCTCTTTATAAATCTGTGTGTTACCAAGTTGGTTTCAGCAATATAAATCAAGTTGTCCACCATCCAGAGGTTACTAGACTTTGTGATAGACTTGCCCCAGGTGGCTGAGTGGTCTAAAGTGCTCACCTTTACTGATTACTACAGTACCATCTCACCTCTGTCCACTTGGGTTTGAGTCTTGGGCTCGGCCATTGTGTGTATGTGAGAAAGCTGCCAGTAGCTTCCTGTGTTCTTACTGTTTTCCTCTACCAGAAATGGTATTAAACCCCAAAACAACAAACACATGGGTTAAAAAAAGGTTAATTTCACTGTGACTGAAAGAAAATAAAGGGTTTCTGCACAATAATTTGAGTTCTCCACCATCTGCAGCTACCAGACTTTGTGGAGAACTTGCATCTGGCCAAAGGTCAAGGCCACAATCACTGAAAGAAAGAAATTGTTTTTGCACAGTAATAAGTTATATACCATATACCATTTCCAAATTTGTTGACATCTTGTAACTTGTGGGTAATGAATAACCATATCAGTTTGGGGTTTTGAAAAGTCAAAGGTCAAAGTTACTTTGAAAGAAGAAAAATGGGTTGCACATAACTTAATTTTATCATTTATGTTTTCCTAAAAATTTTTAATGACATTCACTTGGGATGGCAGATAACCCTTTCGATGTTTAGTCCAAATAACAAAGTCACTGTGACTGAAAGAATCAAAATGGTTTCTGCACAGTAATATCAGTTCTACGTCACATACTTCAGCCAAACATTACGGGTGGCATTTTGATTCATAGCAAAAGAAAAAATTAATAAAATAAAGCTATTAACAACTGTTTATACAGGTGTTTCTGCCAATATATTTTGGTTTGTCTCTCATCTTTTAATCTCACCTCAGTCAAATAATGTCATACATCTACACTGTCAAAATTTGTCAAATATTCCTGTGTATTCCCTAGGATCTAATTAATTTTTAATACTTCATCAGTGGCAGTACATGCTATCAAACTTATTCATTTCATCATTTATTCTTTTGAACAGTTTAACCTGAGGTGCTTTGTTTTCCTGATTGATCTTTCCTTTCCTATTATTCACTGCATTATTTCCTTTATTTGAAACAATATCTGCAGTAGCGGTGGGTGGGGCCATCATATATCATGTTTGTAAAAAAAAAAAGACAGCTACTCTTTTAGCCAGCCCATTCATTTTAGCCATTAAGTGCTGTTTTCAATGCCACAAATTTTGATTTAAAACTTATAGTGTTAAGATATATCAGAATGACTGGGTATCAACCCATGTTTGGACACTAATGGGATTTACTAAAAAGTGCAAAACAAAAACTGCATAGGGGCCCCGAGTGGCTGAGTGTTCTAAAGCGCTCACTGTTCCGGATCACTGCCATCTCACCTCTGTCTACGTGGGTTTGAGTCCAAGGCTCGGCTAGCGTGGGTATGTGGGAAAGCCTGCCAGTAGCTTCTCGTGGGTCGGTGGTTCTTCCCTGGGTTTTCCAGGGTTCTTCCTCCACCAGTTATTGTGGCCGCCATGTATTATAAGCCTATCTTGTGCTGAAAATGGCGTTAAACCCTAGAACAACAACAACAACAACTGCATAAATGAGTTCTGTAAAATTCACTAATTGGCAAAGCATGTATGCTTTTGTCAAGTGTGGATTAGAGTGAGGCAAAATATGCCTGCAATGTGCACTGCAGGGAACAAATCATGCAAGAGAATCTACTGGAATAAAGTAAGGGAAAAAAGAAAGCAGCAGGAAGGGTGAATAAACCAAATGTTTGGCAGTTTTAACCCCACTGCTAGTTATGACCCCATCCACTGATCCCCATCTCAAGAGGCTCAAGAGTCAGCTCAACCCCAGTAAGGGCCTTTCCATGAAAAGATATTTCTTACTAATTTTGCCATTACATCACCTTGAATCCTCTTTTTCAGCCCATACTGATATGCATCCTACTATACACATTGATAATATACATAAACCTGTCAGCTAGTTACATTTCAAAACCTATCAGTCAGTAAAACCAACTGTGTTTACTATAGCAACTTGTTTAATTTTCTAAGATGCATATAGATTTATACCATTTAAGCTTTTACAATAATATATTCCAATTGGACAAATAGAAGATACAGATATTGCAGCTTTTGTGACAGATTAATACAGTGGTCTTTTTATATAATTGGGGAAGAGCAAAGTGCATGGAGTGGGAGCCTTGTAGCACAAACAACCAAGCTTTGTAATGTTTAGACCACCTTAGTGGAAAGATCATCTTCACGTTGGCATCCATGTGCATATCCATTCATAGGTCCATCAAACCCTTTATATGCATTCCTTTTCTTTTGTTTAGGTATCATTTTGTCCCACCTTCAAATTTGTAATACAGCTTGAATATACACTTTCATTTTCTAGCTAAATAGATTTGCTTTCAGTATAATGAAAGTTAAACTCAGGGCTAGGTTCACCGTGAAGGTCATGGTCAGCTTCTTGTTTACTGAATACACATTGATTTCTACATCTTTGAAATGGAATTTGTTATGCCTGTTTGATAAGTGTTTATGTGTTGGAACTTATTGGCTCTAAAGTTTACTGCTGTATAACATTAATGTATTACATTAATCATTTTTGTTTCAAGAAGCTAACAGAAATCCTTAACTTTTTTAGTATTTTTAAAGAATTGTACTGATCTTGAAATTTTTATTGATAAAAGTTGAATTAATTTTGCATTTATATTTAATAAAAATTGGCTATTGAACTGCCAACCTCATGCATGGGGAACATAAATCTCCTGCTTGAACTATTTGAACTTAGCACTTGATGATATCAGTAATTTGGAACATAACACATAATATCAGTAATTTTGGGCACACCGACAAAAGAGCACTGACATAGGGGTGCCGACAAAAGAGCGCCCTTTAATTGCCAATAAAAGAGTGCCAGATTACCCGACAAAATAGCACCAGATACAATAGTGCAGGTTATACAAATAATGTAATATTAAAACATTATAAATAACTTAAATGAAGTGTAAAAATTTTGAAGATTAGAAATCACTTAAATAACGTATACATACTTTGATTTATATTTAAATTTCTAAATTGTGGGCAATGCCTTGTAGATAATCCATCATGTTATCGTTAGCATATGTTGGAAGAAGTGCTTGTAACCTTCTGTTGAGCTGGACATATTTGTTCATAGAAGCTTGTGGCTGAATCACTCCAGATAGATGACGTTCCATTTCTATTTCGACATGATCTTGCTCCAACCGGAAATGGTTGATCAATTTGAAAATCGATGGATGATTGCAGTCAACAGTTTGTTGGTATGCCCGATGCCAGGCTTCAACAAAGTTATTTGTATGTGGAAGATTTTCATTAACGCGATCATGCACATTCCACATATCCACAGCAAAGCTCTATGGTTTCTTCTTCGCCTTCCTATGTACGTATCCTCCCAATAATCTGCAAGTGGCATAATTTCTTCCAGACTAGCCTTCACCAAATTGTCAAATGAAGCAACGACATCATTTGCAGGCACAAAACTCAAGGCCAGTATCATCTTCACTGCCATATGGAATTCCTTGTTGTCGTGATAAAGTTGGGAGAGACCTAATTCTTGCACTTTTCTCCAGATACATTACCCTGAGTGAAAAAGGCAACCGACGAGATGCACTGAATAGTGTCGCTTTTTCAAAATCGCACATAATGCTTGCTGGATTCAAAGCAGGTCAGAGTTCCTTAATTCTTTCCATAACTCGTCTGTATGTTGCTTCTGCTTTATCCTAAATCAATGGAACTGACTTACTATCAATTAGAGCATGGTTTGTAAAAACCTGATAGAAAAGTGCTAGTGCAACTTTGAAAGTTCCATCCACAAACCAATGTTCTTTTGATTGGAGACCATTTATATTTTCCATTGTTCCGAACATCAGGATTCTGTTTTCATCATTCATTCCTGAATCCCACAAGATAAAATTAGATCCTTGTGTTGACGTTTGAAGAGTTTCGGGAATCATTATTTCCACAACATTCTGTGGATTAGGGTATGGCAGGGTTGTGTACGTTTCCTTTGTCTTTCTATTGTACGTTGTGATGCAGTATATGATGGTAAATGAGGTGCAGCTTCCATTGAAATTCCTACTCTAGTTTGTTATATAATCTGCCTTGGTTTTTCCACCCCTTCCACTGCTTGTCTACTTGTAGCAGACACAACCATCGCTGCTACGTTTCTAGCTGGATCCGGAGCGTGATTGTGTCCCAGTGATGACAGAACATTGTCATTTAACACTTTCATCCTTCCACGGCAACCATCTTTCCTGCAGCATCTCCATGACGTACTTCCATCAGCATTTTATTTGTCTTTGCGATATCTGTAGCCGTCGACCAATAATCTTTCCTTTCTGTGATTCGATCTTATCCATGTTTCTTTATTAATAAACTTTTTACAAATAAAGTTTGTACTACACTTTTCACTATATATGCAAAATGTCATCATTGATTCTTAGCTCAATAATTAATTTCTACTCAAAACTTTGAAAAGAAACTTCACTTTATTGCACTTAATTGTCAGCGCTCTCTTGTCGGCGCCCTTTTATCAGTGCCGTTATGTTGGCACTCTTTTGTCAGTGCTCTTTTGTCGTGCGCTCTTTTGTCGAGTCACTGGATCACCGTAATTTTGAACTCAACACATGACCATATAAGTAATTTAGTAGAGGAAATAGAATTATACTTAGATAACATACTTGCCATCTCTTAATTCTTCATCAAGTCGATTGCTCTGCAGTGTGCCTCGGTAAATTGATGTCATCACATGAAATGTTGGTATAATTATATGTGTATCTGTCACTATATTGCAACTCTTGAGCTTCACTAAAAATATATATTCCATTTGATGTTTTAGGAGCACCTGATAAAGTTGTTTGCTTTTCTTGCGGGAGGGGTTTTCAAGACTGGAAGGATAATGATGAACCATGGAAGGAGCATGCACGCCTGTCTTCAAACTGCACCTATGTTGCCCAAGTCAAGGGTTCTCAGTTTGTGGTAGGTTATCACAAAAAAACCAACTGTGCCTGCAATAGAACTTTTCTAAAAATTCCATTAAGGCAGTGGGAGGGGCTACATGGTGCTTTTGTGCTTCTTCCTATAAATTGCATTTTTCATAAATTTTCATTATTATTCCCCATTTTTAATAGAAAAGATGGGGGCATTAAATTGGGTCTGTCTGTCCATCCCAATTTCATTTCTGAACAGTAACACCCTTTATTATTATTTAATTTCAACTAGATACTGCATTGATAAAACCTTGGACAAGTTCATTTGTCAGAATTCTACAGCATCATTTTAACAGAGTTATAGCCACTTATTGTTAGACCCACTCACTTTAGTTTCTGCAGGTACTGTATATACCGTATTTACCGCATATGTTGGGACACTATAAAATAATTATTTTTTTTCCTGTCCCAGAACTTATGGTGAAACATTTTTTTCACTTTTCATATGTCCCAAGACTTAAGAAATGAAATAAATTTGTATTGCATTTGTGCTCCCCCCCCCAACTGCACGTCGCAATAAAATAGATAAATAAAACGCTTAATTGATAATAAAAAGAAAGAAACTAACCTTGTGTTGTTATCAGTTATTCATTTTTTCAACATGAGCATTAAAGAATAAAATATTTCCACGAAATCCGTATAAGTAGCATAGGCTTCCATACTGTAGCGTGTATCAATTATGTCCGATACCACACACCATGTTGTTCATTGACATGAACACTGAGAAACAGTTGTGTGTGGTTGTGCTCAAAGGTTTGAACATGTTATCTGACTGAAAACTGGAGCCAACAAAATCGCGTACAAGAGGGAAATAGTCAACTGATATCTTGAAGACGCCATTCACGCATGACACAGTGTTGGGTGCAAAATAATCAATATTGAATTATATCCAGGTCTACTGTATGACAATATGTTGCAAATAAAAATCATCATTTGAAAACACATTCACTTGAGTGCAAGTGACAGTCTTTTCACCAGCTAATGTTACATAATTATCCTTACTATAACGAGCACATATAAGCCCTGGTGGTGAATAAACACGACTGGCAGCAAGCAGTTAACTCCTTCTTTGAACCTACCGACAGGACATCAAAGACAAAAGGTTATTTTTATTACAAAGCAGGCAATCTCAGAAGCCGACATCGGTTACTTTATTTTGTAAAGGATATCAATACAAAGGTTATTTTATTGCAAAGCAAGCCGACATCGGAAGTTGACTATGAATTATGTGAAGTGAGCCGATTTTTTATTATTTTTTTTGAATATACAAAGATGGCTGAGATATGGAAGCAAACTTGGGTTCCTTTTCAACTGTATTCACGGGAATTTTGAAAATAAATTGAAACAATGGAACAAATTTTAAAGTGACACAATATAGTGCTTTGTGCACAGATGTCGATGACCCAGCATCACCCAGAATATTTGGAGAAAATAAAATCATGTGATGAATTCGTTAAGGCCAGGAGATAACTATACTGCATGCCAGTATCTCAAAGAAAAAAAAATCATTATTTGAAAACACATTCACTTGAGTGCAAGTGGCAATCTTTTCGCCAGCGTGGGTTACATAAGTATCATTAATATTTACCCGCAGACATCAGTGCACCTTTGTATTAATTATTACTAAAGATGCCAAGCACATATAAAACCCTGGTGGTAAATAAACACAACTGGCAGCCAGCAGTAAACTTCTTTGAACTTGCCGACAGGACATCAAAGACAAAGGTTATTTTTATTACAAAGCAAGCAGATGTTGGAAGCCAACTTTGGACTTGGAAGCCGAATTTTTTTAAAGGATATCAATACAAAGGTTATTTTATTGCAAAGCAAGCTGACCTCAGATGCCAACTACTGGATTCTTTTAAGTGTGCTGATTTATTTTTTTAGCTTTGAATATACAAAGACGGCCGAGATATGGAAGCTAACTTTGGTTCCTTTTCAACAGTATTCACAAAAAGTTTGACAATAAAGTAAAACAATGGAACAGTTTTAAAGTAGCACAATATAGTGCTTCGTGTGCAAACATCGATGACCCAGCATCATCCAGAAGATTTGGAGAAAATAAAATCAACATGATGAATTCATGATGGCCAGAAGAGAAACAGATCATTTCGCCGACAATATGATCATTAACATGGATGAAACTCTAGTGTACTTTGATCGCATTCCTGGATGGACTGATGATAAGATGGGCATCAAAAGTGTGAGAATTAGCAAGACCAGTGCAGATTTGAAAAAAATCTTCCTTTTGTTCTTGCAGTTTCCACTTCAGGTGGTGTGTTGCCTCCAACAATTTTTCACGGTATGAGAAAGTTAAAAAAGTATTCATGTACCAAAATAATAGACCGTACGTGTGCAGGAGAAGGGTTGTGTTGATGAGATGCTGCTGCAGTGGATTAAAGAGTTTTATCTCAAGTACAGTTTTATATTTAAAAAATAAAATTTCAGTTGGATTGCAATTTCTGACATGTAATTTTCGAATGATTTAAAAGGTGTCCCACAACTTACGACTCGAAAAAAACGATGTGTCCCAGAACATACAGTGCACAAAAAATTACTTTTAAAATTAATTTATGGTGTCCCAACAAATATGGTGTCCCAACATATGTGGTAAATATGGTACTTGCTTATTAGTTGAGTCCTCCTGCAAACTGCACAGACCAACATTTGCTCTTGCATACTGTGCCAGCAGATTTGAGTCTGTGCAGTTTTTTAGGAGTAATCGGTAGAACAGTACATAGACCCTGATCTACCAGTGCATTTTGTGATGACATATAAGGGTCTGTGTTGTTTGTAGTTGATCTTGTAAGGAAGTACATATGATAAGTCCCTTAATATTAGATTGAATCAATTTTGGTATGCTGCATGATATTGATGAGACCTTGGCTGTTTTGTAATTTGTCAGCATTCAGCCTTTTCATTTAGCCCTGTTTTTCAGGCCCATCAGCTTTTATTTCCAGACACATACTCTCCTTATTATTGTTGGATTTTATGCAGATTTGGTATTCAGCTTGTTATTGCTGAAATCTTGGCAGAGTTCGATTGTCAGCCTTCAACAACATCATTTAGCAGAGTTACAGCCCCTGATTGTCAGACCCAACCACTTTCTTTCATGCACAGTATAATAATAATAATAATAATAAAGACTTTATTTAGAGAAGGTAACTCAGTTAGTTACAGAACTAATGTACCTTGAGGCCTTCTGTCTGTTATGTACAATATATACAGTATATAAAACATGATGTGAAGAGTCTGGCTTGACACTAAATAATTTAAGTAATTCTAAAATTCAAAGTATCCAGCCTGGAACACATGCACAGGCATCAGTGAAAACATAAACATATATAAAACATAAAATATTATCCTGCATTTAAAAAATTCAGCTACGAAAATGATGTAAAATTACAGAAAAGCAGGTGGTATTTTTTGCACTATAACTGTCCAATTTTCTAAAGATTTCATCCATTTAAGACATTGATTGTGAAAAAATGAAATGCTAGGAGCCTGCCTTATGTCGCTGGGAATGTTGTTCCATACCAGTGGACTAGTATATTGAAAACTTTTTTTAAACAATTCCTTCTTTGGCCTTGGTATAATGTAATTTTTTTCTTCTTATGGACCTTAAATTTGGAATGCCATCAGCATCTCTTTGGTGAAAGATATTGCTTAGATAGACAGGAATGTCTATTCTGGATACTTTATACATCAATTTGGCCTTTCTAAGAATTATTCTTTCATGTATTGTTAAAACCTTTATATTATTCATTGCATCCTGAAAATTTTCTATATTTTGATCTAGAACTAAATGGCAAGCCCTCTTTTGGAGTCTTAAAAGTGTTGTTATGTTTGAATTAGACGTATTACCCCAAATTACATTACAGTAGTCCAGATATGGCTGAATATAACTTTTATAAAAGATGACCCTATACTGAAGAGGAATGTATGTTTTGATTTTCCTCAGTAGCCAAAGAAAAGAATTAACCTTTTTTGAAATATGTTTAATGTGAATTAAAACCAAGTAAGATTGTTATCCACGAATACACCAAGAATTCTATCTTGAGAGGTCATATTGAGGCTCACGTTGTCAAATAGAACCTGGAGTTTGTCAATATCTAGCTTGCTTGTTTTTGTTGTGTTGTAACTAGTAGGGCTTTTGTTTTTTCTGTATTTATGATCATGCTGTTTTCCTTGCACCATACTTGAAGTCTGTTGAGAGCATTTTTAAGTTATTTTCAAGTACTGTCTTGGTTTTACCAATCTCAGACAGTGTAGTATCATCTGCATAAAGGTCAGTGGAAGAAATTGAAGTTCCAATCTTAAGAGGTAAATCATTGATAAATTGAATGAATAACAGAGGCCCAAGGATAGAGCCTTATGGTACTCCACAATTAATATTTTTACTTTCAGAAAGTTGACCATTTAAAGATACTTTTTGCACTCTATCGGTTAAGTAAGAAGTAAACCAGTTTAGGGAGTTTTCACTGCATTGATAGATTTTTAGTTTTTGAAGCAAAATTTCATGGTCTACAAGATCAAAAGCTTTACGAAAATCAGCCATAATGGTGCCCACCATTTCTCCTTGATCTATTGCTTTCAGCCATTTATCAATCAAAGATACAAGTGCAGTTTCACAGGAGTGATTCTGGCAAAAGCCAGACTGATTATCATGAATAAGATCATAAGTGTTTAAATAGTTGAGAAAATAATCATGTACATGTTTTTCTAGTAATTTAGAAAGACAAGGAAGGATAGAGATGGGTCTGTAGTTATTTACATCATCTTTTGTTCCAGCCTTATGCAGTGGTATAACCATGGCAGTTTTCCATGTTTGTGGAAATTTATTAGACCTAATACTTTCATTGCAAATGAAAGCTATATTCTCTACAATTACAGGTGCAGCTACCTTTAGTAGCCTTGGTCCAATCATATCAAGTCATGTAGCTTTACAATCATCCATTTTTTAAATATATTTCAACACAAATTCAGGACTCATTCCAGGAATTTCAAACTTTATATTGTTTGGTAGTTTTTTAGCACAAAAATGTTTGAGTTCCAGATGATCAGATGAAGTTCTGGGTTCTTTAAGTTTTTCAGCAATTTGAACAAAAAATTTGTTAAAAATATTTGAGATGTCAGTTGGATTATCAGTGTAAATGCCCTCTTGATTGAGGGATAAAATTTCAGCTTTACTCTTATATTTGCCTGCACCAAACCCTGTAAACATTTTCCAGATAGCTTTGGGATTATTTTGGTTTTCATCAAACACTTTTTTATAGTGCGCTTGTTTGGCTTGATGTATCATTTTATTTACTTTATTCCTCCAAATTCTATATTCAGTTTGATTTCCTACTGATTTTAGTTGGTCTCTTTGCTTTATTGCTTCAAAAATTTCTGGGGAGATCCAGCCTGGCTGGTGGTCTTTCTTTATCCTGTGTGTTTTTAAAGGGGCATGCTTGTTCACTATACTGATGGACAGATCTGTCCATGTATCTAAAACACCATCAATATCTTCAAAGATTTGGTCTGTATTCCATGGAATCTGTTTCAGATCTTATAGGAATTTAACAGTTTCAAAGTTTTGAAAGGATCTGTACGTAATGGATTTATGGATATTATTTTTTGTTGATTTGCCATTGACTTTACATGTTAGAAAAATTGCAAAGTGGTCACTTATACCAATCTTTGGAACCATTACTTCCAAAACATTTTCATTTGTATTGGTATAAATATGATCTTTAAGTGTTTTAGAGGTAGATGTTACTCTGGTGGGTTCATTTACTAGTTGCCCCATACCTAATGAAGCAATAAAATTCATCCAATTCACTTTTATTTGATCATTGAGAAGGTCTCTATTTATATCACCTAGAATGTAAAATTCTTTCTCTTCTTTTGAAATTTTATCTACTTGAAGTTCAAAATATTCACACCAATTAGTATGTGATGATGGGGTTCTGTACACAAAAACTACTAAATAGGGCTTAGTTTTTTCTGGAGTGATCTGTAACCAAATGGATTCTATTTCCTGTATTTCTAGGTCTTCCCATCTTTTACAAATAGTACCAGTTCTAACATACACAAGGAGCCCACCACCACCTGTTTTCCTATCCTTTCGATAAGGTTTGTCGTAGCTATTGATATACAAGAAATTTTCACCCTGATTTTCTGTTAACATTGTTTCTGAGAGTCCAAATAAATGGAGAGGTTAGCAGTAACTTCACTTGATCAATCTTTTCACAAAAACCATGAATATTTAAATGACCTGTGTGTAAACCTTTGCTAGAAACTCCTAAATTCATGAGATTAATATCAATACTATTAGAGGCACTCATGGAGACATTAAAAGTATTAAAACTATGTTCACGCTGATCATCGTTACATATCATTACTGTATAAAAAATTAGTTTTTCAACAATTGCATTTTCTACTTTTATAATCATTGTATAAATCTGAACTATCAGTCATATTTAAATCTGTACAAGTACCTGGTAAGTACCTGGTGAGTTTCCACATTCAGAACATGCATCAGCAAGGGGATCAAATCTGTTTTACACGGGATACCTGGTGTATATGACAGTCCTTGATAGATAGATTGGTCCTCCCACTGAATAGTCTTCCTGTGGAGTTGAGATGGCATCATTGCCCTTTTCCTATTCCATAAAGCTAGTGTGAGGTTTGGCTTTGTGTCCAAAGCTTAACCACACTGATGGCATTGTATTGGCTGTATGTACCTGCATTCCTGTGCTGAATATTTGATGTCACCACGGTAATCACAGTAAATACCCATTATTATTGGATTTGAATCAGATTTCAGTTCAGCTATCAGCATTCTGCATTACTATTTAGCATGGTTACAAACCATGAATGTCTGGCACACATTTGTTTGTGCAAAATAAGTGGATTTTATAACTAAATTTTTTAGGCAGGTTGATTTTAATGAGACTTTGGCAAAGTTTGATTATCAGCATTCTGACCCTTTAAAGCCAATGATTGTAAAATCCACTCATGTTTTTTTCCTGCACATTATACTTTCTTATTGTTTATTGTATTTCAGCAAACTTTTAATGGCAGCTTGATATTGATGAGGTAATGAAAGGTCAAGACATACATTCCTGAATTTGCATTTTTGTAACTAAATCTGACCCCAACTTCATCAACATACCTAAGTCTTAAGTTCAGTCTTAATAAAATTGATTGGTTAATTGTAAGTCAGACTTATATTACAGCTATTCATATCAGTGGATTCTAGGCTTAAATTAAGTTCAGAATTTAAGTTCTGTTGGTGAAATCCAGGCCTGATCAAATTTTAATGGCATTTTTCTCAAGCTGTCTCATGGAATGAATATAAACCAGGTTATAAATGTCCTGCTGTGAAATTTCAATTTTCTGAAGAACTTTTGATTTTGATGAACAATTCAATTTTGTATTCATAATACTTGTTTCTTGTTATTGGTGGTTATACCATGTACAATTTTGTGTAAAAGGTTATGGCATTTGTTTTATTACCCATACGAAATAATTAGATGGACTGTAGATGGATTCATCTTTGACTTCTCCAATTTTCCATGTCCGCCTCTGTATTAACCAGATTTTAACATTTTAGGCAGATTCCGCCTGGAGTCTGCTTAAGTTCCAGGTGGAATCCATCTAATTATTTCGTACGGGAAGAAGGCCAAACCTTTAACCCAATAAATCACTCTTACAATGAGTTTAAGACAGAACATTAAAATACAACTCAGAAATGTGTTGCTGATCTGATTGGATCACCCAGATGATTTCAATCACATATTTAGTCAATAAAACTGGATTGTGTGTCAATTGTACAATTACTGACTTACTACAAAAATATTTATTCAGTTTTGTTGAAAATTGTGTGATTAAAAAAAATCATGGGTGGTATAATATTTCTTAAATATTAATGAGCCAACAGATGATTTAACTGACAGATTTTGCTATTTTGTCAAACTATTTAGAAGCTTACCATTTTTATCACAGCAAAGCAAAATGTTTTGGATTGTAGTGATTGTGCCATTGACTACTTGGACACTTTTGTTAGCAGGATTTGTCATGATTTTGGTAGTAATAATAGCCCATCATCCACTGTTGCAAAACTGGGAGAGATCAATGGCCAGGAAGGCAGCAGGATGCCTGAGGGAGGTGTAGGAAAAAATTATGAATAAACATTACAGTAAAACATGTTTTGAGGGACCACCCCTTCTGCCAACCAAAAGCAGTCTCTCATAACAGGTGTGTGAAAATGGACTGGTTTCCAGGGTCAATAGCATTGTTGAAGAAGAAAAAATTCTTATACTGTACATGTATCGTATCCTTTATTCATAAATCTTGTTAAATATTGCATGCATTCCTCTCAAAATAACTTTATATAATAAAGATATACATTTTCTAACAATATGAATCAAATTTATATTTGTGTACACCTGTACGAAATAATTAGGCGGATTCCACCTGGAACTTAAGCAGACTCCAGGCGGAATCTGCCTAAAATGTTAAAAATCTGGTTAATACAAATTTGGACATGGAAAAGTTGAGAAGTCAAAGATGAATCCATCTAGAGTCCGTCTAACTCTAAGATGGACTATTGTCAAATTCCTGCTATAAATACATCTTTAGGCATAATTTTGGACTTGGTTGATTTTCCACCCACCATCTAGGTGGAATTAGGAACTTAGTCACTGGCATCTATTATATGAAAGGAGGAATCTGGACTTAGTTTATTTTCTAACCAACATCTAGGCAGAATGAAGAACTTAGTCATTTACATCAGTTAAATAAGGCATAATTAGGACTTGGCTTTTGTGTGTCTGTAAAGTTAAATGACTGAAAATATAGTGATACTTTGTGATTGTAATATCACTGACAGTTCAATAAAAATGTCAATAAGATATAATAACATTTATTGTTTCTTGTACAATTTGAATGATTTTCAGCAGCATTTATATTTCCTGTTTCTGATAGCTGTAATTTTATTGTTTATTTTGGGCACAATTTATAACTTCTTTCCACAGCTTTCCTTGTTAAATTTCTTTTTCAAATTTGTTGTTGTTGTATTTTTGTTTAACTTCAGTTGGATTTAACTGCCCTCAAACAAGTTTTCATCTTGTTTTCCATTTTAAAACATAATTTCGCTTTTCTCCTGACCTGAATTTCCTCAATATGGACCCATTTTTTAATATTGTCTCCGAAACTTTTTTTAAATAATGCTCTATCTGGTCCCATTCCACAACGAGCTTTCAAATAAGTATTTGTTCCATTTATTGTTTAACAGAGGATCATTGTATAAAGCTTTCTGATTGGTCAAAATTTTGTTATTGCCCAATGAATCGTTGTGTAACAGAAACTGATGGGAAAGAGCATGTTTGCTAAACATGGTGATTCAAATTTTCGAGCGGGACAAGAGATTGAATAACCAATTGAAAAATGTGTGGCAATGAGAATACCCTGAACGCAAATTTGATGGAAACTTAATTGGTCAGTCTGTAAGAAAACTGAATGCCAGGAGAAGCATTTTACTTTTTGTACCATAAAGAGCTTTACAGTAGCGGCTAACGTGCTAAATAGGACAAGGAATTGAATCAGGAATCAGGATGATTTCGAAGTTATACAACTCCAAACTGATTAACTTCAGAATTTAAGGAGGGACAACGTGTAGATCACTGGTGGGAATTGTTGCCAGACATCCATGTCTATCAAAGATAGTCATATCTTTGCAGAATTTCCTTGGCTGAAAAGTTGAATCTACTTTCAATCTTGTGAGGCATTATTGTGCATGTTATCAAAATATTCTTGGTTTGTTGGAATTCAGTGTAAAATAAGAGTAATTATATCATGATAAACATTTCTCACGACTGCTTATGGAACAAAGACTAATTCGAGAGACCACAACAGCATCATAGTTTGTGCAATCAAAAATCCAGTCTACAGTACAATTGACATAAGGCAGGCTCCTATCTTTTCTTCTCATAATCAAATTGTCTCAAATGGATGCTTTTCTGTAATTTTGCATTATTTTCACGGCTGAATTTTTCAATGCAGATTAATATTTTATATATGTTTATGTGTTCACAGATGCCTGTGCATATGTTTCAGGCTTGATACTTTCATTTTTAAAACCACTTAATTATTTAGTGTCAGATACTTCATATCATGTTGTATATACTGTATATGTTGTACATAACAGATAGAAGGCCTCAAGGTAGATTAGTTATGTAACTAATTGAATTACCTTCTGTAAATAAAGTCATTATTATTAGTATTAGTATTAACTCCCATTTCTCTTGCCTTGGATGTCATATAATTACAACATCAGTATAATTGTTTTCATGCACACTTAAATATCACCTTGGTTAATAAAGTCCTGTTTAATTCATATCCATTATTTCTTTGAAACCTGCTGACATGTCTGAAGCACTAAAAAAACTTAAGTAAAATAGTTTTAGTCAATTTTTTTGTGAAACCTCACAAATATTTCAAAGAAATTTGAGTGAGACCTCAACATAATTTTAGTGAAAGTTTTGGTCAAAATATGTGTGAAATCTCCCCAAACTTTAAAGTGAAATGAAAAATACTTAAGTGATGCTATGTTGGATTAGATTTTGTATGCAAGAAAGAAAATGGCATTGCCCCTTAGGACAAGAAAAACCTAAATCGAATTTGTCCCGATTAAATTCCTTGTCCTATTTAGCACGTTAGCCATTACTGTAAAGCTCTTTATGGCACAAAATGCAAAATGCTTGTCCTGGCGTTTCAGTTTTCATACAGACTGACCAGTTATGTTCCCATCAAATTTGCGTTCAGGGTATTTTTCAAATAGTTATTCAGTTTCTCGTCCTGCTCGAAAATTCGAATCGCCACATTTTGCAAACATGCTCTTCCATCAGTTTCTGTTACGCGACGATTCATTGGGCAATTACAAAATTTTGACCAATCAGAAAGCTTTATACAATGATCCTCTGTTAAACAATAAACGGAACAAGTACTTATTTGAAAGCTCGTTGTGGAATGGGACCAGATATAGCCTTAATTAAAATAAAGTTTTGGAGACGATTTTAAAAAATGGGTCCATATCGAGGAAATTCAGGTCAGGAGAAAAGTGAAATTATGTTATAAAATGGAAAACAAGATGAAAACTTGTTTGAGGGCAGTTATATCCAACTGAAGTTAAACAAAAATACAACAACAACAACAACAAATTTGAAAAAGAAATTTAACAAGGAAAGCTGTGGAAAGAAGTTATAAATTGTGCCCAAAATAAACAATAAAATTACAGCTATCAGAAACAGGAAATATAAATGCTGCTGAAAATCATTCAAATTGTACAAGAAACAATAAATGTTATTTATAATATCTTATTGAGATTTTTATTGAACTGTCAGTGTTATTACAATCACAAAATATCACTATATTTTCAGTCATTTAACTTTACTGACACACAAAAGCCAAGTCCTAATTATGCCTTATTTAACTGATGTAAATGACTAAGCTCTTCATTCCACCTAGATGTTGGTTAGAAAATAAACTAAGTCCAGATTCCTCCTTTCATATAATAGATGCCAGTGACTAAGTTCCTAATTCCACCTAGATGATGGGTGGAAAATCAACCAAGTCCAAAATTATGCCTAAAGATGTATTTATAGCAGGAATTTGACAAAAGTCCATCTTAGAGTTAGACAGACTCTAGATGGATTCATCTTTGACTTCTCAAATTTTCCATGTCCACCTTTGTATTAACCAGATTTTTAACATTTTAGGCAGATTCCGCCTGGAGTCTGCTTAAGTTCCAGGTGGAATCCGCCTAATTATTTCGTATGGGATTTATCATATCCATAAGGTAACTTCACACAGCCATAAATTTTATAGTTGTTTCAGATGTAACAAAAACTGCACAGTTAACTATCATATATATATCTTATTCTATGCACTTAATCACTTTTCTTTTAAAGAAATCCATTATACTTCTTTGTTGACATTTTTTACTCAGCTGTTTGGTCTGAACATGTAAATCCATTTCTGAGCAAAGAAGCAAAAGTTTGGGATTGCCATGTTGTAAAGCATATTCTTTAATCTCCTTTAAATGTTTTATGACAGTAGAATGTGAAATAACCTGAGGCAGAATTTCACCAACAGATGACTCATTGTCACTATATTCAATGTCTGCAGTTGGATAAGTACCCGATTTACCTAGCTGCTATTTTGCAAGTGGTCACCCCTTTTTCACTTCTTTGAGTTACATTAATTCTTTCTTCCAGTGTTAGATTTTTTTTTTTTTCATTGGAGCTGGTTCTGCCACTGTTATTAGTGTTGACGTAATAACGACTAGATGTATTTCGGTTTTGATCAGGTTTTGGGGAAATATGGAATAAATATGGAATACATATATATAAGGTACCAATGAATGAAACCAAAAGACATACATGTAATTAACTCGTCAAGAAACATTTATTTTGAGATGAAGTTTAAATCATCAGCATTATAACTTGATAAACAAAGGTTGCAGCCATCTGCACCTGGGTAAACAGATGGTGGTTTGGTGAAACACTGTAACAAAATAAATTATTTAAATAAAGAATCTGGAAATGATTCTCACTTCCTAGTATTAAAGATAAAAAGCTCATTCACCCCCACCCACCCACCCCAGGCATTACGGATTAACTGGAAAGACAAACGATGTACTCAACCCTACAATGATGCCCTTTGAAATTCAAAAGATTTCTCACTGGGACATTAGGACTACTGATGTTGTGTGCCGGTTTTCGCAAAGATAAAGAAAAAATACAAACCTCTAATTTGACTGTATGGCCATCATTACTGCCTTTAATGAAAAAATGGTTAATCTTACTGGCTATTCATATGACTTAAGCACTACAATGGCAGCTAGTGACTTGTACTTTAGTCTGGTCACTGCAGTTTACAAATAACACCATACACTGGACTTGTAAATTTTTTATATATAAAATACCTTATTAGAACAATCTTTACTATTTATGCAATCATTGTTATAAAGGATTAAATGATGGTTAGTGGTGTTTATCTCGCTATATGGTTGTTCAAATGTAGTGTTATTTAATGTGCACTTTGTTTGCATACTACATGTATCCTGAGTTCTCATGTTTGCAAAGGATTAAGTCAAGGTCAGTGGTTTTCCATCTGTTTTTTTAGCAATGCTGTCATTCATAGCAGTGTCAAAATGCATATTTTGTCAAGACATTTTGGTCACATTCAGCAGGTGGTCACTCATAACAGAGCATGCATGTAATAAAATGGATCCAAACATTATGATTGTGGTTGGAAATGACAGGTGGTCGCTCATAGCAGAGGTTGCTCATAACAGTTTTTGGTGTAGTAATGTTTCACTCTTATTTTTGCACCATGTAGTAGCACATTATGGTTGGCACAATGTATCATATGGTCTTGGTGAACTTGGGATAGGCCTCATGATTTACTCTGCCGCTCTTCTTGTCACTTCTGTTGTTCCGTTAGTTTTTATCATTTGAGCATCAGCTGACACCAACCAGATCACATTTATATGGAATTTCATGTGAAACTTCCCATGATCTGTTCATGAACTTTAGCCTTGCCTTCTACCTATCCTTTTGCTACAAGCTCATTTTTTTCTCTATCATTTAAAGTGTCAGCAGTGATATAAAGACTTTACCATTTACTACCATGTGAGAAGGAATCTCACTCAGCTGAGATGTTTCTTTCTGGGTCAAACTGGATTTAATGTGCTTGAAAATAGTATCAAACTGGTTGCAGAAAATTTAAGAAGAACAAAACCATTAACAGGCACAACAAGCAGATCTGCAACAATACGCTCAGCATAAGTACTACTCCTGCCCATGACAGAACTTTTCCAGTAATAGTTGGTTTCATACCCAAAACGATATGAGATGATGGTTGACAATTATGTACAGAAGAGGGTTGGTGAAGAGAATGGCTGGGCAGCATTTATGCTGGACAAGTCTGGGGTAGAGTGATTCAGAGATTATTATAAATAAATGTTTATGATACCTTGGACATTTCGTCCTTGCTTTTTATGACAATTTATGTGTTTCTGAAACTACATATGACTGTTGTTGTTTGATAATATGTGTTTTGTTAAAACATATATGGAATAATTTTTAAAATTTGATGTTTGCACTGCTCAGAGTTCATCATGATGTAGAATCTTTTGCTAAAACCTGACCTTAGTGACCTTAATCCATGCACATTTATTTTTACAATAGTAGTGACAAGAAATAAAGCTACATATTTTTAATTATATTCAATATTCAGGAGCAACAACAGGCAAGAAGCAACATCCCCTCAGTACCCACCCAAACAATGACTCAAGGAACAAATGGCAGCACAAATAATTGGCAGCAACTGGACAGCTTGACCAATGGTAAGTGTTTGTACAACTGTCATTGTTTTTATAGCACCTGTATATTAGATAGGGCACAGGCTGAGGTTGAAGTTGGCAGCTGCCATCAGTTTTTATCTCTACTCAATCAAGGTCCATAAAACCTAAACAATGGCCTTTGGTCTGAATATCTGCCAGTTAGCACAAGTGTTATGTCACTGATGTTTCTAAAGTACTGGAATAGTATTCCAGTTGAGATTAGAAATGCCCACTCTATTTCCTTCTTCCAAACCCAATATATCCACTGGCTTCAGAGATGCAGCTTAAATAAATAAATTCCTTTTTATGAGGGCCTCAAGGTAGATTAGTTTTTAGCTAATTGTGTTACCCTCTTTAAATAAGGTCATTATTATTATTATTATTATGTACTTGGAGGATTGACATGAAACTTGACACAGACATTATAGCTACCACAGCGGCTAGCTTTTAAGTTTTGTTATTGATACTCCTCCAGAATGAATGGTCATATCAATTTAGGGTTTTCACTAAAAGACTTCTTATGATATCGAGTTGGTCCTACCTCAAAATGGTATCATTCTGATGTCCAATATGGGTACCATGGCAGCCATGATATCCGATCTTGAAAAGCTTGTTATTGCTAGTCCTTCTGAACAGAACTTTACATTGACATAGGATTTCTACCAGAAATCTTATGATGCCTAGTTGGTCCTAAATGAAAATGGTATTGGTTGCCGGCATCAGATGTGGGAGCCACAATTACTTTGTTGAAAATCTTGTTATTGCTACCCTCTAGAATGTATGATCACATTGATTTGATATTTTCAGCTAAAGACATGATGTCTGGTTAATGATCATTAAAAAAATGGTACCATTTGGACTTCCTGCCACACCATCTTGAAAATCTAACTGCTACACCATCTGATTGGATGGTCACATCAACATGGGTTTTTTAAACTAAAATACTTGACTTTTGATGTCTGGCTCTTCTATATGAAAATGATACCAATCTGATATTCAGTATCTCTACATGGCAGCCATCTTTAAAACATTATTGCTATTCCTGAATGGAGATTCATATCACCATGAGGTTTTCACCTTAAGGTTTCTTATGGTTTGTCGGATATGACCAATACATTGACTGTATTGAAAATCTTGTTTTTTTGCCTTGTTATGAACAGAAAGTCATATCAACATATGGTTTTCTGTAAAATATTTCTTATAACATCTACTTGATCCTAAGTGAAAACAATTACATCCATTATGGTCATCACAGTAGTCGTCTTAAAAAACGTGTCATTACTACTTCTTTTAGATAGATGGTCATATCAGCATTGTGTTTTCACCAAAAGACTTCATATGATGTTTAGTTGGTCCTAAATAAAAATGGTGCCAATCTGACATCCAGTATTATTGCCATGACTGTTATCACTACTCTTAACTGTAAAGTTACATCAGTTTGGTGTTTTCAAGAGAATATTTCTGACGATAGGCAATCAAAATGAAAATGGTGCCAGTCTGACATCCAATATGGCCACCATATCAGCAGTCTTGAAAATCTTATTATAGCTACTCATCTTAAATGGAATGTCATATGAACATGGAATCTCTGCTGAAAAACTTGGTCTCTAGTTTTGCCCAAATTAAAATTATAATGATCTGATATCCAACTTGACAATCTTGTAATTAGTACTTATCCTGAATGGATGGTCAGAAATTATGAGAGATGGTTTCAGCACTCAGCAATTGCAAAGAGTAAATGGTCTTATCTTGAATTTTTGGAAATTCATTTCAGTCAGTACCTGTACGAAAACTTCCACCCTGACTTTAACCAGATTCCAGGTGGAATTTTAAAGCAGATTTCACTTAAAGCCTAGATTCCACTTATTATAAATTTTAGATGGGTTCAGGGCGGATTCAGGGCAGAATACAGCCTGAAATATGCAAATTAGTCCGTCTATTACTAGGCGGAATTTGTTTATTCTGCCTACTAGGCGGAATTAGTTTATTCCGCCTACAAGGTGGAATTTGTTTATTCCGCTTATTTAGCCTATATTCCCCATATTATCACTTTTAGGCAGATTCAGGGTGGAATATAGCTCGAAATGCGCATATTACTGTTACTAGGCGGAATCTTTACTTCTGCCTAATTAGATGGAAATACCTGCAGAAATCCCATCCAAGAATGAAAATGTCAAGGCGGATTTCAGACAGATTTTTAAAGCAATTTCTGTCTAAACCATAAAAAATATACTTCAGATTTCTATTAAACTGCCTAATGATTTTTAGGCATTATTGGGAATCAATGATAAATATTCACAGTAATTGTTAAAATGGATCACAAATTTTATTTTGACAGACATTATCAAATAAGATTTAGGTTTTTCTTGTCCTAAGGGGCAATGCCATTTTCTTTCTTGCATACAAAATCTAATCCAACATGGCATCACTGAAGTATTTTTCATTTCACTTTAAAGTTTGGGGAGATTTCACAAATATTCTGACCAAAACTTTCTTTGATATTATGTTGAGGTCTCACTCAAATTTCTTTGAAATATGTGTGAGGTTTCACAAAAAAATTGACTAAAACTTTTGTAAGATTTCACTAAAATTTTGATCATTATATTGTATTTTACTGAATTTTTTTTTAGTGTTTCAGACATTTCAGCAGGTTTCAAAGAAATAATGGATATGAATTAAACAGGACTTTATTAACCAAGGTGATATTTAAGTGTGCATGAAAACAATTATACTGATGTTGTAATTATATGACATCCAAGGCAAGAGAAATGGGAGTTAATAATAATAATAATGACTTTATTTAGAGAAGGTAATTCAATTAGTTACAGAACTAATCTACCTTGAGGCCTTCTGTGATGTACAACATATACAGTACATGCAACATGATATGAAGTATCTGACACTAAATAATTAAGTGGTTTTAAAAATACAAGTGTCAAGCCTGGAACATATGCACAGGCATCTGTGAACACATAAACATATATAAAATATAAATTATTAATCTGCATTGAAAAATTCAGCCGTGAAAATAATGCAAAATTAAAGAAAATCACCCATTTGAGACAATTTGATTATGAGAAGAAGAAAAGCTAGGAGCCTGCCTTATGTCACTTGTACTGTAGACTGGATTTTTGATTGCACAAACTATGATGTTGTTGTGGTCTCTCGAATTAGTCCTTGTTCCATAAGCAGCCGTGACAAATGTTTATCATGATATAATTACTCTTATTTTACACTGAATTCCAACACACCAAGAATATTTTGATAATATACACAATAATGCCTCACGAGATTGAAAGTAGATTCTACTTTTCAGCTAAGAAAATTTCGCAAAGATATGACTATCTTTGATAGACATGGATATCTGGCAACAATTCCCACCAGTGATCTACACGTTGTCCCTCCTTAAAGTTAATCAGTTTGGAGTTGTATAACTTCGAAATCATCCTGATTCCAGGATTCAATTCCTTGTCTTATTTAGCACGTTAGCCGCTACTGTAAAGCTCTTTATGGCACAAAATGCAAAATGCTTGTCTTGACGTTCAGTTTTCATACAGATTCATCAATTATGTTCCCATCAAATTTGCGTTCAGGGTGTTCTCATTGCCACACATTTTTCAAACGGTTATTCAGTCTCTTGTCCCGCTCGAAAATTTGAATCGCCATGTTTAGCAAACATGCTCTTTTCCATCAGTTTCTGTTACGCAACGATTCATTGGTCAGTTAAAATATTTTGACCAATCAGAAAGCTTTATACAACGATCATCTGTTCAACAATAAACGGAACAAATACTTATTTGAAAGCTCATTGTGGAATGGGACCGGATGGAGCATTATTTTAAAATAAGTTTCAGAGACGATATTAAACATTGGGTCCATATCGAGGAAATTCAGATCAGGAGAAAAGCGAAATTATGTTTTAAAACAGAAAACAAGATGAAAACTTGTTTGAGGGCAGTTAAATCCAACTGAAGTTAAACAAAAATACAACAACAACAACAAATTTTTAAAAGAAATTTAACATGGAAAGCTGTAAAAAGAAGTTATAAATTGTGCCCAAAATAAACAATAAAATTACAGCTATCAGAAACAGGAAATATAAATGCTGCTGAAAATCATTCAAATTGTACAAGAAACAATAAATGTTATTATATCTTATTGATATTTTTATTGAACTGTCAGTGATATTACAATCACAAAATATCACTATATTTTCAGTCATTTAACTTTACAGACACACAAAAGCCAAGTCCTAATTATGCCTTATTTAACTGAAGTAAATGACTAAGTTCTTCATTCTGCCTAGATGTTGGTTAGAAAATAAACTAAGTCCAGATTCCTCCTTTCATATAATAGATGTGAGTGACTAAGTTCCTAATTCCACCTAGATGGTGGGTGGAAAATCAACTAAGTTCAAAATTATGCCTAAAGATGTATTGATAGCAGGAAATTGACAAAAGTTCATCTTAGAGTTAGACAGACTCTAGATGGATTCATCTTTGATTTCTCAAATTTTCCATGTCCGCCTTTGTATTAACCAGATTTTTAACATTTTAGGCAGATTCCACGTGGAGTCTGCTTAAGTTCCAGGTGGAATCCGCCTAATTATTTCATACGGGTAGAGTGTCAGTCCATTCAAGAGTCCCTTGTTGAAAGTTGCCTTGTGACATTATACATTGAAACTTCCCTAAATCAGCCATTGTACGTGTAACATGGCTTCCTCTAAAACTGGTCATATACTTTGATCTCAGTGAGGCTGTTTTAATAATTTTTCTAAGTAGTTTATATTGGCCACTTCATTAAAGTAAACTAATTCCTGTTCCATCAGTGTCTGATTTAGGGAAATTTTACTTGTCAACACTGCAAGATTATTTTCATTTCTACCTGTGATTGAGGTAAATGACAAAGTCTTCTTGTTATTTCTGGTTGAATTCAATCACATCTGATTCAGAGTGACATTCATATCACCAGTTGCTAAGAAGAACATGCATAAAGGATTAACTTTTTTCTCTTTTGAACACATTCTTCGATCACATTAACATTAGGAATATAAGCCTGCTACCTCCAGAATCCAGCCCTACTAAAATGAATCTTTTCTGTCTATATCATGTAGATAAAAGACAGTGACTCTTGCCCATTACCTCCCCTTGTCACTGATGGGTGTCACCAGTTTTAAAGCCTCATTTCCATACACAACATTGGGTGAAATAAGCCTCCTGTTAATCCATAAATGTTTGATTGTGAAATCCAAACCATCCATTCCAAGTTTTGGATTCACATGGACTAATATTGATTCATAAGCTGGTGGTATACATTATTTGTTGAATTTGGCAGATATTTGTGAAATATTAATCACTTTCTCAGGCTTATATCTTTGATGCATGTTGACTTTAAAATGTTTGTGCACACTGTTTATTTAATGAATTATAAACACATTACCCCTGTAGTTTTTTTTATCGTTTT
This sequence comes from Sinohyriopsis cumingii, assembly GCA_028554795.2. Classification (NCBI taxonomy): domain Eukaryota; kingdom Metazoa; phylum Mollusca; class Bivalvia; order Unionida; family Unionidae; genus Sinohyriopsis; species Sinohyriopsis cumingii. The sequence goes on from CM068824.1 coordinate 56,721,676, forward strand.
TGCCTGAAATTCGAGTAGGAAACATTTTGAAAGCTTTTTCTGAATACATCCTAATACATCAACTTCCAGGTAATTTTCCAATTACCTAATTTAGTGTTAGAAACATCAATTTTCATTGGCTATTTGGCTCGCACATGGGCAGAATCATCAAAAAGAAATTTTTGCTTTTTGTTTTTTTTTGTTTAACAGGCCCATTATTTTCATATTGAGAACACTCTTTATTCCAAATGCACATCTTATCCTACTTTTTGCAATGGTTCCTCTGTCTGTTTGCAGTTCATACCAGTCTGCCTTAGATCTGAGACCAAAAAGTCTAAAATCCAGACACAAAATCAGATTCCGACCATGGGCGAATTTTGGGGGGGGAAAAAATCAGGTCCAAAAAATTAGGTTTTTCCCTCTGTATTTTGTAGTGCAACTAGAACTTCCAGATTGTTTGGTATCATTATAGAGCTACATTTGTCTACCTTTCTATAATACCACCCACTTTAGTGTATCATACATGACCTTGATGCTACAGAGCTCGGCAGTAGGCTACTACCTCCTGCCACGTAAACTTGTCGCCAGAGGTTTATGTGTTAACACACTGACATAATAATTTATCCATTTATATTTCTATATCATTTCAAAAACATGTCTTCTAATTGCAATAAATGCAAGAAATACAAAGCAAAGGAAGACAAGCATGAGTTATGCCTGACATGTACCATCTACCCCTTGCAACATGTACAATTTGTAGTCTGAAGACACCTGGTCAACCATTCTGCAAAAATCAGCAAACGACAAAGAGAGTAGGGGAAAGCACACAAGACCAGTACAGATGTAATAAGTGTACATCTAAATATAGAATCAGTTGTGAACCTCATGGGGGATGCTACTGTGGTCCCTCCCCCCCCAATGAGAAGGGTTGCATCTTCCACTATAACATCAACAGATTTGGGGGAGATAAATGCAGTAGTTGCAGTTGGATACACCAGCCTTGCAGCAACAGATATGTCAACTGGTATAGGATATGTCAATGCAATTTCTGACTTCAGTCCAAGTTTGAGCTATCTTTCCATCTTTTGTAGATAATTTGAATTTAGGCAGCCCCATGGGTGTAAGTATCCCCACAATTCCATTCTTGGCCTGTAACACCAGGCGCATGGGAAACTTTTCAACTCCAATGGATCCAACATTTAGTACCATCTCACTGTCAGGAGCTGTACCGGCTGCCTAGCCAGCCCAGCATTCCTAACCAGGGCTCACTTACTGGGATTCTAATGAGAGGTGCAACCATATAGCAAGACATATGACTTTGTATATTTATAACAATGGAAATCTTATAGCCAAGCATATAGTCCATATAGCCAAGCATAAATACACATAGGATTGGGATGGTAGCAGAAAATCTGTCAAGCCATGCTGCTGGCTTCCAAATGCTGAATTAACACCCCTACCAACTGTTGACAGCCTACCAGTGGGCACCAGAATTCTGCAGTCATCAACAAACAGTTGCTGGAGACATACTTGACAGATTCTCCCAGATATGCAGTGTAATGGCCCCCATCCCTGTTCAGTGTCAGTTTGTGCACAGAGGAAAGATCGTTTCTTTAACTGCCTGCTCAAACCAGGTTGTTCTCGATCTAGGATTTTTAATGAGTTCCAAGGCAAATGTTGTGGATGTGCCATGATACTGGGACAATCTATTAACATCACTCACCATTCGATCAGTTGATATTATCAGTCAGTAGAGATTAAATCAGTCTGCTGATGAAGTCCTTAGCATGAGGATGAAAGTTTCAGGTTAGCTTTGTCTATATTGTTTGTGTATGTGATTTAAAAGTTAAAAAACTTGTCAGATATAAACAACAGTTCTACACGGTTAAGCGTTAACCAAAATAAAGGTCGTGGAGACTATGAAAGCAACAGTCTCCAGATTTCTATTCATGGCTGTTCCTTGTCAAAAAGACCAACAGCAAGTTGAGGCTGATGATAGAGTGAGTTGCCTCCATGAATTCACATTTTTCTGCCAAAGTTTAAGATGGAGACGGCAAGGTCTATCTGACTCTCCATCCAAAGGGACAACATAGCTGCCAACCCTCACGAATTTGGTGTGAATTTCACGACTTTTTCAGCAATTCATGGATTCACGCCCCAAGCCAAAAATTCACAATTTTCCAATCCTCAATTATTTTAATCTTTAATAAAATAACCGATTTCCCGTTAAGCGCTATTTGTGATATTCGCAGTTGCCGATATGGTCAGGTACTGCTGGTCGTGATATCAGTAGATCTACAGCCCATTAGTACAGTTGGCCCGGTAGCAAGCATTTTAGCCTATTTTAATCTATATGTATAAGAGTAGTTTTACAAATGCTTTTGAGAGAAATTGGGGCCTAACCGGAATTTTGCTCCGCGCATGCATCACCAACACTGATTTGAGTTACCGTTTGGCATCGCGTGTAAGATCTTGAAAATATCTTCACCACCAAGGAAAAAGAAATGTATTTCTCGAAAAGTGAAGTTTAATTTGGAATATATCAAAAATTGGCCGTGCATTCTGCCATTAAACATTGATATTCATCATGCTTTTTGCACTCAGTGTGCCATCGCAGAGACGATGTGTAGAAGCATGTCGGTTGCAAAAAACACGTAGAAGTTGGGAAAATTAAGAATTCGCAGATTTCAGCTCTGGAATATTTTAAGCCATCGGCGGAAGACCTGCAGGCTACCAACGCTGAAGCATTATTTGTGAGTTTTCTTGTTGAACACATTCTACCTTTATCAGCTGGAGACCATGCTAAACATTTGTTCTGACAAATGTTCCCGGACTTTAAAATCGCTTCCAAATTTTCCTGTGGAAGAACCAAAAGTGCTGCAGCTCCTGTGCATTCCTCACAGCAACAGTGACAGCGAAAGAGTATTTTTCTAGTGAGGAAAAATAAGACAGACTTTAGGGCCTCCTTAGCTGCAGAAAATTTGTCAGCAATTTTAGTCACCAAGATCAACTAGCAGGCAAGAAGTCTGAACTGTTTAGAAAACAAATTTACGATCAAGCAGTTAAGGAAGTTCAAGTCTGCCACAGTATCATGTCTTGATAAATAAATATTTCTGCATATATGTAGTGTTTTAGTTTTATATTGCGAACTTGATATAATGTAGTATTGACAGTCAGAGTGGATGGAGTTATTGTCATGGTATTTTTCACTAATTCATGTCCAAATTCACGACTTTTTATCCCTATTTTCACTAATCATGAGCCTGGAAGGTTGGCAGCTATGGGACAAGTCTGCAATCAGACTCAATCTCACAGATGCCTAATTTCATGTCCTATTCACCTGACATTGTGAAAGTTTCTTTAGTTTGCTTACCATGACAAAGTTTACCAATTTCAAGTCCTTCCCTTTAGTCTAAATATCAGCCCCTAGGTCTTCACCAAAATTATGGATTGCGTCATCATAATAATAATAATAATAATAATGAGGACTTGGTATAGCGCTTAATCTTTAGAAGCTCTAAGCGCTTTACAACTTTAGACAACACCTATAAGATAAGAAATATAATAATATTATTACAAAAACAAATATGAAATTAGATAAACATTATAAAAAAAATAAAAAGCATGCTGAGAATATTTCAGGTAGGAAACATTATTAGGTCTTTAAGTTTGTTCTTGCTGTCGAAATAAGTGAGTTTTGAGAGCCCTCCTGAATGTGATCACTGTGTCTTTGTGTCTAAGTTCAGTGGGCAATTCATTCCATGTTGCTGGGTCCTGGTATGCAAAAGAACGCTGTCCATATGACTTTGTTTTCATACTTGGAATAATGAGTATACGATTGTCAGAAGAGGAGCGTAAGTATCTTGCTGGTGTGTACACATGAGTGAGGTCAGATAGGTATGTTGGACTAGAGTCCGACAGTGAAATGTAGCACAGAGAACAAATTTTGTGTTTGATTCTGGATCAAATGGATAGCCAGTATAGGGTACAGAGCAGTGGGGAGGTGTGCTCTGATCGTGGTACTCTAAGTATGATCCGAGCAGCTGTGTTTTGAACTTTTTGAAGTTTCTGGAGCAGATATTGAGATGAACCAGACAGAATTGAGTTACAGTAGTCCAGTCTTAAAGTACTAATGAACACACAAGTGTTTTAGTGGCATCAACTGAAAGATATTTGCGAAATGAGCTGATGCGTCTCAGCTCAAGATATGCAGCCTTGCATATGTTCATGACATGTTGGTGCAATGTGAGAGTACTATCCAGAGTAACACCTAGGTTTCGTACTGATTGTGTGAATTTAATGTTGGCGTTGCTGATATTTATTGTTTTAGGTAAAGGATGTGAATGAGAAAGTCTTTGTGTTGTGATCAGAATGGCCTCAGTTTTATCATCATTCATCTGCAGTTTGTTACAAGTCATCCATGATTTCACATCAGAAATGCACCTCTCTGCACCTTGGATGGTAGCATCAACTTCAGTTGGGTGGCTAGTTTTGTATATTTGCGTGTCATCAGCGTACAATTTATGAGACACTGGATGATGATCTATGACACTTGAGAGCGACTGAGTGTACAGAATGAAGAGAACAGGTCCAAGAACAGACCCCTGTGGAACACCACAACATAGATCAACTGGGTTGGAGTGTATTCCATTTGCAGATACAATTTGTGTCCTGTTGACCAAGTAGGACTTGAACCACAGTAAGGCAGTATCATGAATGCCAAATACATGCTTGAGACGGTGAAGTAATACATCATGGTCTGTTGTGTCAAATGCTGCAGACAAATCAAGGAGGGTGAGGACTGTAATCTTTCCGCTATCCAATGCAGAGAGAAGGTGAGGACTGTAATCTTTCCGCTGTCCAATGCAGAGAGAATGTCATTAACTACTTTTAAAAGAGTAGTTTCAGTACTGTAGCAAGGGCGATATGCAGATTGTACATTGCTAAAAAGACTGTTTGAATTTAGATGAGATACAAGCTGGGATAGAACAACCTTTTCTAAGATTTTTGAAATGAATGGGAGATTAGAAACTGGGTGGTAGTTCTTTAAATCGTTATGGTCTAGTGTTGGCTTCTTCAGCAGAGGCTTTACAATGGCAGTTATGAAAAATGTTGGGAATTTCCCAGATGAGAGAGAGGTATTAATAACATAAGTTAGTGAAGGCAATACTGGATCTAAGCACTCAAGCAGCAGTGATGTTGGAATTGGATCAAGTTCACATGACTTTGGTGCACTCTTCATCATGATTGTACGTACGAAATCCATAGAGACAGGTTCAAATGCTGCTAATGGTTGCCACTCAAATTCTGTATCCCAACTGTATGGTGACGACGAGTCAATTGAAATTGTGGTGTCAAGCTTATCTCTAATGGTTTGTACTTTGTCATGGAAAAAATTTGCAAACATGTCCGGAAGGTCGACTGGAGAGAAGGTAGTTGGAAGTGGTGTTGATTTGTTCCTTGACACTAGCTTGTTAGTAATCTCGAAACTTTCCATGATCTTAGTAGTGTAGTGGGCTGATTTCGCTGCATGGACTATATTTGTGATGTTCTTCTTAGCGACTTCATATATTTGCTTATGAATAGTGAGTCTGGTGGAAAGCCAGAGCCTCTCAGCTTTACGGCGGTCTCTTTTAGCAGTGCAAAGCTGGTCCCTAACACTGCTATACCATGGAGAACACTTTTTAATTGATACTCTGCACTTGGTAGCTGGGGCATGTTTGTCAAGTAATGAACGCAGACAGTTATCGAGTTGTTCTGCGGTAGGAGGTAAGCAAGCTGTTAGGTTAGCTTGGATGTCATGCATTAATTTGGTTCTATTTATCATACGGAGGTTTCTCTTAGTAGTAGATAAAAGTGGAGGGTTAGGGACTGAAACGTCAAGATGGCATAAAATGCAGAGGTGATCTGATGCAAGGTCATGGGATACCAGGGAGGACCGTAGAATGTTGTCATCAGGTCTATGAAGAATCTAGTCTAAAATGTGACTATGTTTATGGGTGGGTTGCTTAACTGACTGTTTGAGGTTGAAAACATTAATGGAATCTAGGAGTTTTGATGTATTTGAGTTTCCGGGACAGTCAAAGTGAAAGTTGAAATCTCCAAGAACAATTAGGTTGCCACCTATCGAATTTCCATACTCCAGGAGATTCAGAAACTGCTCCAAAAAGAGAGAGTCAGCCAGCTTGTTTTTTCTACTAGGAGGAGGGCAGTATAGGCAGACAAAATGTACTGACCTTTGCTCCAGTGTGAGTGTGGTTTGGACTAGTTCAAACGATGTGTGGTCGAAATTGTACTGATCAAAATCCTCTTTGGCCATGGCAGCATATCTGGATGATCTCCTTCAAAAATTTGTGGTAAGTGCTATTCTCCTTAAGGCCAAAAATGATCTTCTATCCCGTTTTTAATCATCTCTGTTTTCTAGTGAACTGGGAAGAATCTGACAGGTTATATGTTGAAGTTACCAACTTCAGATCGATGTGCAAATCAGACACATTCCTGGTAGAGTCTGTATTCTAGCCAATGATATGCCCAGATAAGGTCAGGTTATTCATACGGAATGGTCCCTTCATCCATCGTTTTTTTTATCAGATTCATGCACATTGGGGATGTCTGATGATTTACCTGTTTATGACAAGGTGGAACCACATGCTGCCCACCTTTGTCTCACTGGCCCCAGACACACAAGCTTGGGCATTGGATGTACTGTCTCTCAGTTGGAGGGGTTATGGGCCTTTGCTTACCCCCCACTACAGTCTTAGTAATAAAATTAATACTGATAATACAGGGTCAGATATGCAAGATAATTCTGATAGCCCTTCTTGAAATGGGACAAGTCCTGGGTTAATGATTGACTTGAGCTGGAGTATGACCTCCCCAACAAGATTATAGCTAAGCCATATCTTTTCAAACAGCCAAGGTCGCAGGTGTTTCACCCCTGTCTGAATCATCTCCTCCTTCATGCTTGGCTTTTATCAGGATAGTTTTGTGAGAGAATCAATTCAGACCTTAGATTGTGGAGAAAATCTTAAGAGCAAGGCCCTCCACTCTGGAAGATTATAAGAGAAAGTGGCATGTTTTCATTGGTGTAGTCTGTCAGTATCATTGTCTGTTTGAGTGTCTCAATTCCTCTTCTACCACTGGCTCTATGAGGACAAAACATTGGTACCAACTACCATCAAAGGCTACCGCTACTTCATTTCTGACACGTTAAGGTACCATGGCAGAGGAGATTCTAAGTCATGATTAAGACCTACTAGCCAATTTTGATTTTGAAAATCCCTCAACCTGTTTCCAAAATATAATCTGTTCTGGGTCCTACATGAACAACTAAGAAAAGTTTGAGCCATAACCAGCTTGTAGGGTGAGTGAGTTATAATACCCTTTCAGTCAACCAGAGCTGTCATCAGTTCAGATTGAATGGCTTGGTGATCCTTGTGACACAGCCAAGCTTCATGGGCAAGAACTGGATACCAGTCTGAGAGATCAGAGAGTCATCATATGCTCCATCTCATCTGTAGGTAAGTTGAGACAAGTGGCCATGCAAGATCCTGTCCGTGCCTGCAAGCAGTACTTGAAGTGCACAGAGACAAGTCACGGAAACCTCAAAAGTATCTTTTTCCAACAGTGTTTTGATCTGTGACATCACAGAAGCTGTTGGCTGGCATGCAGAATCAGCCTATTTGAATTTTTATCTTGGAGATTTAGCTTCAGAGACATAATATGAATCTTGTGGGTCCTGTGGCTGTGACCCAGATAACCATCAGACCCAATTGTACCATAACAGCCTCTTAACTTCGCTGGATTGCCAGTGAATTTTGACGGTAAGAAGACTTCAGTAATCAGCATAACCTGATAGAGCAATGATGAATCACATAACCATACGCTGTGCTGCTTTAAGCAGGAGAATGAGTTATCATTCATATGGGGAATCCAGTCTTTCTTCCCAAGAAGAATATCCAGTCTATAGGTAGGATACTTAGCATTTCCTCCACCTGTTTCCTATTCTCCTAATATTAATGTGATTGGGGAAAAGGAGAAAGCAAATTTTATCATGAATTATGTTTCTGAGAATACTTACCAGATCACATTACTTGAAGACCCTCCCAATGACCCTAGCATGTGAGCATCCTTGTTAGTAGTTTGCTTAGCTTAAAACTGGTGACACCGAGTAGTGGCAAGGTAAGGTAATGGGCAAGAGTTACTTCTTTTAGATATGTATAATTTTAGCATCAGTAGAACATCTCCATTATTTTTCATCAATGTGAAGCTACATATTTCCATTTGCTCTCACACCACATGCTTGGGTCAATCTTGAATGGTGATGCTATCACAGACCATGGTTTAAGTTATACCTCATAATCCAAAATTACATCATTCAGCCTTAAGGACTTTCTGGATTTGTTTGTAAATTGCGCAAGGATGAATATGTTCATAATCTTTTTACAATTTTATACAACCACAATCAAAATAAGTAAAAATATATTCAAATTTAGTGAGTTGCAGTGAATTACATCCCTCCTTAAATTATTAACTCATCATGGTCAAGATATTATTTTCATTTTCACCCGAGATGATGGTAGAAGACAAAATGTTCTTGTTACTTCTGACTTTATCCAAGTACCGGTATGTCTGATTCATAAAGACTTTTGTTCTATCATCAGTTGATCAGATAGGCTATTTCACCCACACATAAATAAGCAGGTAAGTTAAAAATGGACTTTTAATTATTGTTTTTTTAATATTTGTTGGACTTCGTAATGGTTTTCATCTCCAGGCTTCCTTTTTCTCCAGATTTTAGACTTACCCAACATTTTGGTTCATCTGTACACATGATGTTTGGAACAGTTTGTTTTGATCAAATGAGAGAAGGTCTAAAATCCAGTCACAAACTCTTGTTCTAGAAGCAACACTATTTTGCCTTAAAATAATCTCTGGTCCATAGTAAAACACTTTTTGAGCTGTGCTTTTTAAACACAAGGAGAACATCATCATTATTTGGCATAATTATGAAACTGCATATTTTTTCTTTTTTCTCATACCACCCACATGGGTCTGTCTTGAATTGTGACAGTATCACAGACCCAAAGAAAAGAGCAATTCTTCATGATGCAAAATTACAACATTCTGTCTTGATGGGTTGATGGATTTTGAGGGGAATTTTTTAAATATTGCCTAAGAATGAATATTTTAGGAATTTGTTTAGTTCTAATGTAGAAGGAATAAAATAGGCAAGAAGTTTTCTTGTTTCTTCTGATTTAATCCAATTAAATGTATGTATGATTCAGAATCACCAGTTGCTTTGTATGTTGAACAAGTTGTTTTGGATTGGCTGTTTTGCCTGCATATGAACAGATGGTGAAATTCAGACTTCTGGGGGCCTTTTTTTATGGCTTATTGGACCCATGACTTTTACCACCATGAACCCTTTTCCTCCAAATCTCAGACGTAACCAAAATTGTGCACAAATTTGTCTGTCTGTATGATATTTGGACTGGTCTGCTTTATATCTAATGAGAGGAAGCTTAAAATCTTGACACAAACTATGGTTCTGAACCAGTAATTGTTTTACCAGAATAAACATTTGGTCTACAACATTCCACTTTTTCAGCTCTGTTTTTTAATGTGAGTATGATGTATACATTGCTTGGCATGATTGTTAAGCTACATGTCTTATTTTTTCTAAAACCAACAGTTTGTTTCTGTCATGAATTAATGTTGTTACAGAGGAAGGATATCACTGGGTACTTCATAATGCAAAAATTATGGCCATTGATCTTAATAAGTTACCAGGTATTTGTTGCTACTTTTGGCTAGGACATTACATTCAGAATAGATGTCTGTGTAACATGGAAGCAATGTGTATAACTTTTTTTTTCCAAAATTGAAACAAAGAAATGTCAGATGTTTTCTCTTAAATGATGTTTATAATAAAATAAAATTGTGTTAGAATAGTGATTTTGTTTAAAACTTCTCTTCAATTTACACTTAAGGAACTGTATGTACCTTCTTAAGTCTATATAAATGTAATAAATATGGAATAAAATAAGAAGGACAATGCAGGATTACTATTGTCCATCCTTTTATCCTTTTATGTAACAACTGCATGCTGCATATTGAGATGTTTTATTTGGTGTAATAACTCCACCTGTTGTGAACTTCGCTGTGCTGTGTGTAATGCATTAGGAGTTTTGTTAAGCATTTTCTGAAGAAACTGTTGTTTGTTTTTAACTTTGTCTTTTTTGTGTGACTGTTGCACTTTAAATGATAGAATCATTCTATTAACTGTTTCATCAGATGGGAATATATATATATATATATATATATATATATATATATATATATATATATATATATATATATATATATGGAAACTCAGGTAGTTAAATAGACCTTATTCCCTTGAGGCCCTCTACAAAAAAGTATATCATCAACAGATATATATATATAGATATATATAAAACTTCACTAATAAAACAACTTATGGTCTCTCCAACTTTGATAACACAGTATACAGAACATTTTGAGAGAGAGACACATACATCCACATGAAGTTGAGCTATTTGGTAGAGCTCCAGACACAGACAATACACACAATACACATTATTGGCTACAAAAATTTAAAGAGCTGCTGCAAAGCTGGCAACAACCAGAAGTGTCTTATGTCAAACTGGTTTCTTCAAACTTTGTCAAACACCCCTTTCTGCTCCAGTTGACTCAAACATAATAATGTAATTGCAAATGAAAACTCATGCACTTACCATTCGGAGTGATTCATTCATCAGTACACAATATTCCACAAGAAGATTTCCACATATCATATCATTGCACTTGTAATAGGAACACTTACCATATTTCCAGAACAGAAAATACAAGTTTTCATGAAGGTCATGAGTTAGAAATCTCCTCACAGTCATTACACACTTCGTTACAGCCGTATCCAGGATTGTACAGAAAAGTATCAAACCGTTCTTACCATAGCATGTCTTCCAAATTATAACTGATGAAAGTTAAAAGTTATCTGTATAAAAGATATTAATTACTTGTTGTATAAAAGATATTAATTACTTGTTGTATAAAAGATATTAATTACTTGCTTGTTGTATAAAAGATATTAATTACTTGTTGTATAAAAGATATTAATTACTTGTTGTATAAAAGATTTTAATTACTTGTTGTATAAAAGATATTAATTACTTGTTGTATAAAAGATTTTAATTACTTGTTGTATAAAAGATATTAATTACTTGTTGTATAAAAGATATTAATTACTTGTTGTATAAAAGATATTAATTACTTGTTGTTATTTTCATGTGACATCCATTGATTAAATGTGATAATACAGTAATAACATCAAATGTTTTTATGTTTCTATTTTGCCATGTGTAGAACTTGTCTATTTTGTTCAACAGGTTACCCCATTCCTGTCATTAAAATATTCAAAAGCTGCATAATTAAGTAGATTCCACTTTGATAATTATTCAGATTTTCAAAAAAAGAGTACAAAACTTTATGACCTTTATATAAAGTGAGAGGCAGTAATATTTTCTGATTAATACTAAATATGTTGAATCTGCTAATTAAATTGTAAAAATGGAGGGTTATTTTAATTTAATTGGAAAAAAAACTTGGATGAGAAAAGTAATCTCTGTCACTGTTTGTACCAAGTCCAGGAAAACCCAGTCACAGGTTCTGCCTCAAGGTGAGACAAATAATGTAACCCCTTGACTGGGATTTCCTTGTCTCAGTGCAGACCCCAACATAGATAATATTACCTTTAATGACATTTTTCTCTTATGAGAACATTTGTTGCTAAATTATCAAACAGTTTAATTTTTTTTATAAATATGTTATTTATATACATGTACCTGGACATGATAAATTGAAGTCACATACAAATGTAGACACTGTTATGCAAAAAACTGTGCCTATTCCCCTAAATATTCATCAGTCTGTTTAATTTCTGGATGAAGTGGTAGATGTATAGATATTCACAATGGGAGTCAAACATTTGTTAGAGAGGTCTCTGAATGCTCAACCTCGGTAGAACATTAGAAAAATAACAACTGTCAATGCAGTTTTCTTTAAAATGCTCAAGAAGTATAAGATGCTTGGTCAAAACTGGTCTGGTGGCTTTACATTGCAATACATTTTTTCCTCTTGTTTTGGTAGACACTGCTGAAGAAGCTTCACCCAAAACACAGCTTTGGTAAAACATGTCTGAAGAAACATTCATATAAAATTTTATCCAATTTCGACCAGCAGATTTGGAGATGAAAAAAGTACATTTCCACTTAGTTGCTTTCAAAGCATATAATTGCTATAGAAACAAAATAAAAAATGCAAGTTTGGTTGAACATGTCCTGAGGAATATCCATCCCTACAAGGTTTGATTGAAAACTGGCTCATAAATTTCAGAAAATTACATTTTTTTCACATGCTGCAATCCAAGGAGCAAGTTAACACAGGAGCCTGCTGAAAATTCGGTAGAATAACAAACATTCCTAGCAAGTTTTTTCAAGATTGGCTTGGTACTTTGTAAGATGTCAAAACTACATTTCCCACCTGGTGCTATGGAAACCAAATAGGAAACAATGAAAAAATTAAATCACATTGAAATGAAAACAACTTTAATTGGTAGAACATATCATATGGAACATATCTATGAAATTATGGTTGAGGATCGAGATTTTGGATAGGGTCAGAGTTACATTTTCAACCTGATTGCAATGGAAGCCACTCGATTGCTAGTTAAGCCCGAAAGAAAATGCAACTTTGGTTATGCGGAAAAGATGAAAAGAGCTTCTTTACATTGTAACTTAGGCAGATGTTTTGGTGTCAAGCAACCAGTCATTATAAGCAATTATCTCAGGTCTTTATGGCCACCAATCTTTAGCACAAATAGCACAGACAAATTTAAAATAGATCTGTTCAGGTTATGCGTGTGTGAGCTCTCACTCCTCTCGCAAAGAAATAAGTACTCTTGTTGTCAATTGTGGGATTTATGACTGTTGGTATGAGGTACAATAAAAAAAACCTAAAACAAAACAAAACACATACTTAGAACACAAGACGAACATAATACATAATATAACAAATACAATACACATTATATAACCCACCCACCGGCATTTATAATTTTATCACAAAAATAAAAACAATCCCTTACCAGACTCCCTTACCAGACTCGAAGAGTATTACTTTCCCGAAATATATTAACTTATTCAATCCCTTTGTCTTTCACTTGCGTGAAAGACAAATCTCCGCACTGCTCGAGGTGTTGTATGACTCTCTCTCTCTCTCTTTGAGTAGTCATTCCCTAGCCTTTTATTAGTATCGCAGAAAGGTGGTTTTCATATACGTGACACACGGGAATGATGCACTGCGATCAATCGCTCACTCGTTCGCTCACTCACAACAACCATGCACATTAGCACACGACGCAAGTCCCGGGTCACACATGAAAGGGATTAAGAAAGCATGTCACTTCATCTTGTTTGTTATCCCTATAAAAAATGTAAATGTGAAGATTTGGTGCCATTATTTGTGAAGAAAAGGAACATCTGACAATATGCAGAGATCTGTTGCCTCTCATGCTTATTCTATCACATATAACTTAATTAGAAACAACAGTGCCGATCTTAACATTAAGAAAATAATTTAGATATAACAAAACAAACTAATTATCTTTGTCTTCAATACATTCTTTGATTGTTAAAAGTTGTATACAGTGGAGCCTCGTTAATCCAGACTCCGTTTATCCGGAAACCTCGCTATCTGGACATAATTCAATGGGAACGGAATTCCTAAATGTTAATTTGCTCCGTTAATCAAGAAATCTGCGTTCGGATCCGGAAATCAAAATTGGGGACCAAAGTGTAAAATTACATTAAAACTTGTCTCGATAATCCGGAAATAATCTGTCCAAAAATAAGAAAATTCGAAAAATCGTATGTGAAAATACAATCAGAAGAATAATACATAAAACACAGTAGTGAAGCCCCTGAGAATCTATGGCCACTATCAATAACTAAGTAGCGTGACCATATTGTAACCAGCGATTGTATAAACAATGTCTGTTTTAGCTAGTCACCGACGGGGGTGTTAATAATTAAATAAACACACTGGGATCAAATCGTCCACGCTTTTTGACATAACATATGGTAAATAAATTAAAAGTGTCATTAAGCCTCTTTGTTGTTTACCAATTGTATGTAACAATCACAGTTTATTGTTTGCTGTGCAAATACAGTTGACATTTTTGAGCTGTGGACAGTATAGGGCTTCATTTTCGTATAAAATGGGGATTAGCAACTGTAAAATAGGACTTATAAACATGACTGCATTTTATTAGTTTACCATTACGCATTTAACTGGGAGATAACAGTTTGTATTCGTTGTACTTTTTACATATATTATGGTGACACCATCAAGCCTTTATAAATAAATAAATTTTTGATTTAATTTAACAATCCAGGGTATTGACTTCATTCCTGATCCCTTGCATAAATAACCTAAAAGGTCCCTCTCATGGATTTATTGACATAACAAAGTGCGGTCATCAAGAGAGGATTGGTGGTTGTGTTCTTCATGTCATTGTGTTGTTTTAATTATGATCATTGTCATGCTATAAAATATGATTTTGGTTTGAACTTTGTTGTTGTATTATTATTATGCTATTATTATACAACTTCCTTCTAGTGAATTTAGTTCCAAATTTGAGTAATTTTTTTAAACCATTCCTTACTTCCTCATGTCCAAGTTTTATGGTATTGCTTGGTTTGATACTATTATTGTCATATGCATGGTGTGATGGTATAAATTGTCATGTGCCTCTTATGATGGTATAAATTGTCATGTGCCAAGTGTGACACCATAATTGCCATGTGCCTGGTGTGATTCTATAATTGTTCTAGATATGATAGCATAATTGCAATGTGCCAGGTATGATGGCATAATTGTAATGTGCCAGGCATGATGGAATAATTGTCTTGAATTGAAATTCTGCTGCTGTTATTGTTGTTGTTGTGGGATTAACCTCCTTTTTCAGCACCAGTATAACTGGTAGAGGGAGAACCTAGAAAAACCCTGGGAAGAACCACTGACCTCTGGGAAGCTACTGGCAAGCTGTCTCACATACTCTTGAACTGAAATATCTATAAAAAAATTAGTTTTCCTCACTTTAAAATTTTTTCAGTCATATAACTATGATATCACTGGTCAACAGTGAAATCATTACTGACTTGAAAAGGCCCTAATCTGCAGTATTTTGGTGTGCCGAACACGAATATAACCGTGAAAAATTTATATTGGCTCTCGTTTTGAAGATATTCATATACCTCATTTTCTATGTTTCACTGTGTAAATTTCTCCAGTAGGACTGCAGCAACATCCGGAATAATGATGTAACATTGCTTAATACCATCATGCTCACATCATCCACAGTTGATTGCATCATTTTCTGATGCAATGCAATACTAATGCCATGCGGCTGCTGAAGTAAGTTGACGTCAGCAGTGTACTATACATGTGTAGGCCTATTATACTAATGCCAGGCGGCTGCTGAAGCTGACGTAAGCAGTGTACTATATAAAGCCCAATCAGATAGGTTCAGCATTTAAAATATTTTAGACGTTGTGCGAGACAGTTCAAGCTACTGTTACATAAAACTTATTATTTTATCCATTTACGTACAATAAAGAACAGTAATGCCTCGAAAGTGTGTTAATACCGCGGACAATTTTTGCTATATTTGTGGGGAAGTGACATTTGCCAACCAGAAGAAAAGTATCAATTCTCAAGTGAAGAAGGCATATCATCTTTACTTCGGATGCAAGGTTGGTGACCAAGACAAGCCTTGGGCTCCGCATATATGCTGTGCTACATGTACAACACAGCTTTCACAGTGGTTGAATTGCAAAAGGTCATCAATGCCGTTTGCAGTCCCAATGGTGTGGAGAGAGCCAAGCAACCACCTAAATGACTGTTACTTCTGCTTGGTTCCTCCTCTTTCCGGCGGAATAACGAAGCGAAAGAAGTCGAGAATAGTCTACCCAAACATTCCGTCTGCATTGAGACCAGTTCCACATGGTGAGGGACTTCCTATTCCAGAACCTCCAGCAGAATATTCTCTTGATTCATCTGACGAAGACAAAGGTGAGTCGACCTGTTCTTCTCCTGGTCCATCAGCATGCAGTGATCCAGATTTTCACTGTGGTGCATCATCAACCCCACACAGAATAACACAGGAAGAACTAAATGACCTGATTCGTGATTTGGACTTATCAAAGAACAAGGCAGAATTGCTAGGATCAAGACTCCAACAATGGAATCTTCTAGAAGAAGATGTCACAATTACTGCATATCGAAAGCGCCACCAGCAATTGGAGCCTTTCTTCAGAAAGGAAAGTAATCTGATATTCTGTTCCGATATTGAGGGCCTCATGAATGCTTTAAAAATCACTCATGACCCACAAGAATGGAGACTATTTGTGGACTCTTCGAAACTGAGTCTCAAGGCTGTGCTTTTGCACAATGGAAACATTCTTCCATCTATTCCAGTAGCGTATGCTGTCCACATGAAAGAGACATACGATAACTTAAGGCAGCTACTGAATTCCATTGAGTATAACAAGTACAGCTGGCACCTCTGTGGTGATTTGAAGGTAGTTGCCCTTTTAATGGGACTGCAGCAAGGATATACAAAATACATGTGTTTCTTATGCGAGTGGGATAGCTGAGCAAGGGAAATGCACTACATGAGGAAGGAATGGACTCACAGGCAGAATGTAGCCATTGGAGAGAAGAATATCCAACACCCAGCTCTGGTTGAGGCTCAGAAAATCTTGCTACCACCCCTTCACATCAAACTAGGTTTGATGAAGAACTTCGTGAAAGCCATTGACCGGACTTTGCCAGCATTCCGATACCTGCATGAAAAATTCCCTCGACTCAGCGAAGCAAAGATTAAAGAGGGAGTTTTTGTGGGTCCTCAGATTCGAGAGCTTTTCAAAGATGACCGGTTCAACAACTTGCTGGAAGGTGACGCGAAACAAGCATGGAATGCTTTTCGCCTAGTTTCTACAAACTTCCTCGGAAATGTTAGGGCAGAAAACTATAAGGAACTAGTAGAAGACATGTTGATGAAGTATAAGAAACTTGGCTGCAATATGTCTCTAAAGATTCACTTCCTTCATTCCCATTTGGATTTCTTTCCTAGCAACTGTGGTATTGTTAGTGATGAAC
Organism: Sinohyriopsis cumingii; assembly: GCA_028554795.2. NCBI lineage: Eukaryota > Metazoa > Mollusca > Bivalvia > Unionida > Unionidae > Sinohyriopsis > Sinohyriopsis cumingii. The sequence continues at coordinate 56,738,899 of CM068824.1, forward strand.
ACGGCGAACGTTTTCATCAAGATATCGCAACAATGGAACAAAGATACCAGGGAAAATGGTCCACTACAATGCTGGCTGACTACTGCTGGACACTCCTCAGAGATGCTCCCGAACAGCTGTACAAGAGACAGGCGAAGAAATCTAAGATGTAGTCAATGACTTGATTTTTTATAGGTAGGCTATTACAGTTGACCTTTTACTATTGGAATGCATTTCGTTATGTAAACATTAATTTCTTGCAGATTACAAAAAAACTAGAGCCAATTTTGCAATTTGACTGTCATATTCGTGTTCAGCACATAAAAATTGATAAGAATTGACTAATTTTATTTCAGTAACATGACTTTTGTAAAAATTTGTTGTCCAGTGTATGTGCAGAGTAGCAGTTTAGACTGATGTATTGCACTGGGGCATCATGCCACAAACAGATAGCATGATGTCCCACCCAGTCACATTATCCTGACACCATGCCAACCAGTCCTAACACTGAGCTCTTAATGTTGAGCACTTTGCATTATAGTTAATTATGACTACACTTTTTTTAATTCTGTTGTTCTGCAACTGACTTCATACATATGGTAAATTCATTTGTTTTCATGGGTGTCAATTTATATGAATGCACATTCATGATCTTTTCATTCAGTTGTAGATGTGCCTTGGATATATATCTTTGCCTTTTCTTTAAAATTTGAAAAAACTTTATGTTTTTTAACTGTGTTGTTGGAACAATGAAGCATCAAAACATCGTTCACAATTTTGGTGCACCTTTAAAGACAATGAATTTAGACTAATTTTTTTCACATACAGCTAAACCTGTCCTAAAGGTGAGCTTTCCTTGACAGTCGCCTGTTCACAGTGGCCATTCTAATTTACCCCCAGCAAATTTCCTACATAAATGTCCTTTATGTAACAGTTACCTGCCTTCGGTGGTCAGCAGCCAGCTGTTTCCAAACCAAACAGTGGTTTCTCCCTGCCTTAATTAAGTGGTCACTAGAGCATACCTGTTCACTCTATGTAAGCTGAGATTTTGCTTCATGAGAAAGGATTTGTTAAGATAAAGGATTATCATGTGAATAGATGTGCAAGCATTTCTTATCTCACATATACTCATAACTTCAGTCACGTTGACAGGATGATTAAAAGGTGTTAATATGTTTAACTGTACATGTTGGATTTTGTTACTCTCTGATCATTTCATTTTTAAATTTGCAGGTATGTCTAATGTGTCGTTGGACACAACTCCCTCATTTCAAGTTGACCAGAACACATATCAAATATTGATGGACATGGGCTGCAAACCAGATATAATACAGAGAGTATTGACGAAGCATCAAAACAAGAGACGTAAGACTCTTTTACAGTCAGTGTATGTCAATGTTCTTACATGATCCAGCTAGTTACAACTTGTTTAATACATACAATTTTTGTTATATAATTAGTTGCAAATGCTGTCTTGAGCACATGTTCTTCATGCAGAAAAACTATTTTTTGTTTGCTTTTAGTATATTGATCATGTTAAAAGATGAGGATTATGCATGGTTTGCAATGTGAAGACATTTGCCAGCATACTCAGGATAAACTAAATTGAACTAATGTTCTTCATGCTTGGGCTCAAACCCATCCCCATTGATCCTGGAAACATTTGCATACAGCAAAGTGTGCATGATCTGTATACTTTGTATCATGCAGAGTGGTACCCATTGAACTTAAAATTTGTATTGTAATATTATGTACAAATCCATGGCCATGATGATGCAGAATTGGATTGTTAAAACACAGAAACCATTTTGCCTAGGATTTATACTGGATTTTGCTTGTCAAGTAAGATATCAACAAATTTTGGGGTTTAGTCAGTGGCAGATATCTGATTTTGCTAGAAAGCATTTTGTATGAAAATTTGTTATTTATGCATGATTGAATTTCCATTTCATACTGAGCAAATCCATGAGACGATCCAAGTTTGATGAAATTTGATGACTCTCCTGATTACCTCTTGGTTGCCACAACAACAAGCCCTATTTGTATTTTGACTCTTTCCAATATTATCTAATTTAATATAGGATTAAATGAACATGGTTGAGTTTTTTCGATGTGTAAATTTTACCTAATCACTCACAAAGTAAATAAAGTTTATGTAAACTTTGTGAGTGATTATGTAAAATTTATGCATTGATAAATACCCAACCATGATCATTTAATCCTTATAATTCCAATTAACTTCCTTCCTAACATCAGATCAGGGGATACCAACAAAACATTCACTTTTATGTACATTGAGGTTTTCTTTCATTAGCCTCTCAACTGCGATAGAATACATAACCCTATCTTTGCTAGCCAAGATTCATCAATTCTTTATACAGTGATACTGGGTTGAATGTCATAGTGGGTCATGCCAGTGATATACTGTTGTGATCGTTATTTTAATATATAAAAAAATGGTTGTTGCTGTTAAACTAGGAATATTCCTTCTTTTTTTTAAATTACGCTTGCGTATGGCATGTGTTGTTACTTTCTACACATTTTGGTCTTTTGAAAGCAAAATCATGTCTATTTTTAGTGTCATCCCTTGGTTGACATATGACCCTGACCTTTAATAACCACTGATGTAACATGTTGTTGAGGTAAAATGCAATAATTTCTGAAGATTGGCTTAGACCTACAATATGCCTTCTTTGGCAAAAGGGGTGAGTGTTGGAGTGCAGAAAGGTCTGTACAATTATTTTGTTTGAACTTCTAATGATCGATTTTATGCTGTGGCTTGTCATTTTTGATCAGAAATCACAGGAGTGGGTGGGTGGGAGCTTGTTATTATTATTAGGTTGTAAGGCGTTGATATAGATAAAACTTCACATCAAATGATCTGGTAAGAGGGAACCAAAAGTAGTTCACAGAATTTATCGATGTGTAAAAAATTCCAGATCAGTATCACATGACCGTTTACATCCAATCAAAACATAGAAAACGCAGTCAATTCATTAAAATTGGAATTTATATATATATATATATATATGTACATGGAACCCCGCTATAACACAATAATTGGCACCCAAAGAATTGGATCACGTTGATAGCAAGGTCACATTAATGTGGGATTTTACAGTATTTTACTTTTTTCAGATAACAACTCATGTCTAATGTATATAATGAATAGGGTATCAACACTGTTTACTAACATGCCGTCATGGCATGCAGTTCATCCATAATGCATGTAATTCCATTGAAAAATTGCACACAGATTTACAATATTCAATAATTTTGTCCCATAATTATTGTGTCTGAATTCAGCGTCTAATATATAGCATTAATAGAGTATTAACACCATTTACTTGCCATCTGATATCGTACTGTCTAGGCTTGCAATTAATCCATAATGCAATTCCATTGCAAAATTGCATACATATTTAAACTATTCAATAATTTTATCACAGATCATTGTGTGTCTGAATTCAGTGGGAAAAATTAACAGCAAAATTAGGTTTAGAAAGACAAAGCACGTGTACAGTTCATTCTGTTTCAGGGTCTATGAACAATGTCTGTACAAATTTCATACTGCTAACATTTTCTCATATGTGTTTCCATGTACATTTATCCATTGTAAATTTCCAATAATTAACTTTTGTACACTGATTTGTTTGAATGGCTACAGCAAGAATAATTAACAATCAACTCATGCTTTCACTGTGCATATAACTTTTACTTCAGATTTTGTGAATATCGAAAGAAACGTGTGAAAACTACTATAATAATCATTGCATAAAGTGTAGAGAATGACTTGCATTTGTGAACTTGCTTTTCCATAATGGTAAAATAATTTTATAAAAAATAGAAAATTAATAATGAGTTCATAAGCAAACACCATACACATGTAAAAACCAAGAACCAAGTGCAGTTGGCCTTCAATAGTCACTAGTCACTTTTATAAAAAAATTTAAGCTGAACGCATGTACAATTTCATACCCTTTCAATTTCCAGCTAATAAAGCAGACATTATTCACTGGTCAACTGATTGCTTCTAATAACACTGCCAAGCCCAGCAAACATGTTGGCAGCTTTTATTTTTGATGTTTATGTTGGCTATTGTTTGAGCAACAATTGTACACAGAATTAATTGAAGACAATCACAAAGACAACTTACTGGCTTTACTCATGGATCAGTAATAAGTAACATTTCCAATAATGTTGTTTTTTGGCATAACACTTAAAGAACCTGGTGAAATTCTTAAATTTCAGAAGCTACGCCACGATCATATTATATTAAAATTCATATGTGAACTCTTCCCCAAAATGATAATAAATGTTTTATAAACTATTTATTGTACTTTTTACAAAAATATTTTTTCCCGGTACAAGAAAAATGCACATACATGTATTTAAAATTTCAGGAACCATGTCATGATCATATTACATTCGAATTCATACACGATCTCTTCCCCAAAATGATAATAAATTTTTTATACACTATTTCACATACAATGAACCCCCAAATTTATTTTTCATGTGCAAATGAATATAAAAATGTTGGGAGCCACGCCATGACCATGTTATATCCAAATTAACATTATTGCAGGGCGTGTTGTGGTTGGGTCACACTGTATATATACCTAACTTTGTGGATGGCTGCAGTATTATGCCATGGAAGAAAGCTTTAAATATTTTAGCTTTTTTTACATCACCATCTTTCAGCAATGTTCATGAATGTTTGCTCTTGTGGTGAGGAAGCAAGCTAATTTTCTTTTAACTCATTAACCCCTGGTGCCACATTTACATAGCAGGAGTTAGTAGCCTACTGCCAAGCTCTGTAGCATCAAGGTCATGTATGACACACTAAAGCGGGTGGTATTATAGAAAGGTAGACAGATCTAAGGCAGACCAGTCTGAACTGCACACAGACAGGTGAACCTCTGCTAAAAGTAGGATAAGGTGGGCATTTGGAATAGAGTGGTCTCAGTAAGAAAATGATGGGTCTGTTAAGCAACAACACCCACCCCCCTTACAAAAACCTCTTACCCTTCTAGTCATGCGTGAGCAAAATAACCAATGGAAAACAATTTTTCTAACACAACTAGGCATTAGGCTAATGGAAAATCTCTTGGAGGTCGATGTATTGGGATGTATTCAGAACTAGCCCCCCAAATGTGTTTCCTACTCACATTTCAGGCGAAAATGACAAAAACCTCCATGGGTTAATGAGTTAATGATAATAATAATAATAATAATAATGATCTTATTTAAAGAGGGTAACACAATTAGCTAAGAACTAATCTACCCTGAGGCCCTCATGTGAAGGAATTTATTTATTTAGCTGCATCTCTGAAGCCAGTGGATAGTTTGATTTTTGAAGAAAGAAATAGAGTGGGCATTTCAAATTAATTGGTGCATTTTGATGATGTAACCAAATTTGAATATTCCTTGCATATTTAATCACTTGTGGATCAACATTGCACATAAATTCCAAATTTAGCCATTCCATGACTAATTTGTAAAAAAAAATCCAAAATCCTTTTTAACTCATTAATCCCTGGCCCACATTTACATGGCAGGAGTTAGTAGCCTACTGCCAAGCTCTGTAGTGTCAAGGTCATGTAAGATACACTAAAGTGGGTGGTGTTATAGAAAGGTAGACAGATGTAGCTCTACAATGATGCCAAATACTTTGGATATTTTAGTTGCACTCCAAAATACAGAGGGAAAAACCTAATATTTGGACCTTTTTTTTTTCCATCCAAAATTCACCCATGGTTGGAATTCGATTTTGTTTCCTGATTTTAGACTTTTTGGCCTCGGATCTAAGGCATACCAGTCTGAACTGCACACAGACAGGTGAACCTTTGCAAAAAGTAGGACAAGGTGGGCATTTGGAATAAAAAGTGGTCTCGATACAAAAATGATGGGTCCATTATGCAAAACAATAAAAGAACTCCAACTTTTACCCTTCTGCTCATACACGAGCAAAATAACCAATGGAAAATGATGTTTCTAACACAGCTAGGCATTAGGCTAATGGAAAATCTCTTGGAAGTTTATGTATTAAGTTATATTCAGAAATAGCCCCCAAGATGTGTTTCCTGCTCGCATTTCAGGCATTTCTCCCTGAAAGGCACAGGAAACTATTTTATAACAGTTACATACAACCCTATTTGGACTACTGTAGTACAGTATGGGGTAATTCAAATGATAAAAACATAGCAAAGCTGGCACATCTTCAAAAAAGAGCATTTGGGCTAATATCAATCCAGAAAGAAAGCAAGGAAAGTTTAGCTGGTAGGTTAAAAATATTACCTATTAAAGACCGAATCTGTTTGAGAAAAGCCAAATTAATGTACAGGATATCTCAGAATAGTGCTCCTGAATATTTACAATCACTATTCCAGTATAGGCTACCTGGTAATACTCCCCACCTGCGATCCATGTCAACCAAACAGTATAAAATTCCCAAACCAAATAAGGAGTTATTTAAAAAAAGTTTCCAATACTCTGGAACTCTGCTCTGGAATAGTATTCCAGCTGAGATTAGAAATGCCCACTCTATTTCCTTCTTCCAAACCCAATATATCCAGTGGCTTCAGAGATGCAGCTTAAATAAATGAATTCCTTTCTAACACTTTTACTAAGAGACTCAATATCATCTACAGATCTCTATGCAAATGACACAACATTGTCAGACATCCAAAACACAAAGAATGAACTCAAAAATTTCTTTACAGAATGCCCTAAACAAACTGGAAATCTGGTGCATGATGATGCAATGGCATGGTGGTAAATACTGGTAAAACTAAAATATTACTTTTCTCAACATGGCAGAAAAGGACAAATTTTAATAGTGATGAACTATGTCTGACATGGAAGGATACAAATTTGCAAATGGTCTGTCATGATAGACTACTTGGTGTTCTGGTAGATAATAACCTATCATGGACTGAACATATCAAACATATCAGTAAAAAAGTATCAATTCAAGTTTATGGCTTCTCAGTAGGATAAGACATTTTCTTCCTGAAAGGCACAGAAAACTATTTTATAACAGTTACATACAACCCTATTTAGACTACTGTTATACAGTATGGAGTAATTCAGATGATAAAAAAAGAGCAAAGCTGGCACATCTTCAAAAAAGAGCATTTGGGCTAATATCAATCAAGAAAGAAAGCAAGAAAAATTTAGCTGTAAGTTAAAAATATTACCTATTAAACACCGAATCTGTTTGAGAAAAGCCAAATTAATGTACTGGATATCCCATAATAGTGCTCCTGAATATTTACATTCATTATTCCAGTATAGGCTTCCTGGTAATACTCCCCACCTGCGATTCATATCTACCAAACAGTATAAAATTCCCATACCAAATAAGGAGTTATTTTAAAAAAGTTTCCAGTACTCTGGAACTTTGCTATGGAATAGTATTCCAGTTGAGATTAGAAATACCCACTCTATTTCCTTCTTCCAAACCCAGTATATCCAGTGGCTTCAGAGATGCAGCTAAAATAAATAAATTCCTTTGTATGAGGGCCTCATGGTAGATTAGTTCTTAGCTAATTGTGTTAATCTCTTTAAATAAGGTCATTAATGTTATTATTTTGAAAGCTATTTCTGAATACATCCTAAAACACCAACTTCCAGTTGATCTTGCAATAACATATTGCCTAGTTGTGTTAGCAACATCGTTTTTCATTGGCTATTTGGCTCGCGCATGAGCAGAAGGGTAAAAGCTGGAGTTCTTTTTTTCTTCCTTTTTTTTCCTTTTGCTTAACAAACCCATTATTTTTTTATCGAGACCACTCTTTATTCCAAATGTCCATCTTATCCTACTTTTTGCAAAGGTTCATCTGTCTCTTTGCAGTTCATACCTGTCTGCCTTAGATCTGAGACCAGAATGTCTAAAATCCGGACACAAAATTGGATTCCGACTATGAGCTAATTTTGTGTAGAAAAAAATCGGGTCCAAAAAATGAGTTTTTTCCCTCTGTATTTTGTAGTGCAACTAGAAATCCCAGATATTTGGTATCATTGTAGAGCTACATCTGTCTACCTTGTAGGCTACTACCTCCTGCCACATAAACTTGTCACCAGGGGTTAATGTGTTAAGGTACTAGGTGCAAACATTATTAGTGTTCAGTTGTAATATCATTTATAAAGACAGTTTTGACTAGGGTTGGGAAAATATGAAAATTCTATACAGAAGCATTGTATATCATATCTAACAATGAATTACATAAAAAGAAACAATTATCTGATCAGAAACAGAATCATTTGTTCAGAGACAAAAGTCAACAGATTAATTCACAGAAGACATAGGGGGATTAACTCTATAAGTAAAGTGTGTAAGCAGTTGCACCAGCTTCAGTAGATAACAGTTTGGTGTGTGGAATGTAATCACCATAATATCAAGGAGAAAAAAAGCAACAAACATCACAAGCCTTAAACACTATCATTTGAATCCCAGAAATGATTCTCAATTGATGGTTTAATAGACAAAGACCTAATTCACTCCCCAGGCAATACAGATTCACTCTAAAGACAAACAGTATACATGAACACTACCTTAACTTCGACTCTACAGTGGCAATTCAGAACATGTACATTAACCTGGTTTACTATCTATAACATATGTCACTATATGCTTGACTTGCCATATTTACAAACTAGTAGCCAGACTCCATATTTTTGTTCTTTGTGTGTTTGTTTTTTATTAGAATAATTTTTACAGTCTGAGTGGTCGTTGTTACAAATGATTACATAAAGGTAATTGGTGTCTGTCTGTGTCATTGTTACAAGGATATAATAAAGGTTGCTGGAGTTTATCCCAGTTTTTGCAATGCAGTTATTCATTGCAGTGTCAAAATGCATATTTTGCTAAGACATTGTGGTTGCCAGTCACATTCAGCATGTAGTCACTCATGACAGAGTGTTTATATACAGAAAAAATGATCCATGCATTATGATTGTGGTCTTCAATGACAGATGGTCACTTATTGCAGAGGTCACTCATAACAGGTTTTACAGTGTCATCAGGATTTTCGATTGGTTCAGTAATGAATGAGATGCATGCATATTAATGAAGTGTTCTTGCATCTGGCTAACTGACCTTGTTACCACTTTGGAGGCCAGATTTCTGACCTGATTCTAAACAGATTTGAACTATAAACCTTCTTTCATCAAACTTGTTGTTGTTGTCAGGTTTAATGCCATTTTTCAGCACACGATCGGCTATGCATGGCAGCCAATATTAATGGTGGAGTAAGACCCCGGGAAGAACCACCCACCTACGACAAGCTACTGGCAAGCTTTCTCACATACCCACATTGGCCAAATCCTAGACTCGAATCCATGCAGACAGAGGTGAGATGTCAGTGATCCATAACGGAGAGCTCTTTAGACCACTCAGCCACTCAGGGCCCCCTATTTCATCAAGCTCTTGGATGAGTTCAGTAATAAGTGAAATCTACACATATTAATGAGATGATTTTGCATCTGATTGGCCAAGCTGGAGGCAATATTTCTGATCTGATATTGTGTCAAGATATGATACGTGTATAGCATTGAGATCTTGAACTGTATCAGTGATGAGCAAGATTCATGAATATTTATAACTTTACATGTTTTTGGCTGAGCTTATTTAGGTAACCATTCTGGAAGTTATAATAATTCTTATTTAAATTTGATCAGAATTGAAATATGGGCTTATATAATCAAAATCTTAGGCACTTTGAAAGTAAGTGGGAGCCGTGCATATTAATGAGGTGCTCTTGCATCTGATTGGCTGACCTTGTTACCACTCTTGAAGCTGTATTTTTGATCTGGTAACACATTAACCCCTAGGGTTTTTTGTCGTTTTTGTCTGAAATTCAAGTAGGAAACACATTTTGAAAGCTACATCTGAACACATCCTAAAACACCAACTTCCAGGTGATCATGCAATAACATACTGCCTATTTGTGCTAGAAACATTGTTTTTCATTGGCTATTTGGCTTGCGCATGAGCAGAAGGGTAAAAGTTGGATTTTTTAATAATAAAAAAATTTTTTTTTTTTTCCTTTTGCTTAACAGACACATTATTTTCGTATCGAGACCACTTTTTATTCCAAATGCCCATCTTATCCTACTTTTTGCAAAGGTTCATCTGTCTCTTTGCAGTTCATACCTGTCTGCCTTAGATCTGAGACCAGAAAGTCTAAAATCCTGACAAAATCGGACTCCGACTACGAGCTAATTTTGGGCAGAAAAAAATCGGGTCCAAAAAATGAGTTTTTTTCCTCTGTATTTTGTAGTGCAACTAGAAATCCCAGATTATTTGGTATCATTGTAGAGCTAAATCTGTCTACCTTTCTATAATACCACCCAATTTAGTGTATCATACATGACCATGACGCTACAGAGCTCGGCAGTAGGCTACTACCTCCTGCCACTTAAACTCTTCACCCGGGGCCCCGAGTGGCCGAGTGGTGTAAAGTGCTCTCTGTTACGGATCACTGCCATCTCACCTCTGTCTGCGTGGGTTCGAGTCCAGGATTCGGCAAATGTGGATATGTGAGAAAGCATGCCAGAAGCTTCTCGTGGGTCGGTGGTTCTTCCCAGGGTTTTGCCGGGTTTTTCCTCCACCATTAATACTGGCCGCCATGCATAGCCTATCGTGTGCTGAAAAATGGCGTTAAACCCCACAACAACAACAACAACAACAACAACAACTCTTCACCCTGAGGGGTTAATATGTTAATAGGTTTTTTATCATCAAGCTCTGGATGACTTAAATGCTGCACATGTTAGCTATGTTTTTATTTTCATCAAGAATTTTAATCAAGATATAGTAAAACTGAGGTAAAATCAACATGATACAACAATTATGACACAGTTTACATAGGCTGTGTTCTTACGATACTGTATAAACCTGTTTAGTGAAATTGTCAGCTGTTATGTAAGCCATATAAGCCATATTCAGCCCACATGGGACACTTGTTTGGATCTGCACTACAGACACAAATGTTTTACAGACAAATTTTTTTCCATTGTCTGTTCAGAAAAACAACAATGATGATTATTATTCTTGATATAGTTCAAGTTAAATATTCCATACATTCAGCTGAAAATAATTTTACACAGCAATATAGATATGTATCTATCATAAAACATTAACATTTTATATTTGAAGATCACAGGTACATGTATTGGCATATTAATTTTAAAATTAACTAAGGTAATATTTATTTAGTATGTCTTTAACTTCACTTCTTTCAATAACATTGGTTCTTTCCTCCAGTGTTAGAATTTTATTCTTTTTTGGTTCTGTCATTGTTACAATCAATCAATGATCAGTTATAATAAACAACTGTAGCGGTTTTTATCAGACTTTGGGTAAATATGGCACACACACACACACATATATATATATATATATATATATATATATATATATATATATATATATATATATATATATATATATATATATATATGAATGAAAAAATGAAACCAAAGGACATAATGAACTAATCTAGAAATATAATAAATTTATTTAGCAGCAACAGCCAAAAACACCATCCACCATTGACATAAATGTATTAATTCTATAAACAATGCTGTTGCTGGCTACACTTAGGTGAACAGATAATACCTTGGTGTGGGTTGTATTCACAGTAACATATAAAAGCAATAAATAAGACAACCCATTAACAAGGATAATCAGATCTGGAAAACTGATTCTCACTTGATTAAAGTTGAGGACAAATGCCTTAATCACACTAGGCATTATAGACTCCAGAAACAAATGATGTACTCAATGGCTACATTGAATTCCTTTAAAAAGATTTTTTATTGTAAAAAATATCAGCATTGTGTGGGTTTTCACAACAGATAAATAATACATGTATAAGCTTTTAAACCATGACCATTCCTTTTAAGAGAGAATGATTAATCTCAGTCTGTATTCCTACACCTTTTGCACTACAGTGGCGGCGAACAACATGTGTTTTAGTCTCATTCACATTCCATAACAAATGACTACCTGCTTGACCTATGAAATTTTTGAAGTGTTTTTTTCTTTCTTGTTTACAACAGTCTTTTTATGTTAAATAGTTTTTAAAAATAAGCAACACCAACATGTACAATATGTGACCAGTTTTGCTTTATTGCTTCATCAGTCAGAATTCAAATTATTGTTTACATCAATAATAAATACATTTGATTTCTAAGAGATTAACATTATAAACAAAATGACATAAACAAGGTGATATCATTAACTTGAACCATTCTGAGATGTTCTAGCTAGTCTCATACCTGTTAAATCTCACACCATTAGGAAAAACTCACGATTTTTTGAGTCATTCTATGCCTGCCTCCTGATTTCATAATATCTCCCAATTTTTGCAGAGAACCTCTGATTATTAGATTATGTCTGTCAATTTTCATTTCTACTTTTTTTTTAAAATCCTACACAAATAGATATATCTTATGCACTCCAGAAGCCATGTTCTGTTTTATCACCTGTGAAGTGTTGTGACATAATTATTGTCACACTGCAAATAATTTTTTCTTCAGCAAATAGTGTTAAGTTTAAACATTATTCACATTAATTTTAAATTTTGTAAACCTACAAAATACTAAAATCAGAAAACAAACCACACAAAAAATAAACTACAGAAATAAAATTGCCAGCACTTAATTTCAATCCCAAGAAATCACTGTGAATGCTGTAGCATCTCCATTCCCATCAAAGAAACTTAGATGAGTGAACACCTGACATTGCTGTACTGTATATACAAATGTTAATTGCCATGATTAAATTAAAAGAAGAAATGAAGAAACATATCACACAGCTTATGTGCCCTCAGAATATAATTCAAAATTATATATTAATTAATAAACAATGTTAAATGCCTTTTGAGTTCAGAATACTGAAATAAGGTGGGATAAAAAAAAACACATGAAAATGAGTTGCCACATGTACTCTAGCTTCAGATGGCGTATTTAAGTATTGCTAGTTACAACAAAATAGGTCATGAATTATTTGCCAATCAGTTGCTTGTGTTTACATAACACACTGTAGAACATGAGTTCTTTGAATTATGTTGGAGGGGCAGTCCTTCTCACAAGATACACTGCAGTTGCAATGATAAGGAATAAATGTTAAAAAGTTGCACTTACTTATTTACTTATGACTAACTTTTAGCTTTTGTGCAGTTTGAACACATCTGAGCAGAATATCTAAGGAGGGCACACCCTGGGGGAAAATAAGGCATGTCACAGTAGAAATGGCATGTCCTTTGAGAATGTCACATGTAATGGACACAGTAGATTGGTCAATATTTAGTGAAAAAGAGGCTAAAAAATGCTGCAAAAAACTACAGATTTTAGGTCCCAATTTCTCGATTTGTTTGTTCAGTTTCCCTACTTGGCTTTTGAAACGTTGTCAGGTATCTAGTCTTAAATGCATATATAACATGCAAAAAATGAAATATTAAAAGGTTCATGAAACTGGATCATTAAGATACACATATCTTTACTGAAACTATAACAAGGAAACATATATGAAGAGATATTTTTTATATTTCCCTTTAAATATGAATAATTTATTGGTTATTTAATAATTTATGAATTTATTAGTGAATGAAGATTACATATACTCTTAGATTTAGAAATGTTTAAATGTCTGCCAGTGTCAAAATGCTGAATTTTATTTATATATATATATATATATATATATATATATATATATATATATCTCTTTCCAATCATGTTCTATTACAGAATGTTCTAATGTTGAATTATGTCCCCTTTTACAATTATTGTCATAATTAAAGCAACAAACTAAACAAACTTTGTTATTTATTTATATATCAGAAAATTTTATTCGTTATTATTTAAAATGTTAATATTTACTTATAATTGGATGCCAATTTGGTAGGTGAATCGCATATTAATAATTGATCTTTTCTGGTCCGGTTCTGATTGAGTTATTGCCCTTTTCAATTAGTATTACATCTTCACTAATGCGTGTCTAGTAACCAAGATACTGATTAGGAAACCATTCAATATATTCTGATGCAATTTAGTGTGTATATTGTCCCATAGACCAGGATAATCCTTGATCATAGGTTTTGACTCATCTACATTTTGAATAATTAAGGTCCATGATTGTTAACTAAATAATGTAATAGACAATTCACCTTTTAAATCGCAAGCAATTATGTATATGAATTTGCAGATTATTTTACAATTTTAACAATAAAAACTGCATCGCTTTTAAAATTTTACATATTGACACCTCTGAGTTACTCTGTCATTGTGACTAGAGTATGAAATAGAGACAAGATAAGAAATGTTTGGTTATCAATTCACATGATACCCCTTTAAGCAATTCTTCCTCATGAAGCAAATAATTAGTATGAATAGACTGAGCAATCACTGTAGAAATTTGCCAGTGATCACTTAATTCAGGGAGGAACCATTGTTTGGTTAAGATACACCTGGCTGCTGGGCATGGAAGGCAGGTGACCATTACATGCAGGACATTTATATACAAAATTTGCTGGGGATGGGTGGGGAATTAGAATGACCATTGTGAACAGGTGACCGCTGAGGTGATGGTTAGGACATGCTTGACTGTACCTTGTAAAACTTTAGTGTTTGCAGGTCCAATTGTAACATTGTTACTACCTTTTTCCTTTAGTATTATATTTTCACAACAGCCATTTCTTGTAATCATTGTAATCAGCATAGCCTAGGAACCATTCAGTGTATGGTATTTCAATGCACTCTGTGCCATTTCTTTATAGCCCTAGATGTGCCCTATTGGATTTTGACTAATTGAATCCATTTTGGATATTGCTAAGACCATTGGTAATTAATTTTATATCTTCACATGGTATGTTGCATGTAATTAGCAAAGCTCAAGAACCATTCAAACATTCTTATGCAATTTGGTATGAACATTGTCTTGTAGACTTACATGCTTCTTTGATGGGTTTGTTGTCGATTTGCTGGATTTAAATCAAATTAGATGGCTTCAGGATGCTGAGACCTTGTGTGCTTCTGGTTTCCAGCATTTCATGACATCATTTACAGGCATTAATATGGCTTCAAAATATGTATTATCCTGACTTTGGTTTCTGCAGCATAACTTTACTTAATAGCTTGGTTGCATTTCAAACAAATTTGGCATGCATTTGTATATTGATGAGACCATGAATATAATTTGATTTCCAGCATTCTAAGCATCATTTAAAGAAGTTATGATCCATGATTGCTCATCGTTCTGATTTTGGTTCCTGCAATATAACTTTACTGAGCTTTGTTGGATTTCAGCCATATTTGGTATCAGATCTTGAATAAGTATAATTTCAAGTCTTCCACATGATCATTAGAAGAGTTATGGTTACTGATGGTTCATCCTTCAAACTTTTCTTCCACTAATTAATTTACTGAATAATATTACATTTCAGCCAAAGTTATCTTGCATATGCATATTAATGAAACCTTGAATATGCTGCATTTCTAGCATTCCATTTCATTTGGAAGAGTTCAGTCCCTGAATAACCACACTTCAGTCGTTTTTCAGCAAAAGTTCTTCCATTTAAGACACTGCTGCCAATAAAATTGTTCAGTTATGCACCCTTTGCTGCTAGTTCAGAAACGTATCAACATTTTTAAGATACCCATTTGGTATAAGGACCTTTCTTTAAACACTTTTTTATTTTAAAATTTTGCCCAATTTGGTAAAGATACAATAAAATGACATAAATTTGAGTACCAGTGGAAGTGTTGCTGGGATACTTTTCACTGGTGTATTTTTAACAATTATGAATTACACGATTAAAAAAACCTAGTAAAGTAAAACCTGCAGTATGACTTCAATAAAAGAAATTACATATGCATCTTAATGAGGTACAGTGTGGCTATTTAAATCTTTATATCTTTTAATATTCTGTATGCAACTTCTTTTTAAAATTTTACCAAAATCAGTCAAAAAGAGATTTAACCAGTTTTGGTTGATTATCTCTGTATACACAAAAGCTTTTATTTTCTCCATGTGTACTCGTTGTTGTTGTGGAGTTTAACGCCATTTTTCAGCACATGATAAGCTATACATGGCAGCCAATATTAATGGTGGAGGAAGAACCTGGGAAAACCCCGGAAAGAACCACCGACCCATGAGAAGCTACTGGCAAGCTTTCTCACATACCAACATTGGCTGAATTCAAGACACAAAGCAACGCAGAGTTGAGATGGCAGTGATCCATAATGGTGAGCTCTTTAGACCACTCGGCCACTTGGGGCCCCATGTGTACTCTTTAACATTTTGTATAATTGACATGCATGTATATGAATGAGGCAGATTACTACATTTTTTAACCAATGAATATGAATTTCAACTTTAAAAATTCCATTTTTTCCAGGTCAGACAGATTTAAACCTGATCCTGGATGAAATTTTTGCCATGAATGATGAGACAAAAGAGAAAGGTAATCATCAATAAGACAATGCTTTCAACTTCTCTTACAAGAAGCATGACTCTTTACTTTTCCAATAGTCTACATTAAGGTTAGAGGCCTATTTCAAGGTGTCAAGAAATGTTGGTGCTTAATGATCATCAGAAACTATCAACTCTGGGCAGACTTTGCCCAATTGATTGTCATAGAAGCAATTAAAGGTAAAGGTGGTCAGAGACCAACCACCATTGCACAGGTTATCTAATTTAATCTGAGTATGTTGAGTACTGTTTGTTCATTAAGGATATTGGCAATTCATATTAAAGTTATGTAAATCAAAGATATGCATTTTGAAGAAATAAAAGTTATTATACTTTGTTATCTTGAATAAGAAGGTTTATGTCATCTTTATTAACTTTTTACCTACAAGTGCTGCTCTAGGGACTCCCACTATGCTTGCACTCTACTGCAACTGATTTGTGTGCTGACTACCAAAGTCTAAAGCAGCTGCAGCCAAATGATGACTTTTATTTGATAATTTGGGGGTATGAGCCAATCGTTTTTATTTATTTTCCTTATTATTGCCAGTTTTTTTATATATCAAAATCATGCATTTTATGTGTGTTACCACTAGGAGGTATATGGGAGAAATAGCAATGCTATGCCTCCATGGGCAGGTATGTGGGAGAAATAAGAAAGTTACACCTCCATGGGTTCTTGGGAATTAATAAGACAAAGAAAAAGAATAACCAGAAGAACTACAGCATATGAAACATATAAATAATTAAAAGTTAACCAAAGTATCACATGATAACTCACAAAATGGCAAGGCATGGAATTATTAGAAAATTATCTCATTGTAATTCCTAAAAGTGAAAGAAAATCGCACAAGCTCCGTTTGTTACCCCATGCATGAACTCTCATTAGCATAATGTATAATTTCTTCTGACATCCAATCACAGCATTATAGAGGAGTAATTGATAGGCATAGTTTTTTGGCAGTTGCTACATCAACATGCACAAGCAAATATGTTTGCTTTAAAGAGCATTATTATGGTTTCATAGCTTTATTTTAATTTAAACTGAACTATTTTATGTCAATTATCCAAGTAGATTTTTTTAAAATAATTATTTTTCATCACAAATGGTCACAAAAATCATTTTAGATGCATGTAGGTTGTCATATTCACTTGTTGAAGATAAATGCTCATGTGCAAATTAATAACCTAGCACAATAGAAGCCATCAACAACATTTGTTTTCTTTGCTTCTGATCTGTAGTATAAAAAGGGACATTATTTCATTCCTTATTTTTCTTAAAACAAACTTATCTTGTGATGAAAGGGAAAACAATAACCCAGTTGTCAGAAAGAACATTCTAGCCCATACATTAAATTGTAAGTCCCTTACTGTACACATGCAGTGAATATTTCAAAGTTGTTTATATTCAGCCTCATGACTGCTATTGCTGCTTAAGGACTAAGCACATGGTTCACATTGTAGTGTTTCCTGATTGTTTGGATGCTGTTTTAAACAGAAGCAGTTGTCAGTTTGGAAACCATTTATCTGTATCTCAGAGGATAAATTTATGCTGTTCAGGAGAAGCACAAGATGTGCCTCTCATCAAGTCAGCGCATAAATTTGTTCAGAACGTTTGAAAAAGCATAAAATTATTGCAGAAGCATTTGATCAACCTTTTCTAAATGTACATGTACTGAATATACAAGACTTTAGAAATCAATTTTTTATTTTCTCAATATATAACTGAAATAAAATGATTGATTTTTTAAGTGGTATCTGGTTGTAAACTCTTGACATCTCAGTCTTTCCATCAGTGGTCTTCATATATTGGCTGTTCAGATGTCAGTCAGTAATGTTCACAACCCCTCCACAGTGGAGTTGCCATTGGTGTGCTGCTGAGACACAATGGTGGTTTGTAGATATTTATCCGTCCACTGCAGAGCAAATGTGGAAGGTATTAAGTCCCCCACGACCATGTGTAGGGTGTTGAAAACTCGTGAGCCATACCAAGTTGGGCGACCAGAGATGAGCAATCTCAAGGTGTGTGTGTGTGATTTGGATTTTTAACGTAGCTTTAAAAAAATTTCAGTCATATCACTACGATGTCTGCAGTGTGGAAGTTTATAGTGACATGTAGTATGATGTCCCACCCAGTTGCATTATCCTGACACCAGGCTGATCAGTCCTAACACTAATCTTTTAATGTTGAGCACCTAGCGAGACAGCTGTTAGTACCATTTTTATAAGTTTTTGGTATGACTTGGCTATGGTTTCAACCCGTGACCTCCCACATCCAAGGCAGACACTCTAACCATTAGGTGACTGGAGCAGGCGCATTCTGTCTGGGTAAGAGGATGCAGCTGCCTCCATCTCTTACCTATTCTCCTAATGTATTATGATCAGGTAAACCAATTTTTGGAGTAAAATATGTTGATAAATCATAATAGAGATACACCTATCCAACATCCCTGGATTTACATCTTTCTGGCAGAGCTGCATTCCATTCCAAAGTATGGCTGGAAAATAAGCTCCAGTCCTTATGTCCATGGGGAGATCACTCTAATCTGACTCCCACTTTGTGGACAGACAACTTGTGGCTTTTTTATAGCTGAAAGTTAACTTGGAGGCTGGATTAATGAGGTGGTTGTCATATTCTAAACGTATCATGATTGGGTAAGTATTATCAAAGAAAAATCCACTTATTTACTTTTTATTTAATTTCTAACACCAGTCCAATATACAATTAATGTCATAAGCAAAATGTAAATAAGTAACATTGTTAAATATTTATGTTATCTGCATTGCAGCTAAGTCAGAGTACTGCTTTCTGTGTAATCAAGAATTGAGAAATGGATTTACACTCCTTCCCTGTGGACATCTTGCTGTGTGTGTCAAATGTGATGTCAGAAAGGTTAAAAACTGCCCAGTTTGCAAGGAAGAGGTGAAAAAATATGTCCGAACAACTATTACTCAAAGTAATTGTACTTTATGAACCTCTGTTTTTTATGATTAAGAAATTTGATTGTCTGCTAATGTCAAATTTGTGTATACATGTCTCAGAAAATTATTCAGCATACAACAAGAACAACCTTTTAGTTTGGGTCTGATACAGGCTGTGTTACAGACTCATAATTTAATTATTGTAAAACACAATATTTCAGCAATATTATCCCATCATTAATTCAATAAATTCAGCATATACTTCGTATGAAATTATTAAGATAGCTATACAAGGTACAAATCATGAATAAATTGTATATTTATTACATTTTTATACAATGAAAAATATTGTGATTTAAAGTATTTGCTGTGTTGACAAATAATGTTGTTCATTCTCATGTGTGCAGGCTGATTCCGACAGATTACTAGTATATACATGTGTAGTTACTGCATCACAGAAATAACCATGTCAAATAAATGTGTTTATTGAAATATAAATACTTAAATAACATTATGATAATGCAACATAGGTTTCTCAGCATATGTTTTTAATTGATATCTGATTATTTCTTTCTCTTAGTCTTTGTGACTGTCTGTTTCTTTATTTTCCTTTTTATTTCTCCTGGTTTCTTTTCCTGTGTCCTCTGTTCCACAATTCTAAATGTCCATCTGTAGATGTCACATATTTCAGAATTTAACATCTGACTTTTTCCACTTATGAAATTTGAAATTGTGTGTGACTGTCAGTGAGTCTGTATTAACTAGTCCCTAGTAATGAACTTTTCAAGTAGCTGAGCTGTGCCAAATTAAGTTCTAATATAACATTATTAGGTTATCCTATCCACATAATGGTCAAATTGGCCATTTACCATAAATCTAATAGGAATAATTACATTACTTAAAATGTATAATACTTATGAACTCATTTGCATTGTTCCTAATGTACACTTGAATAAAGCTATTTATGCGAGCAAGGAAACATGTTATTTATAATAAAAATAAAAGTATACTTATTTGTTAAACATTAAAAATTTATTTGTCGATTGTGACCTATTAATGTTTGATTGTAAAAGATTGCATTAAATTGTAGTGGATTGTGTGTGTGTGTGTGTGTGTGTATGTATATATATATATATATATATATATATATATATATATATGCTTGTCAACTGTCGTATTTTCACACTTGATTGCAGAAATTTTGGTAGGTTGATTAACATGGTTTACAGTCAAAACATTTAAGTCAAAATGTACCCAAGTCAAATGTATCTATGGATACCAAAACATACCCATGTCAAAACATACTCATTGGTCACAACATTACCATTCCAAAATGTAACTGATTTCTGCGATTTATTACAAGAAATAAAATATGTTTTGCAGTTCACCCACCAAATTAAAAGAGAAGAAAATTATATTATGACAGGCAGAAAGTAAACCATGATAATTTGGGTAAATTAGGCATTGGCCCGATGATGTATATAGCTGATAAGCTTGAATCAGAAGTTATAATTTTCTTTTGTGTCTCTTTTTGTTAAATACTAGCGATTTTAAGGAGTAATATAAAATATTTTTACTGCATTAAAATCCACATATTCTTACAAACTTTTATTTTAATCAACTCATCTGAAGTGGAAAATTATGATTACACACATGCAATCCATCCACATCCAAATTAACTATAGATAACATTTCAGTCTGAGCAGCAATTGCATGATGTTGTCAATATCATTGCTTCATCTATATTCATTGCTGTGATTTTTGTGAGGATGCAAATTATCACAGAAAAGTTTGCTGACCAGCAAATCTCTTGCATTAAATTCCTTTGTATCTGCTTGCACGGAAGCCCTGGCTTAACAAAAACACTAATTACCAGGAAGCCAGTTGCTGTGAACAAGACGTGTACTTAAAAAGAGTATTTTAAGTGAGTTTTGGAGAAAAATGGATGTATACTTAACATGTGCAGATATTTTATCAACGTAGCATATCTTTTAAAGCATACTTGAGGCAACGTGCATACTGTAGTACACTTCCAAATTTAAAAATCATGATAATAAGCTACCTTAAAAATAGCAGTATTCAGTTACTTTTTACATTGTAAAGAAATTTGAGTATTGGTTAGAAAATGCACATGTGATATTTCAACAGTAAATTCCTGAGCCAAATTTGTTGGTATGTTTTGTATTTTAAAAAGATACTATGAGTATCAGTGGCACCTTAAAATCATTAAAAAGAAATCTTCACTGATTTGTTTTGGTGAACCATTAAAGTATACTTTACAAGTGGTAAATATAATTATGCTCGAGAAGCTGATACTTACTAGTACAGTAGTTGGGCATGTTAATGTTTGTATTTGGAGAGAAAATGTTGGAGGAAAGAAAATATATACTCAGAAGTAATGAAACAAAAAAAATCAGACTTTTTTCATGATTTCATAGAGCTTACAGATGCTGAAACTGCAAATGTTGAATCAGGGTAGAGAAACAGATTATTTTCTTTTAACTTAAGTGAATAAAAAAGGAGTTTCAAGAAGGATGAATAATTTTGGAAGTTTAATAACTATTTACGTAAAATAAATGATTAAAGATATTAAATTACAATATTTTATATTTCTGTTCAAAAACACATCATTGATATTCTAAAGGGTGAAATATAATTCATGACAAAATCAATTTTAAAAAAATATTATTTTGATAGAAATAAGAGTAAAAACAGTATCCTATTCATGATCCAGTAAAACAGATAAGGAGAGACTCGAGATAAAGCTTTGATCTAAGGGATTAATATTTTATTAAAGGATTCGTATTGATTTATGCAAAGCAAGATTTGCAGCAACATAAACTTCAGGGCCATATGATAAGATCTGTTGTTAGATGGAGTGAAGAAGATGAGAAAATGAAAAAATAATTTTGTAATTTAGAAAATCAGAATTATCTCAGCAAATATATGAAAAATATTATATATTAAAAAAACTTTACAATACTAGCAAAACAAAAAATTTTTTGTATAAGACATTCTTTTTATGACAGTCTGTATGCCTCAAGAGATGTTGAAAACATTTATCATAGCTCAGTGTGTGATGACTATAGACAGGTTTACGTTTTAATTTGTTAAATTCTGGAAGGCATGAGTTAGGACACTTTCTAGTTCGGTCAGTTAATTAGGGCTATGAAATAAATAGTGTCTCAGCAACTGGGAGGAAGGAGTTATTACTTGTATTGCAAAAGGTGATAGATACCAAATTGTTAAAGATTTGGAGGCTCAATTTCTCTCCTTAATACTGTCTATAATATGGCCTTATTACATATTACTAATAGGATTAAAATAAAATTACTGTAACTGCATTTAATTATTGAAGATCAATCTGGTTTTATAGGTGGTAGATCTATTTGGAAAAATATAGGAGCAATATATGATGTAAGGTTTCACACAGGGAACCAAAACTTGCCAGGATTGCTGCTTCAGTCTCTTGTATCTAGAGGCTGCAGACCAGGTGACCCCCTCTCATTTATTTCTCTGTGGAAAGATAATGTAACATATATTAAGAAGAATAAAGATATTAATGTTATCACTATAGATGGAAATGAATTTTAAATATCATAGTACACTGTTTCTGGATGAATCTGAAGAAGCTCATGTTTAAAATGCTCACAGTAAAATTATAGGCTAATATCTCCAGCCTAATGTAAATGTATGTAAAACACAAATATGGATATCATGTATTAATATTGTCTTTCATCCATCCATGTATTAACACAATTTTGTTATTACTGCTCCTCCAAAACTACTTAGAGGATTATCTTAAAACATTACAGATATTCATTCCAAATAAAAATGGTGCTACTTTGATATCCAGTAAGGCTGCCACAGCTGCCCTCTTGAAATCCTTGCTTTTATTATTCCTGAATGGATAGTCATATTAGCATAGGCTTTTCACTAAAAGACATCTAGGTCCTAAATAAAAATTGGACATCCAGTATGGCCACTATAATAGCCATCTTTACAATCTTGTTATTGCTACTCCTTCTCAACACAAAATCATACTGGCATGAGGTTTTCAGAGGAAGACTTCTCATAATGTCTTGTTGGTCCTAAATGAAAATCTAACCTCCAGTATGGGAGCCATCTTCAGAATCTTTTTATTGCTACACTTCCTGGATGAAATCTGACTGCTCAGGTGGCCTAGTGGAAGAGCATCTGCCTCAGATGATGGAGGCTGCAGGTTCAAACCCTAGCTGAGTCATACCAAAGACTTATAAAAAGTGATACTAAGAGCTGCCTCGCTAGGACCTCATCGTTAAGAAGTTAGTGTTAGGGTTGGTTGGCCCGGTGTCAGAATACTGTGACTGGGTGGGACATGAAGCTACATGTCTGCGGCATGATGTCCCAGTTCTAGACATCACTATATACTGCCACACTGCAGACATCATTGCAATATGACTGAAAAGTTGTTAAAACTACATTAAAAATCCAAATCACACACACACACTAACAATGAAATTCATTCAGAATTTATTCCAACACACCTTATGAATGTAACATGCTTACTAATTGGTTGAATGTCCAAATATGTGTCAATCTGAGTATCCTCAGCCTTTTCAAATCAAATGCTAAGGAGTTTAAGTTATTTGACCCACAACAGAAAAAGCTGAAGATGTTCTGATTAAATCATGCCAATAAAATTTGCAGTATACTCATTCAGAATGTCCTCTGTCTTATCTATGCATGCTTGAAAATGACTTCAGATGTAAGGAATTTTGAATTGCCATCAAACCATTGGTTTACATTTACATTTTATGCTACTTTGTGACAAAATTTACTATTGTGCTAGGAAGGGGGTAACAGCCTTGTATTTTTGAGGACATATATGGTGTTTTACAGTTACGTATTCATTTTGCTGGCATATTGGTTGCTAAAGAATTTGTGGCAGTAAAACCACCATTGGTCATAGGCAGCTAATTATTTTATGAGTTACAAAATCGGCCTATGTGTGATGGTGTTTATTAAATACCATATTTAATGAATGAAGACTGCTGATTGGCTGAAAAGAATTGCCAGAAAAAATTATCATGATTTAAGTATGGATAAATTGTACTGAATACTAGGCATAAACTTAAAACAATTTTTGTTTTATTTCTGCACCTACACAGGTACTAATGGATGTAAATGGAGAGATCTCATTGGGCTGGATTTTTATAGTGGATACCTACAATTGATTTTTGTTCTCCAAAATTAGCCATGCATTATATCATTTTTAAAAGTTCCAGTTTGGATAAATTGTTCATAGGATGTAAGTGTAATATGCCAGTCTTACAACAAAAGTATAGTAATTTTGCCAAACATTATCATTACACTGTGGGAATTGAATTAGTTCTTTGTGCCCTATAAACATCAAATACTCAAATACAAATCTGTTATCCTCAAAATCTGTTCATTTGAGAACACCTGTATTTTGCAATATTTCTTATACATTAGTTCACTTAATGTTCAGATCTTCTAGATAACATGACAAGCATATGTAAGGATCAGATGTTTTTTACTTTTTATCTCTTCCACTTGTGAAATACAGGTCTTTCATTTAAATGTTTTGGACATGTATATAACCCATTAAGTTTGTGGAATTGTATGTTTTATAATTCAATGTAAATGTACATTTTTTTACTCTACTGATCATAGACTAGAAGAGCTTATGGGATGGTCTGTTGTCTGTTAACCATTATCTGCAATCTGTCATTGGTCATCCATCTGTCAATTCACACAAGTTATTGGTACTTTTCCTAAACTACTTTGAGGATTGCCTTGAATTTCTTTACACACACTTATCGCATGATTTAGTTTGTCCTGAATGAAAATTATGCTCTTCAAAAACATCCAGCATTGCCATCACAGCAGCCATCTTTAAAATCTTTTTTTATCACTTCCTCTCCTGAATGGATAGTCATATAAAATGTGGTTTTTATCCAAAGAGTTCTTAAGGGTCCTATATGAAAGTGGTGCCAATATGACCACCTTGGCAGCCAGCTTGAAAATCTTGTTATTGCAACTCCACCAGAATGGATTGTCATATCAACATGGAGTTTTCACTGGAAGACTATTTATGATGTCTAGTTGATCCAGAAGGAAAATGGTGTCAATCTGACTTCCAATATGGCAGCCATCTTGAAAATCTTATTAGCGGTCTCCTTGTGAATGGAAAATGATATTAATGTGGAGTTTTTATCAGAATACTTATAAAGTCTTAAATGAAAATAGTGCCGATGTGAGCTTAATATGGTTGCTACAGTGACCATCTGAAAATGTTGTTATCGCTAATCCTCCTGATTGGATGGTCATATCAGTATTAAGTTTTTACTAAAAGATTTCTAATAATGTTTAGTTTATTGCAAATGAAAATGGTGCTGATCTGAGATCAATTATGGCCACCATCTTGAAAACCTGTTGTTGCAACACCTCCTAAACAAAATGTCATATTGACATAGTGTTTCACCTGAAGTCTTCTTGTGATGTTTAGTTGGTAGTTGGTCCTAGATAAAAATGTTACTGATCTGCCCACCAGTATGGCCACAACAATGTTTATTTTGTAAATCTTATTGGAACTATTTCTGGGTGGCTGCTTATATCAACATTGTGATTTCACCAAAATACTTCTTATGATGTTTGTTTGATCCTAAATAGAAATGGTGCAAATATTATATCAAATATGGTGACCATTGCAGCCATCTTGGAAATCTTGTTACTGTTTCTTCACCAAAATGGAAAGTCATATGTACATGGGTTTTCACCAGAAGACTTCATATAATATCTTGTTGGTACTAAATTAAAACCTTATTGTTCTGACGTCCAATAGGGCCATGATGAAAATTTTATAACTTCTGCCCTTATACATAAATAAATTTTACATGGATTTTTCATCAAGAGACTTCTTATAGTGTCTAGCTGGCCAAATGAAAATTAATGCAAACTGACCCTTAATATATTAACTCTCTTTCTCCCAAATGGATGGCTATATCAACATGGGGAATTCACCAGTCTGCTTCTCATGATACCTGGTTGGTCCTAGATGAAAATGGTGCCAGTTGTACGTCCAATACAGCTGCCCTGATAACACTCTTACAGATCTTGCAATCATTATTCCCCCTGAATGGATCATCATATTGACATGGGATTTTCACCAAATATCTCCTTAGTCCTAAATGGAAATAGTGCTAATCCATTATCCAGTATGTCTATCACAGCAGCTAATTTTGAAAATCTTGTTTTTGCTGAAGAATATCAAAGGTGGTTGCAACACTCAGCAGTTAAAAGGAAGAAATGGTATTGTATTTAATTCCAGGAAATTCTTTTCAGCCAGTTGAGCAGATGGTCCTTTGAGGTATTCATTTTATTCTGCCAAAGCATAATATTTTCCTTTGTGTGGATATATTTTGTATTGTCTTTTATAGAATAAGAGACTTTGACTTTAAAAATATTTTGTGCTTTGCACAATTTATTTCTGCTTGTGTACTCATATTTGTTTTTGCTTTTTATCCTTTAATATAATACTTATTGCTTTAGAGTAAGTGGATGTACTTTAATCTGCAATAACATTTTTCCTGTATGGAATTGCTATCTATCGTTCTTTTGCATATATGCAGGATTTTAACTGTTCAGTGGTACAGAGCTTTTGATATGAAAACATTTTGTTTTTGTAGTCAAATGTTTATTTATTTAGCTAATTAATATGTTGGTTTTTAGTTGACTTTACACTTACCTGCCAACTCTTATGATTCTTACAAAAATTACCCTTAAAATATGAACTTATGGCTAACTAGTAAAAACTACGGAAAAATGATGGTTGCCAAAAGATCCAGATAATTGATTCATTCGTGTTTTATTTGAATCTGGGTTTCATCTTAGAATTAGTGAAATTAGTCAGGGATCCAGACTAACTTTACAGCAGCATCCCAGTCACTTATGACTGCACCTATTTGTTCATGAGAAGCATCTGCATGATCAAACTGTTGATTATAGAATTTTTAAAAATGGCATCCAGAAAGTGATGCATGTTTAAGATGAAAGGGAAAATACGCTTCTAGAAAAGTGTCAATATCAACATGGAAGAATAAAAAGGAGTATTCAAATTCTTGTGAATAAAAGCTGGAAAGGACACAATTACGTTTATTGGACATCATGTGCCAATCTGAGTATATCTTGTGGAGGGAGATGTGAATGCTGTTGTCATGTGAAATAGAAAATAATTCGAAAGAATTATGTTAAGTTGAGAGATAGCAACAAGCCATTGAGCTGCATAGGGTTTGGAACTAGAGTTTGTGCAACTGTACTAGTGGTAAATAAAGTCTATGCTTCCTTTAAAAACTTTTCACTTTTGCATAATGTTTATCATTGATGCATCAAACTTTTAATTACATTTTCCAGCTTTATAATAGCAGTTATTGAATTTTGTTACACCATACTGAAAACTGGCCAGTCTTATGAAAAAAAAATCAGCTGCCTTACTGAGATGGACTTGTCAGGTTTGGCAGGTCTGCTTTACATGCTAAAGTTTTTAAAGTGATAAAATGTTATTTAAATTATAGTGGGACTACTTGAACATAAAGATATACTTTCACAATCAGACTTGGTACTAAAAGTTACACAGGCAACGGTTCCTCAACTGTGCTTGTTAAAAAAAATTTGGAAATGCTAATCTGGAATGTATGACGATTTTCAGACCTACTTATAATACATAACAGGTGTGGATTCCATTTTTTATTATAGAAATTACTAAATAATAAGATATGTATTGTTACAAGCCGAGTGGTGTCAAACCCTTGCACAATTCCCGCTAGAAGTCATAAGTTTACCCCAAATTTCCAAAGGCTTCCATACAACTTCATTTGTAAATTAGAAAGCCCAGCAGTTCACGCAGTAGAAACTATACAACTATCCCTTAACACAGGGAACTATTTTAACTACTCCATCTTAGGCCAGTAAAACTATTGTTTCCAGGCACATTTCGCCAGTACAACTGCATCACATTGCCACCATGGCAACATAAACAGTATCTGCTGAGTCCCTTCTTATTGATTCCATTGTGTAATTTACTGGTTTCCTACTGTAAATACTGCCACTGCAGTCACACCACCAATGTACACCACTAGATTTTAGTAGGGACTTTGTTATTTCAGGGACACTCATTCGGTTAGGACCTGAATTCACTACTAGTGAACCATGACATCATGGAAACTCACTAACACTTTACTCCGTGACATTTGTGCCTAGTAACTGGCTAATTATTTTGGGCAAAAGAATATTTCTATTGCACCAAATTCCAATAATCAGACAAGTAATCACAAAAATCTAAGAATTCCTTATAACAGGGCACTTGAACCAAATGTGCATACTTCAGATTTGTTACAGTATTTTTGTGGAACATGAAAAAAATTGCAATCAAAATTGGTAAATACAAAGTTAACATATTCTTGTTTTATCATAAAAGACCATGGTCAGTGCATGGAAATTTTGAAATTAGCCACATTGAATGAGAAACCATAATGATATTTTGTTACTTTTTGTTTTTAAAAGACACAATAGACTGTAGATAACATATAATAAAACAAATGACAAAACATTGATAAATGAAAATGTTGGTAAAGAGTACTGGTGGCAATGCTTTAAGAAACAAATACCAATTAAATAAGTCTTTTCAAGTGCAATTCTTGTTCCAATATTATCTTTTAATTCAGTTTTAGTTTAATCCCAATATTATCATCAGTGTGATGCCTGCTAGCATTTCCATGACAACCTAATTAAGTACCAGCTGTGTTTTTTTATCTGCATCTTGCATAAGTGTTTGCTGCATTACAACAATCATTAAATGTATACCTGCTTTAAGCAATTTAAGGAGGTAGGATAAGATCCTACCAGCATTAAAGCAAGTTGACTTATTTCTGGTGTCCAATCAAACAGTTTTAAATATCATTATATAATTAATCCACAACCACCTATATTTCCCATTAGAGTTCAAGTACAATTATTTCTTGATAAATGAAAATTGTACTTGCAATTGTACCGATTTTGTTATAGCTGTACTGGTTTGTTTTTTTACATCAATTGTTGATGACACATGGTACTAATTGAACTCACATAGTAAACATTTGGAAACACCATGATATTCAAAATTTAATAACTTTAAATTTCTCAGTGCTTATGATCAGACCTATATTTCCCCATGCACAACTATCCATGGTGCAAGCTTCTCTGTGGAGAACATCATATGAGCCACTGCATTTTTTTAATTCACATCTGCATGAAACACATGTTATCCTTATTCAGGCCTTTTTCAACACAATGCCAGTTGAGATCAATATCACATGGAAACCTTCTAGCACAAAACCAAGAACAGAGCAATTTAAAAAGAGTTTCCAATACTCTGGTATAGTTCTGTGAAATAAGCTTCCACTACATGTAAAATCTGCTGAAAATATTAGAGTATTTATGAAAAGATATCATGAACATGTATGTGTTTCTAATAGATAATGGAATTTCATATTGTAATACTAAACATGTTAAAATAAACAGTAATTATTGCTATCTTCATATAATATGCATTGTTATACTCTCCTTAAGAGAGGGCCTCAAGGGAGAATAGTCCTTCACTAATGAGTCCCCTCTATAAATAAAGCATTATTATTATTATTATTATTATTGTCCATTCTGCTCCAATAAATCAGGTACTACCTTCATTATTGAGTGCTCCTAAGTCATGTCTGTAAAAATACTAAAATTGCATCAGTAGAACTTTGTCTATATTTTTTAAAATTCATATAGGGTAAGCTCTAAAAGATAAATTTATACTTTTCATTATTAACCAGTTATGCACTACCAAACCCAAATATACTCTATTTAATATTCACCCATTTCTAGACTGGTTCACAGTTGTTCTGTATAATTAGTACCATGTGTCCTAATGTAACCTTTTTAGAGAAACTTGTATTTAACTCATTGATATTGAAGCATAATTATAATAAAGATACTGATAATGGCATTTATGTGATACCACTGTATATAGCTTAATTGCATTGGCATTATATGTTGCTGTATTGTGTTGTACATGACAGTGTTTTAATCATGTTATAAAAGTAATTGTTTTCCGCATTTGTATATTCATGTTATCTTTCTGTGGCATACAGGCTACACAAAAAAAACACCAACTTGCTGACTTCAGCAAGTATTACATCACAGGGTATCGAATTACATGACACCTTGTATTTTCATTTCTCACTGTCTGTAAGACAAGTTTTAAAAGTTATAAGTTTCAAAATTACCATTTTGTTTTCTTTCTGACTCACACAGAAAAACGGTAGTGTATCTCTATTCCCATCTTTTGAATCAAACAAATAAGTGTGCCAGATGACAGAAGATAATATTAAGGGGCATTGCCCTTCTGGGACTAAGACCAATACAAACATCTAGAGATTCTGACATTCCAAAATTATCTAAATTATCAACACACATGATTTATTACCCCAAAATCTTAACAATAAAAACAAAAACAAGGAAGTTGTATTCTGTCAAATAATTGAATAACTGTGGGCTACCTTTTCATATAAAACTATGGGAAAGGGTAATGAAGTAAAGAATAGAATCATTTCTTCAAACCTGGTAATGTTTCCCACAACAAGGGAAAAATGTTCATCAGCCAAAACGTCAAAGTCAGTTGAGGTGTTATATATACACAAGGACAACAAAAGACAAAGTTGAAAAAGCTGTTCATTGTCCATATAATGCCAACATTGATGCTGGAGACAGAAGGCTTGTGTGCACATTGCTGCAGCTCAGCCAAGAAGTAAGCTGTAGCTGGAGAAATATATGGAAAACTTTGCAATGCCAGTGTAAATCCATGTAGTTCACTGCCTTTGATAAACATAATAATTTTGTAAATTTTGAGCTACATCTCTTTGATCACATGTATACAACAGTTCTTCCTTTTTATTTGTTCAATTTGTTTTAGCAGTATTAAAACTTGACATTGAAATTAATATTGGCTGGAGACGACACATTTTTTACAGGACAGAAACAGTAATAAACTTAACCACTTTAGTGACCCTCTGGTGACAGGTTAGAAACTATAAATTGATGAATGAATTTACAGGCAAGACCCATTATAACACAATTTGTTATAATGCAATGGCAGCATGGCTCCCATTTTTTAACATCCTAATTACATGCTCTCGGAAAAGTTGGTTATTTGTATCCCAAGCAGATTATATGATAAACTGGTTAATTAAAACTGATATTGAAATTTCACTGCACATTTTGTATGGAGAAGTTTTTTGAAAAATTTGTTAATGCCTTCCCACTTATATCGCAATGTTATTCTTTGGACCACAAGCATCACATTATAATGGGTTTTACCTGTACTAAGTTTTGTGCATATTCTATAGTCTTGATGCTTTCCATTTTCAAATCAGTGGGTAAAAACAAATACTATACATTGTCTCTTTTATAGCATGAGAGACAGGGTCTGGTATTGAAATGGGTCATGGCAGTAGTCCGAGGAGTTTCTCTGATTATTTTTCCTTCTGCCTATTGGTTTGTTTTCAACATTAAGCTTGCATCAGCCACCTTGTGTCCATACATTCACCTATCCATAAAAAATAGAATCACCAGGGAGGTCAAATACACTCCACGCAATTGATATATCTTGATCAAATATATCCATTGCATTTTCTTGTGTGTTTATTAACCGCCTAGAGAATGTAAAGCTGCAAAAATCATTTAAGTTAATCAAATCTCAAGAGCACTGGCTTTTTCTTCTCTTTTTCCTTTTTTCCCTCCATCCACGGATTCACACTGTAAGATCACCAAGAAGGTCCTAACAAATTTCCAGATAATCTATAATATTGATGAATCTAAATCCATTATATGCATTAATGTTTTCATCTCTGTGTCAGCATGCAGAACTTGGATTTCCATCCACAGAAGATGACAGTCAAATGACATCTGTAACTTCCTGTATGAAATCATACTCCTGTATCATAGGCGTACTACAGGCGTATTCTGCACCTAAAATATGGGTTCTCTTGGGTTTATGAGAATGTGAGAAAAGTGTAATACTAGCGTATCTCAGGCATAATACTTGTGTATCTCTATCAATATCACCACATTCCTGGGATACGGTTATTACTGTGAGAAATGTGACTATGGCTATAACAACCAAGAGCAACACAAGCATTGTGGATCTAAATGTGAGGGATGTTTGGCTTCTAAACCCAGGACGAAGGACAACAACGAGTGCATTGCCCTGCTTGTCAGCGCACTTTTGTCAGTCCAACCTGTTACCAGCACATCTGAAGACACAAGGTTCACTGCAGAAAAGTGCTTGTCAACTGCTGAGTTTGTGCCCTACTTGTGGACAAGACATACATACCAATGATGCCAGGGCCCACGGATGTTGAGGAAAGAAACAATACCACATTTGTCACCAATTCGTGGACTTGGAACACCAATGTTACATTCAGAAATACCATTCCAAACAAGAGGAGGAAGATGATAACCAGAAGAAAGGGAATTTCATCTGTTTTGTTTTCAAATGCATGCAAGATACCGGCTCGTCGAGCGTGTGAGAAGTGCATCCAAGAGCCGATCTTTAGTCATTGCCTTCACAGCAGCAAGATTCCTGGAGGACGTGAAAAATATTTCCGGGACCGAACATGCTAGCTGATTTTGCCTAATGGATCTTAGACCCCATCGATGAGATGTAGAGCCAAGAGGACATCGAACATTACGGAAATTGTCATCGCCATGCCACAGTGATGGCTCACAATTTCTCAGGATACGATGGACAGTTTCTTTTGAGATACTATACGGAACAAGGCACCGAACGTCCTAAAGTCAGTTTGAACGGAGCCAAAAACATTTCCATGCAAATGGGACAAGTGCAGTTTAAAAATTCAATGAGTTACATGGCCATGCCTTTGAGTCGAATGCCTAAAATGTTTGGAATGACAGAAATGGCTAAAGGTTATTTTCTTCACTTTTTCAATACCGAAGCCAATCAACAGCCGTTCTACTCCATTTGCCTGATGCTCACGACTAGAACCCCGACAACATGCGTACCGAACAATGAGAAGCTTTCTACGCTTGGTACCAGGCTCACTCCTCGGACCTCTTCAACTTTCAGGAAGTAATGTTAAAGTATTGTCGTTCCGACGTGGACATTTTACGACGCTGCTGTGGAAAATTTCGAGAACTGTTCATGGAACACGTAGGAGTCGATCCCTTGAAAGAAGCCTGCACCATTGCCAAAGCACGTTCCTTAGTGTACCGCCAACGATTCATGCCCGAAAACACACTGGCTGCCATCAGTCCTCAAACGACGAACTTTGTCAAACGTCAGTACTCGGTCAAAGCCCTACGCTGGCTACATTACTTCTGTGATAAGTCAGACAAATGGATACAGCACGCCCGCAATGGAGGAGGCGAAAAGACCATCGGAGCGTATTCAGTGGATGGGTGCGACTTAGAAAACCCCAAGATCGTGTACGAGTGTAACGGATGCTTATTTCACGATTGTCC
The DNA here is from genome assembly GCA_028554795.2 of Sinohyriopsis cumingii. NCBI lineage: Eukaryota > Metazoa > Mollusca > Bivalvia > Unionida > Unionidae > Sinohyriopsis > Sinohyriopsis cumingii. Next base: position 56,772,836 of record CM068824.1, read on the forward strand.
CCTCTACTACCCTGAACGCGACACTAAAAATCAGTTTTTGAAATGGACAATGGAAGACTTGTACCAGGCCACTTGTCAGCGACGCTTGAAGTTAGAACAGCAAGGATACCAAGTGTTACAAATGTGGGAACACGAGAACGATCACCATTTGAAAACCGATCCCGAGTTTAAACGCATCGTGGAAAGTTACAAGTTGATGGACCCACCTGAACCCGCGGGATAGTTTGTACGGAGAACGGACGAATGCCACTTGTTTGCTATACCACGCCGACGAAGAGAAAGGAGAACAAATCAAATAATTGGATGTGTGTTCGCTATATCCTTACGTGTGCAAATATTGTCGCTTTCCCGCAGGTCACTCGCAATTGCTGACGGAACACCTCGACCTAGACAACATTCGACAATATGAAGGCTTGATCAAGTGCAAAGTTTTGCCTCCCACCCCACCCCAAGAACTTGTACCATCCCGTGTTACCTCACCATTGTCAAGGAAAACTGATGTTTCCCGTGCGTCGTACTTGTGTCGAAACGTGTAATCAAGACCGGTCTTGTCAACACTCTTTACGATCAGTACTTGTCGCCAAATAAAACATGAAAGTGGTACCTTTAAATGTCCACGAGAGACTCATTTTGTTAAAAGCCTTGCGTTTTCATCTGGATACTTTTAGACCTCTACGGGAAAAAAAGATTTGTCAACTTTTAGGTACTGAAGATGTGTATGGTGATGTGTGTCTTCTGAACACCTTGGCTAACTGATGCGTACGACGATGCCACTCAACCCCCACACGTCTATTTACTCGTAGATTTGAAACCCACTACCCCGGATTATTTGCTATTTCGTACCCATCTGTTTCACCACTGGTGCCAAGACGGAGGGCCTGTCCTATACACATCCCTGTTGTCGACTTAACGAATATTTTGGAACATATTAAAAATCTCAAAGGACTGCTACTTATGTCCTGTAGGTTTATATCTCACAGCCTAACGTGTTATTACTAAGTTGTTGCGTTATGCCTGCATGCTTTTTTGGGGAATTTAGTCCTAAAAAAAATATTTTAAAGGAGAGAGAGAGAGAGAGAGAGAGAGAGAGAGAGAGATGTTGCATAACATTGGGAAGATATTAAATGTCTAAACTGAATTTTACTATTGCCCCATAGACATGTGTTTCACATTTATGGGGCTTATTCCAATATAATGCACGATACATATATGTTATTTTATTTTACAGTAGGAAAGCTCTTCAAACTGGGTGTTGCAGAAAAATAATATTTTTAAACCATTAAAAGTCTATAGGTGTTGTTACTATTGCCCCTAGAGTTTTAATTCACTATGGGGGTTATTCCATATTAAAGGTCTACAGGTATTGTTGCTATTGCCCCATAGAGTTTTAATTCACTATGGGATTTATTCTATATTAAAGGTCAACAGGTGTTGTTGCTATTGCCCTATATTGTTTTAATTCACTATGGGGGTTATTCCATATTAAAGGTCTACAGGTGTTGTTATTATTGCCCCATAGAGTTTTAATTCACTATGGGGGTTATTCCATATTAATGGTCTATAGGTGTTGTTACTATTGCCCCATAGAGTTTCCTCGGATTTTTGAACGCCCTGTCTGACAGCTAGGCGCCAGGTAGAACGGTCGTTAGCACAGCTCTCCCAGTCGTTGACATTGATGCTGGCCGTCTTCACGTCCTTCTTGTAAACATCTTTGTAGCGCAGACGCGATCGTCCAGTCGGTCGTGCACATTCTGCTAACTCCCCATATAACAGGTCCTTGGGAATGCGGCCTGGGTCCATTCTCTTGTATGGACATCTGCGGGTGGCCGAGCCAGCGAAGGCGCCTCTCGCTGAGAATGGAGAACATGCTGTTCATGTTGGCGCGTTCTAGTACCTCTGTGTTGGGTACATTGTCCTGCCACTGGATGTGCAGAATGCGCCGCAGCATCTCAGGTGGAAGCTGTCGAGTTTCCTCTCGTGTCTCGCATAGGTGGTCCATGTTTCGCTACTGTAGAGGAGTGGGCTGAGCACGCAGGCCTGGTAGCCACGTAGTTTGGTCTTCTCGGTGAGGTTGGAGTTGTTCCAGACCCTCTGGTTAAGTCTGGCCATCACTGCTGCTGCCTTGGCAATCCTGCCGTTCACCCCAGAAGCAATGGAGACTGAGCTGGAGATGTTGGACCCAAGGTATGTGAAGTTCTCAACAACTTCCAAGTTGTACCCCTCGATAGTGACGGAGGGGGGGGGGGGGCCTGCGTCCTGCGCCATGACGTTCGTTTTCTTCAAACTGATGGTCAGTCCAACAAATTCCTTACAGGCTTGGGAGGGGCGGCATGCCAACTGCTGCAGTCCATTTCCGTGTGTGATGTCAAGGCTGCAGCGTCGGCGAAGAGTAATTCACGGATGAGTACCTGTGTGACTTTAGTCTTAGCACGGAGACGGGCGATGTTGAACAGATTGCTGTCAGCCCTGGTATGGAAATACACTCCCTCGCTGCAGTCCTTGAAGGCGTACTGGAGAAGCATGGAGAAGAAGATGGCGAAGAGCGTCGTCGCAAGGACACATCCTTGTTTGACTCCGCTGATGACTGGGAAGGCCTCCGATGTTGCGCCATTGAAGCACATTGTGCTGTGCATGTTCTCGTGGAACAACGTGACGACAGCAAGCAGTCGTGGGGGGGAGTGGCAGCCGATCTTCTGCAGGAGTCTGAAGAGTCCACTCCGACTGACCAGGTCAAACGCCTTCGTCAGGTCTAAGAAGGCAAGGTAGAGGGGCATCTGCTGCTCGCGACACTTCTCCTGCAGTTGGCGTAGTGAGAGAGTATTGACTTAAACGTGTTGTTGTTTCTTTTTTTACGCGTCTTTCATCTCATCTTCCCTAGCCAAGGTTCCGATAAGTTAACTTATATATACACTTTGGCGGATCATTCCGACATTTTAGTGCTTTACACGAAGGAAATCTATTATATTTCACGAGTTGCCTCCCGAGCCCCGAGTGGCCGAGTGGTCTAAAGCGCTCACCGTTACGGATCACTGCCATCTCACCTCTGTCTGCGTGGGTTCGAGTCTCGGATTCGGCCAATGTGGGTATGTGAGAAAGCTTGCCAGTAGCTTCTCGTGGGTCGATGGTTCTTTCCGGGGTTTTCCCGGGTTCTTCCTCCACCATTAATACTGGCCGCCATGTATAGCCTATCGTGTGCTGAAAAAAGACGTTAAACCCAACAACAACAACAACAACAAAGAGTTGCTTCCCTTAGCTATGTAAATGCTAATTAACCAATAGGGTTGTTCAGCCGTGGACCTCATGTGAGGTCACGAATCACTACCTCAAACCTAAAAATAGAATGTATCCCCGGCTTCGGACAATTATTACAATATGGCAGCTGTATACCATTACATTTCACTGACAGAAGATGATGTTCCTGGTGGAATATTACCTAATGCGTTGTTAGAAAATCACTCAGTGGTGTAGCTGAAACGATGGTTACAGTACAAAGATCTCAGTATTAGTAGAAAATCTAAGTGATTTGATCTAAAGGTATGTAAAATTCGGTGTGTATATACTGCATGCATTCGATGCTTCCAATAGAATGGCTAAGTAAAATGTGCACCGTGCCTACATAACGTCATCCCCAGAAGAACAAAAAATAGTAAAGACACCACCAAAGCATCATTACAATTTCGCTGTTAGTGTAAGAGGTGAATTGATTTGTAACAAAAATTAAAAAAATTCCTTGTATTGAAAATCAGAGCAGCAATGCATGATATCGGCCCCCCTCCAATTCATTAGCTCGCAGACGCAAAATATTATAATCTTTTAATCAGCCAAAATCAAAGTTTTTCCTATCCAAAGATATGTAACCTAATAGTCTCCTTATCACTCCAAACCTTTATGTGCCTGTATCATTTCTGTATCAAAGGACAATTCAATGATGAATTAGTTTGTTCTGTAATATGGGGTATTTGTTTCTGTCGGTTAGGTTTACAGGGTTTTTTTTCCGAGGTGTGGCGTGAAAATTATATTTTAAATGGTTACTTTGTTGTACTATGTTATTATTATTATTATTGGTGTTATTATTATTATTATTATTATTATTATTCATCTATCTTTGCAGGGTCAGACAACGCAATGAAGCAGGAAACAGTCGGTATATTTCTATATCTGTTGATGGTGGTAAATGGTATGATCTCAAACTGAAGAAACTTCAAGAGACTGAGGCACAGCATCAAGACAGACCTAAAGCTTCTATTCCCCCTATCATAGGATGGAACATTTTCCCGTCAGTTGATCTTTCTAAGCATTTTAATGCAGGACATGTGCATCATGACTTTATAGAATCGGTGCAGTTTACACGACAAAACCAAAATACTGAAGAGAATGAGAACGATGATGATGTGCAGGACTTACAGCTAAACCTTTAAATAGTGAAAGAAACTATTTTAAAAGTGGCCATGTACAGTCAATGAAAAACTGCGAGAAGAAAGGTACATATTATTTAAAAGCAAAAGTAATGACTTCTTATGTAACGAGTACTATGTATGATACACAAGTACAAATTTCTAAAGACAGTGGGTTTGTTAGAGATGCCTCCTATACATACATTGCATCTTCAGTGGGCAGGTGTAGCCATGTTTGTGCGCTTCTTTTTGCAATGCTCTACTATATTGAAAAGAATGGAACTGATGCTCAATCATGGACATCAGAATACTGTGAATGGAACAAGGGACGTAAAATATATAAGGACCAAAAGTGTGTGTCCGATGTGAATAATGAAAATATCAAGAAACGAACAGCCAGTGATGTCATACGGTATGATCCAACACCAGCATATTGTCAGCGAACTCTTCTGAAAGCTGTCACAGATCTGTTAAATGCTAATGAAAGCAACTCCAAGTCATCATCAGAAAATATGTGACAGTCCATCCTTTATAGGCAATATGCAGATTATGAACTAGATGCGGAATCAAAAGCATTTCTGTGTGAAAAAAGGAGTGCTCTTCTCCAAAACATTTTGTACCTAGCAGCCCATACCCACAGGAAATTGTAAAGGAGCAGGGAAGTGCCAAATGATATTTGGCGAGGCGCGTTAGGGTCACGGCCTCAGTGAGTAAGACTGTGTCAACAGCATACAGCCCACAGGTTACTCGTTCCATTTTAAATAAAAAATTTTGGGAGGAGAAGGTTTTAAAGTCTCGTGCAATGTTATATGGAATAGAGAATATAAAAAATGCATTCACAGATTATTTAACTAAATCTAGAATGGAAACTGAAGGATCTTCTGCAGTGAAAACAGGATTATGAGTCGATTCAGAGTACCCAGAATTTGCTTGTAGTCCTGATGGATTAGTGTTAGATCCTGGAGAAGAAAATAAGTATGGATTTCTTGAAATAAAATGTCCACAGATTCTTTAGGGAAAAGATATTAGGAAGTTTGATGACCAATTAACCAAGAAGCAACAAAGTGGATTCTGTCTGCAAAGATCCAATGGACATATTGAGTTAAGAAAACATCACACATATTTCTTTCAAATTCAAACACAACTTGGTATAATGAGACTTAAATGGTGTGACTTTGTGGTATGGTCTGATATACATTTTGAAAAAATATGAGTACAATTTGACTCCGATTTGGGAGGTTCACTTTGGGAAAAGCTGATTTAATTCCATCACAAATAGTTATGTCCAGAATTCTTTCAAATGAGAATTCCAAGAAGGCTGATGCCAACAAGTTTGTGATAATTGAAAAGGGCTGCAGATATTTAATTTCATTAGTATGGCTCTCAACGGGTAACCGGTTTCCCGACCGTAGTGAAAAACCCGGGCATTGAAAATTAATGACGAGTACCCGTTCCCAAAACTAATTTGTCGACAACACTATCAAAATATCATATATCATCAGCAAGCAGTACGCTGGTCTGAGTTGCAGCTCCAGTCTATATTTAGGAGTACGACCACCCGTTATGCATCAGCGGCCCACTACTAAACGGCTGCTGCACGCTGGGCTGTGCGAACGACTTCGCAGTTCAAAACAATACTAATAAGTAGACTACGCGTGTTAACATATCACTTACTCATCAGTCAGCGAACGACCGACAAGCTGTGGCTGACTGCGACTGGGGGAGGGCGGCAGGGCTAACTAATCTACTGCTGCTATATGCACAGCTTATACTGCAGACTCCCAATGCCAAGAGGTCTAGCTTGCCTATTAAATTGTTACATCGCATAACAAGTAGGCCAATTGGAGCGCTAGCGTAAAGGAAACAGCCACTTAGCCAGCACCACATGCAGCGCTTCTAATATGGCAATAGCAAACAGGGCTGCAGCGACCGCGTTGTCACGTGGTGTCACTGGTACCGTTTCAATTTTATACTTTTTGTTGTTTGACGGGAGATTTTGGGTTTGGTATAAATTGAACGTTACATTGAATATTCGCTATTCGACAAGGATTTCTTACGAAATATAGCGTAACCTAAAAAATTTACCAGCATGTAATCTATTTGTAACCTAGCCATAGCCTTCTTTTATAGACTAATATGAATAAGAAAAACTTTGATTTTGGTAATGACGTTACACGTCATGTTATATGTTTGGTATCTATGAATAAAGTTTTTAGTTCCCGTCAGACCCGTTGCTGTCTAATGTTTTTTAAAGATTTTTCCCCGTCCGGTTAGAATTGTGGGACAGTTGATTTGTTCCTTCTCTCCCATTATTGCAATGTCAAGCTTTCCTGATATTTTGACATTATTCCAGCTCTCGTTCGTCTTCGTCATTTGCTGTCTTGTCCACGTTACTTAGTCACAACGTTACACAGCTTCAGTGTCCGGTCGTCCCGAAATTTGAGAAGTAGGAATCAGCCGGGGGGTCCGCCCCCACCCCCCGGCTGATTCTTCCTTGTCAATTTGAAGGGACGGGAAAATTAAAACAAAAATAAAAATGAACGTGACGGGACGGTCTTCCTTCCGCTGCTCCACTCCGCTCTTGCGTTACTCACCGCGTACGCCTCAGTCTCGCGAACGAGAATGATGCCACTATCTTGGTTTTCAGGCTGTACGCGTTAACCTTGACGAATCGAATGAAATTTTTTATCTTAATTTTCGTTCGTGCATGCGTACAATAAACCAAGACAAGTGTCATCATTATCGTTCGTCTATAAAATCTAAATACATTTATCTATTCACAACCGCGTCTAATTCTAACGGTAATTCTATATTCGCAACCGTACCAATTATATACAGTATCATATATATATATATATATATATATATATATATATATATATATATATATATATATATGTCCACGGTCCACGGTCCAGTTTCCAACTGCACTAAAGCCGCTGCATCACATGCAAGGACACTAACATAATTAAATTGATGAACTTTCATATTCGTATATCATTCCGGATCCGTATACCTATCCTAGTCGACCAGGATAGGTATACGGATCCGGAATGATATACGAATATGGAAGTTCATCAATTTAATCTTAATTTTCTTGACTTACATTCGAAGACGGTGCGAACCATTCGAATAAAATATATTTTATTTTATATATATCTTTTTAGATTGAGAAAAGCCGCGCCGCATTCGCAATTAGGTCAAGGTTCCCGTCCTGTCAGTCCCGTTCCCGTCTTATATTTTTTTTTTTTTTTTTTTTATTTTTCCCGGTCACATCAGTCCCGTCCCGTTTCAGTTTTATACTTTTTGCTTTTTTGACGGGAGATTTTGGGTTTGGTATAAATTGAACGTTACGTTGAATATTCGCCACTCGACAAGGATTTCTTAAGAAATATAGCGTAACCTAAAATATTCACAAGCATGTAATCTATTTGTAACCTAGCCATAGCAGTCTTTTATAGACTAACATGGAGAAGAAAAACTTTGATTTTGTTAATGACGTTACACGTCATGCTATATGTTTGGTATCTATGAATAAAGTTATTAGTTCCCGTCAGTCCCGTTGCTAATATTTTTTAAAAGATTTTTTCCCATCCCGTCAGTCCCGTCCCATTTGAATTTTATACTTTTTGTTTTTTGACGGGAAACTGATATCAGGGTATAAATTGAACGTGAAGTTCAAGATTCGCCATTAGTGAGTTGGATTTTGTCGAGTAAAGACATTACAGTGAGTTATATCATTTTTTGACAGTTTGTAGGAAGAAAGAAGAAAGAAGATGTATGATGCCTATGAGTGTGATATTCTGGGAAATGTCCATCATAGGAGAAGTGGAAAGTTATTTCATGGTTTTAAAAATCAATTTGGATTGATAAGAGTTTCTGTTTCATCGATGGATAGGAAACTAAAGAAAGGTATTAGTAGAGGACGATTCGTCTACGAGGCCGTACATGGTATCGAAGTTCCGAGACAAAGCGTGTTAGTTCACACGATGGAGATCTACAAGATGATTCTATTGGGAATTTGATAGTTATGACTCAGTCTGAAAAAAATTTGTCTTCATTCTCATTTGAAGGGAGAAGTAAAGAGAGTGAATTTTGGAACTGCCAGTAGTGTAAAGTGTAAATTTACAGATGAAAATGAAATGGCATGGCTGTTTTTTAAAAGTAGTTATGCTGCTGGAAATTTTTTTTTGAATTTGTAATGGTTCTATCTATTCCTGTTGTACTGGTAAGTGCAGGACTTGTTTATCGAAAAACTTTGGGAGAAGGATACAGTGTCAATTTGCTGATGATCGTCAGAGTGAACCAACAAGAGATTCAGTGAAGCCGGTTTTGGTGACAGAATTAGAGAGTGGAAATTGTGTTCGACATGATTCTATGAATGATGCGGCCAGAACGTACAGATGGCATTCTGGATATGTTAATAATACCTGCAGAGATGGAACTGTTTCGTTGGATGACAATGGTATTCGATATACAGTACGATTTTGTAACGAAGATTCCATGGAAAGTTATAAACTGATTATGAAAAGGCATCAAGATGAGAGAGAAAGTGATGAAAATGAAGAAGAACGAAGAGATGAAGATATTGTGGATATGCAATATGGTGACTTTGATCTGGGTGCCGAAGAAATTGTGGGACAGTTGATAAATGGACTTGACAGTGATTCTGAAATGGAACAGCTTGCTGTGAAAAAAGAACAAAGAAAAGTAAAAAGAAAAAGAGACGAAGACATGGAGATGAGTGATGGACTTGAAGAATGTGACTGCAATGATTTGAAAAGAATTAAATTGGATCATGATTATTGTTTGGATAACGGTATTGCTACAGTGACAATGAATGGAGATTTTAACTGGGTGAAGAAAGTGCAGGAAATTGTTCATGTTCAAAGTGGAAAAGATGCTGATACGCAGACGGATTTTGATGTTTTTTTTTTTTTCATGAAGTGAGAGTAGGTTGTGACTGTAAATATGTTCATCGAATTTATTGAAATCAGACGCTCCACAGACCAGTGGACTTATGTATATACATGAATACATTTTTTGAACTTTGAATTTTTAGTGTTGTTTCCGTGTATCTATCTATGAGCGTTTAAGCGGAATAGCTTGATATACTGATTAGGGTTATTTTTATTTGATATGGTGAATGAGCGTTAGCGAATGGTAAATAAGTATTATATTTGGTATAAATATAGAGTGAGTGTTAGCGAATGGTAAGTAAGTATTATATTTAGTATAAATATAGAATGAGCGTTAGCGAATGGTAAGTAAGTATTATATTTGGTATAACTATTGAATGAACGTTGGCAAATGGACTTTGAAATTAAAATTGGATTATAGAGTGAATAACGGACATTTACGAGAAGCTCTGAATACGGACGTATTGAAACGAGCACGATGTCCGGAAATGAACGAATAATGGCGAATTAGAATGATGTCAAAAGTATCAGGAAAGTGACTAAGTGCTTTTGTGTTTTTTTCAGCGCAGATTGAATCGCTCCGGTGGCCGAGTGGTTAGAGCGTCCTCCTCAGATACGGGAGGTCGTCGGTTCGATCCCCAGCCGAGTCGTACCAAAGATTTACAAAAATGGTACTAACAGCTGCCTCGCCACACAGTATTTACAGATTGCCTCAGTTAGTTTCAAGTACTTGAAGTACCTTGGCACTTCCGGAGGGAATTTAAATTTTCCATCACGCGAATGTGATGGAAAACATGCATCGATCAAATGCGTGCCAAATTATAGTACTGTGTACATGTTGAAATCCGGTGTCTTAAATATGAAAAATTCATTATTTGGCAATCTTGATTAGTAAATCGTCAATCATTATCCAACTGGTATCGTTTTTCCTTGGTTGATTTTGTTATCTATCCATTTGTAATCAGGTTCCGGTATTTTTTGTTAAAATAGTTCTTTTTTTTTTTTTGGCAATCTTGACTTGTAAATCTTGCCGTTACAAAGTCTAACCATGCTGAACATTAAAAGGTCTATGCTATTTTCCTGAATTAGAATATTCTTCATCTCGAATTTATATCCAAGTTCTTCTTCATTTCAGCTGTAGTAAATATAGGTTAAAAAATTTAAAGTTCCGTTTTAATCATCCGAAATTCTAGATCAAAGTCCATTTCCGTTTCTATGTACATTTCATCACCAAGAAATCTTCTTTCCTGGGTTAGAATATTCCATATCATAGTCCTTGTGGTTTCGTGGTTTTATGGTTTATCCCTGGTTAAAGGTACTGGGAACGTGTTAAAATCCATATTCTACCCTACTGACCCTCCTGTCGGATATGTCTACTGTGGTAGATCCAGATTCTGATTGATGATTCTGCCCACACCGGAATTGGCGGGGAAAATACCATTACTTCAATCAGGCAAACGGAGTGTACGATGTTTATGTCCGATTAGAATCTATGTTTGTCCGAAAACAATATGGCGGACGGCGCAATGCCTAGCGGGTAAATGACGTCATACGATATTATTATTTAGCGCGGGGCCCTTGAAAGTGCAGGGACCGCAGCATTTGCTACTTTTGCTACTAGGATAATCTGGCATTGGGTAGGTTGTTGTTTACCTTTCTTTTCGTGTAATCTGTCTATCTATATGTCAATATATTTATATATCCCTACCAATCGAAGGTGTAAAAATAGATAATCTATTTATCGATCCACTTCCCTACGCACGTGCCTACCAGTTGAGGGTGTAAAGATAATTAGTTAGATAGCTGGATAGATAACACTAATAAGAGAACAATACAGACGGGCAGTCTGAGTTAGAAAGACAAAATACCTACCTTCCCATCTATATGCATACGTGTTTAAAAAAGCATATATATATATATATATATATATATATATATATATATATATATATATATATATATATATATACAGTTAAACAGACAGTCGGACGCAAAGGTATGGGTATAGATAAATTTACATAGCGAAATAAAGGAAGTAATTATGTAGACTTAGTTCTTTACTTAGTTGTATTTTTTCCGACATTTTCTGTCCTTGTTTCCTTCTTTGTTTAACTGCTATTATATCTCAAACTTTTTAACACTGTTAGCAGCACTAAAAACATGGGCATGTGTACGAGTGTTATTTGTTTGTTTGTTTATTATTATTATTATTATTATTATTATTGCTGTTGTTGTTGTTGTTGTTGTTGTTCTTGTTGTTAACATAGTTTTACAAATTGAACCCTGAGACATGCTAGCAGAAATAAGCAAAGTCAAAGAAAAAAATTAAATGGATACATTTAGATAGAACGCGCAGGAAAGAGAACTATTTAGATACTAAAATGAAACGGTCTATACAACGATTGTTTTCTATTATTGCTAACAGAGTTTTAAAAATTAAGATCAAGTTCTGCTAAGACAAAGAAAAGAAAAGACTAAAGAGAAAGAAATGTAAATTGTACTTACGTTAATGTATATAAAAAAGGAATTAGAATCAATAGGGACAATAATTTCTACTGGCTCGTATCGTTGCTTACAATTTCTACTGGCTCGTATCGTTGCTATCAGTCATACAGGTATAATATAATAATACTGAACGCATAGATGATTAAATAACGAAATATGAAATAGAAAAAAGATGCCAAAAGTAAGGGTGAAAAAGGAAATTGAATAATAGTTAATAAAAATAAAGATGAAAGAGCATTATCTCTTGTGTTATATAGCTGACACGTAATTAACAGATATTACTTTTTAATTATGAGAAACTAATTAGTAAGATATAGCTACGTTCTAATAGCCAGTAACTAAAGTCGTTTATACGATACACGTATAAGAGCAAAATTTAAAAAAAAATAATGATATATTAAGTATTATTTGCACGATAAGTTCGTCCAGTCAGACGTTTCGAAATTCTCCTTAATTTAAATCTGAGTAGCCAGGTCACAGCTGTCGATACGTATGATCCTATATAATCAGGCTGGTTTTGCTGGGTTTATATGGAGCTTCATTTTATCGTTAACTTTTTATTTTTTTCTGAAAAGTTTCTTTTTGAAAAAGAGGATGTTGTAGATAAGAGGGTGGGTAAAATTCAAATTGTAAATCTGGCAATGTTTACTTTATAAGGACCTTAACGAATTATGAATATTCCAGATATATAGCTTGTCTGTCAGTCGTCAATCTATTGTATTTTAGTGCAGGAAGGAATTTAGATAGGAGTTGTCCCCCCTCTTTTACAATGGCCGCCGTGGGCAAAGCAGTATACATTTGGTCAGAAAGTTGATGAAAATATTCTCTGCACAGGTGAGAGGGAATGTGTCGTTCTATTTACATTAATATTATTGTACAGTTAAAGAAACATAATCAGCACCTTCAATATACTCGTATGACATTATACAAATTTAAAAAATGCAGTCTAAAGCGAAAGTAGAACATTCTAATATATACAATTATACATTGTACAATTGAATGAGCATATTCATGTATAAGTTGTTTGATGTTTGAAAATTCGAATTTTGTTTTTATATGATCAGTAGCGAAAATATTTTTTTTTCACTCATTTTATTTACAACGGCAATGACGTGTAGTTTAGTTATAAGCAATGTATAATGTATTATTAGAAGGGGGAAAACCCCATGATTTCTAATAATACTTAGTCCTACACGTAAGACCTCGATGCTGATATTTCTGTTTTAGCACTGAAACAAAACTAATATGTGCTATGTCTTACATTGTAGGACTATAATAATACCTTGATAGGTTTGTATTTACAGTCGGCGTGATTTAAAACAAAAGTCCCATATATAAGGGACTGTCAGTTTATTTTTATGGGGAAGGGGCCTGTGATTTTTGTGAAAAGTTTCGGCCTCCAAAAATAATGAAAAAATATCTCTTGCTCTAATTCGTAGATTTTTTTAAATATCCATCATATTAGGGATCAACCATTCTATTTTAGAGTAGGGTGGAGTCCTGTGCTTTCTGTCTAATTGTCATTTATTTTTCGTGATATTACCTCAATATAATTTTTTTTGTTCTGGTAATACAATGGATAAAATTTGCTTTGCTGCAAATCAGAGCAAGAATAGTTTTTTAAGCTATCAGAGGGCTGGCCATTTTTTCCTTTAAAACAATCATAGGCCTCCAAACAGAAAAATAAATGGTTGAAATTTTCAGTGAATTTGATATTAAGTAAGTCTTGGTAAACGTTAATGAGCTTTCTTTTCATCACTGAATGGTCTATCTTATATTTCCGTCCTCCTTCTCTACTCTATTCTTTCTTTGTTTCCCTTCCCTAATTTGAATATTATAATTGCTTCCAGCATAGAGGATTGGATATGCTTTAACCTAACCTGCATTTCCAGAAACAAAGGAAAAACATTTGCTAGGCTATCAACCAGATGCAGTATTGAATGGTATTAAGCAAAGCTTCATCTTGCAAATCTTAAGGATATATACTTAAAGAATGTAAAGATGTCCATGTTTTTTGTGTGTATTTTTTCAGTTAAGAAAGGCACCATATGGATTTAGGTGGTTTCCAAAACAATGCATCCAATGCAGAAAGAATGTGTACTTCTGTGCCTCTGAATGTGGATGTTGGACAGACAACTCCAGGTAAAAATAAATATCTCTTTTTGTAAGACCGTTACAAAAAATATAAAGTTGCTCTTAGATGGCATATGGTCTTGTACCTTCTGAAAAATCTAACAAAATATTAAGACAAGCACTGTATAAATGTATTAAGGGACTATCTTAGCTATAGATGCCATGTTTACCAAAATCTCTCAATGTGTATTTGGCATACAGTAATCAGAAGTAAAAATCAATCAAAAGTCAACCTCTTTTCCTATTCTATTAATTACACACTCCCAGCTGATAACTAAATAAGCTCACACTGACACAGTTAAGTCAACCTCTTTTCCTATTCTATTAATTACACACTCTCAGCTGACAGCTAAATAAGCTCACACTGGTACAGTTAAGTCATCCTCTTTTCCTATTCTATTAATTACACACTCTCAGCTGATAGCTAAATAAGCTCACACTGGTACAGTTAAGTCAACCTCTTTTCCTATTCTATTAATTACACACTCTCAGCTGATAGCTAAATAAGCTCACACTGGCACAGTTAAGTCAACCTCTTTTCCTATTCTATTAATTACACACTCTCAGCTGATAGCTAAATAAGCTCACACTGGTACAGTTGCATTTGGTATGTCTTACTGCCATCATATTAACTCTGAGATAGAATTCATTTGGTAAGACATGCTCATATTTGACAAATGTGGAACAATTTTTGACTTGCCTTACTACTACATACAACATGATACAGACAGTTCTTACATTACAGAAAGCCATGTTCCTTTAAATGGTTACCACTTTGTGAACATTTACAATCTAACTGCACAGTTTATACAAGGCCTTGCTCTTAGGTAACCTTTTTAATTTTAAAGCATATTTTTTACTTTTCCATACATACATTATGAATATGATTTGCTACTGTTGCAGTGGTTATTTGATGTTATAGTAAAGCTGACAATGTAAAGTATAATTCTGTTTTATACTTGGCAGGATTGTACTTTTGAAATTAGCCAATTAACAAAATTCAAGACTGGGAATACACATTGTGTTGAAATAAGGAGTTCTTGTTCTGTTTAGTTCTTTTAATAAACAACTGCCTTTTCTTATATCATTGGATTTTGAATAGGTTACATACATGCATGTAAGTTTGTTATTTCTGTTGTTTGCTTTTGTTTTTACAATTGCTAAAAGTGCAGCCTGTGGTGTAACATCATCCATTCACTAATTAGCTTATGTAATTGGTGATTTGAATGGAAAAAGAGAATTTTAATTGACTAGAATGACTTGACATTATTCATTGTACATGCTTACAAATAATAATTAGATGTTGATTTAATTGTAAATTGTGTTTACAAGCAGTTAAGATGTGATTTTGAGCCCTTAATTAAAAAAGAATTGAATGTCTTAATATCAGGATGAATTGGCCTCAAATACAACCAGAATTTAATCATTTGTAATTTTCCTCATTTTTCATAAATTTAAATCATTTTAAACTTAATGAAATGTGGATTGACAAGTGTATTTATTACAAACAAGTGTTGCATCATTGTTGTATTGTTACTCATTTCATCTATTAAATATATGACAATACGGACTGAAAGAAAACAACATGAAGCTTAGTATTTTATCTTTATTTCCTTTTTGAAACATTAATTTTTGAGAAAATGAAATGAACAGATATAAACATGTAGTATTACTATATGGTTATCCCCAACACATACTAACATTCATAGAATTTGATATCATTGTCACTAATGGCATGGTTCGGTACATAATATGGTCATGAATCATGTACACCCATTAGAACAGAGGAGAGCTTATTTTGCTGTTCAATTTATTAATGTGTTATTTTGGTTAATATACCTTGTATACAGAGAATCTCAAATGATTGTTATATTGAGGATTTCAAATGATCCATGATTTAATAATAAATTTATCAAATTCTTTGAATAATGTTTAGCTTTTGTGAGCTGTAGCAAGCAAAAGCTGGATATTATTAAATGAATTGCATAAATTTAACAATAAATTATTACCTACTTGAGATTATGTTTATCACATAGTTTTTATTTTAATGGAAATAGTTTAGAGAGAAAAAATAAAGTTTATTCATTCTGACTCAAATACTGCACCTTTCATTTGTCCCAGATGCAGTTCTGTAACTATTAACATTTAAAAGTAGATTTTTTTTCCACAAATTATAAATCAAAGAGCAATTATCCTTCCAAATAAACAGAACACTGGACACAGACAACATGATTTTTCAACACAGAATATCCAGTCAAAATTCTGTGTGATGTCACAAAGTTTGACTTGGGTTAGGTTAGACAGTCTATGTTCATACTTGACGTATGTCAGTTTCACCTAAGCATTTCAGTTGTTGGACATTAATGTGAAGATAATTGGATGCAGAAATTCCAGATTTACTGTAATGTATTTGTGACCAGATATTTGCATTATTTGATTTGGAACAATAGATATAGAAAATTTTACAGAGTTAAAATTGCGTCGCATATAATTAGTGAGTGCCATGGATTTTTACAATGGTAGCCATATACTAAATTGGGTCAAGAAAAGGAAATGTTGGACCTATCAAAACAGAGAACAGAGGAGTACAAACTGTTTTCAACACATACTTTCACTGTGACATTACTGTGTGCAACATCCAGTTGGTTTGTACTGGATCACACCTTAGGTTGACCTCATCCAGAAATCTCTATGTATGATGTCTGTTAACATTGATTTTGCCATTTGTACTTCTTGGGTCATGTAAGTAATGATCTTCCAATGGAATATAGATGTTTGAAGATCCAAATAAAGTGAATAATTGCAATTTAAAGGTATGTTTATATCAAATTCTAAAAAATGACACTCATTACTGAATTAGTTGGTTCATGACGTTTACTATAATAAGAAACATTAGCTCAGGTTTGAGCCATTTAGCCACGTAATAATGCTGTGGTGGGATAAAATTTCTGTCAGTTGGGAGACCAGTTTATGTCCACATTCTTCTGTGAACAGAGGTGAATTTATTTACTCCTATAAGTTAACATTTAAACCACACTTGTATACAGGGTGGATTCCATGTTACAGGTGTACTGCCCACCCCACCCCACCCCACCCCCACTGTCAACTGACAATACCCTTAGTTTTATTTGTTGTTGTTTGTTCCTGTTTTGTGGTTTTTACACTATTTTTCAGCACATGATATACTATTATGGCGTAACATTAGTCCCTGTAGGGCAGGGGTGCACAACATTTTTTGGCCAAGGGCCAGATTGCATTTAGTAAGACCACTCAAGGGCCACAAACACTAATTTCTTTAATATTATTACTGTTCATGGGCTAGATTCCTGTGTTGGTTTAATTTGCTATGAGGGCTGGACAGAACATGTCCGACCTTTGGGCCAGGGGTTGTGCACCCCTGTTGTAGGGTAAATTGGCCATATTTAGACAGATGTGACAATTTTTTTCCCACTTCCCTTTTAGCAATTGATTCCCAAAATGGCTACCAAAATGTTGAAGGCAATAGTAAAAACAAGAAGTTTCGGAAGGAACAGTAGGAAAATTTCTCATGATTGCAGCCAATTAGTAAAGAGAATACTGTCAAGAATTTTTCTTGTGCTTATTTGAAACAATCAGTATTACATAAAGTGATAGCTTTGGATGACTTCATTTTCCATGTCACCATTATTACCCAGATCTGCCATATACCAGTACCAACTGCCAGTAGCATAGACTCAGATGTGTCACATTCTATACCAACTGTCAATAGTGTAAACTCAAATCTCTCACATACTGTACCCAACTGTCAGTAGTGTAGACTCAGATGTGTCACATTCTGTACCAACTATCAAGTGTAAACTCAAATCTCTCACATACTGTACTCAGCTGTCAATAGTGTAGACTCAGATGTGTCACATTCTATACCAACTGTCAATAGTGTAAACTCAAATCTCTCACATACTGTACTCAGCTGTCAGTAGTGTAGACTCAGATGTGTCACATTCTATACCAACTGTCAATAGTGCAAACTCAAATCTCTCACATACTGTACCCAACTGTCAGTAGTGTAGACTCAGATGTGTCACATTCTGTACCAGCTGTCAGTAGTGTAAACTCAAATCTCTCACATACTGTACCCAACTATCAGCAGTGTAGCCTCAAATGTGTCACATTCTGTACCAGCTGTCAGTAGTGTAAACTCAAATCTCTCACATACTGTACCCAACTGTCTGTAGCATAAACTCAAATCTCTTCCATACTGTACCCAACTGTCAATAGTGTAAACTCAAATCTCTCACATACTGTGCCCAACTATCAACAGTGTCAACTTGGATCTGTCACATATTGCACCCAATTTTCAACAGTGAAGATCCAGGCCAGTCACATACTGCACCAAACTGTCAACATTGAAGATCCAAACCTGTCACATATTGCATCCAACTGTCAACATTATAGACCCATAAAATGCATGACGTGTTGACAAATGAAGGTTTTTGTGGTTAATAATGAAATCATAAGAGGAAGAAATGGTCAGATTATGGTACGCACAGTTATAAATTGTCTGTGTCTGATGGTGGCCTTAAAAATGCATTTTCATTCAGGTTTCATTACATGCATAATGTCTTTATATGTTTCATAATATTGAGCCTTTTGAGTTTGTTAATGCCTTATTTCAGATACATCAGTTGTGGTGCCTGGAGAACTTCCTTCCATCAACATTCGAGAGAATGAATTGAGGGTTTTAGATACACAACCACCAGCCTTATCTGGAGAAATTTCCATGCTGGAATGCGAGACAGATGGGGAATCCTGTTTGTTTAATCCAGACCCACTTCCAGCTGAGTCAGCTTTTGGACAACACACCTCAGCTAATGCCGTTACGTATTTAGAAATACAGTCCCACCTTCCTGTACAGTGCACCAGTCCCAACCCGAGCTTAGACAGGGCCCCAGACACATTGCTTCTGCAAGTACAACCACCTGCACAGTCATGCATAGCAACAATGCTTACACCAGCATCTGCTGACCAAGTCTTCAGTCAACAAAGACAGTTGCTATTTCTAGCCTCAGCTAACCCAGCAAGTACCTCCAGCTCCCAAAATCATGTTGACCTTTTTCAAGGAGAAAACCAGGGACATCCAGGTTTATTACAACAGAGAAATTCCTCACAGCCGGGTAATATAATGGTGCCATTTCCAGGATGTTTTCTTTCTAAGCAACCTAAAAATTCAGTGCCAAATCCCCGGGAAATGGCTGAGCAAGGATTCACATATCATGGTAATTGCTTGTTGCAGTAAAAACATAGACTATTTTAAATTCATGTCATAAGATTTTTGATTTCATTGAAAGTTGATCTATTGTTGTTGTTGTTGTTGTTGTTGTAGGGTTTAATGCCATTTTGCAGCACACGATAGGCTATGCATGGCGGCCAGTATTAATGGTGGAGGAAGAACCCGAGAAATCCCCAGAAAGAACCACCAACCCTTGAGAAGCTACTGGCAAGCTTTCTCACATACCCACATTGGCCGAATCCAAGACTCGAACCCATGCAGACAGAGGTGAGATGGCATTGATCCGTAACGGAGAGTGCTTTAGACCACTTGGCCACTCGGGGCCCCGAAAGTTGATCTATCACCAGATAATTACTCATTTTGGTGGGGTAATTGGGAATCAAGTCTGAGCTACCCATATCGGAACTAAAATTGTTTATTATAGAATAAAGTCATTTAGATGTTACTAAGATGAGGAATTCTGCATAGATTTATAAATATTTGTCGGACGGGGAGCCCAATTTCAGACCCTGAGGACCCTTTAAACAGATTTCATATCAAAGTATTGTAAATATTTTAATTGATGTATCTGTAATAATAATATCTTAAGTTGTTTTGATATTATACCAGATATCAATGGTTCATTACTCTCTTGTTTAGCTAGCTATTGAAATGTTATATCCCATATTAAATATGTATTTAATAATGTAATAATTAGTGATGTCATAAATCAGAGTCATGGGTAATATCCAAAAATATTAACAAGGGATGTTAGCAGGATATTAAATCTAACTAGAGGCAACAAGATCTTTTGGAGCCCTTACGCAAAATCTCTCCTGTGGATTGGATCCACTGTCTTGTCAACTCAGGGGAGAATATTCTGTCTGTCAATCACCACAGTGTTATTTTTTGCATGTAACAACTACAGAACAGTGCAGTTATCTTCATTGCACTTGAAAAATATACTGTGACATTTTTATAAAGGGCTTCAACAAATCTGTATTATATGGACTAAGAATAAAATATATGTAATTTTAGACAAGAAGATGACAAGAACTTTTTTATGCTCCCATTGCTTTGAATCCTGTCCATCCTGCAAAGTTTTTTGACACATTTATACAAAACTCTCTCTACATAGACTCCATGCACATATTACATAATTTAGATTTTCATGTTATTTAAATGATTTAAATTTTTTTTAACATAATGATGTATAATTCAGGGATTTTAAATGATGTTAGTGGAATCCTTGTTCACATGATTTTTGAGAAACCACTTCCTAGACAAATGACATTTGCTAGATGTATTTTGATATATATTTAGATGAACAGATTAAGTTTTCATTTCATTTTAATTATTGGAAAAAAATTCTGTTTGTTTTTGTTTTACTGTTTTACTTTTACTTTCTTGTGAAATGTTGTTATCATAATAATATAGAAACTGCATGTTGTAGGAAAATGAGAACTGGTATTCATATGTATGGGTTCAAGCTAAATCATCATGTCTTATGTCATTATTTCCCAGATCTGTTTCCAGTGACACCTTTTTTATTTCTAAATACTGTAATTAAAAAATGTGTTTAAAAAAAAAGTAGATAAAGAAACTTGTATAAGGCAGCTTATTCATGTTTTTCATACTTTTAATATATGATCGGTCATGGAAGTCAGATAGATGTAATGTAAAGAAAGTTAATATAAGGGAAAAAGTAAGACTTGTTCAAATGTATAAATGCTTAAATTGTAACAAGTTCTGAATTTTGATGATCCTTACAAATGTTATTAATTTCAGGTGATGGAATTTTTAAATGCAATTCCTGCAGTATAAAGCTGCCCACAAAGCAGTCACCAGGAACTTCTGACATCCTCGAAAACCATCGTCAGCTATGTCAAAGACAGTACAGTACTCAGCGATATGAGATGCACTGTCACAGTCCTCAGGGACAGGTATGATCTGGCTTACCGATAGATTATTTAGAGGTCTGTAATTCACTGTGTTGAGCATTTTCCATTACTTCTAATTTTCCACTTAAAGAAATCCTTTACTGATCCTTTTTCCTATTTCACATAGCTGGTACTTTTCTTATAGGTTGAGCTTAAGCTCCTGTCCATTTGATTGGTCAGATTTCTCTAAATTCTTGTCCATTTAATTGGTCAGATTTCTCTAAGCTTTTGTTTATTTGATTGGTCTGATTTCTCTAAGCTCTTTTCCATTTACTCGGTCAGATTTCTCTAAGCTCTTGTCCATTTGATTGGTCAGATTTCTCTAAGCTCTTGTCCATTTAATTGGTCAGATTTCTCTAAGGTCTTGTACATTTAATTGGTCAGATTTCTCTAAGCTTTTGTCCATTTAATTGGTCAGATTTCTCTAAGCTCTTGTCCATTTGATTGGTCAGATTTCTCTAAGCTCGTCTATTTGATTGGTCAGATTTCTCTAAGCTCTTGTCCATTTGATTGGTGAAGTTAGATTTATCTAAGCTCTTGTCCATTTGATTGGTCAGTTAGAATTATCTAAACTCTTGTCCATTTGATTGGTCAGCTAGAATTTTCTAAGGTCTTGTCCATTTAATTGGTCAAGTTAGATTTATCTAAGTCATTGTCCATTTTATTGGTCAGTTAGATTATCTAAGCTGTTGTCCATTTGATTGGTCAAGTTAGGTTTATCTAAACTCTTGTCCATTTGATTGGTCAAGTTAGATTTATCTAAACTCTTGTCCATTTGATTGGTAAAGTTAGATTTATCTGAGCTCTTGTCCATTGATTGTCAGTTATAATTATCTAAATTCTTGTCCATTTGATTGGTCAAGTCAGATTTGTCTAAGCTCTTGTCTATATGATTGGGTGTGTGTGTGTGTGTGATTTGGATTTTTAACATAGCTTTAACAATTTTTCTGTCATATCGCTATGATGTCTGCAGTGTGGCAGTTTATAGTGATGTCTAGCACTGGGGCATCATGCCGCAGACATGTAGCATGATGTCCCATCCAGTCACATGATCCTGACACCAGGCTGACCAGACCTAACATTAACCTCTTAATGCTGAGCGCCAAGCGAGGCAGCTGTTGGTACCATTTTTGTAAGTCTTTGATATGACTCGGCCGGTGATCGAACCCATGACCTCCTGCATCCGAGGCAGATGCTCTAACCACTAGGCCACTGGAGCAGTTCCATATGATTGGTCAAATTGGATTTATCTAAATTCTTGCCATTTGATTGGTCAAGTCAGATTTATCTAAGCTCTTTTCCATTTGATTGGCCAAGTCAGGTTTATCTAAGCTCTTGTCCATTTTATTGGTCAGGTCAGATTTATCTAAGCTCTTGTCCATTTGATTGGTCAAGTTAGATTGACAAATAATATTCAGGACTTGAGTTTAAGCTTGATGTTGATTGCCAATCTTTTTTACTATGTAAAGTAATCTGGCATATACACTAAGTCTTCCTTAAACCAGACATTGCTGGGACCAACAATTTTGTGTTTTCATAGAGATGGTCAGTATACAGAAGTCTCATTAGTTGGCAGAGGAAACTTCATTACAGAACAATTTTGTATGGATGAGTTTTATTATATTTCTATCAGTTTAAGCCATTATGCTCTACAGCTCTACAGCCCTGTGTTTAGTTATCATTATTGGCACATGTAAGAGTCATTAGTCATTGTCCTTTGTGGTATTCTCAAGGATTTCAGGATCACTCTGCCTCAATACTACCACATGCCACCACTTTGATCTACATTGGCATTTAATATTATTTGTTAGCACATGAACATAATAATAATAATAATAATTATTATTATTATTATTATTATTATTACTCCAACCTCCTTTTCTTGCATGGACAGATTTGTTCCTCAAATATTTTACTTAAGGTTTGATTTCCTGGTGTGGTTTTAACATCTTCACAAGAAGAGTTACTAATCTCTGACCTATTAAATTCATTACCTTATGAATAACACCTTTGCATGAGTCTCAAGTACTGCATGTGCAAGCTTCACTGTATTGATGTCTGACATAGCCTCAACAGATGCCTGAGGGGACCAGGTATAGTGATCTTTATCTAAACCCATCCTGGCATCCTAGCAGATGGCATTTAAAAGTGAATTACCTTTATCCATTGGACTCGAATTAGAACTGGATAGGCTATTGTTCAACCTGATTAAAATTAGATCTCCATTTTCCTATGTGAAGATCTGACAGCAGCCACTTAGGGGTCTTTTTCTGGTGACATTTGAATTAGCCAATGGAAATGCTGAGCTTTTGGAAATTTGAAAGTGAATCAGATCTTTCAGCACACATTGTTGCTCTTCAGTCACACTGCTCAGTCTCCCAAATGTAAGGATATAAGGCTTCACCTGATTGGCTGATAAAATTAGTGATTATGGTAATAACACAGTCACCAGAATATTACTGTTTAGCGATTGCTGTCAGATCTTCACATAGAACAGTGGAGATCTGATTTTAATCAGATTAGGCTATGGTCAGTACCAGCTTAAGCTCATGCCTGACTAGACTGTGCATTGTGATAAAATATCCCATCTTATGGTGACCTGAACATCATAAAACCAGAACTAGCATCAATGATCAATGGCCTTTATTCAGCTACTGACCTCTTTGCATCATTATGGATGTAAGGCAGACAATTCCATCACCTGAGCCCTGGCTTCATCATGTCCAGTTACCAGTCATGGATGGACAGTGCCATTTCCTTACCATAGATAAATCATCTAG
The DNA here is from genome assembly GCA_028554795.2 of Sinohyriopsis cumingii. Taxonomy (NCBI): domain Eukaryota; kingdom Metazoa; phylum Mollusca; class Bivalvia; order Unionida; family Unionidae; genus Sinohyriopsis; species Sinohyriopsis cumingii. The sequence continues at coordinate 56,796,755 of CM068824.1, forward strand.
AGAACATGAGATAGCTCCACTACTGGCACCAGCCTTGTCACATCCTAGCATCAGCTATAGAAGTGATATTGTCCCAGATGCCACGCACCAATCCTAAACAGTAGGTGCATTATACATGGAATACCATATAGTTACAGTAATGGTCTCAGGCTCTCAGCTCCATCAAATCGCATAATCAGCTATGGTGACAGTACAGTTGTGGATGCCTGGCACCATTCCCAAACCATTGGTGAGTCTCACATGGAATACCAGACAGCTTCTTACCAGTTCCATCTCTTTCGTGTCCTGGTACCAGCTACAATGTCAATTTCCTGATACCATTACCCATCCATTGATGATTGACTCAAGGAACGGCAGGAAATTAGTGTTCCATTCAAACCAGACCCACAGTTTAGTTCACCACCCATCTTGGCCAGTACATGTATATAAGTTGTTTTATCATTGCCACCATATTAAATTTTATTTTATTTTGCAGATGCCACCAAAGACACCTGAGCATGCTGGTTAGTAGAAGCTCTCTTCGTTTTCTTCTTTAAATACGTTGCCAAATCATAATACGTTAGGAAACCTACTATTACCTCACAAATCCAGCCTTCTCAGATTAAACCGTTTTAGCTAAAATGCTAAAAGTTATATTCTCACCTAGGTGGCAGTTAGATAGAGTGATGTCCCCTTCATACAGGGATTAGGGCTCTCTACAGGCCATACAAGCAGTTTGGAAGTTTTCTACCATAAAAGATGTTGGAGGAGTTAGCAGCAGGGAAGTTCTACAGACCAGGTGGCTCAGATAAAATTAACCCTCCTACGCAAACTTTCTCCGTAGAAGCCTCAGAAAGCAGAAATAAAGCCTTCTACGAAAATTAATTTGCGTAAATTCGACCCGGAGTGCAATTTTCAGATACAAAAAAAACAGCAGTTTTTTTGGGGGGGGGGTATAGTAAAATTTGTGTGTGATTGCAAGGAAGGACTGTAATTTTATGAGTAAATTTGATCAAGACCGACTCGATACCTACTACGCGGATCATGAAGATTAATCGTGACAAAACCATGTGGTGTTGCCTGAGCGTGACTGAAGAAATTTTTAAACTTATTTATATCCATATCGCCGTTGCACCAAGTTTGATGAATGTTTCTCAGCGTGTGAGTATCAACGCCATTGAAAACCGATAAAATATTACAATTATCTCTGATAACTTTTGGAATTTGCGTATATCGCTGCGTCACGTAAATCACATCGGTATTCTTGTGTCGGCCACGCGAGAATATCCTAGCTGGGTTAGTTTGTTTATCCAGCATCACATCATCGAAAACAACAAGATTATTAGCATTACCGTCTAAACTTTCCACCGATGGAGCTTCATTGATATCCGTGATGAATTCTATTGTGCCATCTTCAGTATTATCACTAAATTCCTTCAGTACTTGATAACATCGCTGATCATCAACAGATGGCGCAACCAAATACAACTTATCCCATTTCAGCCATCTCATTATCAAATTTAGCAACAGCTGCGTTTTCCCAGATCCAGATGGTCCAATGATTATCATTCTTATCGAATTTGGTAATGCCGCGGTGTGTTTCATTTTCTCGCGTTTCTTCGTGGCTGAAAAATCAATTACATTCATGTTATTAGAATATTATGGATTCATATTGTGTTAAGTGTCGCGCTCGAACTGCTACGATAAATCCAATCGAAGTCATTACACGTAACAATAGGAATGCAATCAAAGGTGAATGCGCAGTTTGTGGGACAATCAAGTTTAGATTTGTAAAAAAAAAGATAGAAGAACCGGAGGAGACATTGCCGCCTCCATGAAAAATCTGCCTGGGTTGCCTTGGGCGAAATATCCAGGAGAGAAACATTTGCCAGGATACAACTACTGCGGACCTGGTACAAGGCTAGATATAAGACTTAACAGTAATAATCAACCAAACCCTGGAGAAGATCCAGTAAATGCTATTGATAATGCATGCTACTATCACGATCTTGCATATCGCAGTGGAGATTTAGAACAACGACATCTTGCTGATATTAAATTAATTCACGCAATAGATGCTGTTCCTGATAAAAATTTCAAAGAAAAATTGGCAACTTGGTTAATAAAAGGAGCAATGAAAGGTAAATTAGTCCTAGGTGCTGGTAATTTATAATGGAGCAAATATATTATTCTCCGCGAGGATTTTGGCGAGGAAAATCAGCAATAGCCAAACTTGCCAAGGCAGCAAAAGTAAAACAATCCACCGCTGCATCATGGTTATCAAAGCAAGCAGTTTGGCAAATTTATCTTCCTCCGCCTAAAAAAATACCATATGCAAGTTTCTCCGTCAGTGCACCCAACGAAGTTCATCAGGCTGATTTAATGTTTCTTCCTCATGATACCGTTGACGGAGTCACATACAAATATGTGTTAACTATTGTTGATATTGCTAGTAGGTATAAAGAAGCAGAACCATTATCAAATAAAACAGCAACGGAAATTTCAAAGGCATTTGAAAGAATTTATTCACGATCTCCACTGACATGGCCGAAGCTTCTCCAGATTGATCCAGGACGAGAATTTCTTGGTGCGGTTACTACGTTAATGAAAAAGAATAATGTTAAAATCCGACGTGGCGTAGTTGGTGTTCATCGTAGTCAGGCTATCGTTGAAAGATTCAATAAAACACTAGCGGAAAGATTATTCGGATATCAATACGCGAGAGAATTTATCCAGGATAATCGATCTCATGATTGGGCAACAAGATTACCTCACGTGATTAATGCGTTGAATAATGAAGTAACACGAACAATATCAATGAAGCCTGCAATTGCAATTACAAAGACAAATATACCACTAAAGCGAAGTTCCATAATTCCGCCTGTGCTAGGTAATGTTATTGTCAGGTATTTGTATAAGGAAGGAGAAGCCGAGGGTGGAAGAAAAAGAGCAACCGATCCAACTTGGAGTGTTACGACACATAAAATATCGGCCGTAACAAGATCATCAGGAAGACCAGCAATTTATTTTCTAGATTCGCTAGCACCACAACGAGGATTTACCAAGGAGGAATTACAAATAATACCGAGAGATACTCAATTACCGCCATCGTCGTTAATGTGAAATTTAATTCTACCTAACTGAGATAATTTTCTTACTCGAGAAACTGCTAGATAAACTAAATTCGACCAGGAAATTCTATCATCGACGATCCAGACCTGGCCATCTACTGTTAATCCCTGCGATGAATGTATCGTTGCTGCGTATCCAAGTTTCCATGGCGATCTTTCCGCGTTTATCGCATCATTGACAAGATTAATATCAACGAAAATAATATCATTCAAAACTAATTTTTTTTCTTCTCCGCATGGCAAAGTAACATTAATGTTTTGTTTCCTGGTATCAGCGGGTCTATAGCACAACGGTACCTGCAATGTTGGAAATTTCTCACAGTGAAGTTTGAATAGCATTTCCTGAATAGCATCGCGAATAATTTTCCTACTAGCAACAATCAAATGATCAGGACGCCACAATGTTAGAAAAATATCCATCGAAGTCTCGTCAATTATTTTTCTCATCACATCACATTGAAATTTATTAGGTTGCAATCGAATTATTTTTTTAAACTCGGTCAATAAAATATCATTGGATCTATAATCAGCGTCAATTTCTTCATAATAATCTACGAAGTTCCTAAGCCATTCATGAGGAGATTCACCATCAATAGGATTAGGTTGGCCGTGATCTCCGCACATTATTACTGCGGTGTTTTTTTCTTCTAGCCAACCTAGAAATGATTTTAATATAACTAAATTTACCGTACAAATTTCATCAAATATTATAACCTTATTGACGTACTTGTTTCCCATGCGAACCGAATCCCACAATCCACCGCTGTACTTGAAATAACTATGATACGTGCAAGAATTAGCGCCGCGTTGTTTTATCTCTCGCGCTAGTCTGTGAGTTGGAGTTAACACGATCATATCAGAGTTTGAAAACAAGTTTATTGCTCTTGTTGTTTTACCACTACCACCAGGACCATTCATGTAGACAAATTTGTTTCGTGAAATCGGATCGAATGCAGATGCAGCCGTTGATATTTCATCGTATTTATCCTTGTGAAATTTATCACAATCTTCTACATCAGCGTCTTCGCAATAATCTAGAATATCTTCGTTCTTTATTCTCCAAGTTCCCCAGGAACCATCAGTAATTAAATTCGCCAACCTACACTGAAATTTCTTATCGATGTAAAACGAATCCGTTGCAACTCTTACCGCGATATCAGAAAATTTATTTATCATCGACAGCAAATTAATACTGACGTAAGCGAGCATCGATGATCTTAGATGAGTATACTGCGCTGATTCTCCATCGAGATAACTAATCACGGTACCCAATTTTTCTCCATCAATAATAATATTTTCTCTGTTGCAGAATATTCCACGCGATACTGTATCGGCAATAATAAAATCCATCTCGGCATCATTGATAAATAACCTAGCGTGGCGATGTTTATGATCAACTGATCCTCCTTGAGTAAATTTACCAATAATTTTTCTTCCGATATCTTTCGCGTTTTCACAATCCGTGGGTAACCACACTTCAGTTTGTTTCCTATATGATATAATCGCTTCACTTACCGTCAATGATATTAACATCGACGAATCCAACATAAATCTCAACAATACCGTAGGGACCCATCTTCGCTGAGATAAATGCCGACCAAACCAAATATAACAAATTTTATGTAAATTTTCAGCAAGTTCGAACGAAGTAACATGAGCGAATCCTGTCATGACAAAATCAGGTAATGGTCCGTTAATTGCAACTCTCGTCATCTCGCTGGTGGGATGGCCAAATTTAGCAAAGTAATCTGCACAATCGCCATATCCAAGGAAACTTCCAGGATAGCATGCGCTCATGTCAACGGAAATCATATCCTCAAAATAATATTTGGTATTCCATAATCCTCCATGGCCGTATTCGATACAGCTAAGTTGAATATCATTGAGAAATTCGTTCCTTGTAGGTTTCCACGAGTTTCTTTCTCTGGCAGCGTGAGCGGCAACAGATGGAACAGTAAAACAATTCGTTAATAATCGATCTGGATTTGATGAATATTTCTCCGCAATATTTCTCATCGATTCGTGTAATATTTCATCACGGTAAATATCTCCACGTGGCAATATAAACTGATCATATTTTTCTTCACTCGAGAATAACCAAACCGATATTGGATCGGACGCGGCTAGTATTTTGATAAACCTAAACATTGCATCGGAATTGTCTTTTCCAGATTCCGCAGGGTAAAATTTAACAGAACGATCCTTTGGGAATATCATTACTGACTGCGACCACGCATGTGAATTATGATCAACAATTTCGATTGGTGTTCCTCGAGAACTATACGGCGATGAATATAATATTTCACCCGATATTGTTTTTACCGTGATAGGAAATTTAAGTTTCTTGCTCAACGCAGCAACATCGTCAATCGATGCACCATCAACAACCGTCTTTGCCCATGAATTAATTTTATCCAATCTCAATTGAGTCAGACCAGATCCACGACGAGTGTTTTTCATGTGTTCGATAACTCGCTCAGCCACGCAGTTTATTTTCGGAGATTCTTTCATCGTAGGTAGGTTTTTTACATCAGGATTATTATTCAACCGATAAATTCCATAAACAACAGCACTAGATGGATACGCTCTAGCATAATAAGGACCGTCGATTCCCAATAACAATCCCGGCTTCGAATTTTTATCAAGAATAACATTTTTCTTACCGCCACGTACTGGATCTCGTTTATCGCGAATGATCCAAGTGTCATCAGGCATTTGTGCAATAAATTTTATTCCAAAGATAAATCGTTCTTCTTTGTGTTCGGTTTTTATATGTTCGATTATCTTCTTTGCTCGTTCCAGATTCATCGTAGCATCAACGAAGTTAGTTTTCCACGTTGACCAAACATGAATCGCTCCATCATCAAAGAATTCCTTCTTAGCACGATCAACTTCAGGAATAATAAATTCTGCCTCATCAAGATCAAATAAATCCATTATTATATTTTAGACAAATGTTTAAATTATAATGAATCAATGTTCATGGATAATAGTTGGATCAACAAAATCATGCGATAAATCCTGCAGAGGTGAATATTGCGGCGCTCACATATATGCAATTCGACGAGGTAGTAAAGGACCACAACGATGTTTAGTTTGCCAAGTTGGCATTCGAGGAAAGACACGATTATGTTTCTCCTGTGGAGGGAAAAATTATCGTGAGTTACGAAGATATTATGAAAAAAGATCTTCCTCAGTAATAAAATGTGAAGAAGATTATATTAATCGATTCAAAGCAAATTACAATTTAAACAAAGAGAATATTGTATATGGAAATGAAATCAGCGATTCCCACAATGAAAATCATGAACGAGTATAGATCGCATCCAACCATTAAGGGGTACGAGGCCTCTAGAGATGGAATTGTCAGAAATATCAGAACGAAGAATATTGTTGGTAATGTTAATAGTAACGGTTATTTCAAATTTACCATCAGTGAGAAAAAAAGAAGAACAATAAATTATTCCAATCACCGATTCGTATACGAATGTTATCACAGACCAATAGAAATTGGACTTGTAATTGATCACATTGATGGTAATAAACTTAATAATGAATTAACTAACCTTCGAGCTGTGACTCAAAGTGAAAATTGTCGGTTTGGTAATGCAGGTGGTACACGATTAGCTAAATCGGTCATGTCAGTAAATCAAGAAACAGGCGAGGAGATTGCATTTGAGTCGATGGGAGGTGCTGGAAGATATTTTCGTATTCATCAAGCATCGGTGCGATATGTAGCAGAGGGAATAATTCATGCAACATTTTCCTATCGATTTGGCGAGTGGATTGAGTTTTATTATATCCCAATAATACCAGACTCAGAAAAAAAAAATAATTAAATACTACAAAATTAATATAATGGACGAACAGATTATAAACGATATCATTGGAGAGATTAACAGTCTGAAAAGAAAGATAGATCTCCCATCGGATCTAGACATGAATAAAATCCGATCAGAATTCGAAACAATCATCCTAGGGAGACTCGAATACAAATACACCCTACCATCCGAATATAAATTAATAAAGAAGATCCAAACTGCGATGTACCAATCACTTGCAACAGTCAGTGATGATCACATCGAGGATTTTGTTAAATTATCAACGCTAGTAGAAAAAGCTAGATTGATTTTATCTGACGCATACGAATCAAGGAAAATTACAAGCTCTCGTGTCAGACAATTAAAAAGACTTGTCGATGAAAACAAAATTAGGGAATCTTTGATTCCTGAATCCTCATAGCAACGTGGTATGTATTACACGTTGCGTCATTTTGCAAAATAAAAAAAAAAGATTAATTTTGAAAATTCTCCTGGGTTTTATCATTTTTTTCGTTTGTTTTTTCCCTGGTATACAGATTTGAAAATCTATGATTTTACCAACAAGCTGATACTTAATGTTTCTCCACGAATATCAAGTAAATTTCCATCTTGATTTGTTATTTTGAAATTTATTCTTGATAATAATCGATTATGACATCGCAGATAAAACGGATTAACTGGCTCTTTTATTATCAAATAACCAGGAGAAACGTTAGGAGAGAATGTGTATAATATAAATCCCTGCTCCGCTCTTGATATTGCAGGATCAACATTATAACTTCCCTCTACAACATCAGCATGAAGATAAACAGCAATAACTTCGGTTATATTAACAATGCCAGGAGAAATATGACGGCCTTGTCCAAATCCATCGTTATCATGCATCAAGACTGATTCTGCTTGTGATTTCTTCTTAACCCACGCGTCGTGTAATTTAGGAAATAACCTATCAGTCGTATCAGTGATAAACTTTCTCATCTCATCAACGTTATAACCGGGAAACTTATAATTTGGCAGCGTTCTCTCGGTTAGATTATGTCGTTGCATAAACGCGTTAATAATAAAGCCCATACCAAAGACAGCGCTGTTTTGTATATAGCCCGTTGCTAGGTTGTTAATAAGTTCCATATCAGCGGCTAATTTATTTATCCGCTCTGTTGTTATTATAATTTCGTTACATGAAGTTTGTACGTTAAATACGCACTCCTGGAAATAATGTTCCAGTAGATTCTTTTGTTCTTCGTATTTGTCAATAATTTTAACGAATAATATTGTAATGCTATCCTCGAACAAATCCAACATAGCAACTGATCCTGATGAAAAATCAAAACTCGCCTTAGTTTTCTCATACTGATCAATATAATCCAAGTCAATTCCGTGGTAGTTTTTTTCATTGCTGATAAAGTCCGTCTTTTTCGGTTCTGGTGTTGTTATTTTACCAGGCGGAATATCGGGCCAACCCAATACTGTCCTTATTGATGAACGGTAAATATCTACCATATACGGCGATGATACTTCAATGATTGATGATAGTGTTGGTTCGTGTGCCAAAATTTTTATTCCTGGATCAGCTTTGCCAGTAATATTCGATATTCTAGTGTTGAATTCTTTATTAATCTGTTCAATTTCATAACTGCCTGTTGGTATACTAACGACAAACCAACTAGGAGTTCCATCGGCGTGTTTCTTATCAGCAACAACAAGTGAATTGTTTGATAATAATTTACCGAATGATTTCGATCTGATATTAGGCCAGCTGTTATAAACACGAAGTTGTATCAATGCCATTTCCTTGACGTTAATTGGAGTTGGAAATTCAACGTTAAATTCTGGATTAGTTGAACTTAGTGATATTAACGTTGTTGTCGGCGGTGTTGTGTTTGTCACGATCTGGACTAACTCGGACATTATTAATATTCATTTGTTCAATCTCCGAGTAAATATTTATCATCGAATAAAATTCTAGATCGGATATAACGCCGTCATTAAGACTTTCAGAAATCATCGATGATAACTTCGAATACGCGTCATTGATCTTAGTTAGTTTGTTTTTGTACGATAATAGTTTCTCACTTGTGCACGAAGATATTTTTCTCGCAATGATATTGAGAACGCCGGCTATTGTTGTTGTTGACGAGATTATTATCGTTGCTACGATTGGCGCGATTGTTGTTACCACGGATAAAACAATTCCAGCACCGGCGATTATAGCTGATGCAGCATAAACAACTATATCAATGGTAACTAATCTGCGCTGGTATTTTTTTATTTTTATTTGATAATTGTCAAGTAGTTTTCGCAACGAATCCTGCCATGATCGCGCCTGATTATATCGGTAATCCGATGCGGTCATTTATTAATTATTTATCTAACCAATTGGGCTGGGTTAATCTTCCTTCCAAATTGTCTCGGAAGATAAATACTCGAAAATTATGGTATAAGGAAATGTCCCCTGGATGTGTCTTGGTAGTGTTAATGTGAAAGTTTTAGCGCTATTTGCATTCATATAAATAACATAAGATCCAGGATAATATTCACGAGAGTTATTATTTGTTTCTCGTATCATAAAATTTGCTACAAATGAGATAACACTTATTCGATATATGCCACTAATTTGCGGAGTAAATGTAAATTCATCAGCATCAAATTTCCAAATTGCACTATCCATGTGAACCATAAACGGTATACGACAGAGTAAATTTTTTGTTACTACTTCATCAGGTATCGTGATACGTGCCAGTTCAGGAATATTCAACGATGATAGTTTTGTGTTGATGCCTTGAATTTCTCTGTCGTACAATGATGTATCAACCTTTTGGTCAATTTTTTCATCAAGTTTGTTTAACGCCGCCGTGATCCTTAACGCAGATAGTTCAAAAGTCGATGTATCGAATTTTTCTTCCATTGCTGTATTTATCTTGGTAATTTCCTCGTTGATAGATTTTACTTTCTCATTGATATCATCGATGGTTTTTTTATCGACTTTTTCTCCTATTGCTGTATTTATCTTAGTAACATCTGCGAGAATATCATCGTTGGTTTTCTTTTGTTTCTTTTGGATATTATCGTGTAATGTTTTATCAACTTTCTTATTTGCGATTTGACGTACCGTGTTAATATCTTCATTGATTTTAGTATTATCTTCAATGATTTTCTTGTGGAGGTCATCATGTGATGATTTATCGACTTTCTGATTCGCTAATTCACGTACTAAGTTAATATCATCATCGATTTTCTTGTGGAGGTCATCGTGTGATGATTTATCGACTTTCTGTTCACGAATTGTTTCAATATCATCACTGATGGATTTTGTTTTCTCGTCGTGTAATGATTTATCAACCTTTTCATTCATTGCAGTACTTATCTTTGTAACATCGGCGAGAATGTTAGTAACATCCCTGGTTGTTCTTGTTAGTTTTTCACCGAGATCATCGTGTGATGATTTATCAACTTTTTGATGCACTAATCCACGAACTGTTTCAACGTCTTTATTGATTTGATCAATATCATCATTAATAGATTTTGTTTTCTCGTCTTTCTGATTCATTAACACACGCATCGCATCAATATCAGCGCTGATTTTTTTTGTTTTATCGCTAAGATCGTCGTGTGATGTTTTATCAGCTTTTTGGAATGTTAGTACACATACCGCTTCAATATCTTTATTGATTTTTGCGATATCATCATTGATGGATTTTGTTTTTTCAGCAAGATCATCGTAATCACCTCCACGTAACGATTCGATGTGTTTATTGATTTTGGCAATATCATCATTGATTTTCTTTGTCGTCTTGCTAAGATCGTCGTATAGCACTTTATCGCCTTTCTTATCCATTGTGGTTTTTATTTCAGAAACGTCGGCGATAATATTAGTAATATCTTCGTTGATCTTACTCACCTTATCGATGAGATCATCATGCAATTCCTGATCAACTTTTTTCTTTGTTAGTTGATCTGCGACGAATGAAGTATCAGTTGTTTTCTTTATATTCTCATCAACTTTCTTGCTAAGTTGTTTTAAGGTTTCATCGAGTTTTTTAAGATCGTTAGTTAGTTTGGTTAGTTGCTTTGTAAGTTTTTCCTGATCTTCATTGTAGACTGCCTTATCCAACTTTAACAATAATGTCGCTGATAGTTCTGTATCAGATTTTTCTACGTCTGCGATATTTGCCTTCGATGGTAAACTTGTGATAAGATTAGTAACGTCAGTGATAGATTTTGTTACTGAATCTGATAACTGAGTAAATTGCTTGATGCGTTCGTTATATTCGTCTCGGCTAATCATATCAGTTATTTTGACATTGCTAGTTTGTAATCGCCCTTCGGTATTTTGAAAAACAGCAATTTCACCAGGATTTATCTCTGCCAACGATAGAAGATTGTTAATGTCTTTCTTGGTTGCAAACTTTGATGTATCGATGACATTTGTTTCTTCGTCTGTTTCTTTTTTCTTTCTAAAGAGAGATCTACCGTAAATGTCAACCATGATATTTATCTACGGTATATTCAAATAAAATTTTGTGATAAGGGCGGGATGATTTTGAAATTGCTTCTAGAACGTTAATTGATTCTGGACCACATATTGGTGGGTCTGTTAATGTTTGTGTTGGAAGCGTTGAATACCAAACTGGAAGTTTCAACGAGGAAATGTATTTGAAAAATTCATTCGGTGGTGCTAGTCCGTATGAATCAAAGTAAACTATTTCGCGAGGATTAATCGCGTAGGCAACCCAGTGAGTGCCAGGACCAGAATTTTCATCAAGGTTAATTATTCCTGTCTCGGTAGAGTTTGGTTTGTCTGGTAGTTGATCTCGCATAAACACTCCTCTGAAAAATCTTATTTTCTTTTTCTTTGCTTCATTGATTAAATCTAAATTTGATGATGGCGTGATAATCTTAGGCCGGATCCGTATATTGGAGGTCGTCCTAGTCTCAGGCCGGATCCGTGATGATATTTTTTTTTACCGTATCTTCCTCCGGTAACTTTTTCTATTATTTTTTTGCCTGCGAATCCAGCAGCTGCTGATGCTAGACCACCTAATATTGGGGCTAATAAAGGTAATAGGAAAGGAAGGAAGCCGCCTACTTTGACCATGTCTTTCACTGCGCCAATGGAGAGAGTTACATGAACACCGGAATTCATTGATCTGGCTTTGGCAAATCGTCCATGTTGACCTCGTGTTAGCGATAGTTTGTTAGGTCCACCGTGAATCTGATTATTTTTCAAGATTAATTTCAAACCTCGTCGCGCTGTTGTTGCTGCTTGAAGTTTTTTTATCTGACCTGGGGTCAGTGTTACGCTGACGTGTTCGTATGGCATATTAATAATCACTTAATCTAAATTTAGAATTTATCACATGTTTTCCACGGGTGCATCGATGACTCTCATTCTACCACTGATGCCTTCTAGGATCATTGTTCTATCACTAAGAATAACCGCGATGGCTCTTGCTGGTCCTCCTGTGTTAATTCTGGCTTTGAAATGAATATCGACAACTGATTGTTTTACCAAATCAAGATGTTCCAGGGAAAAGTAATAGATGGGATAAAGAGTATTAAAATCTAACTGTGATATTTGCAATCCAGTATCGATATTTTGATCGCGACCCATGAAACTTAGTAACTGATGATACGCGCGTGCCGTGGAGTAATTGGTAAAATTAATAGCTATTTCCTCGGATGGTTCTTGTTGGCCGTTTATTCTCAATGAAACGTTTGTTGCCTCTAATTTATCAAATATCATGTGACTATGAGTTTGATCGTATCTATTTGAATTTTGAAGAACAACGAAGATATGCCTGGGTGCTGAAACACCTTGTTGTGACGCAATTCGCCAAGTATATATTCCATTAAGATTGAAATCGGCGGAGGAGTCGGTTGTTGTTGTTAGCCAGGACATGATGGATTTTCCCCCTTGATTCATGAATGATAATAATTTTTCTTCCTCGCGAATTGATGGTGTTACTGCTGGCATCCACAGAGTAATTTTAGTTAACGTTACTTTACCAGCATCACCAGCATCTCGCCAGATGGCTCTGTCAGCACCCGCGACATCTCGAATAAAGGAAATTGTATGCTTTGCTCCATAAATAACTTTTCTAAAATGCTGGCAAAATCCAAAAATATGAGATAATGGAATCGCACAAGAGAAATTATTTTGATCTCCAATTAACATTTTCTTTCGCGTGGCAAATCCAAGATTGTAATTGGTATTGATGCTAAGTGCTACAGGGACGGCGGTGGCGGCGGCGGCAACGGCGGCTTGATTTGGTATACCAAAAGTAATTGGAAGATGATCAGGAATATTAGTATTATCCTTCGCGAACATCATACTAGGACCGGCCGATTTGGTAAAATCATCCGAGTACCTTGCTAGACCTATAATTGTCGTTGCTATATCAACATTGTCATTGATTGATTCAATCTCTCTTCCGTCAATCATGTAAGTAGCGCTCTTGAATAACGCCATGATACCGTTGTTGACGAATCCAACTTTAAAATTTGCATCGTAGTTGGTATTATCAGCTTTATTAAGAATCCCAACTACCTCGATATATGCCTCAGATGGAAGAAAATATCTTGTTGTATCGTGAACTTGAATTTCCTTGCGATTAAGTGTATTTGGTTCAACTACATCATACGATAAATACTGAAAATCTCGTATTGATGTGTCCCTGCCTACAGGCTCGTCCATATCAAATACTTCATTTGACACTTGTGCGAACATTATTATTAATGATATCGTCTAAAACGAAGACCATCTCCTGAAATGAAACTTGTGTTTCCAAGATTTGTGTTTGCAATTTCATGTGCTAGATTTGTGTTTGCAATTTCATGCGCTAGATTTGTGTTTGCTAGATTTGTGTTTGCAATTTCATGAGCTAGATTTGTCTTAGCAACTTCCTGTGCTAGATCGTTTATTTTCTTATTTGCTGCGTCGTTTATGGTTTTGCTAATTTCGGGTGGCATTTCACTGGTGATAGGTAATTTGACGGGTCGTTTTTTACGTATTAAATTTAATATTTTACTTTTGACAGCATTGAAGCCTTTACTGGCCAAATTACCAATACCAGAAACAGCGGTCTCGCCGATCTTTCCTATTGCTTTTAATCCTAATTGTTTGATCGCAGGACCAATTTTAGGTGCTACTCGAGTGACGAGACTTCCAATGATATCGCCGAATCCATTGCCATGAATATATTTGTATACTGGCAATCTAGAGTTAATTACGCGGACCTGTCTTGGTCTGCGTTGATGTTTGTGAATAATCATATTATTTCAATTGTGTTGTTTTAATCAATGAGTTCATCGATAAGTTCCTTGTAAATATGAGAATCAATTACACCGCCGCGAAATAATCGCTGACAAATATCTGATGCTTCGTTGATTATTTCGCGAGAGTTATTTCCAGCTCGTTTTCCTCCGATTAATACTTCGAGGCGAGATACGTCATTGACAACACTGTCAGGGCAAACCGAATATCCGTGTCCTGTTTTTGGTTTCTTAGATAATGTTTTTTCTTCCCGATCTAATTTATTTATTTTTATTACAAAATTTATGTAACCAGGGTCGTTTGGGTTAATAGGTTTATTCACAGAAGCAAAATACACATTACGGACCCATTCGTCTTTTGACATAAGTGAACGAGAATAATGCTGTCTCAAATATTTTTCCGAGTCTATAAGACCAAATCTAGCTATTTGAATTAATTTATCTTCGTCACTAAATTGTTCAAGAGCATCGTCAGTAAAAATATTTGATAATGTAAACGGTTTTTTTTCAATTTTTGGAATTTCCTCTGGTTCGGTTTCAATTTTACTAGATGAAGGTAATAATGCTTGTTCCTGACCAACTTCTTTCTCATGTCTATATTCTTCATATGTAGCATTTAAAAATTCAGAATATTCTGGATCATTTTGTTTAACCATTTTGACACCACTGTACACATAATATATCCACCTTGTCCATTGCATAAATGTTACATTTTCAGCTTTACCGGGTTTCATAAATTTTTTTCGTTCTGCTTTCTTATAATTTTTTGAAGCAAATTTTACAACATCATCCGTACTCATTGATTTTATCATTGCGACAGTATCATCGGTAAATTTATCGGCACCTGACCTTACTTCTGCTTGTTCTTCTTCTTCTTGTTTTGCTTGTGCTTGTGCTTGTTCTTCTTTTTCTTGTTTTGCTTGTGCTAGTGCTTGTGCTTGTTCTTCTTTTTCTTGTTTTGCTTGTGCTAGTGCTTGTGCTTGTTCTTGTGCTTGTGCTTGTGCTTGTGCTTGCTGTAATTGATCTTGCAACGCTTGTGTTTGTGCTCGCACCTGTGCTTTTGTTCGTGCTTGCTGTAATTGATCTTGCAACACTTGTGTTTGTGCTCGCGCTTGTGCTTGTGCTTGTGCTTGACGTACTTGAGTTTGTTCTTGATGAATTTGATCAAGCTGACCAGGAACAACTCGAGTGTGTTGCTCGATATCTTTCATCATAGGAATAACCCCAAGGTCTCTAAGTTCCTTATCTTTCTTTTGTTTGCCATATGCGACTTGTTCGATAACTCCAGTGACTGGACTTAACCATTTTGATGATACCTCACCAATATGATATTGTGAATCGTCGTACTCACGAACTTTTTTCTTAAATAATCGTTTTGTTGGAATAAGTTTCTTTACTGCCGCTAATTCTTCTCGCGCTAATCTGGCAGAATGAGGCTCTCCAACTGTGCTAGTTTTTCGACTCATCTTATTTTCAACTATATTGTTTTATTGTAAGATAAAATTAATATCCGCAGTCTTTTTCTTGCAATCACACACAAATTTTACTATACCCCCCCCCCAAAAACTGCTGTTTTTTTTGTATCTGAAAATTGCACTCCGGGTCGAATTTACGCAAATTAATTTTCGTAGAAGGCTTTATTTCTGCTTTCTGAGGCTTCTACGGAGAAAGTTTGCGTAGGAGGGTTAATTTTATCTGAGCCACCTGGTCTGTAGAACTTCCCTGCTGCTAGGAGTTTCATCTTCTTAGGGAAGTATGATCCATCTATAAATTTACAACTTTTCTTTTTATCATTGGCAACAAGGTTTCTAAAATTTGTTATCACTTTGCTCTGTTCACTCACTTAGGTGCCTTGATACCTACCTGCACTGGTTTACAGTGGTGTTCTCTCATATTGCTATAACAATATAATTTTCACTGTGTCCCAATTCATACAGTATTGTCTTGTCACAGCATCTACTTCATAGTTGTATTTGTGATACTTTACCGATTTTTACATGTACACATCACTGGGCCTTTCCTACATTAGTAACACTGTCTGACAATGGATATTGTAGTGTCCTCTTCCTAAGTATCAATAATGATGCTTCATTGCCTTTTTTATACAGGTTTTTTGTGTACTTTAGAAAACTCATTTATATTACCATATAGCTTCCACATTGGTCGGAGACATACAGGTAAGTTTTCTATACATGGTTTTCCCATAGCATCCACGTCACACAAGTAGTTTCTATAAGGGATGCTTCAGTGATTTTTTGTCCTATATTGGCAGTAAAAAATTGGCCTTCCTGCAGGTAACTTACTAGAACTGGTTATTTAGCATCCATATCATAATTATAGCAATGCTCTAATCTCTACCTGTACAGGCCAAATGAGCCATTTTACAGGTAACTCTGCACACACACTTGTATATGTATATACTACATGTATATGTTGTCTTCTCTATTTTGTCTTACAGAATAAGAATGTGGTGAGACCGGTCTGAGAGCCACACTAAATGTGAAGTTTTCTCTGTCATTCTTTGAACACATGTGAGACTGGTATATTAAGCACATCAATTCTGTGGGTACTAAGGGGAAGGCACAGAAGCATAGCTTGAGTAGTGAAAATATTAGTTTGCATGCAAAGGTTTTGTAACCATGTCATTTACTGGGGAGTGAGATGGAGAACTACAACAGCCTCAGTTATTCTTGCATATCAGAATTACGGACTGGCTGCATGGATCAATATCCTGTAACCTGTCCTGACCTCAAAACTGGACATCATGTCAGGCAAGATGCCATGTTCCTCAGCCATTTAACTCTGGGCCATGACCACAATTGTTCTACCAGAAAAACTTGTCCAGTTCCACAACTCATATAATGCTTGGCATTTTCTCAGTATGGTGCCAAGTTAGTTTAGTGCCTTAATACCCAAGAACCTAGTTCATGAACCCACTTATACAGTAGACTAACCTGCATAGTGCTGTTAGGCACTTTCTGCAGACAAAGTCCAGTTTATACAGACACCCTAATGGATTAATCTAACCAACATAGTGCAGCTAGGCACTTCCTTTAGACATTGTCCAGTTTATATAGGCACTCTCATGGATCAGTCTAATCTGCATGGTACTCCTAGATACTTCCAGCATATGATGTCTAGCATGGTACTCCTAGACACTTCCAGCATATGTCTAGCATGGTACTCCTAGACACTTCAAGCATATGATGTCTAGCTTGGTACTCCTAGACACTTCCAGCATATAATATCTAGCTTGGTACTCCTAGACACTTCCAGCATATGATGTCTAGCTTGGTACTCCTGGACACTTCCAGCATATGATGTCTAGCTTGGTACTCCTAGACACTTCCAGCATATGATGTCTAGCTTGGTACTCCTCGACACTTCCAGCATATGTTGTCTCGCTTGGTGCCTCACTTTCCAAGAGATGTCTCTTTATTCATCCTCAAGATTTTGCCACCCAAAGGAAGTCATTAATTAATGACACCTTGGAAATAATGGGATCTTACTCATACCTTGTTGCAAGTGTAGTGAACCACCATCCTCATCATTCTTCTCCAACTTCTTTGCATATAGCTCAAGAGACATTGGCTTCACTACTTTAATTTTTTTTAAACAACAAAAATTGACTATCAAGTTTCCTTCTCATGATTAGATCTTACTATGTTGAATGAAACTCAACCATACAGCCTTCAACTGATGAAGTTTTCTTCCCACTCCCATCAGAGTTCTGCCCACCTCATTCCTCTTTTATCACCTGCCAACATCAAGAGATCAGTGACTGCAGAATAATCATCTTTCAATTGCTTCTTCAGTCTGATAAAATTACTAATATTTTGTACTGCTTACATTGTCAGTTACAGACCCCAAGAATCTACAGATGATTTTTCTGAAAGAGGCCTTTCCACAGATTCAGGTGTTGGTGGTTCCACAATCCCCACACACCAGTTCCACAATCCCCACACACCAGTTTTCCATTTGGATACCCATCAGTTGATTCGTAATGTCATGATCATGGGATTGACATTGCATCTAATATCTGTGGTGATATTTCAGTAGGCAGAACACCACTTACCTTCTCCCACCCTGAATCTCACTGGACACACATAGGAACATATTTATTTATAGAATGGCCAACTTCATAAACATAAAGGCCCAACAATAGCAGTAACAGCAGCTGTGAACTTGTAACAGGTAGAATGAGGTACAATGCTTTCTACCTCCACCCTTTTTAAAGACCATCATAGGCCAACTACCCTCACAACTTTAGGCATCTAATCACCTCTTTAGCGATCAGTTTGACAGAATGTGCAACAAACCACCATGGATATATTCTTTCCATCTCTCACATTCTCAGATACAGTGAAGGGATTTGCAAGGCAACCAACAAAGGGATGCTGCACCACATCTCTTGAGCACAGACAACTGGAAAGCAGTTCTTCTGAATTTACAACTATCAAAAACCACAGGGAGAGCACTTGTTTTTGCCAGCATTTCCATGAGACCCTCCCCCCAGCTGAAATGACATACTTTAATGCCCACCCCCACCCACCCCAAGCTATCACAGATACTTCTGTTAATTTTGGATTTCACCTGTCCAATGGCACTGGATCCCAAGTGAAATTTATTATGGGTATAACCTGGCTAACAAGATACCATTTGAACTGCTCTCAAGAGCTTAATTCTGACAAGATTGGTCAGTATCACTCACCCCCCACCCACCCACCCACCCCCCGCTTTCATTGCCATGAACAAGCTACTATTTGTGGGTAATTAGACTTTGGTAATAATTCATGTCTATCTGGACACTTCATTTCAAGGTCATCTAAGGACCCAGTGTGAGCTCAGAAGTGGTATCTGAGGAAGACCGAACCATTGTGCTGAGGGAGATAATGCCTCTTCTTGCCCTCAAAAAAGGGGGAGGATGATATATCAGCACAGACACTTTCATCCTGGATAAAGTGGGCTATCTGTTCTGCATATTGGAAAAAACCCCACACCACTGAATTTGCTTTGCATCTTAGCTCACAAAGCTTGGACAGTTGCCACAAACATTACATATGAGTGCAACTGTTCTTAAACTGTTATTATCATGCTGTGGGATGGAAATCCAAGTACACTTCTCCAGTTTTTATTTCAGAGATAATTCAGTCTAAAAGGCTCAACTCACTATGATGGGACCTATACCCAAGGTGCAAAATGGTCACTTTTCCAGGTTGTTTGACAGCTTAATAAGGGTGTGGCTTCACTAGTAACACTGAATTTCTGGGAGGGACATTTTTCCCTTTTGATGCTGATTCCTGACATATGGAGTATATTTTCCAGTTGGGTTATCTAGAAGCTGTCTCACATACCTTAGGGGATCAGAGATAGTATTTCCAGGGTAAGGGGGGGGGTATCTCCCATCACCTCTTATCTATTCTCCTAAGGTATTATGATTAGGTAACATATTTGAAGAAGAAAAACCATTTTTTTCTTCTAATAAAATATATTTCTTCAATATTACCCAATCAAAATACACATACACCCTCACAGCCTCTCTGCAGTTACATCCATATAGAGAGCATGCATTCCACTCTACTAATAACTGATGATTTCACAGGATTTGGAACCAAATCCAGTGTCGTGGGGATATTACTCTAACTCCCACCCAGGTGAGCAGATAACTTTTAGCATTTGAGCTAAGACATTAATCTGAGAGGGCTGGATTTGCAAGGTAGTAGTAGTAATCTTAAGGTATTATAATTGGGTAAATGTGATCAAAGAAACATTGTATTAGAAAAATTGGGCAGGTTTCCTCATGTACCATTAGCCCATTCTTACAGTGAAACTTTAAGTTTGATATCATGTATGTTTTTAATTATTTTGATGACATGGACCTTACCTTTCTCATGGTATGATCCCTAGTACCAGTCATGTGATGAATATTGTTGGGTTGAAACAGAATCTCTATTGGGTTTGCACCAGCACAACTTAGTTGAGGATTACATAATGTTTTCCACAAGGCTTTCATGGGCAACCTGAAAAATAATGTAAGTCCATGACTAGCATTTCCTTGTCCCAGCAAAAAAACTAGATTTTTTTGTTCTCATCCATTTGTTCTTAAGAGAGGAAAGAAAAGTAAATTAAGATTCTTTTTGTGTTTTATCATATCATGAATCTATCTTACTGCAAAGAAGCAAATTATTTAATTATGACAATATCAAAATGTGTCTTAAAATATTATGACATTATCAAAACATTACATGATAATTGACACAAAACTAGACGAGATAAATGGTTGAGAAATTGAGAAATATCATTTCAATGTTATCTGGTGTCCATATTATGGGAACTTTTTATTTCAGTTTTGGGAGAGGTACATTACTTACGTGCATGGTTGCATCTGATCACCATCAGAACTTGCATGTTGGCCTATTTATGGATTTATAAGAGCCCATTTGGTTGTGGGGCAAAAAGTTATAGGTGACGGTCACAGGACAATGTATTTCTTAATGGATAATTAATAAATTTTCATTTTTTAACTGCCACTCTCTCATTTTGTTACTTCTGTCTTTTACCATTACTAAATTTAGTCTTGTATTTTTCTGTCAAGTTCTTCTCAATGTTTCCACAAAAATGAATAAAAAACTAAAGTGCAGTTTCTGTGATCATTTCAAATAATAATACTGAAATAAATGCAAGTATTCCAAGTTAGATACTGTATTTCAGTTGTCATTTTTTTTAAAACAACAGCCATCCATTGCATTTTTTGCACTTATTTGAATTATATGGTTTATTTTTTAAGCCGTGCTGTGTGCCACAGATGAATATGGACACAAATATTTCCTCCATGGGCCGGTGAAACATCCGGATTATGCTGAATTTATCAAAAGGTTCAACAGCTTTCCAAGACTGCCATCTTCTGTACCCAAGACGTCCAGGGAACTTGCTTCTGCTGGCTTTTATTTTTTAAGTAAGACTAATAAAATAAAACAAGAAATTGTCAAAATCGTTGCCACTTGACCCTTGTACAAATTATGTATAAATTTTTGGAGTTCTCTGAATTCTTGCAGATTGGTCAAATTGCTAAAGTAATGTAATCATGTTTTGATAATTTAGTATATACTGTATGTTTTATATTGATCTTTCATCAGAATTATTGGGACACAGTCAATAAATTTAATTCAAAACAGAGAGCAGTGTATTGAATGAGTGATTAGTTTTTGAGAAATCTCATTAAATATTACATATGTCTGATACCTCAGGAGAACCTGATCAAGTTGCCTGTTTCTCTTGTGATGTTGGTTTCCGAAACTGGGAACCAGATGATGACCCACGGGAGGAGCATGCACGTCGATCCCCAAACTGCACCTATGTGACACAAGTCCTGTGTTCCCGGTCTGTGGTATGTTAAAAAAAAAACTCAGTGAGAAAAATAAGATATTTTTTTGCCTTCTTTCATCACTATAAAATATTCTTGAGGGGCCGAAGGGTACATTAAACCAAAGCTGCTTTTGTATTAAGTTTTGCCCATCTTACATGTCCTACATAATATTTTCTACTTCTCCAGAACCATTAAGCCATTTTTTGGACAAATTTTGTAGTAAATGTTCTTCATGACATGCTGGGGGGATCCCATGGGGACAAATTGGCTTCCTTAATGTATCTTCTCCACAACCTATTGGTCACTTTTTTGCTTTTTTTTAAATTATTTAAAAATGTTGTCTATGGCATGTTTTAGCTAATGTTTGTTTTTGATAGCTTCACAGAAATTATTTACCTTCCACAGTAACCAGGTTGACTCCATATGTCAGATTACAACTAAATGTAAGATTATGCAGTTATCACCCTTGTTTTTTTACCCAAGGTAACATGGCATATGTGATGGGTGGACAGTTCATCATTTGACCTCAAATTGATTTACCATTCTGAAGAAAGGTGAAATTACCTTGATGAAAAAAATGAAAGAATTAATACATTCTAAGTGTTCAAAAACACCTTTTAAACTCACCTTTACAAAGTATTGAGGAATTATTGAACTGCCGTCAGTGTCCTATAAAAGCAAATACATACTGTAAAACCTGACTTGATGTTTGGGTTTTAATAATTGTAACATCGATAAGTCATTAAACACCACAAACATTTTATTAAAGACAAAGACTAAAAGCTCATTCAATCCAGACATTATAGATTGATTCGGTGACAAATAACATATTTGACTGCTACAGTGAAACCATTTAACACATTAACCCCTGCCGACGAGTTTACGTGGCAGGAGGTAGTAGCCTACTGCTGAGTTCTGTAGCATCAGGGTCATGTGTGATACACTAAAGTGGGTAGTATTATAGAAAGGTAGACAGATGTAGTTCTACAATGATATCAAATAATCTAGAAGTTCAAGTTGCACTACAAAATACAGGGGAAAAACATCATTTTTTGGACCCGATTTTTTTCCACCCCAAATTCGCCCATGGTCAGAATCCAACTTTGTGTCTGGATTTTAGACTTTTTGGTCTCAGATCTAAGGCAGACCAGTATGAACTGCAAACAGACTGATGAACCTTTGCAAAAAGTAGGATAAGATGGGCATTTGGAATAAAGAGTAGTCTTGATATGAAAATAATGGGTCCGTTAAGCAAAAAAAAAAAAACAGAACTCCAACTTTTACCCTTCTGCTCATGCACAAGCCAAATAGTCA
The DNA here is from genome assembly GCA_028554795.2 of Sinohyriopsis cumingii. NCBI lineage: Eukaryota > Metazoa > Mollusca > Bivalvia > Unionida > Unionidae > Sinohyriopsis > Sinohyriopsis cumingii. The sequence continues at coordinate 56,819,638 of CM068824.1, forward strand.
ATGAAAACAATGTTTCTAACACAACTAGGCATTAGGTTATTTGAAAATCACTGGAAGTTGATGTATTAGGATGTATTCAGAAATAGCTTTCAAGATGTGTTTCCTACTCGAATTTCAGGCAAAAACAACAAAACCGTTCAGGGGTTAATGTGTTAGGAAGGTTTCTAATCATGATCTTATTGGGGTTAAAATAAAGAAACAATACGCATTGTTGAATTGACTGTGTACATCTTTGATTGCTTCCCTTGAAGAAGGAATAATTAGTGACATTGGGGATTTAGATGATCCTGGCACAACAGTGGCAGTTAGAGACATGTACTTTAGTCTGGTTTATGGTCTAGTTTATGATGCTACATGCATGACCTGTAGGTTTTAGAAAACTATTAGCCAGTCTAAACGTTTTTTTTAGAACAAATCCTTCTAAGTGGTTGTGTTAAGAAAGGATTAAATAAAAAGGTCAGTGTGTTTATTTCGATTCTTGTAATGCAGTCATTCATTCTTTAGAACAATATGCACTTTGCCTGCAGACCCTCCATGGTTGCAAGGGATTTAATAAAGGTCACTGGTGTTTATCTATGATTTTTAGATGTGGTTTTTCATGGCAGTGTTGAACTGCTGACTTATATAAAAAAATAATGGTCACTGGTCATGTTCCACATTGCTTTCTCATAACTAGATTTTTATAATTGATCCATTCATGACAAGTGTGGTTTAATTATTTATTAATTTTCACTTTATTTTTCATTTTATTTAGAAACAAACTCAAAGCATACTTTATCAGATTTTAAATAAACGTTATGCTCACCATGGAGGTAATCTTGTAATGGCATTTTGTCTTCAACCTCAAATTTTTCTTATAACTTTGGAAATTTTTTAAGAAAGCTCTTAAACTTTACAATTTAATGTTTCTTCTAACCCTGACTACACCACTACGAAAATGAAGGTCAATGTGACAAAATAGCATTTGGGTATCCGTTATGCCTAGAATAAGGAAATGTAGTGAAGGATTGCCTCATGATCAGTAGTACTCCACCTGAATCATAGCAAAAGTTCATTCTTCAGTGATTTTGGTGAACTTTTGTTTTCTTTTAACCATTCATGCTAGAACCACCAAACTAGAAGATTGTATACAATCTATTAGTAATACACCTGTGCAAAAAGGTCACAATTTACCAGATTTTTGTACTTACCTCATGACCACATACATGTTTAGCATACTGTGAACATACTATCCTATCTAGAAAATGGGATGCATCTTGATCAACACTACTGCCTCACAACAGAAATAGGTTATTATGACATATGTTTTATGGTTGATTGACATGGGCTAAATTTTGTAATTGATGTTCATTTATCAGGCAGTATTCATACTAAAATCATGGAATTGCTGAAGATATGCATCTCTGCTTGTACCAAACCCATACAACAAGAATAGTTCATTATGACCTACATTTCATATTTCACTGTTTTTTGGTTAAGGTTTTGCATTTAGTTAATGGTTTTTGCCTGATATATAAATATAAATATATATATATATATATATATATATATATATATATATATATATATATATATATATATATATATATATATATATATATGTGTGTGTGTGTGTGTGTGTGTGTGTGTGTGAATAAGTACAGAACTTAATTAGACGACTGCATGTTTTTAATATGAGGCCTCAGCTGTAGTGGCTAATCAAAGTAAATACTGATGCATGAACTTATAATGCTTTTAATGCTGGCTGTCTCTCTATGGTTAGTCTAAGTACGTGATTTAAAATCTGACTTATTGGTAATGACAATGATAATAGCTTTTAATACAGATTTTAAGCACAATGCATAAACAGCAACAAAACAAACAGAATTTAACTCAGGCTTTTAGCTGTACTGGTCATAGACCAGAAGAGCTTATGGGATGACCTATTGTCTGATTCCATACATCAGATTTACTATAGCTACTTCTCCTGAACTGCTTGGCCATGAAACGTTACAGAACATTCATCCCACTGTCTAGTTGGTCCTAAATGAAAATTGTGTTGTTCAGACGTGCAATATCGCCACCGCAGTAGCCATCACTTCTTGAACGGATGGTCATATCAACATGTTGTTTTCACTAAAAGACTTCGGATGTATAGTTGGTCCTAAACAAAAAATGGTACCAATATGATGTCCATCTTGAAAAACTTGTTATATTGCAACTCCTCATGTATTTAAATTCACATTGACAAGTGATTTTCTCCAGAAGACTAACAAAGATGTCTATTTGGGCCTAAATGAAAATATTTCTGCCTGTACATCTGATATGGCCACCACAGTGGCCATCTTTCTAATATCAGCGATGGGGTTTCACTGAACGACTTCTTAAGATGTCCGGTCGATCATAAATTAAATGGTGATGATCTGATGTCCAATATGGCCAATATGATTACCTTATTTAACATCTTTCTTCTTCAAATACATTATCCTATCATAATAATTTAACTACTACAACCTCAAAAATCCAACCCTCCCAGGCTAAAACTTTTTAGCTCAAAAGCTAAAAGTTACCTACCCACCTAGGTGCCAGTTAGAATGAGCAATCTCCCCTTGATACAGGAATTGGTGCCAAATCTTGTGAAATTTCAGTTTCTACTTCCACTCCTGCTGAGTAGCATGTTGTCTACAGACAGAAAGACCTTGCAAAATCCATTCAAGCATTTTGAGAGTTTTCTGCCTCAAAATATGTTGGAGAAATTTCATCTTTCAAAGGAAGTATACCCGATCTATGAATTTCCAACTTATCTGTTCTTCCTATTGCCAATGACAAAGTTTTCTAACTTACATTGTTATCACTTTTCCATATTTACACACTTATGGTAGGTGCCTTTGGTACATACCTGCATGGGTCACAATGGCATCCCCTCACATTGCTATAACTGTATTAATAAGTGCAGTTCTGGTGTGCAATATAGAAAACTCAATCATAGGCCAAGCTAACCTTGCAACCTAAATCATCTAATCTCCTCTTTACTGATCAGGTTGACAGAATTTGCAACAAGCCACCAAGGATACATTCTTTCCATCCATCACAGTCTCAGCTACTGTGAAAGGAATTTCAAGGCAACAAACAACAAAAGGTCACAGGGAGGTCCCCAGAACACAGGCCAGTGGGAAGCAGTCCTACCAAATTTACAACCATTGAAAACCATAGTTCTCCCGAACTAAGTGGAAAGAGTCAGAGGGAAGTCGACCATTTTTGCCATCATTTCCATGAGACCCTCCGTATCTCAAATGACATACATTCACACACCCCTTATCACAGATCCTGGTAGAGAGCAGGCTCCAATCTTTTGTTGCTGAATGGGGAAGATTTACCATGATGACATGAGGACTCAACATGTGGTTTCAAGAGAACTTGGTATCATCCAGCACACCTCCGAAGCCTTTGACCAGAGTTCCTTCAGCTGCAAATCAGCACCTATCACCTGATAATCAACCTAAGAATATTAAATCAGCTTTTTAATGTTACTAGGTTCATGATGGAATGCAACAAATGATGTCTATTGTGGAGACTACACACTTAGTGTGAACCTTGCAAGAGGTGTGACTTCACGTCCCCACTCACACAGCTTCCAGATGTTCAGTGATTCACCCCAACAAAAAACCAACAGGCTACAAAACAGCAGGCTAGTTATATTTTGGAGCAAGACATAATTTCATGTGTTACCCTCTTTCTCATTCTCAGTATCCTTGTCAACAAGGACATCTCCAACCTTGAACCCTTTCTTTCCCCCAGGAATGAGAATTGAAGTAATGCAGTGGTAGATTCCTTGCCTATATGGAGCAATCCATCCGCTAGAGAATTCCTTCATCTCATGGATTTTGCTAAATGCAGACCTCTTAGTCCTAGATCACTTTCTTGAGTTCCCTTCACAATGATTATGTGGTCCAAATGGAGACCGAACCTTTGACCATTGGACCAACTTCCACAATCTGCATAATATAAGGTTGCATCATGAAGGCAGGCGAACCACACTGGACTCGCATCAGTGATACCTCAGCAAGTACATCCTCCGGCAATCATGAACAGTATGGCTGCAAACAGAGAGGACTCATGCTGCAAGTCTATTATCATTTTGGGATGTCTTAGGCGTGTGGCCCCCTCAGGATCATTACTTACATGTCAAAATTCTTGAGATAGCAACTGTTTTGAAAGGTTTTTATTGGTGACTGGAGAAGATACATGGGAATGGTGTTCTCATTCTGTCTGACAATTCCACAGTGGTGACTTGTCTCAAACTTCAAAGTGGAACCAAGTCCCCAGACTTTTGTCATCCTCTTTGTTATTTTCTAAGTGGTGTCCTCAACAACAAATTCATGTCTAAGTTTGATGTATCCTAGGCTGGCTAATGTATTGACAGATTCATTGTCCTGCAAAAATGAACTAATACAATGGTTCCTCTTTTTTCACTAAATAGATGCTCCATGGGATTGGCCTATGGTATGCGTACTTCTGACAAGATTGAATGACAAAATCCCAACCTTTGTCATACCATGCCCGGATCCAAAAGGCCTAGATAGTTGCTGCTCTTTCTGTAGATTGGAATGGCTAAATGTATACACTTCTTTCTGTAGATTGGAATGGCTACATGTATACACTTCTTTCTGTAGATTGGAATGGCTAAATGTATACACTTCTCCAATCCCTCAGGAATCATAAGGATCAAAGCATCTCCTCATCGTGATTACTCTACTCAAATTGGAAATCTTGGCTCTAGCTCATCAATCTCACAACAGAATCACCAGGAATTGAGATATTCCCTCATCTGCTTTAAGCAACTGCAATGGCATTAGTGTTACATCCCAGCCCAGAGTTACCACACCTGCATGTCTGGATCTTATTAAAGTATGACCTTAAGAACAACCAGTTCTCACACATAGTGGTGGAGTATCCTGCAAGTGAGTTTTACATCTACCTTCAAGGTGTATAAAGGCAATGGAATACACAAACCCCTTTATACCAATGTAGGCATCTATACCTCATTAGCTAACTTCCTATGACTCTTTGACAAGAAACAGTTAGCAACAATTAAACCTACTGCACATGATCAATGGCACACTGTGTCATCATGGAAGAGAGGATATTGGACAAACCAGCGACCTGTAAAATCTTAAGCTAATTTTGGATTTCACCTGTCCAATGAGACTGAATTCTTGCATAAGTGGAATTTGTAATGGGTATTAGCTTCGCCAAACAAGACACCATTTGAACTGCTCTCAAGTGCTTAATTAGTTAACCTCTCATAGAACCCCACTGCTTTGGAGATAGACAGGTAAAATTGGCAAATACATTTTGTATTGGTGAACCCATCTGCATGCAGTTCCGACAAGATGGATTAGTAATTTGCTCATAAAGACCATGATTTCATTGTCAAGAACAGGCTACCATTAGTGGGTAATCAGATGTTGATAATAATTCCTGTCTGCTTTCGACACTTCATCTAAGGGTCATCTACAGAGCTCAGTATGATCTCTGGTATTTAAGAAAGATTGAGCCATTGCATTGAGGGAGATCATGCCTCATCTTGCCTTCAAAAAATGGGGGAATGATGATATATATAAGCAGACATTTTTCATCATGAATCAAGTGGGCTATCTGTTCCACATATTGGAATAACCTCACTCCAGTGAATTTGTTTCACATATCGGCTCACAAAGTTAGAACAGTTGCCACAGGCATAACATATGTGTGAGACTGTCATCTGTTATTATCCATGCCATGGGATGGAGATCTGAGTACACTTCTCCAGTTTTTATTTTGAGATCTTTTCATCTTAAAAACTTCAGTTTGATCTGGAGGAACCTTTACCCATGGTGCAAAAGGTTACTTTTCAGGGTTGTTTGATAGTTTGATAAAGATGCAGATTCAGCACTACCACTGGATTTCATGATAGAAATTGTTCCCTTTTGAGGCTGCTCGATGACATATCGCATCTTTTTCCAGTCGGGTTGTTGAGAAACTGTCTTACATACCTTAGGGGACTGAAGGTGGTCTCTCCAGGGAATCTCCTTCCACCTCTCACCTATTCTCCTAAGGTATTGTGATTGGGTAACATATTTGAAGAAGAAGCAAAAAAATTTATATATAGTAAAATAGGTTTCTTTGTTAATACTTACCTAATCATAATACACATATACCCTCCCAGCTTCACCGCAGTTACATCCATAGAGAGAGCATGCCTTCCTCTCCATTAGTAACTGACAATTTCAGGGGATTTGATACCAATCTCACTATCGTGGGGAGATCACTTTAAGTGCAACCTAGGTGGGCAGATAACTGTTAGCTTTTCAGCTAAAATGTTTTAGCCTGGGAGGGCTGGATTTGTGAGATAGTGGTAGTTCTAGGTTATTATATATGTATGTGTGTTTGTGTATTAGAGTTGGGTACTGCTGTATTTTTGAACATACCATGATATGTACCATGGTATACTGCAATTATATTAGGAACCAACAATTTATTTTCTGGGGCAGAGAAGTGAGATTTTTCTTACAAATTTCTGGCTCTTAGATAGCTGAAAAAAATATTTGGGTCAGATTTATAGCATAATGCCATGATGTTATATATATTATATTTCTTTTTGAAAAAAAATAGCTAATTATCTTGAGATAAAAGAAAAGAAAATGTTTTTGTTCGAAAGAAATCTTCTACCCTTAAAATTAAATAGTACCTTATAGTAGATGAATTTTTATGCGTTTGTTAATTGTTGTTTAAGTTGTGATCTAGAAACTCTAACAGATGAGAGGTGATTAAGTTTAGGGGCCATCCATTTAGTATGTACACATGGAGGGGGAGGGGGGGCTTAACCCAAATACATACGCTTGTGTATGGAGAGGGTGTCTACTGATAATGTATGTATGCATAGAAAATGGGGTGGCGGGGCATGAAACCTTGATAATAATTTGTCTAATACGTAACCTGTTTTACTGGGATCAGTCTGCGTTTTTAATTTTAATTTTTAAAGTTATGCGGTTTATTTCTTTGATGCAGCCAGACATTCAGTGTCGGTGTACTATGTTTTATTAAACATGTTAATATTATTAATCTTGGTCATTTCTGTATGGATTAAATATAGGCCATTCTATAGAATTCGGGGGGTGGGGGTGCATCAAGCATACGTACGCAGTTGGGGGGAAAAGTATGCCTGTGTACAAGAAGGGGGGGAGGGGTCAAGCTTTGCCAGATTTTTGCATACGTACTAAATGGATGACCCCTTACACTACAGCTGACACCAAGTAAAATATAATGTGCTGACATAAGAGAACAGATTTATTTGACCGCTCCGGTGGCCTAGTGGTTAGAGCATCCGTCTCGGATGCAGGAGGTCGTGGGTTAAATTCCTGGCCGAGTCATACCAAAGACTACAAAAGTGGTACTAACAGCAGTGAGCCTCGCTTGGTGCTCAGCATTAAGAGGTTAGTGTTAGGACTGGTCGGCATGGTGTCAGGATAATGTGACTGGGTGGGACATCATGCTACATGTCTGTGGCATGATGCCCCAGTGCTAGACATCACTATAAACTGTTACACTGCAGACATCGTAGCGATATGACTGAAAAATTGTTAAATTTGCTACATTAAAAATCCAAATCACACACACACAGGTTTATTAAAATAGAATAATTAATAATGTCTATAGTGGCTGCTAGAGACTACTAAAACTTTTGTAATTGTTGATAACATTCTGGTTTGACCTATTATAAGTACAAATATTTGTATTTTTAGAGTGGAAATTTCTGAAAATTGAGGGAATACAAGGGTAAAATTGGCTATATAAGAGTAATTTGAACTGATATGACAGTCACTTGAAGGACTATGTGGTTGGGCTAGTAAACATTTTGTCAAGGGCTAAAATGTCAAGAACAAAAGTTGTCGTGTGAACTTGGTCAGACCAATGAAATTTTTGCTTAAGGTCTTGTCTAGGGCAAGTAAATTTTTTTAAGGTCTTGTCTAGGGCAAGTAAATTTTTATCTGTGTAAAAATTGCTTATTTCTCTAATTAACAGCTCGTATGTAAAATAGTATGCTTTATATAAATCATTTGATTTTACAACTAAATTATTTTTGTAAATATGGGTAGAAGTTACCAGCAAGTTTATCAACTGCCACAAGCACTCAAAAGAACCGCTGCCAAAATGTGTACAGGACCTATGAACTTCTAACCACAGAGACACACAGTGAATGTAGACACTGTTGTGTATATCTCAGCCTCATTTGTCATCAAAGATGTCATGTGGCTACTTGGTTTGCAGAGAGGCTGGCTTAGACCAGCAGCTGATGGTTTAGTACCTTATATAACCAGGTAAATGTACATCACAGTTTCAGAGAAAGAGTGTAGTCCCCCTCCCACAATAAACTCTTGTATGCTCGTGAGGATCATTACTTGGATAGAACAAATATGGAACCGGGAAATATTTGCATATTCGTCAAATCCAATTTAGTTTGTCAAGTTTCTAAGGGATGCATATAATGCTTACATTGCCTAATATGACAATGACAACAAAGATGTAAAATACTTTACACAGATTTTGCATGATTTTGATTTAATCTCCACTGCCTTTCAATCTTCTGCATCTTTTGCATTCCAACAATTTATGATTACATACTGACCGATGGCGGTGGGAAAGGTCTGATGGGACTAATGGCCCAGTACCAATGGGAAAAATTGTGTGTGTACCGATGAGTGATAACTGCTCACCACACAGTAATACATGCTACTTTTCGGCCATGGAAGCATGCACATACATGTTACTTCATTGTCACGTGGTGATTCTCATACCGCAGTGAAATAAACTTTGTTTGTTAAAGAGGATGTCATGTAGCCTAAGTAATAAAATGAAATATTGGAAAAAAAATTGGAATATTTAAATGAAAATTGAAAACATAATTATATATGAAAACAAGATCTAGAAAAATTCCATTCAAGATGGTCATTATGATTGTCCTTATTTGAAGTTGCTTTCATAGTGACAATTAAATTTGGAAATGCATTGTGCATCTGAATTATTGCCAGGGTTCATTGGTATTGGATGATCCTGAAAACAAGGATATAAATTCATTTTGAAGTTTGCCTATGTGGGCATCAAACCCATCATCCTATGGTAAATCATGTGAACCAAACATCACAACTTTAAAAAAATGTGGAGATGTTTTTTTTTTATAAAAACAAGTTTCTTGAATATATATGTGCCAAATAAAGATATTAAAAAGTACAAAAGAGCTAATTATGAAGTATGGGTTTGTAACGGAAAATTATGGTAAGCAAAGAGAAAAACATTTGCCATATATTTATTAAATTTTGTGGGTATCATTTTTCATGAATTTGTTTTATATAAGAAAAATGAGACATTCATTTTGGTGCCTCAATTTGTGGCCTGCAACTTTTAATTTGTGGTTTGCATCAATCAGTGGATCTAACCTAATTTGATATGTCACAAATAAGTGACTTTACAGTACCATTATGCCAGACTTTAATTTCCATGTCCTGTATTCTTCAGCAGCAACAGCCAATCAATGGCAGCTCAATATCCATCCAGGCTAGGACCCTAGCAACAAATGGTACCTCAATATCCATCCAGCCAAGGACCCTAGCAACAAATGGCACCTCAACATCCACCCAGCCAAGGACCATAGCAACAAATAGCACCTCAACATCCATCCAGCCAAGGACCCTAGCAACAAATAGCACCTCAACATCCATCCAGCCAAGGACCCTAGTAACAAATAGCACCTCAACATCCATCCAGCCAAAGACCATAGCAACAAATAGCACCTCAACATCCATCCAGCCAAGGACCCTAGCAACAAATGGCAGCTCAGCATTCATCCAGGCAACGACCCTAGTAACAAATGGCAGCTCAGAATCCATCATGACAGGGAGCCAAGCAACAAATGGCAGCATAGGTAATTGGCAGAAATTTCCAGTTGATAGCATATCCCATGGTAAGAGTACTCAGACTGCTGTTTGGTACATCACCTGTATATATGTACGTTTCCATTATCAGCCAATCAGGAACAATCTTTCCAAAGTAAAGTCACTTGTGATTGGTTGGAACAGAATCTCATAACATTTTTATCTCCTGCCTTCATGATGTTACAAGATGAAATAAATTTTCCTCATTCAGACCAGGCAAGTAACTTTATTCATCTTGTTATATGGAAAATGTGAATGTTGATACATGTCTCACATATTCCAAAAAATTACAGGAATGATATGCAGATATATATATAAAATATATAAATATTCACTTTACAAGTACAGCAGCAGTGCCCATGGGTGAATAAATTCTGATTAGGACCACCCAAAGCATAGTTCTGAGTGCCAACCACCAGACTACATTGCCCAAACTAATATCAAACTCATTCAATGGGTTTATGATCATTTTAATCTCAACAGTAGAGTAATTTATATGTTATTTTAATTGGTACTGTTTTGAGGTCTCATCTTCTTAGTGGAATTTTGATATCTTTATGCATGTCTCAGCTTTTAGGCTTTATCCTGGACAAGAAGGTTTGAGGTTGACTATCAACCCTCCTGCACAAGAGAGGTTGAGGTTGACTATCAACCCTCTTGCACAAGAAGGGTTGAGGCTAACTACAGTAAGTACTGCAAGTCATTATACATCTAATGTTAATCATTAGTATGTGTATGCTTCTGACCTAGTCATCAGGTGTCTACCATTTGTCGTATCAGTCTGTCTAGTCATCCTTCATAAATGTTTGACACAATTATCTCACTTTCTGTGGATTGCACTAAAACACATTGACACGCATTTAAACTATTTATGTCTTTATTAAGGTTTATTTCGAATTGTCCCATGATCCAAAAGGTAAGTAATTATATAAAGCATGTATAAGTGTCAAACTTATGGGCAAATCACACTATTCTACAATTGACAGTTTTATTTAAACTTTGTGTACAAATTGCATTCAAATAGCTCATGGGAAAACAGTGAAAAAACTTTGAGATACTGTGCCATGTTTGATAAACTTTGTCAAATGCAATTACAAAGTATATGATTTGGGGGATTTAGTGGAAAGCATAAGCTTATTAGCATTGTCACCCCAACAGAAAGAAAATATAACATCAAAGATCTCGATGCCGGTATCAATGGTTTGGCAGAAAATATGCATACACTTTACATACAAAGCATAACAAGGAATAAAAACTAATTAAATGTAATTCAAATGGTTGTGAGTTCAGTCAATTAATTCAGTCTCTTAGTCATCTTAATAATAATGTTGCAGAGCTAGAAATATTTGTGTCATTTTCTACAGTTGACACATTAACCCCTGAGCCAAACAGCTAGGCAGTCCCCTGCAGCATACTTGCAGAGATCACCTAGAGCAGTGTTAGCCTTTCCAGTGCCTGTATCCCTGAGACTAGCTGACAGCAATTGGATTGCAGATTTTTATAGAGGGGGCTACTTGCAATAAAATTGTTATTATTTTACTTGTATTCATTTAATTCAGCTGAAATTTGGCACAGCAGTTCTCAATAAACTTACTTACATAATGGTATAAATTTCATGCTACATGCAGAAATAAAACTAATGCATGATGGTGAAAACAAATGATGTACTTAACAATTTGCTTCTCTTGCCATGAATAATCCATAAAATCCATTATGAATTCACACAGAATTATTAACAACATCAACACATGAAATAATTATATTTTATGTACACAGAAATTCCACTTGTCGTCTCTTGTAAACTAAACATCCTGTGAATACTGTTTACAAATGGGCATATTTTACTCGCTCTTTACTTACTTTTCTTCCTTAGAACTCTCACTGAAATTTTTAAAACTAATAAAACACTTAACAAACCTTGAACTATGAACACTCATGTTAACAACATATATTTCCCAAACATTTATTTAACGATTATTCAAAAGAAAAAGAAGCTCCATGAAATCAAATGCATTTGCATCAGGGTCTAAATTCATTGCTGGTCCTTTGTATAGCCTCTTGTCAGTGTGTGTTTTATCATTTACGATCATCAATCAGCTCTACTTTCATTTTCTTCTTCTTCAACATTCTCATTCTCGTCACTACCGCTGTTATTTTCAGTAGCTTTTTCGATGTCACTATCAATCTCGTCTGATTAAAATCCAGAAAATTCTCCGTCAGAATCTGTCAAGTAAAAGTCTGCTCCCAGTTGCTGATTCTCATCAATTTGCATCAGTTTCAGATGTATATATTTTCACTATTTCTGCTGCCATCGAAGTCAAATTTTTTTCCCTCTGTTCAGCAATGTTCACTCTATGTAAGCTACAATTTTATTGGTTAAACTGCTTGTATAATTAGGAAATGGCTTCAAATCAACCAATGGTTTCTGCCGATTTAACTCATCGTGCAGGAGAAAGGGATTGATAAATACTGCCTCGCAAACTTGGCGCTTGGGATACAAGCTACGTAAACTCAACCACGTTAGTGAGGCACGCGGGAGATCAGGGAGGAAAAGTATGACGAGTATACTCGTTGCCAGGGGTTAATGTGTTAACACAGTGTTGCTAAATAATAATGTTTCAATCATAAGAGTGTGTATAGGATTTTATCTCTAAGAGTTGAATACTTGGAACAATCTAGAAAAAAGATACATGATTCATATATAAATCATAATTTAAATTACTGCCATTTGTTCTTGGCCTAGCATGCATAATCTGTGACATTCTATCACCAGCATAGTAGTAACATGGAGTGGTTTCTTTATACCGATTCAATTGGGCTTTGAAATTATGTATTGAAGGGTTGTTTCTCACTTCAACAGGTAACAGTTCCATATTCAAATTGTAGAAGGTAGAAATTAATTATAGAACAAGGACATTCTGCACATTGGGGGTTGAAGATTGTTCGAGGATCAAGTGGAGTAGGTCTCCTGTGCTGTAAATAACGGTCAAATCAAGTCTTGAAGATATGCGGGGGCTAGTCCATGGTAAATTTTAAATAATTGAAGCAGTTTATGTTTGTAGTGGTGAAAGTTTGTGTTTTCCTACCTAGTTTCATGATACAATTGGGAAGGAGATGAACTTTTGTTTTCACCCGTTATAATTACCGCCTCAACATTTATTTTTTCTAGGTAGTCTCTATCATGCCATGGACAATTGCCCTAAATGTGGTCAGCATAGTCAGAAACTGGAATAGTATAAGATTTGTACATTTTTTCCAAGGATAATCGATCTAGTTTGAATCCGAGACTTTTTAAGCAATTTAATTTCTCCCAGGCTTTGTCGGAAATGTATTTAATATTTAATAATCAGAAATATACAGGATCATTCTTCTGCAGTTTGTAACATAATTGACAGATTACAATATGATAATAGTCAGTTATAATAATTAGAAAAATGAGAAACCTGGTGATGACATACTACTGTCTGGAAAGAACTGTGCAATGATAATTTTGGAATGAAAATCCTTGTGATTAAAACTAATTTTTTTTTTTGTTTGCTTCTTGGTTACATGCCACAAACTGATTATTAGAAAGGGAGACAAATTTATTTACATGGAAAGATAGAAAGGGAGGGTGATTTTGGATAGAGGAGAATTGTTAATTTTGTCAAATTTGTGAAAATGGAATACTAAACTCTTCCTCTATCAACATTCTCTCTCTCTCTCTTACAATACAGAAGACCTATTGTACTCAACATCATGTATCACTCAATCATGTACAGCTTACTTAATTTCCAATTCTGATTCTCAGACAAATTCAACAGCACTCAAAAGTAGCTGAAAATTGTGTCACATTTGATCAATCCATAGCACAAGATGCAAAGTAAATGGCAAACTGCCTTTCTCTACTGTAATCTTTGTTTTTTATTTACATATTTGTTATCACCTCTTCTTGTAATAAAAATGTATAAACTTTGAACCATCTTTTGCCATAGTGACTTATGCTTCATCACACAACACCATGATTTAAAAACTCACTCTAGGTATTTGAAATCATAACATATAAAATATAATGTAATTTTTATTGCACATCAGTATGTGCATACACAACAGTGTGATTTTCTTTAATCAGTGAAAAAACACAATATTTTTGATGTGCTGCATTATTGTTTATGTTATTTATTGTTATTCTTGTTTGTACATTGAATGCATGATTTAATGTCATGTGCTCATTATACAGATACAGATAAAAATGGACCAAGAGTATGTAATCCAGTAGGTCAAGTAGTAGAATTCAAGGAATATTCCACATGTTCATTAAAGATATTGTACTCTTATTAGACAAAGTCAATATTCCTGCAGAAACTGTGTTATTGAATTCCTCTGCTTATAAACATTTGTTTTCAGTGATTTAACCACTTATTTGACACTTCTTAAATAGTATATAGTAGCTCACCAGATCACATGGTCAAATCAATTTATGGTTACAGTCCTGCATTTCTTGTAATTGTGCATCAAGATTTGCTTATTTTTTGTATACCATTCTGGAGGCCATATTTCTGATCTTCTTTTCATCAAACTTGGAATATAAACTTATATCATCAAGATCTTGGACAAGTAGTGAGAAAGGTCCATGCATATTAATGAGGTGATCTTGCATTTGACTGGCTAAACTTTTAATCACATTTTTTCGTGTCTGATTTTGATTAAACCATAAGCTTATATTATCAAGATCCATGCACATAACAATTCATTGCTGTGTGCAAGTCACAGCGCATGGCATCAGCAGTGGTGCATAAGTGAGCACAGTGGAGCAAATTGAATGTTATATCTTCATTATAAATGGCATTGTATTGAAACTGCGTTAATCAAATTGCATATAGTGAGCATCACCTGTGTGTGTATATTAATGAGGTGATCCTACATCAAATTGATTAAGCTTGTACCTCTCTAGAGACTCAGCATCTCTTCTGATTTTAACCAAAAAAATAAACAAACTTGGTAAATCAGTTGGATGAGTTTAAAAAAAACCCACAAGAATCTCTGCTTATATTCTTTTATCTCTGAGAAAAATATTTCAGGCTATAGTGAAAGTAAAATGGGCTTGATATAAAAGTTGGCATATGGTTGTGTTCTTTTAAAACAACCAAATATGCTATGTAAAATTGTCAGTAGTTGGCCATGACAAGTCCACTTGGGTCCCTTGATTTTTGGAAAGGGAGCTAACTGAGAAATACAGTATGAAATGTAAGGATGTGTCAACGAATATTGTATTACTTGTATGTTGTGCCACAGTGACTCGGTAATTAGTTTCCTGAACTTGCAACCAAAAGGATGTGGATTCAAATTTTTTCTCTTCCAAACAAACCCACTTTTTGACCTGGTAGGGGGTCACTTTTTCCACTTCTGGAATGAACACTGCATTTTGATTTCCATTCTGCATGTAATAACATGTCTTTCTTCATTTCACAATCCATATTTTTTATTATTTGTTCAGAATGATAAATCCATATCTTTATCATCAGGGATGGAATTGTTCATTTTTCTTCTGTAATATACATTTTCTCAGCAACGTAAGTTAATGAGGAATATCACAAATGGCAACTCAACCAGATTTACAAAATATGATCAAGGGTTTTCACTTCAAACAGGAGAACCTTCATGGACCGAAGTTTAGCATTACTTGTCATTGACCAGAAGAGCTTATGAAATGGCATTATTGTCTGTCATTCTGTCATCAATCTGCCATCAATCCATCTCTGTTAGAACAGGTTTGTTATCACTAATCCTCCTAAACTACATGGAAAATTGCCATGAAATTTTGCACACACACATTTGTCCCAAGGTCTAGTTGGTCCTAAATGAAAATGGTGTTGATTTTATATTCAGTATGTCTGCCATTGTGGCTGTCTTGAAACTCTTGTTGTTACTACTCCTTATGAATATCATATCAATGTGGGGTTTTACTAAAAGATGATGATGTCTAATTGGACCCAAATGTAAAGGGTTCTCATCTGACATCCAATATGGCCACAGCGGTGGCTAATCTGAAAATCTTGTTTATGTTGAGAAATATCAGAGACAGTTTCAATGCTCAGTAGTTAAAAAGAAAAAAATGGTCTTATCTTCAATTCCTGAAAATTATTTTCCATCAGTACAGCATCAGTCCCTTTGTTTATAGTATAGACAATAACACAGTTTTTTTTATATACTTTTAGTATAGTTACAACTATTTCATTTTTTTCTTAACTTTTCATTGATTTTTCTGCCTCAAATGTCAGATTCCTGCATCCGTGTGATGTGTTTCCTCTGGAATGTTGAGGTAGGGTATACATTGATCTGGCTTGTTGGTGGAAGTTTGATGCCAGGATTTGGGGAGCACTATTAACCAATGTATGAGGCCATTGTCTTACACCTGTCATGTGTAGATTTGCCATCCCATGATTGTTTTAACAGATACGAGGTTTAAAATTATTTGATTTTACAGCTGTAAGATTAATATAAGAAAGATTTATGTTCATAACTTCAAATCCAGCAAGAATATTTTGCAATCAGTCAAAATATCATTACCATCAGACATGACCAGGATATACAATGGTTTCCTTAGAATTCACTTGTAAGGCATCACTTACTCCATTTCATTCCATTTTTCCAACTGTCATTTTTAATTTTGATTTGGGACTGGTAATTTTATCTTATCTTTTCTGAGTTTATAAAAATTTCCAGAGGTTGTTGACAGGGTGATCCAATATCACCATATCTCTTGTTATGTACAGAAATATTGTCTATACTAATAAAGAAAAATTAAAATATAAAAGGTATCAGGCTAATGTAAACAGAATTTTTGCTGTCACAGTTTTCAGATGACACTACTTTAATTCTTGATGACTCTTTTGAGTCTTCGGAATCTTCTATTGAAGAATTAAGTTTCTTTACAAGGATTTCACGGCTGAAACTTAATGTTGCTAAAACAAAAGCAGTTTGGATAGGAAGCAAGGAGTACAGTGCAGAAAATTTTTATCACAGGTTGAAGTTACAGTGGGTGACTGAATTTACATCATTGGGCATAAAGTTTTTGGTGGATTTGGATAAGATGGTATCAGTGAATTTTAAAAATAAAACAGAATTAAAACTTGTTTAAAACGTTGTGAAAAGTGATCCCTAACACCAGTTGGTAAAATAACAGTCTTGACCTCATAGAAAATTGGTCAATTTATTTGAATATGAAATATGCGAGATTAAGTACCTATTCTTATCCAAAAGGAGAAAATTATTTTGGCATGATGTTTTATTGGCTTGGAAACTGATAATAGAGACAAATATACCCTAAACAGGAGAAGACATCATGAAAAGAAGTTTATGGATGAACTCCCTTATAAGGGTGATCAAGGTACCCATTTTCTGTAAGAAATGGTTTGAATATAAGTAATCTATATGGGTGATATGCCTACAGATCAGGGAACTATTATTGACTTTGATTGCTTGAAAGATAAATATGATCTCAATACAAATTTCCTTGCCTTTCAAGGTATAATTGAATGTGTAAAATCCTTGTGTAAAAAGTTAGATATAATGACACTGGTCAGACCATTTATCCCATTCCGTTTGGAAATTTTTTATTATAACAATAAAGGATGTAAAGACTATTACAAATCACTTTTTAAAAGGATGTTAAACCAATTAGTGAAAAACAGTGAAAGGAAGTTTTCGACTTGAATATGGATATATGGCCTGAAATATATGCTAAAGTTTTTAAAATAAGAAACTAAAAATTATCGGTGCAAGTTTATATTTCGTGTTACCCATAGAATTTTGCCAATTAATTCATGTCTGTATAAAATAAAATTGCTTGATACTGATAAATGTCCTTTTTGTAAAAATGTCCCAGGAACAATTCTGTATTTGTTTGGGAATGTAATGTGATAGTTTGGTTGTGGAACGATATGTCCCACTGAATTTAGAATAAAGTGAACATAGATATTGTGCCAAGTGCAAAAAATGTTATAATCAGAGATACAAGTAGAGATGGATTATATAAACAACCTTTTTATATTTTTTTTTCTTCTAGCCAAATACTACATGTACATCTAAATATGTAAAACGAAAGGGATATGCCTAGATTAGATGGGTTGAAAGTTTTCTTATGTTTTCTTTTCTTATAATCTGGAAGAATATGTTGCAATCAAATCTGAAAAGAAAGAAACCTCTATGTTTATTGGGAACAGTGTGAACCATTATTCCATAAGTAACTAAGAATGATATTCAAATTAATGTTTAACATTGTCATGTTATAGTGAATGATGTATTTGTATTACAAGTATAGATAACCCAAAAATTTTCCTTGAGTCTAATTTGATGGTAAATATGATATCACAAAGTCTATATCACCTAGATGATGTATGTTTGTATTTGTTTATCTATAAAGAGGATGTGACTACAATATGAATGTGTGCACATGTGCTTGCTTGTTTATTTATAATTTTTTCCCACACTACATTTATTGTCCTTAATTATGTGAGATTGTAATGGTTTCCTGACCCATTGGTCAATCTATTTCTAAGGGGACAATTAAAAAAAAAAAATGATGATAATGAAAAAAAGAAAAGATCTTGTCTTATCCTGCACTGCATGCTGATGGAACAGAGTGGAAATCTAGCCAGATTTAAAACTAGATTAACAACAGTGGCATGCAGGAGTAAATACTAATAGAAGTAAATAGTTCTGTTTACCAATTCTTATGTTTTGAAAATTAAAATGCATAAAGTTAGTATGAGATACTTCAGCAACCTTCAAAGTGTTGATAGCCTTACACTGAAATGTCATTTGCTGAATTTTAAGCGTGATGCATATCCATTATATTAGATTATTGTCACTTGTACCTTAACATCTGTCTTTTAACTATATGGTAAGCTCTGAGGTGTGGGTTCTTGTTGACAAAGTGCCTTGCACCAGTCATGTTTTGCAATTGCCAGTTTATTAAGTTAGCTTTGAATGAGCTTCTTCCCTGTATATGTAGATTGCGTGTGTTAGATTGGTTTGGATAAGCTTCTTCCCTGTATGTGTAGATTGCGTATGTTAGATTGGTTTGGATAAGCTGCTTCCCTGTATGTGTAGATTGCAGGTGTTACATAATGGTTTGGATAAGCTTCTTCCCTGTATATGTAGATTGCGTGTGTTAGATTGGTTTGGATAAGCTTCTTCCCTGTATATGTAGATTGCAGGTGTTACATAATGGTTTGGATAAGCTTCTTCCCTGTATATGTAGATTGCAGGTGTTACATAATGGTTTGGATAAGCTTCTTCCCAGTATATGTAGATTGCAGGTGTTAGATTATTTTGGATAAGCTTCTTCCCTGTATGTGTAGGTTGCAGGTGTTAGATTGGTTTGGATATGCTTCTTCCCTGTATGTGTAGATTGCAGGTGTTAGATTGGTTTGGATAAGCTTCTTCCCTGTATATGTAGATTGCAGGTGTTAGATTGGTTTGGATAAGCTTCTTCCCTGTATATGTAGATTGCAGGTGTTAGATTGGTTTGGATAAGCTTCTTCCCTGTATATGTAGATTGCAGGTGTTAGATTGGTTTGGATAAGCTTCTTCCCTGTATATGTAGATTGCAGGTGTTAGATTGGTTTGGATAAGCTTCTTTCCTGTATGTGTAGATTGCAGGTGTTAGATTGGTTTGGATAAGCTTCTTCCCTGTATATGTAGATTACAGGTGTTAGATTGGTTTGGATAAGCTTCTTCCCTGTATGTGTAGATTGCAGGTGTTAGATTGGTTTGGATAAGCTTCTTCCCTGTATGTGCAGCATGCAAATATCAGTTTGATCAGATTGTACTAAAAACCAAAGAGTATTACCAATATAGATTTCTTCCCAATGCTATATATGTAGCATATGCAAATGTCAGGTTATCAGATTTTACTTAAAACCAAGGGGCTCTGAGTGGCAGAGTGGTCTAAAGCGCTGTCCGTTACGGATCACTGCCATCTCACCTCTGTCTGCGTGGGTTCGAGTTTCAGATTCAGCCAATGTGGGTATGCGAGAAAGCTTGCCAGTAGCTTCTCGTGGGTTGATGGTTCTTTCCGGGGTTTTCCTGGGTTCTTCCTCCACCATTAATACTGGCTGCCATGTATAGCCTATCATGTGCTGAAAAATGGCGTTAAACCCCACAACAACAACAACAACAACGACTTAAAACCAAAGCAGCATTACCAGTATGGACATGACTAATGTGCATATAATTAGACCTATCCTTTCTGTTTTTAAAAAAGGAGATGAGAGTTTTCAAACATCGATGAGAAGGATGATACTGAGAGATCTCTCACTCAGGAGGTTCACATCTGTGAGATTGGTCAAGAGACCATAAAGCTCCATGCTTGAGTTTGGGATTGAACTTTCACACTCAGCGAATCAGAAGTGGTGGTAAAAAAACTAAAATCTTTGTGATTGGCATTCACAAATTCTCAAGTTCAACCTCAGTTTAAAAGATTTTATTTTTTTCAGGTTTGGAATTGTCAACTACAGTGGTTGCTACACTCTGCACAAATCTGTATGAAAAAAATTTATATTTATAGTTTCTTATGTAAAACTTATGATTTTTCTTATCTGTATAGAGACATATAACTATGCAACAACATTTTATAAGTCGATTTGACTTGAGTTGAATTAACTTGAATTACTGGTAGCCTGAGTCAAACATAAAAATGGCTGGATACATATGGCAGGAAGCAGACTATAGCATTATGGGTAGTCATTTCCATCCACCTGTCTCATACATGTGATATTTTCCAGGCTATAGTCTGTGCATACTGGTTAAATATTTCAGTAATTTTCTATGAACTTTTTTTAGCTGTTCCATGGGTGCTGAATTGACATGGAGACATATTGCAAGACAGGTTCACTTACAATATTTCCTTCATGATAGGTCATGGGGGTACCTTTGTTAATATGACAGCAAAGAGGGGTGGGAAGGTAAGTTTATCACTGGAAAAGATTTTCTTTGATAAAAATTTGCCTTAGTGTTGTAAAAGTTGGTCAACCAGTTATCATCAAGGATGAGCTTATTATCAGAGAGATAAGGTATTTAGGAGGTGGATAAGTAAGAGTGCATGGTGTGTGCATGCAGTAATGACAAATATGATCCATATTATTTCAGGTATCTACAAGTTAATTAATCGTTAATAAAAATGCAGCTTGGATGTAAAGTTAAGTTAAAGCTTAATGAGAATGCCATGAGTGTTTTCAATGCATTAAGTTTCATCTTAGATTTATATACCCCAGATCAAGTGTTTTCAATGCATTAAGTTTCATCTTAGATTTATATACCCCAGATCAAGTGTTTTCAATGCATTGTTTCGTCTTAGACTTACACACCCTAGATCAAGTGTTTTTCAATGTATTAAGTTTCATCCTAGATTTACATACCCCAGATCAAGCAATTTACAAGGACTCCACTTATACTTGCTTAAAGGCAAGTCCAAGTACAAGCAACATAGATCCTGATCTGGTGTCACATAATGCACCAGAAGGTCAGGGTCTGTGTTGTTTGTCCTACTGATTACTCCTAACAAACTGCATAGACCCAGATCTGCTGAAGCATTATGTGACAGCAGATCTGGATTTGCAGCATTATGTGACAGCGGATCTGTATTTGCAGTTGGACCAGACTTATAGGTGAGTATATAAAATATGCCACTTATTGACTTCCTAAAAAAAAGACTGCCTAAAAATTGGCCAAACTATAAACAAATTGGTTATAATTTCATAATTTATTTGTAAAATTAGTGAATTTGTATGAACAAAATGTGAATATAAAACATTAATTGCTGAGGATTGTTTGTATTTGTTGGTGGAAATGAGTGGCACAAAACTTTGGTGTTTTAAATTTTATTTCTCTTTAAATTAGTAGCATGGGACAAGTATGATGTAGAAAATGTAGACAGCATGCGCACTAACTAGAGTAGCTATCACTCAGGCAGCCATTATGTTGATCTTGGGTTCAGCCTAGCAGCAGTTGCCAGGAGGCAGGCTGCTTAGCAGGCTTAGTAGCCAGGGCTCTCAGTATTTGCAAAAGATAAAGGTTCAATTCTTGGAAGGGTCCTTCATTTCGTTTTGAGACTGATCATACACTAGCTCAGTACCTCTGTGAGATTGGTTTCAAGGTCACAGCTAGTGGCTGAGGTTGCTAGTTGTAATGACTATTGAGCACGATAATGCAAACAAATATGAATTATTTTTATCAGCACTGGTTTGTGGATATATCTGTTAAATACCTTAAATGAGTTAAAGTTCAACTGTTTGTGAACTATAATGGCTTGTGATTATCATTTAACACAAACAGTAATTTCAGATTTTGACCAAACTTGTAATTGCGGAATAGTTTGAAAACCAAAATTGTAATTGTGGAATAGTTTGAAAACCAAAATTGTAATTGTAGATTAGTTTGAAAACAAGTCCATTGATGGCTATTGATATTGGTTTCAAGATGAATGTCATGACAGATTTTTTGTTTATAGACTCTTATCTTTTGAACATGCCATCTTGCACATGATGGAATAATTGTTTTTATGTTTTAACTCACCTTTTCATAAAGACGTGTGTATATGGTATGGCATGGTCCTTCATCATTTTGCATCATTCATCATAAGTGCATCATCTCTTAACAATTGCTATTTTCAGCTTCTTCTTACAAACCACAGCAGTTTACAATTTCAACCAAACTTGTCACGTGGTATTCTGACATAAAAGATGTTTTACATTTGTACAGTGATGCTAAAAGAAGTCTTCAGTCAAATTTATTTGCATTACTAACAACAAAAACCTAAACTTCTATAAAAAGAAATGCTCAACAGAATTTAACCAATCTGACCTGTAAGATGCAGGCATGTAGACCTTTCAGTTTTGCACAAATGATGCTGTTCCACTCTTCAGTATGGTCATTGTTGCTGAAAATTGAAAACCCTTTATACAACTGCTTAGCAAATGGTTCACAGTATATGACAATATTTCACATAAAGCATCCTGGCATTAAGGCCTTTCAGGGTTGCACAAAATGATTGATCATCTGCCTTCGAGTATGGATGCCACCACTAAAAAAACCTTTATATGTTGGAGAAGCATCATATTAACCCAGGTTGCTTAGATGCCAGTCAGTAGAGCAATATCAGGCCTCCTTGGACCTCTTGTTATCTGGTTTGTTTTCTTCTTTTTTTCAAACTTTGTATGATCTGACAAGTTCAATGATATGTTATTCATGAATGATCACAAGTTAAAAAGAATAAAAGAGAGAAAAGAGATGTATTGAAATTTCTAAAAATTCTTTTGAAGCCAGATTACAACAGGCTTTTCAAGGGGTCCTTGCAGTTTTAATTCTGTTCATTTCTCACAAGCAATTACATTGTTACGCAGTGTGTGCAGTAGATATTACATGGTCATCAAATGCTCTGTATACAAATTTAAGCAGAAACTGAAAAAATTTAATCAGCAGAAGCTGAACAGGAGAGGATGAGAAAGGATATATAATCTTTATAACAAATTACCGTAAAAAAATAAGTCTCTTATTTTAAATGCTTCATACACAAATGTAGTAAATGTACATATTGTTTTTTTATTACTAGAAGTTAACAATTGAATGTATTTATATATGGATGGTTTGTTCCAGAAGTACCTTTAATTAAGTAAGCACATATGTTGGTATGTACTAGATGCACTTAAAGAAAATGATATTCATTTTCATTATCAAAATTGGTTGTCATGGTAGCGTACAGTAATTTTCACTTTTATCAGTTCTCTTGTTTTTCATATCTCCCGGTTTCAGTTCTCAGATTATACGAAGATATGTAGAGTTTTGTCAAACAGGATCTGTATCCATGGTTACACAAGAATATGACATAAACATGGTAAATATTGCTGTGCTTTCTAAACCAACATTATCATTTTTGTAGATGTATCCAACTTATCAATGGATGCAATTCCGTCCATGTCAAGGGAGATCAGTTATCAAGCTATAGCTGATATGGGCTTCCAACATGACCAGATACAAAGAGCTATTACAATGCTTAAAAGAAAGAAACATATTGGTAAGTTGTCATTACAGTATAATTGTATGTACCATAGACATGCCAACTTTTATGGTAATGACAGTGGGACTTTTGATTATTTGAAGTGGGTTACTGGGTTTGAAAAGTGGGATCATTTCACACACATGACCCCCAACAATTATAATCTAGTTAGTTTAAGCTACCATCTCTCGCTGAAAATAACATCATGAATTTATGAATTTGGTTGTTGACCTGGCCATTTTGTCATTTAGTTAAATAAGTGGAATTCTCGCATTATTTTTCAATATTGTTTTTCCTTTCATGAGATATTCCAAAGTTGGAATTACAAACTAAACAAAATGCATGTTGTCACCTTGTTCACTTTTTGTTATATGCCCACGTTTTTTTATTGTCATGCAGAATTAAATTTACATATACATTTTTTCTTTCCATCAGGTTGATAGGGCTGTGAAAAGGTACCTGGGTACTTGGGTACGTGCCCTTTGATAATAACCCATTTACTAAAATGAGCCATTTACCATATACAAGTTTTCTAACAGTGCAGTGGTCCCATAATCCTTTGTCTTGTAGAGGCAACACTCATTTTATTTTCAAGTTGACAGTCCATTTGATTGAGCTGTGAATAAAATACAAGTACTTGTTCAGTGCCACATAGAGTTCTGCCTCCCCGTACAAAATTTTCCACATGGATTGGATATGGAATCCATATATACTTTTACAGAAATAGCCATATGGACATTTTTATTCTATAGTTGAACCACTCTTACGGATTTCATTGTATCCGTATGGAAATGTTATGGATTCCATACGTACTCTGTATGGAAAATCCCACGAAATATGAAAATTAGTCCATGAGATCTGTAGGTTATCCATATGGAATAAAATTAAAATTCCATATGGAATTTGGCAATAATCCATATGGAATTTATGATTAATCCATATGGAATTTGGCAATAGTCCATACGGAATTTGTGAATAGTCCATATGGAATTTGTAAATATTTCATATGGAATTTGGTAATTGTCCATATCGTAAGAAATTTTCCAGGTGTACTTAAAGCGGATTTCAGACGGGTTTTTTAAAGCACTTTCTGCCTAAACCATAACAAATCTGCTTCAGATTAATATTAAACTGCCTAATGATTCTTAGACATTATTTGGAATCAATGATAAATATTCACAATAACTTTTAAAATGGATTATTTTGACAGACATTATCAAATAAGACTTAGGTGTTTCTTGTCCTCATTTTCTTTCATTGCATACAAAACCTAATCCACGATGGCATCACTTGTCTTTTTCATTTTACTGAAATGTTTGGTGAGATTTCACAAATTTTTCGACCAAAACTTTCACTGAAAATGTGGTGAGATCTCATTAAAATTTCACTGAAATATTTGTGAGGTTTCACAAAAAATTTGACTAAAACTTTTGTGAGACTTCATTAAAATTTTGATCATTATGAAGTTTCAGTAGTTTTTCAGACATTTTAGAAGGTTTCAGATTAAAAATAGATATGAATTAAACAGGACTTTATTAACCATGGTGATATTAAGTGTGCATGAAAACAAATATACAGCTGTTGTAATTATATGACATCCAAGGCAAGAGATATGGGAGTTAATAATACTACTACTACTAATAATAATAATACATGTAATAATAATAATAATGACTTTATTTAGAGAAGGTAACTCAGTTAGTTACAGAACTAATCTACCTTGAGGCCTTCTATCTGTTATGTACAATATCTACAACATGATGTGAAGAATCTGGCTTGACATTAAATAATTGATTTTACAAATCAAAGTATCAAGCCTGAAACATATGCACAGGCATCTGTGAAGACATAAACATATATAAAATATCAAATATTAATCTGCATTGAAAAATTCAACTGAAAATAATGCAAAATTACACAAATGCATCCATTTGAGATATGAAAAGAAGAAATGCTAGGAACCTGCCTTATGTCACTTGTACTGCAGACTTGATTTTTGATTAATGTACAAACTATGATGCTGTTGTGGCCTCTTGATTTAGTCCTTGTTCCATAAGCAGCCGTGACAAACGTTTATCATGATATAATTACTCTTATTTTACACTGAATTCTAACACACCTAGAATATTTTGATAATATACACAATAATGCCTCAAGATGATCATACGTGTGGGCCAAGAACATTCCGCAAAAATATGACTATCTTTGATAGACATGGGTATTTGGCAACAATTCCCACCAGTGATCTATATGTTGTCCCTCATTAAATTCGTTCTGGAAGTTAATCAGTTTTGAGTTACATAACTTTGAAATCATCCTGGTTCAATTCCTTATCCTGTTTAGCATGTTAGCCGCTACTGTAAAGCTCTTTATGGCACAAAAAGCAAAATGCTAGTCCTGGTGTTCACTTTTCTTACAGATTGACCAGTTATGTTCCCATCGACTTTGCATTCAAGCTATTCTCATTGCTACACATTTTCAAATGGTTATTCAATCTCGTATCCCGCTTGAAAATTTGAATCACCATGTTTAGCAAGCATGCTCATTTCCATCAGTTTCCATTACACAATGATTCATTGGGCAAGTACAAAATTTTGACCAATCAGAAAGCTCTTTATAGCGATCATCTTTGAAATAATAAACAGAACAAATAACTTACTCGAAAGCTCATAGTGGAATGGGACCGGATCAAACATTATTTTAAAAAAAAAGGTTTCAGAGGCGATATTTAAAAAAAAGGGTCCATGTTGAGGAAAATCAGATTCAGGTCAGGAGAAAAGCAAAATTCTGATTTAAAACGGAAAACAAGAAAACTTGCTTGAGGGCAGTTAAATCCATTTAAAGTTAAATGAAAATACAACAACAACAACAAAATTTGAAAAAAGAAATATAATAGTGAAAGATCTGGAAAGAAGTTATTGAGCCCAAAATAAACAATAAAATTACAGCTATCAGAAACAGGAAATATAAATGCTGCTGAAAATCATTCAGATTGTACAAGAAGCAAAAAATAAATTTTATTATATCTTATTAACATTTTTTTATTGAAATGTCACTGATATTACAATCACAAAATATCATTATTTTCAGAATTTTTGGCAAACTCTTAGTAAAATTTCAATCACAGATTCCCACTTATATTTTCAGAAATGTTGGCAGAGTCAGTGAAATTTCAATGACAAACTTTCAGTGATATTTTCAGAAATTTTGGTCAAATCTCCTAAAATACCATAATTATAGTGAAAAAGGACATGTGAGTGAATGTCAAAAAAATGTTCACTGTGATTTTGCTGAAATTTCAGTAACATTTTCATTAGGGTATGATTTTTGTAGAGCATATTTTAATAGGAAGCCAAAAAAATTATTTTTTGGAGTAAACATCAAATCAATCCCAAAATCCACCTTGCACAAAATTTTTTAAGTCCAAAGATTCATCTATGCTTGTACTACCAGATTTTAATTTTCTGATCATATTTACTTTTTCTCTACTTTTTGGGTCATGTCTTTGTCTGTTTTTAAACATCTGTGGAAATAAGTTAAAGAAAACTGACATGCATATGTTTCTTCAAATTTATATGAGTATATATTCATCCTTCCACATCAGCTACACTGACATATACAGGTACTCTAACTCCCACCAATATTTCTATTTGAATCAGATAGTTTAGGTTATTAATTCTTCAGAGGGTCTTTTCCATGATGCTATAATACATGAGCCTGCTTTCCATATGGAAAAAAGTGCTTATGGATTAAAGTTGCAACTTTATTCCATATGGAATTTTCACTTGCTGTGAAGTACTTATGGAAATGATATGGAATAAATTGTCTGATTCCATAAGTTTTCAGTCCATATCTCTTCCATACGGATTCCTGAAGTATTGCAGATGGAATCCATGAGAAATTTCTGTACGTGTCATGTTTGACCTTAATCTCTTAGCTGGTTTCCAACGTGACAACCCTTTGATTGAGCCACAAGAGATACTTGCTCAGTGGCACATAAACAGAGGGTGGTTATTTGGTCTTGCTGCACAAATGACACATGTTCAGTTGCAACCTTTCATACAATTCACAAACTGTATGAAAAAAGTGTTAATTACAGAGTCCTAGCCCGGTCTGCATATTACAATGATGCCAAGAAAAGGAATCAGACAATATTTATGATGCCTAGACCATGACAGTTTACTAGATGACAGTGGAGGATTTGAGAACTTTATCAGAAAATTAGGATGAATTCTTGGACTTTGTACCAGACGAAATCATATAGTGATATGTATAGGATACTGTGAACTAAAAAATATGGACTTAATTTTGTTAGTTTTGTAAGGTGTGTGGATTGACATATTACAGGATATTGTGTATTAGATGAGTCTGAACTATTTTTATGCTGCTATGTGACCTAAAACTGAATTCATGGATTTAACATTGAAATGGATTTAGAATGTCAAGCATTTGTGAATTTTAGTGGATTTAATTAAAACAAATTGTAAGTTGTTAATTTATTTGTGATATATTCCACTCAGTTATACAAGTCTTTTAATCACATTTTTGTGTCTTTACAAGTACTTCTCTGAAAATATGAAAAAAACGAAATATTGTGATTGGTCTTTATGATGGATGTCCTGTTACTTCCTGTCAACTTGGATCAACTTACAAAATATATAAAATACTGAGATACATGTATTTCAATTTGCTTGCACAAAGTTTGTCCTGTTACTACCTTTTGACTCAAAAAGACTCTGAAATATGAGGAAAAAAACAAGACCTTTCTATTTGTCTTTATGATGGATGTCCTGTTACTTTCTCTCAAATTGGATTGACTAAGAAAGATGAAGAGAAAAAAATAAGATATTTCAATTTGCTTATACAAAGTGTCCTGTTACTTCCATTTGACTCAGAAAGAAATGATTTTCTAATCAAATATCTACCAATATCTCAACTCCAAAACAGAAGTGTACCACAGGAGTAAGCCTAGAGGTATTAATAGAACAGTACTTACAAATAGGTAGAGTAAGGTACAGCATTTATTTATTTGTGAGTGCATGTTTTAAGTTTGGTATATTTAAAGTTATTCCTCCAAGATGACTGCTGACTGTAGCATTTGTTTTCCATGCTAGCATAACTCTTTCATTTCACATGAAGTATATTGGCCTTAACCTATTCCTAATGGATTTGTGATGTAGCAGTGTCATAAAGAATTACAACCATGTCAGCAGATGAATTTAAATGATATTGTTTTTTAACATTATTTTAGATCTTTTTTCCATAGTATTCAGTGAACGGGGTACTTATTTGTTTTTAGTATCCATCCAAACTTCAGTCCTGTTGATGCAACTTGTACATTATAAATTTTTATTTCTGAGCAGTAACAACTTAAGAACTGGAAAACACGTCAGGTCCCAATAATAAAAAAACTACATTAAGCTTAATTTTCATCTTATTCATATAAAATTGACATTAGAAACTTGTCCTAATGCATCACAAATTTCATTTCCACTCAGTAACTTTTGAAAGATTTCATGGAATGAAACAAAATTTATTTTAAGGATTAACAATAAAAGGAGCCATCAAATTGTCATAAAAGTTTTGCAACAAAATGTAACCAAAGTTATGCCCCCTCATTAACTTAAAATTTTCCCGTGCATGATAAATTTTTTGTGGTTTGATATTAATATGAACATCTAGATTGAGTTTTATTTTCCTCTTTCCCTTTTTCTTTGGGGTGGGGTAGAAAGGGACAAAATTGTATAGGTTTATGTCTCCTGTGTGACTTTGACCTTGTCCTTACATATCAAGTTTCTTCAATTACATGCCTGCCTCATCAGAAAGGTGATTAACTTTGTTGTCTGGATACACTTTTGGTTTATGTGCATAATGTTGGCATGAATTTTCTTTCTTAAAGGGAAAATCCAACCATCAGGCTTGTTATCATTGTATTAATCCTCATTAAATTCTAAATATTGTATCAAATTTAAAAGTTGTAACTAATAAGAAAATCAAAATAAAGTCAGAGTTATTTAATTATTAAAAGCCATGCCATGTTGGCTTTCTCCAGGCCTTCAAAAATTAACTGAATTAACTCTCATACTCTTCCAGTAGTGTCTCACCTACAAATTTTGCTGATGAAATTGTTGGGGTATACATGTTTTTATATCTGTCTGCAAAATATAATCTCCCTCAAGAAGAGAGAAAGATATTCTACAATGCATATATCATGCCACACTTAGAATATTGGTGTTCTGTCTGGGATAATAGTGGTATAGAAAATCAGCAAAGATTACTGAAATTTCAAAAAAAAAGCAGCTAGAATTATTCTTGATGCTGATTTAGATACACTATTAACAAATCTTTTTAAAACCATAAAGTGGCTTCCATTTCAGCCAAGAATTCAGTTTCAAAAGGGTTTATTAGTCTGTGTATCCATACATGGATTGGCCACTGATTATCTTAACTATAACTTTAAATTTGTTGAAAATGTACATAAGTATGAACTGAGATCCAGCTCAAACAACCATTTATAGTTACCTAAACCAAATTCAAAGTTTTTAAGAAGAGTTGTACTGGAACAAAACTACAGAATTCCATACCACTTTATATAAAGTCAGCTGACACGTGCCAAGCTTTTAAAAAGCTTCTTAGTCAACATCTACAAAAACAATCATTTGTATGATTTTGATTAATTCAGTACTACTACTTTTTAAAACATTGTTACCATTATTATTGTTATTGTTGTTATTATTATTATTATTGTGAATAGATATGTAATCTTAGTTTTTGTATGCATATGATCTATTACTTTGATTAGACCAGTGATCTATTACTTTGAGAAGACCTACTGGAATGATTTTCTCGTGTGAATACATGTAGACCTATGATCTTTTAGTGTGAGTAGACCTATGATCTTTTAGTATGAGCAGACCTCTGATCTGTTAGTGTGAGTTGGCCTGTGATCTATTACCGTGAGCAGACCTATGATCTGTTAGTGTTAGCAGACCTATGATCTGTTACTGTGAGTAGACCTATGGTCTTTTGCTCTTTCTATGCTAATGATATATTACTGTGAGTAGACCTATGATCTGTTACTGTGAGCAGACCTATGGGCTATTAGTCTTGCCATGCCTATGATCTATTACTGTAAGTAGATCTATGATCTATTACTATGAGTAAACCTATGGTTTATTCCTGTGAGTAGACCTATGATCTATTAGTGTGAGTAGACCTATATGATCTATTAGTGTGAGTAGACCTTATGATATGTTAATGTGAGTTGGCCTATGATTTTTTTACTGTGAGTAGAGCTATGGTCTATTACTGTGAGTAGACCTATGATCTTTTAGTGTGAGTTGGCCAACGATCTATTACTGTGTGTAGACCTATGGTCTATTAGTCTTTCCATACCTATGATCTTTTAGTGTGAGTAGACCTATGATCTATTATTGTGAGTAGATCTGTGATCTATTAGTGCGAGTAGACCTATGATCTATTACTGTGAGTAGACCTATAATTTACTAGTGTGAGTAGAACTATTATCTATTAATGGGAGTTAATTGGCCTTTGATCTGTTAATGTGAGTTGGCATATGATCTGTTACTGTGCTTAGACCTATGGTCTGTTAATCTTTTCATGTCATTGATCAATTAGTGTGACTAGTCTTGTGATCTACTAATGTGAGTACACCTAAATATGTATGTAATTTTTGTATCAAAGTATGTATACATATATGTATGTATGTATGTATGTATGTATGTATGTAATGTTTTATGATCTGTTGTAAATTTTGTTATCACTACTTCTCTTAAATGAATGGTCATATCAGCATGGGGTTTTCACTTAAAGGCTTCTTATGGTTATAAATGAAATGGTGCTAATCCATTAACTTCTAATATATGTCTACCACAATGGCTATTTTGAAAGGCTTGTTATCACTACTTCTCCCAGATGGCTGGTCATATTGGTACATGTATTATGCTTTAAGGCTGTTTACAGTGTTTACACATGCATGTGAATGGCTTTGTTAGTTTACTGTCTGTAAACATTTTATAAACGTATATATGGACATGCACATGACTGCCAGTGATGCGGGAACTAACCGTTCCAATTAAATGATACGCTTCCACATTAATGCTTAAAAGAACTGTTTAGTGAGATATTTAATATGTTAATTCTGTTCACATTTAATGTAGCATCACTTTGATATAGTTGATGAGAATCGATTAATGTAGCAATTGTACACATTACACGTCAAGCTGATTTACTCATGATAATGATGATAAACTATTATTTAAACCATGTTATTTACATTTAAGAAATATGTTTGTTAACAGAAGCTTTGATTAGTAACATTTTTTTTTTAACAAACTGCACCATTTTAAGATTGTAGAATCATCCCATGTACATGTCCATAAAGTACAGATTCAGATGCACTTTTTCTCTGTTTTCTCATCATGTACATGTACCAGTATGTAGAAGTAGAAAACAATATCAGGATGATCTGAGGGATATTGTACTTAAATTGTAAGGTATAATCAGTGATTTGGCATGACTTACAAAAAATGATATTACAAACTGAGTCTCATCACAATAAGTGGTAAAAGATTATACAGCAAATGAAAGAGCAAGGAACTGCATGCACATTGTAATAGCTGTCTTCTGTTTTGGAAGCCTAATTGGTAGATATGGGGAAAGATTGAGTTGCTAGCCATTTTAAATTAAATAGCATCATTTTTATTTTAAATCATGTACATGTTTTTAGAAAATTTTTGGTAAATATTGTAAACTTATTGCACTTTCACCAAAAGACTTCTTATGATGTCTAGTTGGTACTGAAGGGAAATGGTGCCAGTCTGATATCCAAATAAGGCCTCCATGGCACCCATCTTGAAAATCTGATTGGTTCTCCTCCAAACTAGAAAGTCATGTCAGCATGAAGAC
This sequence comes from Sinohyriopsis cumingii, assembly GCA_028554795.2. Lineage (NCBI taxonomy): Eukaryota > Metazoa > Mollusca > Bivalvia > Unionida > Unionidae > Sinohyriopsis > Sinohyriopsis cumingii. The sequence goes on from CM068824.1 coordinate 56,852,554, forward strand.
TTTTTATGATGTCTTGTTGGTCTTTCCTCTCAGCCAGTAGAGCATCAGTCCCTTAATTTCCAATAATATGGAGCTCAGCAGATAATGTGGTGGACCTTTACTATACTAAAATTGCAGTGCTACTAAACACACATGCTGTCTCCTTCACACATACATGCAACGATTGGGTTGAATTTAATAGACCTAACAGCACCAACACAGGATTAGCTAAACCTACCAGTAGCATATCACAAATGCAAATTACACTCTATGAGAAAATTACTATTCTCCTGAAGCAGAAAAAAAATCTTGTCTGGTGGAGCATAGTGACCTTGCTGACCACTCTACTAGTGGCCAAATGGTTAGGACATCCACCTTGGATGCAGGAAATATAAAAATAGTACTAACAGCTGCCTCACTTGGAGCTCAGCATTAAGAGGTTAGTGGTAGGACTGGTCAGCCTGGTGTCAGGATAATGTGACTGGGTGGGACGTAATGCTGCATGTTTGCGGCATGATGCCTCAGTGCCAGACATCACTATAAACTATCACACTGCAGACATCGTAGTGATATGACTGAAAAATTGTTAAAGCTATATTAAAAATCCAAATCACACAGACACACACACATACATACATACAAACACACACAGAGAGTTCCTTTGCCTTTGATGTGGGTATTATAGCCCTATCAGACAACACTTTTCACGGGAATAAAATATCACATGTGTAACAGATGGTGAGAGATGGGACAATAGAGCATGGATTGCATGTAAGTGTTACATAGATAATATTTTGAGCCATGGGTGCCATTCAATTTTTAGCTCTTCTGATCATAGAGTTTATGGGAAGGTCTTTCATCCATCGTCCACCTGTCCTTTACTACAAGTCTGTTATTGGTACTTTTTAAGCTACTAAGACCATTGCAGTGAAGTTTTACACATGTTCATCCAATTGTCTAGTTTGGTCCTAAATGAAAATAGTGCCACTCAGACATCCATTATAGCAACGACAGCAGCCACCTTGAAAATCTTGTTATTGCTACTCCTCCTAAATGGGTGGTTATATTAAAATGAGGTTTTCATTAAAAGACTTATGATGTCTAGTTGGTCCAAAATGAAAATTGTTCTGATCTAACTTTCAATATGGCCACCATGGCAGCCATCTTGAGAATCTTGTTATTGCTTCTCCTCCTGAATGAAAAGTCATATTAAATTGGGTGTTTTCACCAGAAAAATGTATTATGATGTATAGCTGGTTCTAATGAAAATAGTGCCAATCTGGTATCTAATATGGTTGCCATAGCAGCGATCTTGAAAATCTTATCAACACTTCAAATAATGGATGGTCATATCAACATGGGATTTTCAATGAAAGTCTTCTTATGAAGTCTAGTTGTTCTGCATTAAAAACGGTGCTGATTTTGTGTCCAATATGGCCACCACTGTGGCCATTTTGAAAATCGTGTTATTGCTACACCTTCTTTAGAAACTCAACTTGACATGGAGTTTTCACAGGAAATATGGCTGCCACTGCTGCCATCTTGGGAATTATATCATATATTTGCTAAAAGATATCTAATGATGATCTAGTTGGCTATAAGTGAAATGGTGCATATCTGACCTCCAATACCGCCACACAATGGCCATCTGGAGAATCATAGTATCACTACTTCTACTAGATAGCTGGGCTTTTAACTTTGTGCTTTTAATAGAAATGGCATACATCTGATAACCAGTATGGCCATCATAGCAGCCATCTTGAAAATCTTGTTTATACTCCTTCAAAACAGAAATTCAGTTCAACATGTCATTTTCACCAGAAGACTGTTTATAATGTCAGAAGTTGGCTGGTCCTAAATTGAAATGGTACTTATGTGTTGTCCAACATATGGTGGCCATGTTGAAAGTCATTTTATGACTACTCTTTTGACATGGATGTTTCACCTGTAGAGTTCTTGCAGTCACAGTCTAGATGGTCCTAATTGAAAATGATGCAGTGGTGGCCATCTTGAAAATATTGTTATCTTTCCTTCTTTTAAATTGATGGTTGTATCAACATGGGGTTTCACCAGTAGACTTCTTATGATACATGGTTGGTGCCATTTTCACATCCAGTATCGCTGCTGTCTTGCTGTCACTACTTCCACTTAACATGAAATGGGGTTTTCACCAAAAGACTTCCAGTGATGTCTACTTGGCTCTAAATGATAATGGTGCTGCCCCAACATCCAGTATGTCCACTACAGCAGCTAATCAGAAAATATTGTTATCACTGAAGAATACCATTATCAGGTATGGTCTCAACACTGTAGGAAAAAATGGTCCTATCTTGAATTCCTGGAAATTGTTTTCCTTTCATTTTAAGTTACTCTTATTTGTTTTGTTTTCATTTAAAGATATGGTTTAGTAATGTTTTTCTTAACTGTCCCAATTTATTCCAGGTGTTATTGACACTAACAGTATTGTGAATGAAATTCTGGAAATGGATGAAACCAAAGGTAATGGAATTTTTGTATGTCTTTTACAAGTTAGAAATACTTTCTGATTGCAAGCCTTTATTATGAAAAGTACTCAACTTGCAAATTCTGCTTCCTCATCAACAAAAACTTACCATATATACTCACCTTTAAGTTGAGTCCAGTTGCAAACAACATAGACCCTGATCTGCCATCAAAGTAATGTGCTGGCAGATGTATGTGTTGTTTGTTGCAGTGATTGCGTAGACCAAGATCTGTATGATGGCAGATCTTGGTGTGTTCAGTTTGCTGTTGGAATCAACTTAAAAGAGAGTATATACGGTAATACTAATGAAAGATTGGTTATTTATGATAGGTAGGAAGACAGATCTAAAGTCAATTGCAATATACTTTATGCATATGTAAGTGTCACAACTGCACACACACACACACCCATTAACATTTGCAATTTCAGTACACTGGACCCATGCTCACTAAAAGATGCATATACTTGCTTTAACTTAAATAAATCATTATTTTAATACTCCTTATGCCCAAAAGTATTTTTAGCTCTCCTCTATAAAGTAGATATAAACTATTGTACTACCCCTGGTATTGGCACTGGCACCCAAGGGGTGCAGCTATGTACATATATGTACATAATTGTACATTCTTCATTAAGTTTTGTATTTATCTCTGGTTTTATTGCAAACTGTATAAATACTTTTATACCAGAAATCATAATACTTGGTGAGGGGATACATCTTGAGAAGTACAATACTCTCATAAAAAGGAGGTTACTGTGATCTTATAGTTCATGCTTTACCGACTTGGGTTCAATTTTATGATTTATTTCAAAAGTTCTTTTCAAGCGAGAATCATCAAACCAATGATTGTATGTATCTTTATTAGTACCACATCCTTACCACAAAAGAAGATCACTGTGAACTAAATTTCATATTTTACTGGTGCATCACAAAAGTAGATCACTATGACCCAGATTTTATGTTTCACTGACTTTTGTGTTTTTGTTATCATGATCTGTTTATGATGTCATCATCAAACTTAATAGTAATATGTCTCTATTAATACCACACGTTACGTACATTGTAATAGCTTATATTAGTTAAGATTGTGCATTTAGAAAGGTTCTTATCTCTGCATTATTGCACACTGTTATACCAGGATTCAGTCATCTTGATGAGTACTAAACACATGTTGCAAAAGTAGGTCACTGTGACCCATATTTCATACTTCACTGAATTTCAGGTTCAATCTCAAGAACTGTTCATGCCAGAATAATTGAACTGGACGATTGTATGCATCTCTGGTAGGACCACACTCAACAAAAAATATTGTGACCTACATTTGATATCGTATTGGATTATGTAAAGTTTTTACATTTGTCTCATGCCCACATTTGTTTCTTCTGTACTGTATAATACTTTATACCTGGAATTGTAAACCTTGGTGTGAGGGTATGAGGATGTATCCACTGTCATCTTAAACATAGGTAACATTTTACTGACTTTGATTCAGTTTGAATTTTTGACTGTTAATACTTGAATCATTTGACTAGAGGATTTTATACACCCTTCTTGGTGCTAAACACATACCAAAAATGGACACTGTGACCTATATATCATATTTCACAGGCCCAGGTTAAGTATTTCCATTTAAATCGTGGCTACATAGGTTTCTGGAATCATTCCTGTCTAGAATTGTGAAACTTGGGGATCCATCTTGAGGAGCACTAAATCCTCATGTCAGCAGGAGGTCATTGTGACATATTTATTGCTTTATTGACTTAACTTTGTATTTGATTTTCATTTCTCAGTCACTGTTCATACTACAATCTTGAAATTGATGATGATACACATTAAAAGAGAAAGGGAGCAAGATCACTTTATTGTGAATTTATTTTCTGAATGATAATGTTACAATGGGAGCGAGACACTAGTAAAGTAGAGGTGAGCTGAGTAATTGTTGATTATACTTTGGTTGTGTGATTGGGTAGTCCCCTTGTTCAGTGGTCTGTGAAATTGTCATCACAGTTCATGATGGACCAAAGTGGGTAATATGAGAAAAAAGAGGTAGGATGTAGCTTTCCAATGATGGTAAGTAATTTAGACGTCTACTCATGTTAAAAAATGTAGCAAAAAAGTGGTATTTTTGTGACCAGATTCCCATGTAGGCAAACATTCACTGGTTCTGAAACTGAGATTGTGTCCAAGTGTTAGACGTCATCTTTTCACATCTTAATTAAAACATACTGGTCAGAATGGTACATTGACAAATAAACCTTTGCAAATAGTAGGTAGAGTTTGCGATTATGAGCAAAATCTAAACATAGTTATGGGATAATCTTGTATCTGATTATTTCTCTCCACTCGGGAGACTGAATTTAGATTTTGCTCAGACTTGGTAATCAAGCTTATGGCATCATAGTCTTAGGTTCTTTAATGTTAAGTGAGATCATCTGCCCATATTAATCAAATTATTGATTGAACTTGGAATATGAATTTATATTGTCATAAACTCTAACAAGTTTGATAATGAGTGAGATACATGCATATATATGAGGTAATTCTGTGTCTGACTTATCTTGTTAATTCTGTGCATGCTATATTTCTCAAATGTTTTTGACAAACTTGATAAATAGTTTCTTACCACTCTGGAGACTGAATTTAGATTGGACTTTGCTCAAACTTGGTAAACTGTTAAGTGAGATCTGCCCCTTTTTATCAATTGTCATGAGCTCTGACAAGTTTGACAATGAGTGTTATGGGTGCTTGTTAATGAGGTGATCTTGTATCTCATTGACTGAGCTTGTTAATTCTGTAATATTAATTTTCTCAAATGTTTTAAACAGGGTTATATCATCAAGTTCTTGGACGAGTTTGATCATGAGCTTTAGCTACACAGATTAATTATGTCTTTACCTTTGAAATAATTTTTATTCATACTGTAGTGAAATAGGTAAAATTAATATGATATAAAAGTTGGGAGGTAGTTTACAGGGGGTTAAGTTCTTACTATATACTACAGAAGCCACACATACCTAGAATTATATAAGCAAATAGAATTAATATGAAATGGGTCACATGATTATGATGATGGCATGTGGTAAAATGAGGTAAAACCACTGAAGACTGAAAAATCTTGGGACTGAATTAAAATTTAGTTCTGAGAGTTTTTTAGTTTACTGAGTTAATTTAATTAAAAGAAGGGACATTTAGGACCAGAAAACTGTTTCATTTTCAGGTTGATTTCTCATCATAGAGGTTTTGATGTTGAGATACTTCATTGATTTTATTCATCTTTTTTGGTTCACATTTAACTATACATTACAGTTACTCCACAGTGTTTCCAGTGCCATAAAGAAATGAGGAATGGATATACTCTCTTACCATGTGGCCATGTTGCAGTCTGCTTAAATTGTGATGTAAAAAATATCCTAGTATGCCCGGTTTGTAACGGAAGGGTGACACGTTGTGTCATAACATACCCAGCTATCAGGGATTAATTATGCAACATCTTAGTATTGTGTTTTAATTAGTTTGTTAGTTCTATATATGTTACCATGTTTGTGGAGCATTTGTACTGGCTTGTAGATACTTTTGTATTATAATCACATGTTAGACAATTGCAAGATGTTTATTATAGATACACTGTAATATTTCATGCTAATTTTTTGCGCACTTTTTTTTTAGATTAAAAGTCTAATGAATTTCAGGCAAGATGCCATTAGGATAGGATTAGCTTCATTTGATGTGTATGTTATATTCATTCACTTAAATGTAAGCATGCATCTGCATTGATATATTGTGATTGTTTATTCTGAGGTGGTGAGTTTAAGAGGGTATGATTATATTAGGATTGTATCATTTCATACCACATCTTCAGAAGAATGTTAATTTTAGGACTGTATATGCAAATAGTTTGGTAACTGATCCATGTAAAATTATATATGATGGAGTATACCATGTAAAGTAGTGATCTTAATATTGCTGCTGAGTTCTAGAAAGTGATATAGTTGCTCTTTCTTCTTCAAATACATTACTCGAGCTCAATACCTAAGGAGAACTACTTAAATCTAGTAAATCCAGCCCTTCCAGGCTTTGCTCAAAGGCTTAAAGTTATCTGCCCACCTCGGTGGCGGTTAGAGTGATCTCCCTTTGATACTGGGATTGGCACCAAGTCTCATTAATACTTCCGTTACTACTTCCATTCATGCAGAGTCACATGATTTCGACAGAGAGGCCTTGCAATCCATTACCAGTTTTCTGGAAGTTTTACCAATAAGCAAGTTAGAGGAGTCTTCACTTTGAATGGAAGTATACGCCATCTGATATTTCCAACTTTTCTTTCTTTGAGGACAAAGTTCTGTCTTTGCAATGTTATTTGCCATCATCACACACTTAGGCACCCTAGGTACATGCCTGCATGGGTCACGTATACATCCCATAACATTGTTGTTGCTGTAATTAAATGCATATGCAGGTTATTATTGCTGTATAATTTCAGCTATGGTCAGATGCACACAGATAAGTTCTCTATTCTTATCTTGTCTTTGCATTCTGTATGCCAAGCTTTATTGATTTTACATGCATAGGCCTTTCCTACAAGTAACATTGTCTTCAGTTGATATTATTGCATCCACTTCATAAGTATCAATAATTATGCTTCGGTGCATAAACTGTGTCAGGTACCACATGTACCGTTTTACTGGTTAATATGTTTATATAAGGTTACAATAGCTCTGTACTGCCACTTGGTTTATAAAACAGGCCACATGCAGGGCTATACCTGTTTATTATTTCTGATCTTTTTGTCTTACATATTAAACCAGCAAAATTAAATGCAAGATTTGTAAACGTTGGATAAATGCAACTGACAACCATCCTGCATGTGTAAATTGCCCCAGTGGCCAATCTAACATGTTTTCTGCTCAGTGTAGGCTAAGGTCAGTGGGCTGCTGTTCTTGGAGCACTTAAGGGGAAGGTGCAGAAGTGCATATTGAGGGACAAAGATGCCACAAGTCTCGATGCAGATGTGGCTTCAGTGCAGGATTTACTTTCTGAGGGATTTAATACTACACATGATGCATCAGCCATGAAGTGATATATAGCCATCATGCTCGGAGACAGCTTGGACTCCTCTTTCATTGCCACAGCAGGATAATCTTTACTGGCAGTACAAACTGGCCATTCATCATACAGGTTCAAAACCATATCATTTGCTGAGAAGTGAGATAGTGAGAAAAACAAACAGTCTGTTACATTCTCACACATTAGATTCATGAACCAGTTATGTAGATCAAATGTCCTGTACACAGTCACAACCTCATGAACTGGACATCATGCCTTTGATGATGCCACTGCTCCATCACAACCTGACTCTGCCATATATACCTGATTTCATTGTGTCATGAAAACAATTGATCATACAGGAAAAGCCACCAGAAGAGCTATCTTTATCCAGTTTGACAAACCCAGTTTATACAAGCACTCTCTTGGATCAGTCTAACCAATATAGTACCACTAGGCGCTCACGACCAACAATGCCCAGTTTAGTGCCTAAGTATCCATGTGATGTCACTTCACAATGTTCTCAAGCTTCTGCCACTCAAAGGTAACCTCTATTTGCCAACCACTTGGAAGTCACCTTGGCTAAATCAGGACATTTTGCAAGCATTCAATAGAGCCATCATCCTTGACACTCTTCAGTGACTTCACAGGTAGCACAATAGATGTCAGCCTCACCAAAGACAAACAAAAATTGCTCTCAAGTCCCATCATTATTAGATTTTACTACACCTCTCCCTCAATAACTTGTGCACAGTTGGGTTCAAAAACATATACTGCATTTTAAGAGAGAGTGCGAGTTATCGAGGGGCATCCATAACAATATGAAATGATACCATCCTGGCTTGACATCGAGAAAACCACTTGGGGGGAGAGGGTGGGTGAACTGGTCTGTTTAATGGCTGAATACTCATTTTAAAATTGTGTTGGGAAGAATGTTGTTTGGAATGAAATTTAAACAAAATACATGACTTTCTATTAAAAGTTGATAATTTCATAATGTTTAAGATTTCCATTTCATATCAAACATTTTCTAGGGTAATAGAAACGATATATCATGATTTCAGTTACCAATTTTGATTGTGATTTTCGTCATGTTCAACAGATAGGGGTCAATTGTTTGATACCTTTTAATTTAAAAAATGGAATCCACAACTGACCCCACATTATAAGTGGAATTGCAAGTTATAAGGGTGCAAGTTATCGAGGGAATGGTGTATGAGGCACAATAATTCAGCCTTCTGGGCCTCAATTTAGAAGTTTTTCACCTACTGCCCTCTTCATCAGTGGCTTGGACTCAAGTTCTGGCATCAGTTGATTATTGACTAAAATGGAAGAATCTACTTTTAAATTACTTCGACATTCTAGCAGAGTTACTGACATTTTGGACTGCATATATCATCAATTACAAGAACCAAGCATGAACCAACTCCTTATCCAACAAAGATGCCTTCCCTTGCATTTTCATCACTTGTTCTGCAAGTTCCACACTCGGTTTTTCATATGGATGCCCCAGTAGTCAACCAGGATATTGCAGTTTTAAGGTTAACAAAGCTGTCTGCCGTACATATGGAATGGAAGTCTTTTAACACTTCAGTATGACCCCGCTATAACATGGTGGTTGGGGTAAATGGAACCCAACTGTGGACTATAACCAGCCATGTCAGTTAGCTGAAGAAAATGATGCATGTACCAAAAAAATGGTCAGAAAGGGAGGTGAGGGGTAATAAAAGTGGTCACAAAAATATGTGCTTTTGATTACATGAAGACAAACTAGTCTAAAATATACTTGTATATTGACAACTTTTGTGTAGTACAATCCATAATCGGTTAAGTACTGTACATGTATATAAAAAAATCTGTGAATTCAAGTATAGATCACATATTATAAAATCAATGTATCACATCCCATTACAATTAAACACAAATAACATGTATATAAAAAATGGTAGTCCTTGTTTGATCTATATCTGATTGAAACTAAACAATTCATTACGATATTGTAACCAGTAGCATGGGGCTATAGTTGTTTACATGATACATGTACATGTACTTAAATTGGCCTAGATTTTGGTCAGCTGGAGTCAGCTATCATCTTGCCAAGGTTATCCAGGGGATAAGGCTATTCATAGAGAAATGAAAACATGAACAAATTAAAAAGTTTAACAAACATTTTTGTGAGATACCCCACCTTCAATTAACTTGATGTACAGATATCTATGGTTTCCAAAAATTGGAAATTTAATTTGTATTTATGCCTCCATTTGTAGCCATTGTAAGCATAAACTTTTTTCCTGCAAAAAACAAACTTTCACAGCACAATAAACATGTTCCAGTCATTTTGGAAAATGCAGCAATCCATCAGATTCCTTGACAAAAGGTTCTTTGTGTTTATTGAAGATTTTAGTCAGCTTTCTTTGATGAAGGGTGCATAAATTATTAAAGTAACCACTAAAGGACAGCTTTGGAGGCCCAAACAAATGCCCATTTCTTACTGCAATGGTAATATAAAATAATCGCAGAACACTGATTGAGACATTTTAACTTACCTAGTATTTATTCAGAATGATCAGTGCTTCAAAGTTGATCAGTTTTCTTTGAAATTTAAACAAAACTATTTTTTTCTGGGTACATTTAAAAAAAAAGGAATTAGCCATTGTTTGGTCAATTGTATCAGTTACTGTTCCTGCCTTCGACGGTTGTTCAGTTAGAGCTAGTCCTGGTAGCATGACTTTTGGAGTGTATCACAGTATACATTACTCAGGCCAGATGTCAGCATAAACTAATTATGATATAACAATGCACTGTTGAGATGGTTTGTCAATATGAATAAAGAATTTGTTTATGTAACAATAGATAGATTCCAGTGCATTTTATATCAGGTCTGTGGCTTCCTTTCATAGATCCTCAGAATTTCTCCATTCCTAACTCAAAATACAAGTTTACACAGCCAACAATGTCGCAAAAGAAAAATTGCAACATTGTTGGTTGTCACCAATAAAGAAAGAAAAAATCACAGTTTGTGACATTGGTAAAGCCCAGCAAGATCCCTGATTAAACACTGTATACATTATTTTTTGTACTTTTAAGAAAAAAATATTTTTTGATGTATGAGAAAAATCCAGACACATTTAGCATGTCAGAAATTTCCTTCGTGTCTTGATCATTGTCATAGTTTGCAGATCAAAATAACTTATTATAAAGTGCTTCACATTGTAGGATTCATTGCAAGAAATGCACTCAGAAGGGTCTTCAACCCTTAATATGTACTTTTGATGAACATATTAGTCAATTATAAATGAGCTTTCCAATTTCCTATTTTGTAGCAACTGAAGTACTGATAATGAATCTGAGAAGATGATAGAGTTTAAAATATAAATGCAAACAATCAATTCATTTATGCCCTTTGGTTCACAATCCAAACACCATAACAGGTTCTAAATGCCATCCAGGAGGGAGTCATTGCAATCACTGTGGACTTGTAAGATGTGTATCTACATGTCCCTATTCACAAGGCTTCTGGGATTCACCTGCAAAACACTGTTTACCAGTTTAGGGTACTTCCATTAGGACTCAGCATCAGTCCCTGGGTGTTCACTCAATGGATAGTTCTGATATGGAACAATAAACTCTGCCCACTTAGTTACTGTTGCTCCGGCTCATATAATTTTTGTGAAAATGGCGGATCCAGTAGCCTTAGCAACGGATTCATTGGAAAATATTCTCAACAATATTTCTGAAACTTTCCTACCTTACTTCAAGATTATTTCATATCATGCATTAAAGAAAGACTTGAATAACAACACATAAGAATACATTCATGAAATTATAATTTTCAGTGGCAAAAATCAGGTAAAAGTTACAACATATTGCTAGTGATCTATGAGAAAGAATGAACAGCCTGACAAACTAGAATATAACATTTTGTTAGAAGAAAGCAAAATAATAAAATCTCTCTGTTCCTGCAAAGTTCAGCATACTTATTATCAGAATTTCAAATATGGCCTCAGTACTTATTATAAAATTTTAAATAATGCTTTCATTATGTATTTGCACCTGTTACATTTATATTGTACATGCATAAGTGTCATATAATAATAAAACAAGTATTTTTATATCTACAATTAATAATTTCATTATGTTTAGGAAAACAAATATTAAAGTTACAGTAAATAAATAAATGCTTTATACAAAGTTGCCTTAGTGATTGAAGGGAATGTTTTACATTCTTTATGCCATGTTAACATTGGGTTAGACAGATACAACATTTCTTAAGTGAATCATTGATAAACCAGTACATTTAAATTATATGAGATCCATGTAAAATTACCATTTATCTCTTACAAAAAAAAGGAAATAATATTCCCACAACAAAAAAAGCATCTACATGCACATTGACAGGATATATTTGTATCCACTTTGACCTTTGTTCACTAATTAGTGTGACTTGCTTTATTTGACTTCACTGATATCATAACACTTTGCGGGTGTTTTAAAATGATTAATTTGCAAGAGATTAGTTTTATTTGAACTCAAAAGGACAAAAATACATATAAATGGCAGGATATAGCTAATTTACAAACTTAATAAACCTTAGTCCCAACCTTAATAAAGACAAAATAAGTATTTTATTAGTTTCACCTCTTCATAAATTTCAGTTTTTTCCCCCAAAAACCTTCCATAATAAAAACTGTATTCAGAATAATTAAATTTAAAATTTTGACATAATTTACGTCAAAATACAACCTTGCAATTGTAGATATCAGTAGGATTAGGTCCAGTCCCAAATTTAATGTATAGGGTGGTGTTTTGTCAACTTGACACCAGTTACAAGTGAATGCTTTATTTTGAAAATTTTAACAAAATCATTACTAATGAAGCATGATGCAGGATTCCAATATTCCAAATTTAATTTTTTTTAAAAACAACAAACCAAGGTAATAAAAATACAAAAATAAATAACACATATACACAAAGTTTCGTTACTGCATGTAATATTATGACTCCAATAAGATATACCATTTGAACATAAGCATACAATCAGCATAAAATTGTATTCAACATTTTCACAAGCACAGCAAATACTGATGTTGTCCATCGGTGTCATTGAGGACCATTTAATGTCGTCGATTCACTGGGGGTGGGTCCAGAGATGGCTGATCAGTCAGATCCTGGCCCAGAAGAGTCTGTTGCAGTGGAGACATGGAAGTACAGGTTGCTGACCGGGAGTTGCAGAACTGATGTTCCTGGATTTGCGCAGATCACGTTTATCAGCTGCATCCACCAGCCTTTTCTGCTCAAAGGCTGCAGCACCAGCATTGACTTGACTGCACCAAGCAGATCTGTTAGCAGTGACACTCTCCCAGCTGTCAGGATCACTGCCTAGGTTCTTCAGCGAAGCCTTGAGGGTGTCCTTGTAGCTCCTTTTTTGACCACCATGAGTTCTCTTGCCTTGATGTAGCTCTCCATAGAAGACCTTCTTAGGTAGGTGTTCTACCGGCATGAAGACGGCATGAAGACAACATGGCCAGCCCATCAGAGTTGTACCTTGCACAGCATGGTGTGGATGCTTGTCATGCCAGCCTTAGTGAGCACCTCTGTGTTCGGTACCTTGTCCTGCCATCTGATTTTCAGTAGTTTTCTCAGGGAGCTCTTATGGAAGTGGTTCAATATTTTAACATGACAGCTGTACACAGTCCATGTCTTGCAAGCATAGAGGAGGGTGCGGAGAACAACTGCTGCGTAGACTTTGAGTTTGGTGGCAAGCTTGATGCCTCTCCTATCCCAGACATTTGAGCATAGTCTGCCAAATGCTATGCTGGCTTTGGCAGTCCTGGTGTTGACCTCATCGTCTATGTGGACTGCTTGTGAGAGGGTGCTGAGGTATGTGAATCTGTCTACATTTTTGAGCTTTTGGTCATTGACAGTGATGGATGGTTCCAGGTAATCTTCTCCAGGAGCTGGCTGATGCAGAACCTCGGTCTTGCTGGTGGAGATGGTGAGTCCGAAGTTGGAGCACACTGTGGAAAAAAGGTCCATGCTCTGTTGAGGGCACAGTCATCTGCAAAGAGCAGGTCGGGAATGTTTTCAACTTGGACTTTGGTTTTGGCTTGAAGGCTCCTCAGGTTGAACAACTTCCCATCCAGACAGTATCGGAAACCTACTCCAACATCGCTGTCCTTGAAAGCTTCCATCAACATTGCAGAAAACATGAGGCTCAAGAGAGTGGGGGCTAAGACGCATCCCTGTTTCACACCATTCGTAACTGCAAAGGGTTTGGAATAGTTACCCTGGTCCTGGACTCTGGCAAGCATGCCATCATGAAACTGCCTCACCATTTCAATGAAGACTTCTTGATATCCAAATTTGGACATGATCTTCCAAAGACCTTCCTGGCTGACAGTGTCAAATGCCTTAGTCAGGTCCACAAAGGTGGTGTATAGCTGGACACTTTGTTCAAGACACTTTTCTTGCAACTGCCTGTCAGCATAGATCATGTAGATGGTGCCTCTCTCCTTTCTGAAGCCACACTGACTTTCTGGCAGTAGGCCATGATCAAGGTGTTCTGTGAGTCTGTTCAGCAGTAGCCTGGCAAGGACCTTGCCAGTGATGCAGAGTAGGGAGATTCCTCTATGGTTGTTGCAGGATTGGCTATTTCCTTTGCATTTGTAAAGGTGGATGATAGATGCATCTTTGAATTCCTAGGGTATGCGTTTCATCTTCCACATCCCACAGAACATCTCTGTTAGACTTCCCATTAGCTAAGGCCCACCAGACTTGTAGATCTCAGCTGGGATGGAGTCTGCTCCTGGAGCTTTCCCACTAGACAGGAGCTCAATGGCCTTATGAGTTTCCAGTACTGTTGGAGGGTCAGCCAACTTATCATTGATCTCCACCTGGGGTAGACGGTGGATCACTTCATCATTGATGGAAGAGGGTCTGTTGTGGATACCATCAAAGTGTTCCACCCAGCGATCCAGTATCTTCTCCTTCTCGGTTATGAGAGTGCTGTCATTGGAGCTCAAGAGTGGGGCTGTGCCTGATGTTACTGGGCCATAAACATCAAGAAGAGCACTATAGAAATTCTTCATGTCATGTCTGTCGACAAAGGACTGGATATCATCAGCCTTTCGGCTCAGCCATGTGTCCAGCATCTCGCACAGTTTCTTCTGCACGGCTTAGCGGACTCTGCTGAAGGCATCTCTCTTTGCAGTGGACTTGGGGTCGATGTTGTATGCACAATTGAGATGATGCTTCTTCTCTAGCAGGGACTGTATTTCTTCACAGTTCTCTTCAAACCAGTCTTGGTGCTTTTGCGCAATGACGCCAAGGGTTTCAGATGCAGTACAGTACACCAGATGTTTGAAGGCCTCCCAGCATTTCTCTGCGTTGTTGATATCAGAGTCTGTGGTTTCTAGCTGGATTGTCAGAGCTTCAGACAGAGCTTGCTCAGTGTTGCAGACTTTCAGCTGGGAGACATTGAGTCATTTTGGGCTTTATTTCCTTGTGGACGTCTGGGAGGTTGAATTCTAAGATTCATCTTGGAAATCAGTAGCCTGTGGTCTGTCCAGCAGTCAGCACCACACATGGCCTTGGTCACACGGACATCCTGCCTGTCATTCCTACGGACTAAGATGTAGTCGATCTGATGCCAATACTTAGACCGTGGGTGCATCCGAGTTGTTTTATTACAGTTAGGCAGATGGAAGGTGGTGTTTGTGATCAGGAGATTGTATGTTGTGCACGTCCTCAAGAGTAGCTGTCCATTGCTATTGCAGTTGCCAATTCCATAACTCCCTTCCACAAGATGTGGTCCACGCCAACTCTGGCATTAAAATCACCAAGAATGATCAGCTTGTCCGACTTTGGTACCAAAGCAATCAGAGCTTCCAGATCCTGGTAGAACTTGTCTTTGGCTTCCTCCGAGTAGGTCACGGTTGGTGCATAAGCACTAATGAGTGTGGGTTGCTTTTTTCCATGTAAGGGTAGCTTCAGCATTATAAGCCGGTCCTTAATTCCTTGTGGTAAGATGGAGAGCTTATTCACCAAACTCGACTTGACAGCGAATCCAACTCCAGACTCACGATGTTCTTCAGCGCCACGTCCACTCCAGAAAAAGGTGTAACCAGCTCCAACTTCAGTCAGTTGGCCCTCATCGGCCAATTTTGCTTCACTTAGGGCTGCTTTCTTTATCTTGTAGTGAGCAAGTTCTGCTGCAATCAGGGCAGTTCTTCTCTCTGGTATGTCAGCCTCTGCATGATCAAATAGAGTGTGTTCCACGCACCAAGAGTGAGTGGAACCTTTGGGGTTTTCTTTGTGTTTTGACCACAAGGATGGGATTCCCTCCAGCCACGGTAAGTTGGTTGGGGTAGATGAAGCAGGCTTTTTTTAGGGCACCTTTTCTAGCCCCTTCCTCAGGCTATAGAGGTAAGCAGCGCTATCCTGAAGAGGTCTGCTTAGTCACTCAGATGGCTGCCAACATCCATTTCTGCTTCAGATCAGTGGAAGACAACCATATGGCCCGAGCCACCTGCATGCAGGTCCGTCACTACGGCTGCTAGTGCATCCACACCTGCCACGTTGCAGCTCGCCCATCGTTGCAGGACTTGGGCATGGGTGATGACATAAATGACTTGCACACGAGTTGGATTAAAGTGAGGAAGAGTTGCGCTGCATCAGCCTCACTCTCTTGTCCAGGCTCCACTTTGTCCAGTTGCAAGACATAGGATGCCTTGGTCATCCACTGCATTCAGTCTCAATTCCAGCCATCTTGGCCACGTCTTGCAACTAGACAGCAAATTATACCATTATTTCAAAACACAGCACAGCAGCAAACCATTTTGTGCGTATGAAATTTCTCTGCAATGTAATATAAAAGTAATCAAGCATGGTGTCATGTTTGTGAGCAAATATTACTGATAGCATCACATAACTAGACAGTGAAATTGATACTGATTGTTTATTGGTCAATGTGCCCAGTTTGATTGACAGGCCGGAACTATCCATTGATAGAACAGGTAATGGCTCATGTCCAGACAACATCCATGGTAGCAACATCAAAACTACTTGGATGACAGTCTACAAAAACATCAGGTGAATTGTGTCTTGGAGCAAGACATGATATCACTTGTTATTTTCCTTCTCAACCTTAGCTTCTTTGTCAACAAGGACAAATCCAACCTTGTACCTTTTCAATATTTTATCCATCTAGGTATGGAGTTCAACACTCCGGTGGGGCCCCATGTTGCCAAGTGGTCTAAAGTGCTTACCTTTACTGATCACTGACATCTAACCTGTCTCCTTGGGTTCAAGTCTTAGGTTCAGCCAATGTGGATATGTGAAAAACTTGCCAGTAGCTTCCCATGGGTCAGTGGTGCTTACTAGGGTTTTCTCAGGTTCTTCCTCCACCAGTTATACCAGCCACCATGTAAACCCTATCTCGCCCTGAGAAATGGCATTAAACCCAAAACAACAACAACCACAACAACACTCGGGTAAACATACTATGCGGGACAATCAATCCAACCAAGAATTCCTTCACCTGCTGGATTTATTCAATGTGGCAGCTTACCTCGTAATCGTAGTCGCCTCTTTAAGCACCCATTACAAATGATGATGACTTTGCCCATTGAACTAACCTCTCGCAATCTGCACAAATATGAAATTCCATTTCAAAAGATGGGGCAACCTCACTTGGCTCACACAGAGTATTCCTCTGCAAGCACAACCAGGAATCACAGTCTGTACAGATGAAAGACAGAGTACGGAGCCATTGCATCAAGGGAGATCACACCTCATCCTACTCTCAGAGAGTGTGTGTGTGTGTGTTTAGGATTTGTAATGTAGCTTAATGCTGAGTGCCAAGTGAGGCAGCTGTTAGTACCATTATTGTAAGTCTTTGGTATGACTCCGCCAGGGTTCGAACCCACAACCTCCCACTTCCGAGGTGGACGTTCTAACCACTAGGCTACCAGAGCGGTCTCTCTCAGAGAGGGACAGGATGATATATCAGTAGACACTTTCAGCATGGATAAAGTGGGTTATTTGTTCCACTTTGCTACACATTTTGGCTCACCAAGTTAAGGCAGTTGCCGCAAGCATTGCATTTGAGCGAAACTGTGCTCAGATATCTATG
This sequence comes from Sinohyriopsis cumingii, assembly GCA_028554795.2. Lineage (NCBI taxonomy): Eukaryota > Metazoa > Mollusca > Bivalvia > Unionida > Unionidae > Sinohyriopsis > Sinohyriopsis cumingii. The sequence goes on from CM068824.1 coordinate 56,870,212, forward strand.
TCATGGGATGGAGGTTCGAGTCCACTTTCTCGAGCTTTTATCTCGTCGATCCCAAAAGTCTCAACTTGACATGGTGGGACTTCATAAGGATGCTGCTTCATGACTTCCACTGGATTTGTGGGGAGAAAATTTTTTTCCCTATTGAACCCATTTCCCACCATATGGGATCAATTCTCCAATCTGGTTATCTAGAAGCTGTCCCTCATACCCTAGGGGAACAGAGATGGCCTCTCCAGGGAAAGGGGATGTAACTAACTCCACTTCTTATCTATTCTCCTACGGTATTATAATTGGGTAACATATTTGAAGAAGAAACCAATTATAACACACATACACCCTCCCAGCATCCTTGCAGTTACATCCATATAGAGAGCATGCCTTCCACTCCAGTAGTAAATGATATATTCATGGTACATGTAATTGGCACCAGTACCGGGATTCACTCTAACTGCCATCTAGGTAGACAGATAGCTTTTAGCCTTTTAGATAAAAGTTTTAGCATGGAAAGGCTGGATTTGAAAGATAGTAGTAGTTCTCCTAAGGTGTTATAATTGGGTAATTATTATTGAAGAAACATATTTTAGTAGAAATATTAGGTCGTCATTTTTATAAATTAAATAAGTATAACTATTAATTAGTTATATCATATTGTACCTATAAAACTGAAATGAATTCTTCAGTTTTACATAATGTGAAAAAAAGGTCACCTGATGAAGATAGAAATTATGGTATTTGTACTTATGTAAGCTGGGAGTGGTTTTCCAGTTACATTTTTGGAAAAGCTGAGGATGGTCTTATCTGACACTGGATTTAGCATCCTTTTATTAAATTTTGGCAGAATTTTCTTATATCCTGGAAAAGTATAGTATGCTGTCCTGCTCAGAGTTGCAACTGGGTATTGTCTTGGAATTTTTTTTGTAGTTGTATGTTACAATTACATGCCAAAGCTCTGATGTCTTGTTATAGTGATACTTTAGGGCAAAATGTGATGTTTTTTTTTTTATAAATTAACTTTTCAGTCATTTTGATGAATTGTTTGGGGAGAAGGGTTGAGGATTATTTTAATGGCACTTTTAGAACATTATTGGCCATATTATGCTGATTAAATGGAAGCTAAGTGCCTTTCCCATTAAGGATGCACTGAGGCAGCTGACCTGGGCAAGTATCAAACCTGTTACTTTTGGATTACAAGTCCAGTGCTTTACCAACTGTGCAGTTGTAGCTTCATCATAACTAATACTTGTTTCATAGTTATTGATTTAGACATGCAGTAATACAGCATAATCGTGCTAATATATCAGAGTTTACACTCGTTGTACTGCTCATGATATTAAGTAGTTTGCTTTGTGTGGCTCAAGATGAAATGTCATTACATATTGACACCACTATTATGATGCCATTTTTTCCCTAGGTGTATCAAACCCCAATGCAGGAAGAGATTAGTCGTTAAAAAGATGTGGTTGTAACTTCTATTAATAAATAATTAAAATACAATATTTTATACAATTTTAAAATTTTTAATAATGGTCATATGATAGAAGATAAAGTCTGCAAAATTTATGTAAAATTTGTGGAAATATTTTATAATTTATGATGTACATTTTTACTGTTAGTTTTAACTTAAAAATAAAACGTAGTATGTGCATGAATGCTGTGCTTTGTCAACAAAGACAAAATGCAGTGTAGTCATTTTAATGAATCATATTTGCACATCACATAAATCACTACCAAAAAATATACCATATATAGTCACTCATAAGCCCAGTTAAACAACCTAGATAATAAATGGGTAGATCAGGGTCTGTGTTGTTTGTGCTGCTGAAGACTCCATAGACCCAGATTTACCAGCACATTATGCAATGTCAAATCTGAGTGTTTGTGGTTGGATTTGACTTTTAAGCAAGTACATATAGAAAGACATTTGAAAATAAAAATTATAGACAAGAAAAGTGAATTAGAGCATTTCTTTTTATGCAATGTTCAGAAGTTCATTGTTATTATAATCTGGAACTTACAAACCACTATTTGTCTACAGTTAAGAACTTTTAAGATTGCCTGTCTAGATAGAATTTGACATCTCTGTGAGTCACATATTTTCATCATGTAACTTTAATGAGCATAACATTTTTGTGAAAATTAGTTTACTCACTAACTTCCAAAAGCTTAATGCTGACTAAAATTTTGTGAATTGCAGTTACTAGAAATATGCTGTATGTGACAAAATCCTTGTTTCCATGTGTGTCTTGCTCTTTTAAATTTACTTTTCTTTAATACTTGATCCTCTTGAGTTTTTTTTGTTTATTATGTGATCATTTTTTTTCTACAATATTTAATGAATTTATCTCTTTTAAGACACCTTTGTTAAAAATTTTGCATTTAAGTTTTAAAAAAACAAACTGTGAACACTTTTAAGATTATATTATATTTGTTTCCTGTGATAATTGTACACATTCATATTTGTATATTTGGGGGTGGGGTATGAATGCTATTGATGAATTTATCATTTTAAGACCTGCATTCTGATAATTATCTATTGTGTGTATATTGATAGACTTAAAAACACAACAGGTAATTGTAGGTATTGTAGGTAACCATTTTGATAACTATATATTGTGTGTATAATAACAGACTTAAAAAAATGCCAGGAAATTGAATTGTAGGTAACCATTCTGATAATTATCTATTATGTGCATTCTGAGAGATTTCAATACACAACAGGTACATAACCCTTCTGATGATTTTTTATTGTGTGTATACTAATTAACTTAAAAACACAATAAATAATTGTAGGTAACCATTCTGATAATTATTTAATATGTGTATACTTACAGACTTAAAAACAAGACAGGTAATTTAATTGTAGGTAACCATTCTGATAATGATCTATTATGTGTATTCTGACAGATTTCAAAACACAACTGGTACATAACCATTCTGACAATTATTTATTGTGTGTATACTAATTGACTTAAAAACACAATAGGTAATTGTAGGTAACCAATCTGATAATTATCTATTGTGTGTATAATGAAACACTTACAAATACAACAGGTAATTGTAGGTAACCACTGGTATTTGATCAACTATTAAAAACTTTCCTTTTTTCTCATTGAAAACCCAGTTTATTCCAACTTTGCTTAAAGCAAAGGACAGTGCAACTGAATTTTATAAATACACCATATATTTTCCGTAAAATCTTATTCTAATACATTTTACAGCATGAGGATATTTCCATCCATCATCCATGGTCTCTGTTGATTTATCTCCTAACTTGTGCAAGTTCCGACTTCAAGTATACTGTCAGTAATTTATTATTATCCTTTTTTCTTGATTTGAGAATTACATTCATAGATCATTTGATTTACTAATGTAGGAAAGTGATATTTGTTGGGTTTGGGTAGGACTGGATATTTTTCATGTAGGAAAGTGATATTTGTAGGGGTTCAGTAAGCCTGGATATTTTTGTGTATGAAAGTGATTTTTGTTGGAGTTAGTTAGGCCTGGATATTTTTCATGTAGGAAAGTGATTTGGTTGGATTTGGGTAGGCCTGGATATTTTTCATGTAGGAAAGTGATATTTGTTGGATTTGGGTAGGCCTGGATATTTTTCATGTAGGAAAGTGATATTTGTAGGAGTTAGGTAGGCCTGGATTTTTTTTGTGTAGGAAAGTGATATTTGTTGCAGGTAGGCCTGGATATTTTTCATGTAGGAAAGTGATATTTGATGGGGTTAGGTAGGCCTGGATATGTTTCATGTATGAAAGTGATATTTGTTGGGTTTGGTTAGGCCTGGATATTTTTCATGTAGGAAAGTGATATTTGTGGGATTTGAGTAGGCCTGGATACTTTGATGTAGGAAAGTGATATTTGTGGGGGCTTAAATATTTTCATGCATGAAATTTACATTGTGAGCTTCATAAGAGTGTCCTTGCATACTGAAATAAATCATATGTTTATGAAATGTGAATTGTAAATAGAGTTCTCCCTCACAGTAAGGTCCTTCATTATAACATGGTTCATGTTATATGGGCCTTTGTTATAACATGGTTTTTGTTACAAGACCCTTCATTATAAAATGGTTCCCATTACACGGCCCTTCATTATAACATGGTTCATGTTACATGGCTCTTCATTGTAACATTGTTCCTGTTACAAGACCCTTTATTATAACATGGTTCCTGTTATAAGGCCCTTCATTATAACATGGTTCCTGTTATAAGGCCTTTCATTATAACATGGTTCCCTATTGTAAGGCCCTTTATTATAACATGGTTCTAGTTGTAAGGTCCTTCATTATCACATGGTTTTTGTTATAAGGCCCTTCATTACAACACGGTTCCTTTTATAAGACCCTTCATTATAAAATGGTTTCTGTTGTAAGGCCCTTCAATATAACATGGTTACTGTTATAAGGCCATTCATTATATCATTGTTCTTGTTATAACGTCCTTCATTACAACATGATTCCTATTGTAAGGACCTTCATGATAACATGATTTCCTTAAAAAAGAACTTTTTATAAGAGTCCTGTTCAAGACCGCTCATTATAAGATGGTTCTTGTTATAAGGGACTTCATTATAACATAGTTCCTGTTATAAAGGCCCTTTATTATAAAATGATTCCTGTTACAAGGCCCTTTATTTATAAGATGGTTCCTGTTATAAAGCCCTTTATTATAACATGATTCCTGTTACAAGGCCCTTCATTATGACACGATTCCTGTTACAAGGCCGTTCATTATAATATGGTTCCTGTTACAAAACCCTTCATTATAACATGGTTCTTGTTATAAGGTACTTCATTATAACATGATTCCTGTTACAAGGCCCTTCATTATAACATGGTTCCAGTTACAAGACCCTTCATTATAACATGGTTCTTGTTATAAGGTACTTCATTATAACATGGTTCCTGTTATAAGGCCCTTTATTATAACATGATTCCTGTTATGAGGCAAGTATGGTCATGGATTATGTTTCATTAAATCATACTAAGGTGGTCTCACTATAAGGCAGCATGAACCATGGCACCTATAGACAGTGTTATACTGTAATGAAGGAATATTAAATGTGGGTTTCTTTTATGGTCTGAATTCAATAGCAAAGGAACACTGCATGATTTTTCTCACCAGATGTATGTGGACACTAATATTTTTTAAGTTTGCTGAAATTTCTTATTTTGAAAAATTTACTTGTTTTGTTTTTAAGATTTGTGCAGTCTTCCAATTTTATTTCATTTTGGTGAGGTTTAGTTTTTTTAAATAGTTATTGATATCTGTTGAGTTTACTAAGAAGTTTCATGAAAAATAAAATACATATTGACCAATGCAAAAGTGGCAGTAAAAATGATGGATTTGCTGGTTCAAATAACTAAAGATTCACCTAAAAATGGCACATAATTGTTTTATTACAGGATTTAGGGTAAAACTTGTAAATTAATCTTGTTTCAGATTAGTAAAAAATGCCATTTTAGCTGCACACTGCTCTAGAAAAAAGATCACATCATCACATAAAAGTCAGTTATGTTGCAGCAGTGCAGTATGATGAATTATTGCAACTCACTTATATGTCAAGTCGTTTATGAAAACACATCCCATACATTAATCATGTCATTAATAACTTACAGTATATGACTGGTTGCAGAAATCCTGAAATTTAAACAAAGTGTAAATTCCCCCATAAATGCTAGATGATACTATGGGCTTTCAAATGGACCTGTTACATCTTGTGGATATATATACAAATGTTACAGATTTCAGACTGTTTGAATGATGGACAATTTTCATTGCTGATTAAATATATATTATATGATAATAATATGGGTTATTTATTATTGTTTTCTTTTTCTGAATACTGTTTTTTATTATTGTGATGTTTGGAGGATGAGAATTTAATGATGACAGATTTTATTTCTACATAACTTTATGCATGTTGCAGTCTATTTCAATCCTTTGTCTATTTACTTTATTGCAATAGGTAAAATATATAACCAATTTAAAGACAAAAATCAGCATTATTTATTGTGTTATTTCAGTAGATATGTATGAATAATTCAGTAAAGGGTGTGATTTATGTTGTCAGAAAATACAACAGATTTTCTGTGTAAATTATAACAAATAAATGCTTCAACATGTATAAACCTTGCTTTGATTATTCTGTTACCTTTATCACACTAATTTGTCTAATAAAACTTTAAAAAAACATTCGTTTTGTTTACTATAGTTTTTCCCACATGCATCACCATGTTGTACACAAAACTGCAGATAACAGTTGCAGCATGATAATGTTGTTTTACACTGAGGTTAGAACTCTTGGTTGCAGTTTTGGGCATATTAGTTACCAATCAATAATAGAGTTGTTGGTTATTTTTCTGTCAGCAAATGGTACCATCAGTTTGGTTAAACTTTAGCTTAAAGTTTTTCATTTGTTTATATTTCCATAACAACCAACAAGCAACATTACATTATATTTTCCATGATTATAAAGCTAAGACAACTCATTCTGCAAAATGTTCTTTTACCTTGGTGTCAAAGTTGCAGTCACACAAAGTTTGCATTAAGATTTTGGTTAAAGATTTGTTTTATTTGTATATCTTTCCTAAACACCTTGATAAATTATTATGTTACTTGGCATGAATCATTATGAAAGACAATTCATTCTATGACACACTTGCTTCATCCTATGAACTAGGAATCAAGGTCAGGCATAGAAAATTTGAATTGGGTTATTTTTCTTAACCCCATCAGTGGATTTTCTTCCAAATTGGAATGAGTCATTATGAAGACAAGATTATTCATTTTGCAACATTCTCAACCTCCTTATGTTTGATATCAAGAACACACATTTTAATAACAATTCTTTCATCATTGGTTCAGCATGCAGGCCCTGGATTTCTTGTTAAGTACTAATCAAAAAATCTTGGAAGAGAAACCATATCGATCTAGTGTCGGTGTGCAACTTTGTCCATCTTAATAGACCCTTTGTGTAAGCATGGTAGAAATAGATTGACAAGAGTACCAAGAATGGCACCAAAATTCATTAGCTTTTTTCTTCTTTCATAGTGACCTTTTGACCCCAACATTAACAGGTTTTCTCTTACTCCAGGTGTAATCTAACCACAAAGTTTGGCAACTGCAGATGGTACAGAACTCAAACTTTTGTGCAGAAACCATTTTTCTTCATTAAATTACAATAACCTTTGACCCTTGACCCCAAATCAATAGACTTTTTTCCCAATCTCAAATCATCCACAACTGTGGAGACTGTAGATCAGGGGTAGGCAAACCATGGCTTGCGGGCTGCATGTGGCCCGAAAAGGGTTTTCATGTGGCCTAGGAACAAGTCATCATTCGCACTGACTCTGTTTATGTTACTCTGTTTATCAAATAAACGTGCTTCTTTTGAAGTTTACGTTTTCAAATATTAACAACATATTAACTACTGAAAATTAATTATGATGTTATTTAGAAACACCTTTTGTTTTGGCTATTTCAAATATTAATTATTTTACTTAATGAACTATGCGGCCCGCAACAAGGTGTAAATTTGTGTATGCGGCACTTGTACTGGAAAGTTTGCCCACCTCTGCTGTAGATGGTGGAGAATTCTGATTCTTTTGCAGAAGCTATGCTTCAGTTACCTTGTCCGCTGACCTTTTGGTCACCAAATCTACTGGAATCTTCCATACCTCAAGTGAAAGTCATCCATAAAGTTTTGTAACTATGGATAGTGGAGAGTAATTAAAATCCAGACATGATTTTGAATTTAGTTAATATATCATGGAAAGATGACCCAGTTTTAGTGTCTAAGTCACATGCATTGGAATATGAACAAAGAAAGTTTGATGCCAACAGATCACAGTGATCCAGATTCAGTGCATAAAGCATGACCATTCCAAAGACTCTGCAATCTGGCTTGCAACAATTCAACAATAGTACCATTAACAGAACATTATACCACTGTTCATTTTCATTGTCCTCTAGCTGGATAACTTACATTTGTATGAGAAAACCGTTTTTCTTCTTTCAGTTATAGAGACACTAACCCAAAAATTGCTATGCTTCTTCTTTACCTCAGGTGTGTGAACAATGATTGATCCAAGTCAGTGAGTTGATATAATGTTATTGTACAGAAAACATATTTTTTCATGAAGTCACAATGACTTGATCTTATACCAAACTTGATAGGGTTCTTTCATGTCCCAAGTGTGAGCCATCCACAAGGTTTGATAACTATAGATGGTAGGCAACTTGATTTACGGTGTATCAATGAAATAGGTCAACAGACATACAGATAGACATACAGAACAAATTCCCCCTTTTTTCATGGTGCCCATCTCTAACAATAATATGGTGAGTGACACTGTACAGATGTATAAGATCATAATATTAGCTATCTTGAAGTTTCAGTAAAATCTGCTGGGAAATAAGGCATCTAGGAAGCAATCATAGCACTGCTCTTGTACACATAACCTGTTAACATACCCATCTCCATCAAAATAGGACTCGAAAGGTAAACCTCAGTTAATCAAATTCTGAACCAATTCACTCATATTGTAAAATGCATTTATAGTGGCTCTTTCAGGATCACAAGAAATAATTTACTTTATCCATGGTTTGTCCTATTGTTCCTCAGTCTGCAAAGTCAAACTGCACCAACCATAAATTTGTCATATCCATATTTGCACTAAAATAATTTTATTATATATGTCCAAAATGCTATTGATATAAATGCATTATATATACTATATATTATAAATAGTTAAGTTGAATGGGAAAGGTTTAGCATGTTTAGTGTATATGTCATATCAGAGGATTTCATTAGTCGAAGTACTAAGCATGATACAATGATGTACCATTCCTGATATATGTACCATTCCTGATTAATGTACCATTCCTAAATAATGTAATTGGAGCTATGTAACATTTACAGTAAGATTTCATACACCTTGCTCATGCTTTATTACCTAATAGATAATAGCAGGACCCAAGAATTTTTTCTCTTCTCATAATCAGTTTTAACAAATTCTCAGACTCAACTAAAATTTCTGACGTCCAGAGTCTGAAAATAGTTTGTAATCTCAGGTACATACTTGTAATCTCTGGTATGTATGTTGTTCATTTTCAAGCATGTCCATGATGCTGATGCTTACATGTAGTAGTCCTTTGCTGTAAACTGTCTCATTATAGCAGTGTCCCAGATACAACACAGATATGGTCATATATCCCATTATAAGATGCCTCATGAGACCACTGTCCCTGATACATCATGGGTATGGTCATTCATTCCATTGTTAAGATGCCTCATCAGAGCACTGTCCCATATCTAACGTGGTATGTCAGGGATCCCATTTTAACATGCCTCATTAAAACACTGTCCCAGATATAACATGGTATGGAGCACTGTCCCATATCTAACGTGGTATGTCAGGGATCCCATTATAAGATGCCTCATTAAAGCACTGTCCCAGATATAACATGGTATGGAGCACTGTCCCATATCTAACGTGGTATGTCAGGAATCCCATTATAAGATGCCTCATTAAAGCACTGTCCCAGATATAACATGGTATGGAGCACTGTCCCATATCTAACGTGGTATGTCAGGGATCCCATTATAAGATGCCTCATTAAAGCACTGTCCCATATATAACATGGTATGGAGCACTGTCCCATATCTAATGTGGTATGTCAGGGATCCCATTATATGACATCTCATTAAAGCACTGTCCCAGATATAACATGTGAATGGTCTTGGATCCCATTATTTTGGTTGGATTAGATTTTGTTACAAAATTTACTCCAGTATAAGACAACCTCACCATTAACACCTCACACTTATGTGGCTCCCTTGAGCCAATTACACTGCTGAACCAGTGTAGTACATTTAGGCTAAATCTGTGCAAAAAGATAGTTTTTAGAACAATACCATGCAATTACTGATAGACACATGATGACTGACTATACCTTCAGTTAACTAAGCTTTGAATAAATAACAAATAATTGTATTTTGTGTAAAATTCTTTTTACTAAAAACAATTCATATAGAGGCTGCATAATTATGGTTTCTAGAATATAAATAATAACTGGATGTTTGTTAAAAGACTGGCAGAAACTTTTTCTTTCCTGATATCCCTAACTATTTACTCTTAAACGTGGACACCTTTTTTTATTAACAAAAAGAAATGTTTTACAATGTCAGATGGTAACATTTTCTAATTTATATCATATATAAAACACATATAACCTAAAGTTCTCTACAACTCTAGGATCTTGTAAATTTTACAACTAAATCAACCATTCATTTATGTCTATGTCATTAAACTTCACTCCTAATTTATTAGTAATCTAACAATATACTGAAAATCTTAACTAAATAGTTGGGACACAAAATTTTTTTTAAAAATAGTCATGAAAAAATCTGCTATACATATTTAATTTTATAACTTATATTTATTTTTAAATTTATTATATATATTTGATGAGAAATTCTGAAACTGTCAAAGACAAAAATATCTGACACTATTTTAAAGAAAAATCTTTTTCTAAATGTTGCATTTTTAGTCATGTTTTGAACAATCTTGCAGAACATCAAGGCCTTTTGGAAAGCACACACAATGTCATGGGTTGTCTCAGAGAAGGTGGCTACCAGAACAAGAGAAAACTGATGGCTAAGAAAGGCCATTTAGATCTGAAAATATGAACTACATGTATTGAACCTGGGATGCTCACTGTGAAAAGTGAGTGCCTTTCCATAATGCAAGTCAATACCTCACAGTAAAACTATCCAAGCCATATGTTATCAAATGGATTTTCATACAAAAGGGAGTGGTGGTAATTTTTCTATGAAGTTTGACTTATTAAAATTTGACTTCTTTTACTTAAATGGCCATTTTAATATTTTTCAGTGAAAAGTGTGCTATTCTGACTGGAAAAAAGTGGATTTTATATTTTAAAAAAACACTCACCCAACCCCTCTAAGTCTGCTGCCAATGCACACAAACCAAATGTTAGTCAATAAAGTGATGGACATTCAATGTGACCTCTAAGAAAACTGAGAATGCTCCAACAACTTCAAAATTTTCAGAGAAAAAAACACTTGGTGGATAAAAAAATAATTTTTCTTGTGGGTATGGTAAAACACATGAATTTTTAACGAACCTATCAAAGTTACTATAATCTGACACTACATGTGTTGCACAGTAAAAACAAAGGAACTCCACTGTTCAAAAATACTTTAAGTCTTGGTACAATAATGTGATGATTCACACCTATATAGTGACTAAAATGGTCAGTGGAATAAGTAACACATTATCTGACCAAGAGGTTAATTAATGTACTGCAGAGTGTCTGAGATTTTCAACTAATTTCAATTTGATTTTGAGATAATTTACTGGTAAAAATATTACCCAAAGATCTGTTTCCAATCAAGATATAGTTTTCCTGTTTGAAAAAATTAATCTTCAACATTTCTTGCTAAAAATGGAAATGTATCAGCAAATGAGCAAAAAATAAAGCAAAAAGTACCAGTAAAGACCAAAAATAAAGTGAAATGCACCAGGAAATAAGCAAAAATAAAGTAAAAAGTGACAGGAAATGAAGTAAAAAGTACCATGAAATGACCAAACATAAAGTGCCATCAAAGTACCAACATTCAGACTAATGTAAGAAAAGCAAAAAATTCAAAACGTTTCAAAATCTTAACACTAGTGTACATATTTGCAATGACAATCTAAAAAAAGAAAAAAATAAACATCTTGATATCATATACATGTAAAGATATGTAAGATAATGAACTATTAAATTATCCAAAACAATATTTTCATATATATGCAAAGTGATTCAGAAAAAGAAATGAATAATACAAAACTAGAAGGTTCTATTTTTATGTTTATCACTGATTCTATATATCCCATTTAGTGTCAAAGGTATCTAGCTCAGCAAAAACATGTAATTTCTGAACAAATTCATATATGCTAAATACCATTCTATTTTTCAAGAAAACCTGAATAAATATTCCATATTTATTTACAGACCACATACAATTAGATGAATTGAGGCCATTATCTATCAGAGTTAGAATTTTATCCTTACATCATCAGTTCATTTCCTGATATGCCCAATTTTGCGACTTCAGCCTCAATATTATTAACTGCAGTCTTTTTGAATACTTTGTGCTAAGAATCCATTATATATATATATATATATATATATATATATATATATATATATATATATATATATATATGTATGTGTGTGTGTGTGTATGTGGTAGGTATTTAAATACTTATTAATGCTCATGTAAGGCTAAGTATCACATACAGTTTGCTGTGAACAAACATTTGCCAGAGCACTTGGGAAAAATCTTGACCCCACAGTGTTCAATCGGAATAAATCTGAACACAGTAAACTGTGTATTATTGCTCTCATCCCCATGTGGCATATGTTTAAATGCAGTAAAGTGTGTATTATTCCTATCATCCCCTAGTGGCAAATGTTTAAACACAGCAAACTGTATATTCCCTGAAGCATAAATACTGCACACAGATGACCTTGATGGATTGGAGAAAAAAAAAGACAATACTTGCAGGGTTCTTGTCCACCAGTTATACTGGCAACCATGTATAGTTTATCATTTGCTGAAGTAAATGGCATTAATCTCACAACAATAAAAACACTTAAGTGTCCAAGTCCAAGAAATTAATAGTAAAAAGAAAATAACTAAAAAAGATATGACTGAAAAATCTAATTAGGTCATCTTAATTTGCATATAAATAAGCTTACCAAATTTCACTGACAGAGGTCAATTGCTTTATATAAAATCAAAGTCCAAAATGTGCAAATATTTGCTACAAATATTTAAATCCCTTTAAATGGCCTTACAAATCTTCGTATGGATAGAAACAGACTAACTGGTAATACATTTAATCTGTTTACCTGCAATTTTTTTTATAGTCTGACTATACCCCGTTTATTCGTACCCCCTCCACAAATTTCAATAACAAAACGTATAAATTAGATCAAAAATGCACAGAACTGAATTCATTCATTGATTTATAATTTCTAACCTGACTGTGAACAGGGAGTCCCTAGCGCCATCATCAGCTGCACATTTCATGCTTAATGCAAGTTTTAAATATATACAACATCCATGCTCAAGATCCTATCCCAGTTTTTAGACAAGTCCGTTTTCAGCAAATGGATGTATGCACAACTGCACATCTGTTTCCGTTATTTACAATGTCGAATCAAGCAAAAGAAAAGAATGACAATTACAGATTTGCCTTTCATGTGGATTTGTAATTTCTATGTTCATGTGTGCAAAGGAATATAATTTTAAACTCTCAACATTATGGTAATTTACGTAATTATCCGGCAGTTACCGAATATGATGAACTACGTCACAATGTTGTCTGAGAAAATCAACTTGCCCATAGTGTACGCAACATGGCACTGTGTTAATATGGAAAGTCCGTTAAGCATGAAAGGCAGACAGAAGGCCAGTTTTAGGGCCACTCTTGTGACATCAATGAATGAACTAAGTTATGTGCACTTTTATCACATTTTGGATTATTGTTATTGATATTGGGAGGGATCAGATCATAGAATCCTAAGACTCCCTGCACTAAATGGATTTGAGTCGGACTTGAAAACATATCGCCAGACAACAGCATAACAAAAGGTTCCCTTCTCCTAAGGCAGCATGTTTTTAATGAATGAACATTTTGGCAACAAAAAGGCTTATAATATAAAATATAACTTGGTAAATGCTTTAGAAACATTTAAAATAATTTTTTTTTCACTGTTTGAGTGTTTACAAATTGTTTGAATCTTTCAATTTATCAGTAATTACTATACCATGATCACTGAAATTCATGAAAATCCAAGAGCAGAAAAACAAGAGATTTGGTTTTATGTCTCCTGCTAGGACTACCCAGACCATGGTAATCTCCTTATAAATCAATTCATGAATAAATAAATTGTTCCCATTAATATGAATAATGAGTTACTTTATGAATGCCAATTTGTGATTGAAATTTACCAATCATCTTATTGCTCATTTTGATGCTATCAAGCAATGCCTACTTTTTCAAATGATGGTGGCATAACTTGAGCAACAATGGCATAATTTGAGCAACAAAATATTTGAAGGATAATTCAAATGATTTTTTTAACTTCAGTATCAGGTGAATCATAAACACTGCCCAAGGGTGTTATATTTTACATACAACACTGACATCAGGCATGTGTATGCCATGTTTACCAGTCAGGTTAAATAATGCTCAGAGATGTTAAATTTTATATATACCAAGCATTTTGACGAAGACAGAAGGAACATGTATACCATGCTTTCTGGTCAGATTAAATAATGGTAAGTACTAATTAACCTACCTTATTTAATGTAATAAACACGTCCCCTGTCAACACAGTCCTCTTCTTATTTTTCAAATAATCAGGATTACCATGTGAAGGATTTTATCTATTATTATTTAACTTTTAGTGGAAAATAGGTTTATTCAATTTCTTTAAGTAATACCAAAATCAATTTTTCATGAAATACATCAATGATTATATATATATACAGTAAATAAGGTGGCTCTTGCTTCTACATAGCATGTAGAGTAGTTACACCTGAAGTAACAGTCTTAGGCCAAATACAGAAGGTGTCAACCTACTGATACATACCATATCCAGTTTTTATTTTAGATGACAGGTATCACCGGATATTTAATCCTTAAGTTAGATTTTAATCCAAGAAGTGATAATAAACAAACAGTCATTATTCCTTTTTAGATGTTCAGCTGGTTCAACAGTTTCAAGTTTACGCTTGCGAAAACTGAAAAAACATGATGAAAAACTTCATGCACATCTAATACATGTACATTGAGGGAAGAGTATTTACAAAGCACACAACTCAAAGGGTGTCACATTCTTTGAATAGGGGTGACCTATCAATCAGTAGGCTGACTTTTTCAGTATCTGGCCTAAGTATGTTTATATTTCAAAGGAAACTGCACCAGTAACAATATACAAACAGTATTAAAGCTTGTGTTTCATTTATGGTATTTCTATGCATAAGAAATCCAGGAATACAAAACAAATAAATCCTTTGAGCAGGACATTATGCCAACTACTTAAAAACAATTCCATAAAGGGGTGGGTGGGTTGTTATTATGGCAGGGATATCATGCAAACCTGTTTATGTGGGGGTAGTCATGGATCCCATTCTTTTGCAGAAAATGCCAAAAGGTTTTACCCTTATTTTTTCAATGTGAATAAAATTGCAATGAAGCACACGTGTATGTGATGCATTGAAACCCCTTGGAGTTGTGTTTTTCATGATCATTCAGAAATTGGTTATCTTGAAAATAAAGATAATTTGTGCTGAAAAGATAAGAATTTCATCTAAAAAAACTTTTAATTGATAACTATTGCCAGCACAATTATAAAACAAGTATTCAGCCTTAAACAGTACTGCAAACCCCCACACACACATTTCCAAGGTCATATTGATGTCTTGCCAGGATGGCACACCCTTCTTCATATGCATAGCTCTCCCCCCTCTTGGTTACTTGTGTAGTTCATATTTTTGGACCCCATTGTGTGCGAGTTATCAAGGGAGAGATTTTTATGCAATAATCATTATTTCACATTAATAACAGAGTAAAAGACAAATACTCATGTCAAAATCAAACCTGTTAAATGAAGTACAAATATATAAAATAATAAATAGATATATTTGGAAAAATATCATTAACATCTGACATAAAGTCACTTTGATTCATATCAAATAAAAAGTGGTGGATGTAAGCTTGTTCACAAGCTTATGCATGGATGGGTGCACAGGTGATGACCATTACTATATCTCCTTGCCGAATTAGCAGGGGAAAACTGATATGACCTGCTTCCACATTTCGTTCTTACAATGATACTGACATAAACACATTGCAGATTCACCTCAGTCAACCTTCAGTATTCAAAATGTATAATTTTTTGAAGATTACACAGAAAAGATCTTGAACTAAAAAATATGTGAACACCAGAATGTTTTATGCTTTTGTGTCTTTTCTTGTATGACTCATTAACTTGAGTAAGTTTTCTAATGGTGACAAAGAAAATAAAACAGCACAGACATTACATGTGAATGAACCATGTCTTCTGGATTTTAATTTTTTTTTTCTCAAGTCTTTATCATTTTTTTTAAATTAGCAAACTTATTAGATGAACTGTGGAAAAGGTGATTTTTGTAAGGTCAAAATTAAATTCTTTCAATCCTATGATAGTGTGGCATTTAAATTTCATGCTGCTTCCTGTTTAGAAACTTTCAATATGTTTTGTTTTCAAAGAAGGTTGACTGATCATAAAAATAGTTAACACAAAAGAACAGGAAAAACTTCTATTGCTGAGTACTAAATGTACAAACCATGGCTAGGGCAAGAAATTCATATTTAAATAAAATCCATAATATCACTGGTAATGATAAATAAGACTTAGTTTGACAATGTTTCAATTTACAGTTGAACATTCTGACCACCAATACTGAAATATATATATAATGCATGTTACAGGTTAAGTTTGGTTGTTCCTTAAAAATATACATCATATCCATGGAAGGCACTTTCAAATCTGGACTGGCAAAAGATGTTATTAACATTTAATCCATTTCTTTGGGTAACAAGGTGTTACCTGATATATACAGCTGGCTAACTGGGCACAGTTAAAGGGTCAATTAATCATTTCAGAGCAAGAAACACATGTCTCTAGTGACAGTAAACGAAAATGTTTGTGATCCCATATAGCATAAAAATTAATCATAAATTTCATTCTACAATCCTGTGTCATTACAGAACATCGCAGGAGCCTGGATTCTGAAAATCTTAACATTCTTCCCCTTAAAAATCTAACAATCATTTTCCATTGTTATCTCATGTTACAGACTTGTAAGAAATACAGGTATTGACAACAGCAATTTTTGTTTCTCTATGGTAGAATAAACCCGTGTATTGTTCACATTTTTCTGAAATGGATTCAAGTAATGTAGAAGAATTTTTTAATCTCACTTAAGATGATACTATAAATTAGTTCAAAAGGGTAAAATGAGGCAACAAAAGATTTCATGTGAGAAAGTGCAATGTCAGGAATAAATGGAACCCCCTATTCAATCAGCTACTTTTATCTACAAAAATTCATTTAAGTTGAATAGTAACATAATCATCCAGGGTGACTAATGCTAATAAGCTCATCGTGATAATTCAATTATACAATAATGCTGAAATGGCTAAAAAAAACTGTAAACAATTAAATAATGCTAGTTACCATAAACAGAAAAGCTGCCTTTCTGACAGAACATAGAATAGTCCTTAATTAAGCTATCAAATTTGACACTGTTTTCTGCACACTTTTAACAGCATAGACCTATAGACCCAACATGCCAATATAAAATGTGCCTGCAGATCAGGCTCTATGTTGTTGACTCTATCTATTATTTCAACTGAATACCATAGATCCTGATCTGCAGACCCTTTATACTACAGCAGATCTGGATGTACACAGTTTGCTTTAAATATCAGCAATTCTCAGTCAAAGATCACAGTCCTCAGAGCATCTTCATCATGAATTTCCAATGTTGCTACAGCGCCATCATTAAACCGGAATGACGAGCCTCCATCTACCACTAGACATGCATCCCACATCCTGGATCGAATCTCTATCCTGCAAAAACATTAATGTAACTTCCAATAAAAACCTCTCTCTGAGAATTTACAGAATTCTCTTGTATATATCTCATGCCCAACTGCCAAAGTGTAAACCCCAAATCTGCTATCCCACAAACATAAAGCATTAAAATAAGCTTTCTTAAATGCATGCCTCATCTTGCCATATCATCAATAGAGTTTTTAAGAACAGGACATAAAGTTTAAAGAAAAAGATGAAACAAATCTTACTGCAGTTACTGCTGTATGAAAAAATAAGAGTTACTTATTTATCAGTAACAGTTACATTTTAAGACCTTGTGTGATAAATAGGTCACTGTGCATATCTACCAGTAGTAAACATGTCCATCAAGTTTAATCAAAGCACTGAGGATACTAATTCGACATCAAAACTGGATTAAATAATTCATGAGATACTGATAATCCTGTTCATATCTGAAAAAAGACACTCAGTGGAAACCAATGGTAGATCAGCTGGTAGAGCATCGGACTCGTAATCCAAAGGTAGTGGGCTAGACACCCACCTAGGCCAGACAGGGTTGACTATCTTTGTTGTCCTTGGGAAAGGCGATTAGATCCAATTTCTTGGCATGGTGTAGCCCGTAAAGTTTTAAATGTGCTGTTAAAACTAACCAACAACACAAATACCCTTCATAACTTTTTTTCTTTTAAATTTACCATGGATTGTAACAAAGACCAGTTTATGTGCATTTCTAAAACGTATCATCATTTATGAATGACAGTACATCAACATCATTTGTCAAATATTAAAAGGTCTTTATGCTAGGATAATTCCTGTCAGAGATTGTCAAAGTCTCTTAAGCAGTTTACTGAGATAAAGTTGTTTAAATGTTTTTCTATATTTAGCAATGGACATGATACTTAAGGGTGGATTGGCATCATTTCTACAAATGTGAAAGAAAGTTCTTAACATATAAAGCTTTCTGTCAAAATTGATAAAATTATGTTAAGTAGTGAGGTTTTTTTTTTATTAACAGCTTTAGTATCATCATAGTCTTTGCGGGTTTCTTTTGGTCAAATTTGTTAAAATTCTGCTGAGCAGGTTTTGTTGTTGTTGTTGTTATTGTTGTGGGGTTTAATGCCATTTTTCAGCACACAATAGGCTATACATGGTGGCCAGTATTAATGGTGGAGGAAGAACCCGGGAAAAAACTCAGAAAGAACCACCGTCCCACAAGAAGCTACTGGCAAGCTTTATCACATACCCACAATGGCCTAATTGGAGACTCGAACCCATGCAGACAGAGGTGAGATAGCAGTGATCCGTAACAGAGAGCACTTTAGACCACTCGGCCACTTGAGGCCCCTCTGAGCAGGTTTTTAGAAGTTACTTAAAGCTGTCTATCATATTAAGCAATGATGGTCATATTTAATGGTGGAGTGGTTTCACTGGTACAAAAACTGGAATGTCTATATGCCATGATGCTTTCTGTCAAATTTGGTGAAACTGTGAAGTAGTTTCTAAGAATTCATTTCAAGATTTTTCTCTTATTAGCCATTGTAACCACATTTCATGACAGAGTGGCAAGATGCATCAAAAAATTAAAAGACATCTATGCAAGGATGCTTTCTGTAAAACTTGGTCAAATTCTGTTGAGCAGTGTTTGAAAAGTCATTTCAAGGCTTTTTAATTTTTAGTAACAATATCAATATTTGAAGGCAGATCAGCATACCAGATTTGTCATGTCCAATCTGGTGTCAAATTCTGCTGAGGTGTCTGAGAAGAAGCGATCTTTAGGTTTTTCTATTTCTAATAATGGTAGCCATTATTTCATGGTGGATCTTCATCATCTGTACCAAACTGAAATAAATATATACATTGATGCCCTCTTTTAAATTTGGACAAATTGTTTATTTTAACGTTCTTTTTATTTTTAGTAATTGTAGTCATATTTGATGGTGTACTGGCATTATATGAACAAATCTGATTCTAGATTGGCATTTTTGGAACAAATTTTGAAAGACACCTTGTCAAATTCTGTGCTGCAGTTTTGGGGGTAAAACTATTTAAAGGTTGTTCTACTTTCAGTACTGGTGGCCGTATAACAAGAGTCGTAGAACATCATCCCGTGTTTCACCAACTGTACACTGATGACACACAAATATACAAATCTAGTCATTCAACTTGCATTTCCAATGTGAAGTCATGGATGACATGTAACAAGCTTCAGATGACTGATCATAAAACTTAAGCCATTCTGATCACCATGCAAAGACTAACTCACACACATCATTTACCTGAAACAATAAGTATCAGCAACACTAACTTTAAATTCACACAATCAGAATGAAACATGTATGTGCTCTTTAGTACTTTCTAGACTTGACTATTGTATTTCTCTTCTATCTGATTCATCTCAGTATCTACTAAAGAAACTTCAATTGGTTTAAACCACAGCTGTGAGCACTCCTCTTCTCCCTCTCTGAAAAATCCATGGCAACCTGTTTGCTCCAGAAACAAACACAAAATCTGTTCTCTATGCTACATTTCAATGACTGTCTCCAGTCCAAAATACCTATCCGACTTCACTCATGTGTACACCCCTTCTTACACACCTCTTTTTACACATGTATTCTCATTATTTCAACCATCAAAACAAGTCCTATGGACAAAGACCATTTTTGTACCTGGGCCCAGATATATTGAAGTCCTACAATGTTCTTTTGTGTGCTAAGGCCCACCTACCTAAATGAATTGCCTCTTGAACTCAGACACAATGACACTGTAATTTCATTCAAAAATGCAACAAAAACTCACATATTTAGACTGCAAGAACAGATTTAAGACTTAACAATGTTTCCTGACCCTTGATTATTTTCAGCATGCATTTTTGTTTGTAACTTTATGGTGTTTGTTTCTATAATCTTGTCTAAAAAACATTTCCTTATGTGTTGACTAATATTTGAAGCGATTACAGCTTTAAAAGATTAAGCACTTTACTGAGTCCTCGAGATTATTATTATTATTATTATTATTATTATTATTATTATTATTATTATTATATATGATGGCAGATCAGCATTATTTTAACAAATCTGAATTAGCATCATGCTTGAATGCTTTGTTTTAATTTGGTCAAATTCTGTTGAGCAGTTTTTAAGGAGTATTAAATACCAGTTGTGACTTGACAATGTATGATGCATGACAGGTGATGGACCATTCCATAAGCTCACTGGGACTTATGTCCAGGTCTGCTAATTATACAATAATACAAATATTAATGATCAATCTTTAAAACTGTTCACACTGTACTCACTTATTGGCAAATCCCCTAGGGTTAGGAACTTGAAAGATACCTGTAAAAATACAACATATGGGGATTTTACAACTGATAAATGTGCACTCAGCATACCCAATTATCAATATTTTTCAAATCATTTCTCTGAGTGGAGCCAAATCTATGTAATATATTATTATGGTAAGTATTCCTGACAAAATCTAATTTGCCATTACTGCTCACAAATTGTATACAAACAATACATTTAATTGTATACTGTAAAGTACTTGGTTATGTATTTAAAAATGTTGATGAAATTGGGATATGATCTTTTTTTCCATGTTTAAAGAGTTATTATTATTTCAGCTGTTGTTGTAATGTATAATCTTCAAGACACTCAAGTATCAGAGATCTGAATTCTCACACTATTTCCAATCATGATTTGGATCCCACATTGAGACACTTGTTGTTTCATGAAGATGAGAGAACCCTATAGTAACAACCTGGGTCTGTCCACTTGATATTGCCTATATTTAAAGGATTTGTCTTTTAAGACAAAATTTTACAAAGTTATTGTCCTTTTGATAAAATTTACATCCCCACTGCCTCTGCATATCCTGACAAACAGCACAACACAGGAGCTATTCAACATATTCTGATGGAATTTGGTGTTTATTGCCTTGAAGTCCTTGATGTGCCTCTATGGGTTTTGTCTTGTCAACCCCCTTTTGGATAGAACTTTGACCCTTTATAATTAACTTCACATCTTTACATAGTATGCTGCTAGTAACTGACTAATTACAAGACCAATTTAACATATTATGCAGTAAATGTTTAATAAACAATGTCTCCTACACTTAGATTTGCCTTAAATGAGTCTTGTCTTGTCAACTAAATTTTGTAAAGAATTTGTAAAGAATTATGGCTTTTGACAATTAACTTCATATCTTCAAATGGGACATAATAACCAACATAGCTTATATAACCAGTCAACAGTGATGTAATTATGATATATATTATCACATGTCTCTGTTACGGATTAAGTCATTGGTCTACTCCATTTTGAACAGAGTTATGCCTCTTGTCAAGCATATTACATACACAGAAATGTGGAAAGTTGCTTGCAATCTGCATAACTCAAGATCCATCAACATATAGTTACCAAATTGGGTAATAAGCTGGTAACTTAGACCTAGACTTGCATTTTATGTGTAATGTCTCATCCACAGGGTTATGGATATTGTTAATCAACTTTATATCTTTACATGTGATGTTGCTTGTAATTAGGACAGCTCAAGAACCATTCTACATAGTCTGATGCAATTTGTTGTTTCACAGGTCTGTGTGTCTCATTTACTTCATTTTGGACAGAGTTATTGCCCCTGATATTCAGCATCATGTCTTTCCGTGGTTGAATTTCAGGACTTTCACTTTATCATTTAGAGTAACCATATCCCCTGAAATTTCCATCTTGAACTGATAAGACCTTCACTGGGTTGGCTTTCAGGACTTTCCCATCATCATGCAGAGTAGAAATAGTGCTCAAAGAAACAATTTTTTTAGACACAATCCAAGAGCTGGTGACTTAAATAAACTCACAAGCCCTGACTGAAATTCCAAAAGCCTGAACTCCAATTTCCACATGCCCAATATTTCCCTATTTTAATATTGTCACACAATGTTACAATAGCTACAATTCGAATATAAATTCAATAGGTTTCACAGGGGTTTGAAGGCAATGCAATTAGTGTTCATCACTGCACTCACTAGGGGCTAGATGGTCCTTGTGTTCAAACTTGTCTTCCGGATTCTCTAGGTGAATCCTGGTCAGAACCTAAATGACGTATGTCAATGTGTTATTTGCCCGCCCTCCTTAAAATGGTTTAGTTTTTTTTAGTTTTGGCTGGTGTCGTTCACAAAGTAAAACTCTGCCAAACAACAGTCCTGAAATTTATTTTACTTGGTTTTGCTGATAGTTAATTGCTTCCTAAATTGGCTTCAAAAATGAATTATACTTGAACACTATTCTGACAACTGAAATGATCATGCTTTGCATTCTATATCTGCAGCAAAATCTGACTTCAAAGAAACTTTGCCGCTGTTCACAAACTTGTTAAAAATATAATACATATGGTTTAAACATTCTCATTCAAGGCAAAGATATGTAATAAGTTTTGTTCTTGTACATGCATCTATAGCATCTCTTTGATTTATCTATAATCGGTATAATCATAATCCTGAGCCTACCTATGCAAATTAGAATAGGCTCACCCACAGCAGCCTTCAAACACATCTCACTAGCTACTGTCAGGCAATTAAGTATTATGTGAAACAGTTATTTATACCTGACCTCTTTGCCTTAAATTGCTGCTATTTAAACCACAACCCACTTAGAATATTGGACAGGCCTGATCTAAAATTAAATGGGCCCCAGGAATCAAGCTATCTGATTTTTTTTTAGCACTGAGCCATATCCTCAGAAATTCTCATCTTCTCTTAACTATGGTTCCCAGTACAAGTTCTTCTGTTTCAAGGCCAGTGAAGTAAAGTGTAGTGAGTATGGTGTTTTACACTTTAAACCCTCTGAAGTAAAGTGTAGATAGTAGAGCCTTTTGTCTTTCAAGGCCAGTGAAGTAAAGTGTTGCGAGTAGGTCTTTTTGTGCTGTGAATCCTGTGAAGTAAAGTGTAGTGAGTGAGACTTCTGTGTTGCACCCACTGCCACCTTGAGGCTTCTGTGGGTACTGATGTGCCATTTGGAGTTGGGTTTTAAGCCCACAAGTACTTCAATCAGTCTATTTCCTTACTGACCAATTAAAATCCCATGGTCCAAGTAAAGTAACTGCACATCCAAACTCACACAGAAATGTTCACAGCAATCTGTGAACAATGTTGTGTAACAGTGCAAAACTACTTGATAACAGGAAGTCTTAATCATAAATATGCGACACTGGAGGCAAGGTGGGGAAAAAACCCTTAACATTTCCATTCCAGGATTCTTCATCAAATACATTCTGAAAATAAGCTTGCTACTTCATCAATCCAGCCCTCCCAAAAAGATGAAAATGTCTTTTCCATGGATATCATATAAACGATGAGCAGTAACTTTTGCTTACTGCATCTCCTTCCAACAGTCCGGTGTCACTAGATTTAGGTTTTCACTACAGTACAGGTAACAATGTTCAGCTCTCAAAATTCCTGTGTTTATCTCCATGGTTTTCTACCATCCATTGCAAAATATGGTTTTTAGTGTGAGGTAAGGAATCTTCTCAAGGTGGTATACATTAGTTTTTATCTTGACCATTTTTATATGAATTTGTCACATTCGTAGACTTGTTTATTCTGACATTTTGCTAGAACATGATATTGCTATGGTTGGCATGTATGTGATATGCATATTTTACATTGAGAAAGAAAATTTGTTCAATATTTATATTTTTCCCCATTTGCATACTGAAAATCCTCCTGATTTGAAGACAAACCTCTAGTTCAAATTTTTCAAATATCCTGATACCCAAGTTGACCTCTTTTTTCTGTCATACATATGTACTATACTCTGATAAAAATTCTTGCTAAAGATAAATGTATAATTAATCAGAAGTCTCTTGTTCATAATCAAAGTCATCCAAGATCCTGATATAAACCAATTTACATGGGAAATATAGTCTCTAGATCCAGACAGGCAACATGCTCAGCCAATTTCATGCAATGTATCTCATTAACATGCACCAATCTCACTTATTGCAAACCTGACCACAACAATGATAATATGTTTATCAACCTAGCACAAGTCAGTTTCCAGTGTTGTAAGAAATAAACCTCAGTATGCACTTATCGTGTTTCTAATAAATCTCATCCAACCACCTGATAATATGCAACTAATTAACAAATTTGATCAAAATCTATCAGAAACACAGTTGCTTGAGCGTTGCCAAGTTCAGCCAATCAGTTACTGGAATACAGCATTATTATGCATAAAATTCACTTATAATCATAATCAACCAAGATCTTGATGAATGGAGGACAAATGATTAAACTCAACCAAGATTTTGATGCATGGAGGGCTAATGATCATACTCAACCAAGATCTTGATGCATGGAGGACTAATGATTATACTCAACCAAGATCTCAATGCATGGAGGACTAATGATTATACTCAACCAAGATCTTGATGCATGGAGGACTAATGATTAAAGTCAACCAAGATCTTGATGCATGGAGGACTAATGATTATACTCAACCAAGATTTTGATGCATGGAGGGCTATTGATTATACTCAACCAAGATCTTGATGCATGGAGGGCTATTGCTTATACTCTACCAAGATCTTGATGCATGAAGGACTAATGATTATACTCAACCAAGATTTTGATGCATGGAGGACTAATGATTATACTCAACCAAGATTTTGATGCATGGAGGACTAATGATTATACTCAACCAAGATCTTGATGCATGGACGGCTATTGCTTATACTCTACCAAGATCTTGACACATGGAGGGCTAATGATTATGCTCAACCAAGATCTTGATTTGAGGACTAATGATTATACTCAACCAAGATCTTGATGCATAGAGGACTAATGATCATAATCAACCAAGATCTTGATGCATGGAGGACTAATGATCATAATCAACCAAGATCTTGATGCATGGAGGGCTATTGCTTATACTCTACCAAGATCTTGACGCATGGAGGGCTAATGATTATGTTCAACCAAGATCTTGAGGCATGGAAGGCTACTGATTATACTCAACCAAGATCTTGATTTGAGGACTAATGATTATACTCAACCAAGATCTTGATGCATAGAGGACTAATGATCATAATCAACCAAGATCTTGATGCATGGAGGACTAATGATCATTCTCAACCAAGATCTTGACGTATAGAGGATTAATGATCATCAACCAAGATCCTGATGCAAAGATGACTAATGATTATACTCATCTAAGATCTTAATGCATAGTGGCATACTGATCATATTCAACCATGATCTTTGATGCATAAAGGACTAATGATCATAATCAATCAAGATCTTGATGCATGGAGGACTAATGATCATACTCAACCAAGATCTTGATGTACAGATGATTAATGATCATAATCAACCAAGATCTTGATGCATGGAGGGCTGTTGCTTATACTCTACCAAGATCTTGATGCATGGAGGGCTATTGATTATACTCAACCAAGATCTTGATGCATGGAGGAATAATGATCATATTCAACCAAGAGCTTGATGCATAGAGGCCTATTGATCATAATCAACCAAGATCTCAATGCATGGAGGACTAATGATTATACTCAACCAAGATTTTGACGCATGGAGGACTAATGATTATACTCAACCAAGATCTTGACACATGGAGGACTAATGATTATACTCAACCAAGATCTTGATGCATAGAGGCCTACTGATCATACTCAACCAAGATATTGATGCATAGAGGCCAACTGATCATAATCAACCAAGATCTTGATGCATAGAGGACTACTGATCATACTCAACCAAGATCTTGATGCAGAGAGGCCTACTGATCATACTCAACCAAGATCTTGATGCATGGAGGACTAATGATTATACTCAACCAAGATCTTAATGCATTGAGGACTAATGATTATACTCAACCAAGATCTTGATGCATAAAGGCCTACTGATCATACTCAACCAAGACACTGATGCACAGAGGCCAACTGATTATAATCAACCAAGATCTTGATGCATAGAGGACTACTGATCATACTCAACCAAGATCTTGATGCAGAGAGGCCTACTGATCATACTAAACCAAGATCTTGATGCATGGAGGACTAATGATTATACTAAACCAAGATCTTGACACATGGAGGACTAATGATTATACTAAACCAAGATCTTGACGCATGGAGGACTAATGATTATACTAAACCAAGATCTTGACGCATGGAGGACTAATGATTATACTAAACCAAGATCTTGATGCTTGGAGGACTAATGATTATACTAAACCAAGATCTTGATGCATGGAGGACTAATGATTATACTAAACCAAGATTTTGATGCATGGAGGACTAATGATTATATTACACCAAGATCTTGATGCATGGAGGACTAATGATTATACTAAACCAAGATCTTGATGCATGGAGGACTAATGATTATACTAAACCAAGATCTTGATGCATAGAGGACTAATGATCATACTCAACCAAGATCTTGATGCATGGAGGACTAATGATTATACTCAACCAAGATCTTGATGCATGGAGGACTAATGATCATACTCAACCAAGATCTTGATGCATAGAGGCCTATTTGCTAAGCATCAAATAACAGAAATTTTGCCTGATCTAGACTAAACAGCAACATTAAGAGTAACAACAGAAATTATTTTCAGATATGTCAGTTAAATACTTGACATCTGATAGGGATCAACACTGCTTTAAAATGGGAGTCCAGTCATTTTTTTTCCAATACTGTCTTCATGAGTATCTGAAGTTTAGGGCCAATTTTTGTGCATTTTGTGGTTGCTTCAAAATATATCCTCTTTGTACATTACTCCTTCACAACACAACTGGATACAATTGTACTGCTGTTTGAGGGAGTACTGTATCAAGAGAATACAGCTGTACAGCTATGCTGTGAAAGTGTAACTCTATAAAGAGAATACAGTTGCACAGCTGTGCTGTGAAGGACAACAGTAATTCCTCACAGTTGATCAACTGATTCCTTATTATACAGTAGTCCCTCACACAGATGTATAATTGGATCATGTGTATACAGTACACCCTCATACTCTAGTACAACTGTATCTACCTTATACATTTGCTTCTCAAGCAGATGTATAATTGTATGATCTTAATACAGCAGTCCCTCACACAACATTGCAACCATATCATCTTTATACAGTACTTCCTCACACTGTAATACAACTGTATCCTATTTTTACATTTGTCTCTCAAGCAGATGCAAAACTATCATCTTTATATAGTAGTCCCTCACACAACAGCACAAGTTTATCATTTTTAAACTGTACTTTCTCATACAGTAGTAAAATTCATCTTTATGCAGTACTCTCACACAAAAGTACAGCCATATCCTCTTCATAAAACACTCCCTCAATATAAGGCTCTTCATTATAACATGGTTTTTGTTACAAGACCCTTCATTATAACATGGTTCATGTTACAAGGCCCTTCATTATAACATGGTTTCTGTTATAAGGCCCTTCATTATAACATGGTTCCTGTTATAAGGCCCTTCATTATAACATGGTTCCTGTTACAAGACCCTTCATTATAACATGGCTCCTGTTACAAGGCCCTTCATTATAAGTGGTAGTTAAATTATATGTATCATGTACTTCATTATAAGGCAATCTCATTATAAAGCATCTATGGCTCCTACATATGTGTTATAAAAAGGGATAGCCACAGTAATATGATACATCATAAAATTACCATTTATCAACGGGTCCCGAACTGTAAAAGCCATCCTCTTTTCACTGGGGTCAAATTTAAGAGAGTTATTATACTGTTTCCTCACTTCCGACAAAAACCTGTTATCCAATGGAAGCTGCACTCCACTTTTTCTGTTAGCTGAAATATAACTTAAAATTGTAAAGTGTACAAAAGCAACCGCTATACAGTGAAAATGAACACAGCAGACACCTACTCTTAAAGGAAAACATTTATAAAACCCTTTTTTCTAAGATTATCACTACACTTCATCTCATTACAAAGGACAATGTCTAAAAAGGACACTTACTGTATGAAAAAGTACCATAAAACCTCTGGGCTGTTCCAGTAAAATACACTTGGCACCAAGGGAAGGCACTTTTATTATGGGGTAGCCAACCATGGATGCAATTTAGAACTTTATATCATTTTCATGTGAACTCTCAGAGAAACAAGCATACCCTGGCATATATTTTCTTTAAAAGTTCCTTCCCTTGGTATCATTTATGTTTAAATGGAACAACCCTCATTTATATAAACTTCATTCAGCCAAATTATTGGTTTATCTATATTTGGCTGATAACATTGGACCAGTTAATGCCAATCTTTAACTTCTTAAGTGTGACATTCAACCCTAGCCCAAAGGTTGAAGATCTTATTAAACTTTACATGATGTCCAGATCACTCAGATCTGGAGGTTTCCAATGCATCAAAATTGTTATTATGAATATTTACATGATGCCCAAGTAACTCTGATCTGAATAATTGTTATAAATTTTACATGATTACTCATATCTGGGGTTTTTCAATAATCAAAATTATTATTATAAAAATTTACATGATGCTGCCTCACTTGGTGCTCAGATTTGCAAGCTTTGAATGCATCAGAATCGTTATTATACATTTCACATGATGGCCAAATTACTTGTTTCTTATGGTTTCCAACACATCAGAATCTATATTATACATTTCACATGATGGCCAAATTACTTCTTTCTTATGGTTTCCAACACATCAGATTCCTTATTATACATTTCACATGATGGCCAAATTACTTGTTTCTTATGGTTTTCAACACAACAGAATCATTATAAAAACTGATATGATGCCCAGATCACTCAGGTCTGGAGTTTCCAATAATCAAAATCATTATATCAAGAGTCATTAAGAACAGTGTATGTTATTCAATCATTTTTCAGCACATCAGCTATATGAAGATGCCATTATTCCTTAATTATTTTCAGTTCAGCAGCTAAATAGAACAGTGAGGAGCATTATTTACTCAACCTGCCATAGTTTATGTTTATATTGACCAGAGTGCTATGGTATCACAGGTGTTAAAATATTTGATTAGCAAGTAAGTAAATAAAGACACTTACCTTCAAGATATTATATATATCTCCTTAGCTGATATATAACCGTAACATGCATTTCTTTTCCAGTTTACGTCAGAGGATTATGGGAAGTGATCAATATACACACACCATGTAGATTCCAGGTTATTCAAGGGGAGTTATTCTGATATTGTGTTTTTCCCCAAAAATATCTATATGGTGGCATATACTTGTCATAAATGTATAAAGCTGCTTTGTATGTTGTACAATGTGTAAATGAACTTGAAATGCAACTGGAAGTCAAGAACATATCTTACAAATGAGTTTAACTAACAAATCAACACTGAGCAAATGGCCACACATACAGTGTTTAAATTAACATATCATGAAGTCTGTTTAAACAGTGAGGACACCTAAAAACATTGTCCTCAAAGCTATAACACTGGAGAATATTTCTGATGAGTGTGGGCAAAAATCACATTTTCCCTTGTTACAAAAATAATTGACTCACATATCCTTATCTCCTCTAGTTGCAAACACATCTATTATCCTCATTAGCATCATCAATAATTCATTTTCTTCCAGTGCTAAATCAATGGGTGTTCCTTTTGTTTTGGTCCCTGATGTACTAGAAATAAATTCTGTTTTGTCTGCAGTGTTTAAAAATTTCCTATTTATCATCTGGACTCCAGTTTAAATTTTTACAGCCCACACCTTTATCACTATAAAGTTTTATCTTCTCCTGTGCAGACCAGAAAAAAATCTGTATTTTACCTTTTTTGGTACATTTCTAAATAAGATGGATGGAACAAATTGTTTTTTGGTTTCTTAACAAGGCATTTGGTTTCTTAACAAGGTCTTTATTATAATTTGGTCTTTAAAAATTGAAACTTTACTGTAATGTTAAGTATCAGAAATTTGCTCCTCGTTTTCTTGTAGGCTGGTTTCTTATGCAGGTGGTGTAACCTTATTTACTGTTACTACTGGTATTGAATTCTATTCTGATGTAACTCTGGTACTATGCTGTGAAATTCTTCTGTTCATTTTTCCACCACTGACCTTGTAAAACCTCTGTAAACATGACCACTTAGGATAGTACACAAGCAAAGTGCATACTCATGTACACAAAAGTGCTATGAATGATAATATCACAAAAGAGCAGAGACAAAGACCCCTGACCTTTATTTAATTTGCAACCATGAAAGCCTTACATGTAAAGAAAAATAAGACCGGCTACCAGTTTCCTAAAATTTACTGGTCATGCAAGTATTGTCATTTGTTATAGAATATAAACCAGACTAAAGTACATGTCACTAGCTGCCACTGAACTGCTGAAGTTATGTGAATATCCAGTGACATTAACCATTCTTTCTTCAAAGGAAAAAGTCATGTAAATATCCACCGAGATTAACCATTCTTTCTTCAAAGGAAAAAGTCATGTGAATACCATAGAAATTAACCATTCTTTCTTCAAAGGAAAAAGTCATGTGAATACCCACTGAGATTAACCAGTCTTTCTTCAACGGAAAAAGTCATGTGAATAACCATTTGAGATTAACAATTCTTTCTTCAAAGGAAAAAGTCACTTGAATACCCATTTGAGATTACCATTCTTTCTTCAAAGGAAAAAGTCGTGTGAATAACCATTTGAGATTAACCATTCTTTCTTCAAAGGAAAAAGTCATGTCCATTCATATTCATAGTTGACATTGTTTCTCTCTTCGTTACGGATCACTGCCATCTCACCTCTGTCTGCGGCGGTTCGAGTCTAACATTCAGCCAATGTGGGCATGTGAGAAAGCCTGCCAGTAGCTTCTCGTGGGTCGGTGGTTCTTTCCGGGGTTTTCCGGGTTCTTCCTCCACCATTAATACTGGCCGCCATGTATAGCCTATCGTGCTGAAAAATGGCGTTAAACCCCACAACAACAACAACAACAACAACATTGTTTCTTTATCTTTTGAGAAAACCCACTTAACACTTATGTCATAATAAGAAATCTTTTTAGGGGTCTTCAGTGTGGTGGTCAGGTACACTGTATGTCCTTGTAGTTAATCTGTAATAGGTGGAGTAGTTGTTGTTGTTGTAGAGTTTAACACCATTTTTCAGCACACAATAGGCTATACATGGCGGCCAGTATTAATGGTGGAGGAAGAACCTTGGAAAACCCTTGAAAGAACCACTGACCCACGAGAAGCGACTGGCAAGCTTTCTCACATACCCACATTAGCTGAATCCAAGACTCGAACCCAAACAGACAGAGGTGAGATGGCAGTGATCCGTAACGGAGAGTGCTTTAGACCACTCGGGGCCCCCGCGTGAAGTAAATGAGGTCTTTGATACTAAAAGGTGATAATCGTTTTCTGGATATGCTTGTCATTATGAATGATTTTTGTTGTTTGTTGCTTTTTTGATGTTACAGCGATTACACATAAAGATGTAACCTGTCCACCTTAGTGCAACAAGTCACACCCTTTGTTTACAGAGTTAATATAATTATGTTGTCAGTTAACAAGATCCTTGACTGTTGTCCACATATAAATTTAATCTGTTTCTGGATGAGTTCACCAAAACTGCTTGTCCCTATTACTTACAACTGACTGATGACTGATAACACTGTAACTGCTCTGGTGGCCTAGTGGTTAGAGCGTCCGCCTTGGATGCGGGAGGTCATGGGTTCGATCCCCGGCTGAGTCTTACCAAAGACTTAAAAATATAGTACTAACAGCTGCCTCGCTTGGTGCTCAGCATTATGAGGTTCGTGTTAGGACTGGTTGGCCTGGTGTCAGGATAATGTGACTGTGTGGGACATTAAGCTACATGTCTGCAGCATGATGCCCCATTGCTAGACATCAGTATAAACTGCCACACTGTAAACATCGTAGCGATATGACTGAAAAATTGTTAAAGCTACATTAAAAATCCAAGTCACACACACACACACATTAATATCTTGATAACAGTGGCAAAATCTCCTATAAGAAGAGAAAAATTAAAAAAATGGAGGAAAGAGTTTATGTGATTGAAAGAAATGAAGTCATAAAATGAACAGGATACATAAATACAGCTCTCCCCCATTATAATGCACCTCATTACTGTACAGTTCTACATATAACATGGTACCACTATGGACCCCATTACCAAAATCATGCCAATGTATAACTATATGGATTGAAAGAAATAAAGATCAAATTTAAGTCTCATTTTCCTTTCAAAACACCATTAATTAACAAATGTTGATAAGGACCCACCATACCACAGTCCAGTCTATTATGTGATTCCCAATATATTGCATTTCCACCTGCACTGCTGTTCTCTGTATAACGTGTTCAGTACAAACTGCAGTCCATGATTATGGACTCTAGACTACTGCATTACAATGAGATAGATCTGTATTACCTTAACTTTGTAATTCATATGCTGATACATGTACCTGTGATCTTCAAATATAAAATGTTAATATTTTATGATACACATACATCTATATTGCTGTCTAAAATTATTTTCTGTTGAATGCAAGCAATATTTTAACAAGAAATATGAATAAAGAATATGGAATATACATGTATTGTGGGTATTTTTCTTTCTTAAACAGTACTGAATTCTGACCAAGGAAACTGGTCCTTTTCACAAACCTGTTATCACAGACCACCTGTCTTGATAGACTGCTGTTTGTTGGCAGAAGGGGTGGCAACATGACAGGTTTTCTGTATATACATGATGTATTTTATTTTGCACATTATATAATTTTATTATGAAATGGTTTTCTTTTTAAATAAAAATATGAAGCTGATAACTAGTTTTAAAATGAACATTTGGTGTCTTAACAGATTAAACAAAAAATGTTAAGGTCAAACTCTCTTAACTTTAGAAGTCATCAGAACTTATCAAGAAATGACAGCAACATTTAACATTCTGATTCTTATATGCTTCTGTACATTCAACTGCTTTATTCTTGACAAATATGGTAATCATTTGATATAGACAGTTTCCTGAAATCAAAAACAGTGATGCAGATCTAGTAATTTTGGGCCATCCAGTGTATATAAGGTAAGTGCATGTGAGGTGACAAGCGGCAGAACACTGAAAATTCAAAATATCGCGATACCATAGCACCCATGATATCATAGGAAGCGAGAATACCCTGTACAAATTTAACAGTCTTGCAAGGTAAATATTCTCAGTCTTCATGATAACATTTTCAGCAAATAAGCTATATAAATGATTGGAGAACATAACTGTGGAATTATTTGGTAGTATATGTTATATTAACGACTCTATCCTAATTGGAAACTTTCAGAACTGATTGATCTCAAGATTTTACAATGTAATGGTTCTTCGTGGTAACACCAAATGTGAAAACAAAGAATTAAAAGATTCGCAATAACTGAAAAGACATCATCAGCTATGTAAAATTATGATGTATATCAAACTTGTTCATCTTAACACCGATTTTTGGAAACTGTTTTTGTCTCCCAAGGAGTTCAAATAAATAAGGGTCAACTGTAATTAAATATGAACTCATGATTTAAAATAGAATGATCCACAACAGATTCGTGACTGTATATTAGAAAGATACTTCTTATGTAGTTACACACCTATTGACAGTATATCCCTGACAGCCTCGTTAGTGATGTGGTTGATATGGAAATACCAGGATGTTGACCCAGTCCCTGTGCATACAGTGACACCTGAACTCTTCTGCTTACTTACTGGTCCATCATCTATCGATATTTCATAGTAAGACACCCTGATAAATTAGAGAGATGTTAATTTTAAAATCGATTAAAAAAACATAAGAATCATAAATGACTCCAAAACAGACTTACTGTATATACTTGCTTAAAAGTAAACTATAAGCTGACCTCACATATTTAAGGCTACAAAATCCTATTTCTCTTTGACCCTCTTATAAGTCTGAGCATTTTGCAAATCAGACCTGTCTGAATAGGTGGCTAGTTGTCAGTCAGAGTTGCACTTTGGATAAAAAAACAAGCCCAACTGGATGGATAGATGGACAGACTGAATAACATGAAAAACTGCAACATAACCAATGTAAAATACAGTTATATTATTGAGTGGAATATGTCACACATAAATTGTTAAGTTACAATTTTCCTAATCAAATTCCATAATACTTGACATTTTAAATCCATGAATTCAATTATACATCACAAACTAGAATACAAATTCACAGTATCCCATAATATGTTAATTTCATGTCTTACAATTAAAGAATGAAGTCCACATTTTAGTGATTCACAGTACCCTATAATGTCACCTGGTCCAAAGTCCAAGAATTCATCTTCACTGTCTGATAAAGTTCTCAAATCCTCCAATGTTGTCTGGTCATTGTAAATATTGTTTTATTCCATTTCCTTGGCTTCAATGTCACATGTGAGTGCTTACGTAAAGACTGAGCTGGGTCTCAGAAAGTAACAGTGTGTGTGTGTGTGTGTGCGTTCAGGAAGTGTTTTTTTCATATGAATCATCACCCACTATTTGGGACAGCACTGTGATGATGTGAATGGCAGAACGCCACTGGGATTAATATATTGTAGGGAACCAGCACAGTGCCCCTATAGTGTAATGGGGAAAGTTATCTAAACAGCAGGTAAATAAAATGTTAAAATCTCTGCAATTAAACATTCAAACACTTATGCTTTAACTACTGTTATGCATATTTAATTTGTATTGCAAACTGGCTTTTCTCCATGATTTATATATATATATATATATATATATATATATATATATATATATATATATATATATATATATATATATATATCAATGTCATGTGTGGGTGCTTATGTAGAGACTGAGCTGGGGCTCAGAAAGTAACAGATTGATCATACAGTCTGTTAAATCTATTAAAGCACACAACCAAACACAAGTGAACTGCACAGCAAGATCACAGGGAGTTAAAATAACCACCCTTATAACTTGGCACTGAACAAGTATCAAACTTGCAGCTCAATCGAAAAAGTTATCATATGGGACAATAAATACGGTGCTGCCTTTACATGTCAAAAGAGATTAAGGTCAAACATTAACTGGAAGATGTAGAACTCAAATTGGCAGTGAACAAGTACATGTACTAAATTTGCAGCTTGATCAAAAGGGTTGTTAATTTAAAAACAAGTGAATGCTACCTTTATGAACCAAGAGCTTATGGGGTTATGTGCTGTGGCACAAAACTAGATAAATGTCACTAGGGAATTAAAACTCTAATTTATGGTAAAGAAAAATATAACTTAAATAAAAACTTTTATTGTATCAAGCAGTGTGTATATGGCAAAACGCAAATATTATTACAAATACAGGTTGTTAGTGCTTGCATGAAAATGGAAGCAATATTTTTTCTTTTAAATGCCCTTGATAAACAATATTGATGGTCAATTCACTTTGCAGTGAGTAGTATTTAACTTACCCATAATATCTGTGAATTATTAAAACCCAAATAACTGGGTACAAGTATGTGAAATGAATCCCATCAAATAGTGCATACCATATACACATTTCTCAATTGGATAAGTGACATAAAAATATAAAAAGTATTTAAATTCACAGTATTTTTATGTGCTGCAAACAAGTATAAAGTCTCTCTAAATGAAAATCAAGCAGGACAGACAAAAGGCTCAAGTAGGACTAGATTGGTTTGGTTTTGTAGGGTTTAATGCCATTTTTCAGCACACTATAGGCTTTACACAGTGGCCAGAATATTTATTAGAGGAAGAACCTGGAAAGAACCACTGACACATGGGAAGCTATGGCAAGCTTTCTCACATACCCACATTGGTTGAGCCAAGAGTTTAACTCACAAAGACAGATCTGAGATATCTGCAAGGACAGTACTTCAGACCTCTTGGCTAAGTGTGAATGATATGGCTCATCTGGCTGGCATCTGCCTAATGGCCAAATGCAACAGCAGAAATCTGGGTCACAAGCAACGTGCTTTGCGACAAACTTTCTTTTAAGTTTTTTGGCTAGCCATTTACCAGGTCTTTCTGGCTAAAGTAATGGAGGCCTAAATCAAAGGTTGATTGATGCCTTTTGTATATACTTTAACAGTCTTCATGCCTTCACTTTCTGTTGAATTCAAATTCCATTAAGCTGTTTTGGAGAAAAAGTTGTTCAAAGTTTTTACTACTTTCAGTAATGATGGCCATACTGGATGGCTGTTCAATTTCTTTTGCAATAAAATGGAAGGCCCTTATGCTAGGATGCTCTGTCCTAAGTTTGGTTAAAAATGGCCTGGCAACTTTTGAGCAGTTGATGGATACACAACAGACACAGGGCAATGCCGTAAGTTCACTTGGCTTTATGGCCAAGTTAACTAAAAAAAAAGTAATAACAGGCAGTCAAATTTTGTTTATACAACTCAATTGACATTATTTTTTATTCAAAAAATCTGAGAATGGAAACAATTTCATGCAGGACAGGTAAATTTTGGCCTGGTATTTGTAAAACTTTGCAAGCTAAAAAGGTAGTCTGTGTAACTTTCGGAACTCAGTTTTACATTCAAGATTAAGTTTTGAAACTTTTAAAGAATATTTCCATAACAGCCCGGGAGGAAGTAACAAATATTTCATGCATTTATCTTGAGAAGCTTCTGAGGTTTAAGTTTCAGGCTTGAAATAAAATATTTGTATATTTTATGTAAGCAATTCAAGAAAGAAAAAAGTATTTAAAAAATGTCAGAATGTGTACAAATTATGCAAAACAATTTTATTTTGAGCATTTTGCCCAAAGGTATCAGCACTGTTCCTGCCACAAGCACAGTCTATGATGTCATCATTCAATCAACCAAGCACAGTCCATGATGTCTTCATTCAATGAACCAAGCACAGTCTAAGTCATCATTTAATCAACCAAGCATAGTTCATGATGTCATCATTCAATCAACCAAGCACAGTCCATGATGTCTTCATTCAATGAACCAAGCACAGTCTAAGTCATCATTTAATCAACCAAGCATAGTTCATGATGTCATCATTCAATCACCCAAGCACATTCCATGATGTCATCATTCAATCAACCAAGCACATTCCATGATGTTCCCATTCAATCAACCAAGCACAGTCAATTATGTCATCATTCAATCATCATTCAATCAACCAATTAAAGTCCATGATGTCATCATTCAATCAACCAAGCACAGTCCACGATGTTACCATTCAATCAACCAAGTACAGTCCACGATGTTACCATTCAATCAACCAAGCACAGTCCACGATGTTACCATTCAATCAACCAAGCACAGTCCATGATGTTACCATTCAATCAACCAAGCACAGTCCATGATGTTACCATTCAATCAACCAAGCACAGTCCACGATGTTACCATTCAATCAACCAAGTACAGTCCACGATGTTACCATTCAATCAACCAAGCACAGTCCATGATGTTACCATTCAATCAACCAAGCACAGTCCATGATGTTACCATTCAATCAACCAAGCACAGTCCACGATGTTACCATTCAATCAACCAAGCACAGTCCATGATGTTACCATTCAATCAACCAATCACAGTCCGTGATGTTACCATTCAATCAACCAAGCACAGTCCATGATGTTACCATTCAATCAACCAAGCACAGTCCATGATGTTACCATTCAATCAACCAAGTACAGTCCACGATGTTACCATTCAATCAACCAAGTACAGTCCATGATGTTACCATTCAATCAACCAAGTACAGTCCATGATGTTACCATTCAATCAACCAAGTACAGTCCACGATGTTACCATTCAATCAACCAAGCACAGTCAATTATGTCATCATTCAATCATCATTCAATCAACCAATTAAAGTCCATGATGTCATCATTCAATCAACCAAGTACAGTCCATGATGTTACCATTCAATCATCCAAGCACAGTAATGATGTCATCATTCAATCAACCGAGAACATGTTTGTTTTTTTTTTGTTATAGGTGTTGTCTAATGTTGTAAAGTGCTTACAGCTTCTAAAGATTAGGCGCTATACAAAGCCCTCATTATTATTATTATTATTATTATTATTATTATTATTATTATTATTATTATTATCATTCTTGCACAATGCACTAGTCTTGCACAAAGTTTGGTCAATGTATGGATCAAGAACTAAATTTTCTGTGTGGAACCAACCGTGTTCATGACATAGCGATGCTGACCTTTCATCTTTTTATTATACCCCCAAATCAATGTGTGCCTTTCTTATTCAGAGTGCAAGCCTCTATAAAGTATGGCAAATGAACTAAATCTAAAACAAAATTCATGCCATGGAAACCTCATTTTTCCTTTGAATCATTCTAACTCTGACCTCTGACCTTTCAAAAAGCCAGAATCAATATGGAAGATATTATGCAAAAACCAGTTTTCTTCTAACATTTACAGTGTGCTCGACTTTGTGATCCAATATCTATATGCTTCCTTTTTTACCACAAGTGCAAGACCCTGACAAAGTTTGTTTTTGGTTGGATGGACAATGGCTGGCTGGAAAGACAAATTATCATAACATGATATCTTACT
Organism: Sinohyriopsis cumingii; assembly: GCA_028554795.2. Classification (NCBI taxonomy): domain Eukaryota; kingdom Metazoa; phylum Mollusca; class Bivalvia; order Unionida; family Unionidae; genus Sinohyriopsis; species Sinohyriopsis cumingii. Next base: position 56,909,459 of record CM068824.1, read on the forward strand.
TCTGATACATACACTAAACAACAAATTAAAACCAAGTTCCATAAACATAAAGAAACTTCCATAATTATTTCATGGCATTTGCTAAGTTTATAAAATCTAGGGTTAAAAGCTTATTAAAAGAGTTGGAATTTTTTAGTATGATAGTAAAGGTTATTTACCTTGAGGATAAAGATTCACCAAAAAAGACTTCATTCAATGCTAAAACTGGCAAAATTCTTGGAGTTTCAGAAGTTTTGGGCAGGTCTGGTGGCTTATGACAATGCTGAAATTCTTGTATATGCTCATCATACCTATGCTCAAGATACTGTAACTGCTGGTCATGAAGTTCTATGGGATCATCATCGTTATGGAGACCAGACATCATAATTCTTATCCTCTGTTTCCATTTCCATCTAGAAAAAGAAAGAACATAAAGTTGTTTGATCAACCACTGCTTAAAATAAAAATTCAAGAAAATCTAAATACTGTTGAAAGTGTCTTCAAAGACTACCATGTACATAAAAAATAATGGCCTCTCAAGACAGGTCACAAAATTAAATAATTACTAAATCAGTGAATGGAGATCCTGGTCTCTCAAAACAGGTGGTCCCTCAAAATAGGTTTTACTGTACCAACAACATGATCAGTCTTTGAAACAGAATTTCTGCCAAAAAGAGTATTTCTTCCCCTCCCCCCAAGATGTTTGGTAAACTCTACTAAAAGACGAAAATCATTTTTTTCTCTCATATGGACAAAGGGCATAACTCTTGCTCATTACCTCCCCTTGCCACTGGCGGCGGCCGGGGGGTGGAGGTGGGGCGCCCACCAGCTAATATGTACTTTTGAGAGAGTGATGTATGTAAGGTGAAGTAGTTCACATTTAAAACATGTTCAGTGGAGAGAATGTTGGCATACCTCTATGCTACATTAATGTAATGTGGATGATATTTCTTTGGATATTGTACTTTTGGAAATTTTACATGATTTAAGCACACTGCTAACTAAAATGACTGCTCCCTTGTGTTAAAAAATCAGCCTGAATTAGCCTAAAGTACACTATACATAGCACCTATTAAAATAGGGAAAATGAATTTTGCCAGACTAGACAATACCAGCTTCTGAAAGTGCAATGAATGAATTACCAAATATATAAAATGTAAAAGAAGTTATCAGCTCTTTTTTATACAATTTACCTCTGAAGTTCAGGAAGTGAAAATGACCAAGTAGAGCTAGCACTTTTTTGAAAGGTGCACATCTGAAGTAAGGCCAAGCTGTATACTCTATAACCTACACCCATCAATCATACACCAAAATAAAGGGAATTAAAGGTTCTTTGAATTATACCGTAGATATACAAGGTCTTTTTTAAATAGCCAGTATAATCAGTGAGGAAAGCTGGGGAAATTCTTTTTCTTTAAAATCCTAACCCTATGCAAAATATGAAACTGTAGAGTGCCACCTAGGTGGTCACTAGTTTTTAGCTGTGAGATATACTAATGAGGATGCTCGCAAGGGAGAGTTTTTAAGTAAAGTGATTGGGTAAGTATTCTCTGAGAAACATAATTTCCTTAAAAATTTGCTTTCTCCTTCAAATACACTCTCCAATCACATTATGTTAAGAGAATAAGTAAAAAGAGGGAACGCTGAGCATCCGAACTCTACCTCAGCTATCCTTCTAGAGAACAAAGGCTGAATTCCCCATGCTAATAATAACCCGTTCTCCTAATTACATAAGCAACAGAGCCTTGGGTCACTTGATTTGTGACCCCTACATATGGTTAGGAAGGAATCCAGTAAACCTGAGAGGCTCTGTTGATTGTTTTAATTGGGTTTAGTGGTCATCTGGGCTGCTGCCACCAGACCTACTAGATTCAAGGTTAGACTCTGCTGAACTAAATATCAGAGATAAAATCTGGAGAATGTTGACTCTGCATGCCAGCTAACAGCATCTACTATATCTCAGATCAAAATGTTACATTTGAAAGCAAGGCTTGCAGTGATCGCTCTGATCAAATGAGTGGCAAACTTCATGAGACAACTCAGATTTTGTGAGACTTCCAAGTATGCCAAGCATATAACCCATTTCAGCCACAAAGCAAGGGGTTGATATCCTGTTTCCCAGTTTTACATGAAATCTGAAGCCGCTCCAAGTTGAACTGGCTCACCCAATCAGTCTGAGGGAGTAGGGAGATCCAGTGAGCCTGAAATTGAAGGAGGCAGCTGTCCACAGGGAGACTGTTTGCAGGCAGTGGAAAGGGTTGGCAAATGTCTTGAATGAGGAGGCTTGAAGGCGGATAAACTTGGTTTCTTGCCACTTCTAAATCGTTGTCTCTTAGCTTGGCTAGACTGTTGTCTCCTGGCACTGGGCTGGGATCTATGTTGCACATCTGACTGAAAAGATCCCTTATCCCTAGCCGATTTATTGTCCCCTTGCAGTGGTAGGACTGATTTTTTTCGATATGAATGTGTGGATTGAATGGCAAGTTGGAGGGACAGTTCCTGAGCTGCCTGCCTCTGAACTTCTTTAATTTTCCTTCAAAGATAAACAGTGACCCAAACGCGGTCATCCATAAAGCCTGGGTAGGATGAGACTTGAGTGACATGGAATGCAAACATGTGTTACATTGTATCAGGTTGAAGTTGGTGGAAGCAGTCAATGGTCAATGCACTGACCTTTAAGTCTAACATTTAAGACGTAGTGACTACATTGTGGAGTAGATTGGATATGGCATGGAAAACATTTTTTCCACATTGAAACAGGAGCGGACATGTAACCTGCTGCAAGGATGTTATTTTATCAAGGACTGAAGACCAGTACTGCAGGCATCTGAATGAGTGTTGTACCAGCAAGCTGACAATGTCACTGGTACTTGGCTTCCAGAAAGGAATGTCTTAGAATTCCCTGGGTTCGCAATTCTACCAGACAGGCAGTCTTTGAATTCCTTAATTCTATCTGAATGGGAAAGAAGTCGAAAGGACAGCATCTCTTCTTCCTGGTCAAGATCTACCATAGCTTTAACTTTCTAAAGTTGCCAACACCCTATAAATGTCATCGACTGCGGCCTTGAGGCTAAATTCAGTCCATTCCATGGCTGGATCTGAGTACAGCTGATTTGTAGGAACTTCGTCACACTCACTATGTACTGAGTCCTGACCTGGTTCTGCTTGCAGCTCTGAATAAGCTATACCAGGTGAAATTGGTGACTCAATGTCCTCCTCTTTGAAAATGTCAAAAACTTTCCAAGGCATAAATAGTGAGATGATGGAAATCCGGCACTGCCAGAACAGCCAGCTGGTTTGCCTGGATGCTGGCAATAAAGATGGTTCGGCTACCACCAGTACCAGCCACTCCAAGGGCCTGGCTGGAGGGACAGATTTCTCACAGAAATCTCCATCATAGCAAGGGTATGTCACCTAAGGTATTTCTAAACAGAAGGATCTGTTACTAAGATCCCCATGTAAATCCTAGTTCCTTTCACTTTCTACAAGAATTTAAGAAACATAGGGTATGGGGAAAGGCGTATGAAAGTTCAACCACTCTGGGTTTTTGGATGGAGAACCTGTGTGCACAGTTGTTTCAGAAATTTAGAAGATGGCTGGAATGTCCTGGGATTCTCTACCACTAGGTTGAGGAGATAGTTCATCCACAATTTTCCCTCTTTTGGGAACTAATCTGGGTTAGTCAGCCAATCAAATTTCTTCACTTTCTGCAAATCTCTGAAAATCAGAGTTTGAGAGAGAGACAGACAGACAGACAGAGACAGAGAGAGAGAGCAACCTTGAATTCAGAATTTTGGTTCCCAAAACTGATTAGGAGCTGCCTATGATGCAACCACTAGCTCAGCTCAAGAATCACTGCCAACTCACCTGTCTGCATGGGTTTGAGTCTCCAGCTTGGCCAATTTGGGTATGTGAGAAAGCTTGCCAGTAGCTTCTCATAAGTCAGTGATTCTTACCAAGGTTATCACAGGTTCTTCCTCCACCAGTTATACTGGCTGCCATGAATAGCCTATCATGTGCTCTCGTTAGTTGAACTAAGCAAGCATTTTAAGCACTCAACCACAAAGATCAAGCAATTTGTCTTGTCATAATCCAAAAATTTGAATACATTTTTGTGGCTGTTGAAAGCCTGATGAAAATTTATCATCATTATTTTTTTACTTACTTAAAGTTCCCCGCTAAAAGTCTTTGCAATGTAGCATCAAAGTTGTCAGCTGAGTATTTATCTTTTGGAAGGCAAAGGCATCCCTCAGACCTGCAAGAAAAGACATCAAAGTGATCTTCGACAAAATAAGGTTATAAACTGATGAATCCTAACATAGAAGTTACACATTTTAAATTCCGTCCCTGCAGTTCTTTTATTGCTACAAAAATATGGAATCTTCTTAGAATAAGCTCAAGGGACCAATGATGTGTTCCCTAAAAGCAGAATTACATGGATTAGTGTTGCTTTAATAAGTAGTGGCTTTAGAAATTAACCAACTTGGAGTGTTCATTTGTTCTAAACAGTTTATATTTAACAGTTTTGTTCCAAACTAACCGTAACTGGTGATGTGTCAGTGAAGTCAATGGAGTCAGAAAGTTGGAAATAACATAGAGACAAAGGAATAAAACTCTTACTAATTACCTTCCCTTGCCTCTACATGGGAGTGGGGGCTACCCATCAACTGGGTGTTTACCACTTTAAGCTGATTGACATATCAACAATGATGTTTGCATTTGTAGGAAGAAGGAAGGGTTTAATAGTAATATAATCTGTGATGTATTCTCAGCAAAACCCAACTAACTAAATAATTTACTTTCTCCATCAAATAAATTCTCCAATCACATTAATGCAAAGAGAATAGGTAATAGGAGAAAATGCATGAGCATTCTACCTGTATCATTACCATATATGCCCTTTGAGAAAAGAATAGCTGAATTCCCTATGTGAATGGGAAAAACCACTCACCTAACAAGAGGACAGCACAATTAATGGTCACGTAACGCATGAAAACAGTACACAAGTAAGAGGAAAGAAGGACTTTTCCTTCTTGAATGAAAATTCTGGGTGAAGCCAGGGAAAGTGTTGAACCCACACTCGTGATGAGCTTGTGCTGATGTCAAACTGGTCTGGTGGTTGTCTGAGTTGCTGCATCAGTCCCAGAAACTGACCACTTTCCCTGTATGTCTTTGAAGTGCAAGGCCTTCTAGCTTGCACAATTCTCTGCAAGATAGAAAGCTGAAATTCCTTTCAATGCAAGGCTCTCCTGAAAAGAACCAGGCATGATGGGGAAGACAGTGAGGGCAGTGATGAAACACCTGTAACCGTGGCTATGTGACCACACTGGGTATCTGGGGCATTTTCCTGTGTATCACCACTGCTTGATCAAGCTGGTTGTTCACACTGGACCTGTCCCACCAGAGAGGGGCGACCAGAATTACTTGGCATTTCTAACCCCTCATTTCCTACATTATCCTTGGTAACAGAACAAAAGGGGTATAGGCATAGACTCAACACCCCTCCCAACTGACTAAAATTGCATCAACAGCCCATACTTCTGGGTTCAAGACTGGAGATACAAAGGTTTGTGATTCCAACTCGCTACATAAAGGTCTATCATTCGATACCCACAAACGTATTCATATTGAATGGAAGATCATTCATTGGATGGTCTGACCACTAAATATGAAGAAGCTGGCCCCTTTCTGACAGTCAGTCAGTCAGGACAGTGAACCTGCCTTTGACTGATATGTTGAATAATTGGCATCCCCCCTTAATATCACCATTTCAGGAGGTAGACTGTGACAAGTTGTACAACATGATGAGACCTGTCTTCCCATTCAGTTGACCTTTCCAGAAATGAAATGTACTTAATATGGCTTTCATTTCTAGAAAATGTATGTGAACAGGAAACACAGATGAGCCTTCTTGCCACTGACAGTGCTAAAACTGGGCAAGAAGTGGTCTCCTCAACCATCCAAACAGTTACCTGTGCAGATCATAACTTCCAGTCAGTGGCACCAATGATGCAGGAATGATACAATTTCAGCTGATTATATATTTCATTGATCATGGCAAGTGAAAAATGGCAGCCACTGATAAGTGGGCTACCTGCAAAGAATTGAGTGGCCCGATGCAACTTAAAATTGGACTGAGGTCAAAACTGTTGCTGTTATGCAGTAATTAGCCATTTATCTTTTTGCCAAAATTCTCTCTCTGTTGAATCTAAGACCTCAATGCCAGTTCAAGCGGCATGGCAAGCTGAAGAAACAGCCTGCTTTCTCTATTTCAGCATCAAACACTGCGGAGTCAGAGCATAAAAAGCCACTGAGGTTATCCTCACACTCATTGTGGGGGCCTGTCCTCCTCAGGCATTGTGTCCATGTCCAAGTAAAACATACCTGGCAGTAGGGACAGTATTTCCCTTTATGCACATCTGTGTGTCAGAGATGCAAGCTGGAGAAAATTGATGCACACATTTTTTTGCCGTGCATTTTTTGGATACAAAAGATTCACATAATGCAATCAATATTTAATATCCAATGCTCAGGATGAGGGATAGCATCATGTATACTTCAAGCATAGGCATTGTTATGATGGAGTAGCTTCACTTAATCTTGCAAGCTCTCACACGATTTCCATCAAGCTCAGCAAGATGTCGTCCAGACGTTTTACCTCACTGTCTATCAGACCAAAAAGTGATCTCCAAATGAAAATGGTGTGCACTCAGAATCACTGGCCAAGAAAGTGAAAGAAGCAGAACACAAATGAGTAACTGTGGATCTAACTTGAACTAAAAAAATGGAGAAAATAATTCCCTTGACTGGAATACAGCACATCCATTGGGATAACCAATGTGACTTCTGACTGCATAATTGAGAAAATTGCAAATCTGAATAATCCTTTCATGACATGGTTTTCTAATTTTAAAAAAATCTGCCCTTGTCTGCCACAAGATATCTCGAAAACATATTATCACCCAAGGCATTCTTTCCCAATAAAGAAATTAGTAAGCCTGCAGGGACAAATGTGATATTTGGGGATCAATGCAGATTTTGTTGGTTTGTAACTGTGCAGTAATAAGAGAAAAATTTAAAATTTTAAGTGTAACTTACTAAATAAAAGAAGACGAATCATTAGCCTCTTTGATTTTTGGATAAATGTGTTCCAGGATGAAATACAATAAAACTGATGACAGTACACATTTTGTGACAATCAGAAAATTACCTGCCATTTGGTTAAAAAGTTTATTCGGGTTTTGGTATTGGCTTATATATGTTATATATAATGTGTTGGTCTTTAATATTGCTACAAAAAAATTATCAGGAGACTGTTAAAAGTACAACTTTAAACTAAAAGAAAAATTATTCTTTGAGTGGACAATGCATTTGTTTGTTAATTGTGTCTGTTGGTTTATTTATAATCTTTAGAGAGAGTACGTTATGCAAGCTGCAATTTCTTATTTCAAGCTGAAAAAGTACAGGTCAGATGAAAATTTGTCAGTATATTTTTGACCCCCAACATTTATTTGACACCCCCAGTTCTGACATCAAGGTTTCTTTTACCCTCAATTTTACACCCCTTGGGTGTACACTGATGGATGAGGTGATATCTTTGTCCCTGTGAGTGGCACGCCCCAACAAACCGGTCAATTGGATTGGGAGCCCATCAAGTACCACGTCTTGTTTTACCAGTACAGATGATCAGGGAATTTGCTGGATGTGTGGTTGAGCAGTCAGCTGGAGTGTCGGTTCAAGATGCACCTGGGTGTAAAGTGTGGTAAAATTGGTGGACTAATTAGCTGGATCCCCACATACAACAGAACATCCATCCAGTATGTGGCACTGCTCCTGAAAGTGACAGATACATCATCACTCATCAACTGGTATGGATTGGCTATCAGCAACAGTATTGGCAGTGCAATGTCTGAAGGATGACAATATGAATCATCAAACTCTGACAAATAACTCCTGTGCTTGGACCTACAGGCCTGAAAGCAATGCTATGACAAACAGGGAGAATTATGCCCACTGGGTTGCCAATATAAAAAAGAACACTTGTGTTAACTCCAAGCCATCACTGGATTTTTATCATGGATGCAGTGTGCAAACAACCACTTCAGGCTAGAAAATGTATTGTTGCATGTGTACTTCCAATGATGCCTGGGAAATATCTGGAATCTGCATTGCTGTAATCTCTTGTTCTTCCATTTCTGCCTGACAAGAGGTTACCATTGCTGTCAACATTCTCAACAAAAAAAATCAAATTTTGACATGGGAGGAAAACCATCATGGCATCACCCACTATGCTAATAACTGACAATGTCTTGTCTCTAGAAGAAGGCTTGGAACATCACACTGTCAAGCATTTCCCACAGCTCTTTAGGCTCTTAGGGCTTTTACACAGCCCCATGGACCAATCTTTCTCTGACTATGACACAAAAACACTAAAAAGACAAGAAGGAATTGGCTGCCCAAAAGTGTACACATGCAGAAATAATCAACACTTGTTACTTAAACAAATGAAACATACAGAAGACAATAATGAGCACCAACAACACCATGTTGGAGCACAAGATCAGAATAATGAAGAGTACAACATAAAACAATTCAAATAATTATTATCTAGATTCAAAAGTAATAATTGCAACATGCAGTAAATACCTTTTTACACAATATGAGACACAATTTGTCAATGGATGATTCAAAACCACAAAGATATTCTTGGATTTCAGGAGGCTAAGTGATAAGAACATTAACCCTACCAAGCAAATGCTTAAACCGGAAAGCATCTAGTTATTTAAATTTTTATCTTTCCTGGATTGCTGGATTCTGGAAGCAGCTCAGTCCATGTATTCAATGGAGAAATCTAAATATGCAATTTTCTATGACACTAAGTCCAAGTGGCAATCACGAGAGAAAAAAATCAAAGATTGTAAAAGTCTATCACAGATTTTTCACATTATGATGTTAGTAGATTATCTGGAATGCATTAAATATGACACATATTGTTAAAAATAAACAGAGAAAAACTGCTTTAATTTGGAATCTTAACTATTCTTTTTTGCTTACATACACGATTTGAGATAGCTGAGGAGCACTTGATTCATTGATCGGTGTTCATCTCAATGCACTTAAGTTTATATCATACAAAGTCAGCAAGAGAAAAGTGTTCTGCCCTGCCAAGTCAGCCTGGTCTGGACTCAAGCTGCACCTACACCCTTCTGGTTACGAATTAGGTACAAAAACCAGCCACCATGCCTGTCAAAGAACATTTGAGGACCTTTTCCAGGGAAAACTAACACGAATACTATATCAGGGTTTCAAGTTCATACTGCCATAATCTGTTTGTTCAGATAAAGGTATTTTGATAATTAAAGATTGTTACTTTTGAATTTCTTTTTTAGATTCTTATTTATTTTCAATTTTTCTTAACCTGTATAGTTCTAAAAAAATTTATAGCACAAAATTCATAAGGACCAAATTGTTCGAGACTGAAAAATGCATTCTACTGTTAAATTGCCTGTATTATAATTAGGCCTGGTATTCTGCATTTTCTATATTTCAAAATACCACAGAATTTGGGGTTGACTGGCATGCAGTCTAATTTTGTCCATCTGGCATATATATTGAATTCATATTCAACATCATTTTTGGGTTAAAATCACTCACTGGCATTTCCAGAAACACTTTCCTTACTCCAAACTCTAAAGATCATTATCACTATCACCATCATTTAGGTAGTTCATAATTAAAATAAACATTTATTTTCTATAAAAAAAATGTATATAACTGTATACTGTGCTGAGAATATTTCTATATGTTCAACTTAAAACTAATGTGTGGGAGTTCTCATGTATCAGTGCTCTCCAATGGTATGAATTCTTATAAATTTTACTTGATTTGCATGCTATAACTTTGAAAAAATAGTGTTGTACCTCTTAGGATCTGTGTTAATCCCTATCACAGGTTTATGAGTCTGCCGGATCTTGCTGGCTGTCAAAAGAAATGTGCCATCCCCTCCTGCAGCAAATATAACATCTGCCCAATTTAGCAAATCCTCAGTGAATTCTAGGCGACTGAAAACCTTTGTTTCAATTTTATTCTTCCTGAAAAAGTATAATGAATATGAGGTGATTCAATATCATTAATGAATTGCAATGTTTACTCTGGTTATACAGTATCATATAACAGACTCCAACTACTGACATATTAAAAGGGGCCCCGAGTGGCAGAGTGGTCATTAATACTGGCTGCCATACATAGCCTATCATGTGCTGAAAAATGGCATTAAACCCCACAACAACTGACATATTAAGACAGCAGAATGAAACAATCTAAATAATATAAACTATCGAACAAATAAATACCTGTATCATCTTTCTATCTAAGAAGAAAATAATAAAGAAGTTTACAACATGTATACAAACTGCCTATATTTCAGCAAAAAATATATTTATCTCCCAGAGCATGAGAGGAGAGGGATGTTTGTATTTTTGTTTTCTGTGGATGATACAAACAAGAAGAAACTAAAGCATATGTACCTACAAATATACTCTAAAGAAACAAGATACTTTACTTGTTATCTTAAACTCAAGAACTCTTTACTTTTATGTAATGTCATGTGTTGAATGTCAAGACTGGCAAACAAATACAGTAACAAACATGTTTCTAAATGTAACAGATCAATGTTTGGTGAACATTTCAACAAAAGATAGAAAGAAATGGAAAACACTACGTCTTTATTCATTCTAGGAACTTAGCATATCCTGCAAATGATTTATGCAATGGCACAAGTGATGCTCATTTTGCAAACATGGACTCACATGTATAAGTTTATTTATTTATATGATACTGTTTTTGTTTATGGTGATCTTAATGACACTTTTAATACTATATTGTCTTTATCATGCCAAGGAAGTGGGAACTAAGTACATTTCCCAAGGACATGCCAAGGCAGCCAAGCCAATCTATCCTGGGCAAGTATTAAGCCTGATACCCTGACATTATCAGTCCAATGCTCTACCAACTAAGCAAATGCAGCGCCCCAATTATCATAATGCATAAAAGGCATTTATCAATTTGTGATACAATATGGCTGGTTACATCAATCTTTAATTCTTAGACTAGTAAACTTTAACTGAAGACAAAACCTAACCAATAAAGATCGTGGTGAATAACGGTCAAAAAGCATCAATTTGTACAAAATCATGGTTAATAATTCTCTAAAAACATCAAATCTTACAAGATCATGGTTAAATAATGGTCCAAACACATCAAATCTTACAAGATTATAGCTAAATAATGGTGCAAAGCATAAAATCATATAAGATGATGGTGAATAATGGCATCAAATCTAACAAGATCATAGTGAATGATGGTTCAAAGGCATCAAACCTTAAAAAATCATAGTGAATAATAGTCTAAAAAGCATCAAATCTAACAAGATCATGGTGAATAATGATCCAAAAGCATCAAATCTAACAATATCATAGTCAATGATGGTTCAAAGGCATCAAACCTTAAAAAATCAGTGAATAATGGTCTAAAAGGCATCAAATCTAACAAGATCATGGTGAATAATGGTCCAATAGCTTTAATCTAATAAGATCATAGTGAATAATGGTCCAAAGCATCAAATCTTACAAGATCATGGTGAATAATGGTCCAAAAGCATCAAATCTAACAAGATCATAGTGAATAATGGTCCAAAAGCATCAAATCTAACAAGATCATAGTGAAAAATGGTCCAAAAAGCACCATATCTAACAAGATCATGGTGAACAGTGGTCCAAAGGCATCAAATCTTACAATATCATAGTGAATAGTGGTCCAAAAAGCATCAATCTAACAAGATCATAGTGAATAATTGTCCAAAAGCATCAAATCTAACAAGATCATAGTGAATAATGATCCAAAAGCATCAAATCTTACCAAGGTTTCATCTTTCTATTTACTTCATGCTCAAATTTTCATCTCATTTTATGCATCCAGTTTCATGTCATCAAATGTCAGGTACAGATGCTACCTGAGTGCAATTTAGTTTTCATATCTATAAAAAATTTTCTATATGTATGTCGTTGTTGTTGTTGTTGTAGGGTTTAATGCCATTTTTTCAGCACACAATAGGCTATACATGGCGGCCAGTATTAATGGTGCAGGAAGAACCCGGGAAACCCCCCGGAAAGAACCACCGACCCACGAGAAGCTACTGGCAGGCTTTCTCACATACCCACATTGGCCGAATCTGAGACTCGAACCCATGCAGACAGAGGTGAGATGGCAGTGATCCGTAACAGAGAGTGCTTTAGACCACTAGGCCACTCGGGGCCCCTTCTATATGTATATGTTGCTATAATTAATATACCAAGTGAATGATCACTTAGTATATTCATTATAAAACAAATAATAGATCGCGCAAAAATAATGATTACCTATGCATAGTTTTCTGTCTGCACATTGGAAAGAACCCTTCTACAATACTCCAAATTTTCCTCATGCTCCAGCAAACTCTATAATTCCACAAAGCATCTCTATGCAGCAGACCAACAATAAACACAAAGCAACAGCATGTAATTCCAAAAACAGCACTACATGGCTGCAAACAATATTATCAGTTAATTGGTTCTCTAACACAGTTTTCATCAAACCTAACTGCTGCTTATGATCACAGCTCATCATCAAGTTCTCTTTGTCTTTTTTTTTTATAAAGATTTTATTACAATGAAACAAACAGCTCAGATGGTCATATAAAAGTTATTAATGTAATTGTATCAAAACACTTTCATTTATGATACAAATGAAAGGATTATGTTTCAATTTATATACCATAAAATCTTCAACTTAGGGTTAATATTCCATGACCAGTGACAGGGCTCTCATGGACAAAAGCTTTAGGGTCAAACACATGCAAAATGTGCAGAGGGCTCACAGTTTCTCTGTGTAATGTGTACCCATGATGCACCTCAATTCCCACACAACACTCCCCTTTCTTTATGTCTGGTCAGTCATGACTAATCTGTGAAGCAGCTCAGGTTAAGTAAACAGGCATGAAGCCAGTGTAAATAATTAACAGCAAATCCTTCCTTGATGTGATGACTTAAAAGAAACATATGTTCTATTGAATGTGTATACAAGCTCCTGTTATTGTTAGACAAGTAGAAATGTACTGTAATGCATTAAATTAAGTTACCAAAACCTGCTTTCAATTTTCCAAAATCGACTTGTGATGAAAATTATACTAATGCTAATAAAAGGCATACAACAGAAGAAAGCAAGAACACAGTGAAGACAACAGAGAGAACTCAAACACTGAATGCATATTTAATCCTAACTCTGTCTCAAATATGGCAAAGGACCCTGATAAAAATGCCAGCATTATTAATAATGTGAGAAGTTAGAAACCTGAGTGGAAGAAGCAATTCCCATGGTTTAAAACAGTGGAAAATCAGATGGTATTATATTAAAAGCAATTTGTGAGTAGCGTAAGACTGATTTAAAGCTGAATCACGAATTTAACCCGGGTTATTTCAGGATTACTGTGCTATGCAAAACACACAATTTTGTATGCTGCTGAGCAAACTGACTTGAAAAGAGAAGACTACAAAGCAGCAAAGTCCCATACCAAGAAACCATGAATACATTAATCATGATATTACAGCAGCATCTGGAACACCACGATTTCAATAACCAGAATGCCAAACATGCATTTGTTAAACCAAAGAATTTGAAAAAGTAAAGAAATGAACTGTTTCAAAAAACTAGTTTTCAGACAGTAAAGTATTATATGAATTTTTGGGAAAATTACTACAAAATAATTTCTCTCTAATGTGATCTTATGATGCTGAGAAATTAATCCAGATATGTAATAAAATCATGATCATATACTTTTTCATTTTCCCTTCTCTCCTGAAAGTGAGGGACGCAAGTCTCTGTCAGCAACTCTCAGAAACAGGCTGGGGACTCCAGTTCCATGAGAGAAGAGTGCAGGACTCCTCATCCTGAAACTCTGTGGAAAGCCCTGCAGTGATAGCATTTATGTTCCTTCAAACATACAAATATGAATTTCTATTAAAAGTATATATGATCAAGTAATGGAAATTTCTATAAATTCAATGTCTGAACTCCTTGTTGTGACCTTATAAGGCTATGATGTGAACCTTTAGAATGTCCTTTTCAAACGTATTCATCATGTGAGCAAGTAGAATATATGTACAAAATTTAAAGTACCCCATTAAATGTTGGTGATGGTGAAGGAGAAAATTTCATAATTGACCAATAGATGGAAAAAGAGACAGACACAACATAACACAACATTCTTGATGCTTTATAAGGAAAGCCAGGTGATTCAACACCACTGTATAAATTTGCTGTACATAAACTGGTGCAGTTTCCAAAATCTAGGACCATGCAAGCACATGCTGCTGAACAGTCGTGATGTCTTCCCTCATCATATTCTTCCTAAGGAAGCAACCTATAAGAATCATACAAGGGTCTGATGTAACCAATAAAAGGATGGAAAATTTCCATACCTTGCAACCATTTTATGCAAGCAATTTTGCTAGGCAACTAAAAACTGTCAATCACATGACTTAAATTTTACAGACAATATGAAGCAAAAATATAAATTTAGTACAATACTATGAAAATCTTGACACTGGGCAAGAATACATACCCTATACATGATAACTGGGTGATACTTACTCCAAACTTTGCCTCATGATCTCCACACTCTTATAATGCTTCTCATGCCTGGCCAGCAGGACTTGATAGTCTGATCTCTTCTGTTCAAGCTAAAAACAGGATTACGAATGTCAGTAAACATAGTTTCTTTATGCCTGAATAAATATGTAGTTTTTGTGTGGAAGGGTGCATGGGTGGGGTGTTAAAACTAATTTTAATGATAGTACCGCCTATGAGGTGATGACCTGGACTGGTCAGCATGACTAGAAGATTGCTGAACCAAGATCACTGGGGCCATAAAAGGGCTATCAAAATGAGTTGAACAGTGGATTTCCTTAATTTGCGAAGTACATGTAAAATCATACTGATGGGTGGAAAGGCATCAGTGACCATATGATACCACTTCAGGCTGAAAGCATCCACTACATAAGTACTTTGGTTGAGGACTGGGGAAATGTAAAAGGGGATCTTGTTGTTTTGCCTTGTTGCAAACAAGTCCACTAATGGTCTCCCCTAATGAATGAGCTGTTAATCTGCCACTGACTGGTAGAAAGACCATTCTTTGATGACTATCTTTCCTCTCCTAAACAGATTGTCTGCCAATATATTCCTTTTGGCAGGAATGTGGCAATTGCTATGAATAGTCCCTTCTGAGGATGCACAAACAAACAGACCTTCAACTGCTTAGGCCCTCTTGGTCAGGGACATGGAAAACATAAAAAATGGAGTTTGTTGTTCAGCTTGGTGCCAAACAAGTCCACCAATGGTATTCTGCAAAGATGAAATGGGGGTGGGGTGGGGGTCTTCAATGGATTAGTGGAGAGACTATTCTGCAAGAATTATCTTCCCTTTCCTTGAAAGACTGTCTGCCAATATATTCTTCCTGTCTGGAATGAGGCATACTCGAAGGAATACCCTTCTGAAGCTGTCTAACAAAGGAGGTTCCAAATCTCCATGCAGAAAGAAGGCGCATGTGTGCCTCCTTGTCTCCTGATGTATGCTACCACTGAAGTGTTGACAGGAGACCATCACACAGAACCATTTTTCAACATACAATAAGCCATACATGACAGCCAGTATAACTGGCAAAGGAAGAACCTGGGAAATCCTTGGAAAGAACCACCAACCCATGGGAAGCTACTGGCAAGCTTTCTCATGTACCTACATTGGCTGAGCCCAAAAGAGGTAAGATGGCAGTGAGCTGTAGCAGTAAATGCTTTAGACCACTATGCTACTCGAGCCCCCAGTTTGGATTATACCTTTAATGTCACAAGATATTGCACATGCACAAGTAAAGAGATGCCACTTAAAGATAAAAAGAGGAGAAATGCAAGAAAGTGGATATGGATAAATAAGGAGGAAAATAATAAAAAGAAAAATAGAAACCAAAAATACAAATTTTTTAGGTATTATATTATTCTTTACAGAAAATAAATTTATACAATATTATACTCAGAAAATACTTATATGATTCTTAAAATAAATCAGCTGCTGATTTAACTTGATTCCTGTAATAAGATAATAATAGTGATTTGCTTTAAGACCAATGTGGAATGTTGCTTTTCTTACAGCTGTACAAACTTCTGTGGTAAACCCTGTACCAGTTATTTGTGAAGGAAGTGAAAATGCTGCACAAGATCATGAAACAAAAGCATAGCTGACCTGGACTCCAGTGCCAACCAGAAACTTCTGAGAAAAGCAAATTGCTCCAGGCAGTAAGCTTGTAACTTTTTCATAACAACACTTAGGGTCATAAAACCCTGCTGACACCACAACTTGCCTTTGGGGCATGATTTATTGGAACTTTGTATTGGAATTAAAGCAAACAGCATAAGCAGATGAAAGGGGTTTAAAGGCAGCAAATACTTTATAACTGGGTTTTACGTTATTACTATTCACTATGACCAATGAAATCACATACATGTACTTTGTACCCATAGAGTGAATAGGAAACAACATGCATGAACACAAAATAGAGGTCTCAATGACACACTTTGGGAATGATGGTGTCATAAGATGTCAAAGGTATACAGCCCTGCTAGAAAGATTGTTTGAGAAGCTGATCTAAAGACATAGCTCAAAGTCATGAATGCAATGTAGGTCACAGTGCCCTCATTATATTATGATGATCTGGTACTTAGTATAATGACTCCATAAAAGTATAACACAAGGACAATATGCCAATAGTTAAAGTTACTTAAGTATCAAATGGAGGTAATAGTGTCCTACTTTCAAAATGACAGTTTAGTTCCACACTAGCTACAAGACCATACTGGTGAGACTGCTTTAAGTTTTTTAAACTAAAAGCAAAACTAAACCTGGGTTATAATGGAGAGAAGAACAAGACAGATGAACTGATGGGTATGCAGATGAGTTTGAACATAACTGCCCCTTACTTCTTTATAGATGATCATCAAAAAATGGTTTGTCTTCTGAAAGCAATCAAAAACTTGGCCTCAAAGTAACAAAAAGAATAATTTCTAAATTCTGACCATGACAGAAAACAAAACATTTAATTTCATACTTTTCAATAATATATATAAAAAAGTAAAACTAGAATTAAAAACAAACAAAAAAATGCTTGTAAAATTACAGAATTGGGACTTTTTATAAACTGGGTGACCAGAACCTTATACACAAACATTAACCTGCAATTCAAATAACAAAGCCCTTAATTTTTCCCCATAATTAGTCCCATCCCCTAAGGAATACTCAGTAAAATAAAATACTACACAATATGATGCATATGATATTTTGCACACATAAACTGCAATGAACTGGTCATTCTTAGAACTAATAAACGAAACTTTAAACACAAAGTTTAACCTAACACTGTTTCACTTGAACTACCAAACAAATATCAGTTAATTCAGTTTTAAAAAGTACCAAGCAAATCTATAATATATAGAGCAAAACTAAAACACAAACTTCAAACTCAAACTTGTCCCAGTAAATTGCCAAAGAATCATAAACCTGGCTAAAATGGTACTGAATAAGGCTAACACACATAAGTCAAATTTAAAAGCATGAAACCTTCCTTTGATTCATAAATAAAATTTGAAACGCAACCTTTAAACACATTTTTTTCCCCATATCATGCTGAGTTTAATCTAGTATTCATGGATACTAAGCCAATGGCACCCTGATATTTTCAAAA
Organism: Sinohyriopsis cumingii; assembly: GCA_028554795.2. NCBI lineage: Eukaryota > Metazoa > Mollusca > Bivalvia > Unionida > Unionidae > Sinohyriopsis > Sinohyriopsis cumingii. Next base: position 56,927,259 of record CM068824.1, read on the forward strand.
GGTGTCAGGTTTTCACATTTCTATTTCTTAATTACAGGTATGTGCATGCTTTCATTTTTTTAATAATTTCACACTGTGGAATATATACTGAATGTAAATAAACAATTTATTCCTCTTTATCTGAGTCATTTATGTGATCTCATCAATGCTCTTCCCACTGTCTGATCCTTCATCTGAGTTGTTTATGTGAGATCATCAGGGTTCATCCAACTGTCAGCAAAAAAGTAAACTATCAACCATTTAATTCACACATTTTTTTGTGAGATTATGATGGATTTCTTGTGAAAAGTACTTTGGCCTCATTTACAAAAGTACAAAACTTCCAGTTTTATACTAAGTAAAATTTAACTGAGGATGCTTGCCAGCCAGTATGCTATTTATTGTACACAGCTGACATAATCTGTCACATTAATTATTCAATTAAGAGATTACAAACACAATTAAAGCAATAAGAAACTTTTACATCTTGATTATTTTGTATTTTCTAGAGATTTTCCAAATAGAATGCAATACATTTGTCACAATACACTATCCTATATTACAGCTGATCATAGCACATGGGTCATGACCCCAAACTGGATCACCATACTGTTTTGGGTGGGCCACTAACATCAATCTTATTAATTTTAAATTTCTTACCCAAGTGGTTTTTAGCATTTGATGAGTGGCAAGCCTAACACCACAAACCTAATCTGGGTCACCAACCAAAACTGTTAAAAATCACTGCTATATTAAATACAAATTGTTGGCAATACCCCTCCCTCCCTATGGTGCAAGTTTTATATGTAAATTCAAAAATCATCTTTTACTGCTTGTGTTTCAAATATTTTTCAATGTCCAAAATAAATTATACCAATGCACACTCATAATTTTAGGAAATAAAAATATACCTGTAAAACTCACGTCAATGATCAAATATAATAATACATGTATAATGATTTACAAATTTAGCAGCATGAATGAGCTTCCGTGGTTCCTGCAATGCCTAAATCAGCATTATGATCTTACAGTGTACAAGGAATCACACCTGCATAACAATGGCGAACCTGTGATATTTGGTGGGTTAGGGCTCTGCATATTAGTGTCAACCAGAATACAGAAACTGATCAATCATTAATACATGTTCTAGTGTGGTCATCTAATTACACAGACTTGAAATTTTTCAACAGCCTGTGAAAACAATATTTGAGAACAATACACTGAGGGGCAACAACCCTATATAAAAGTGCAAACTTATGGGATTTTCTCCCCCACCCCTTTTTCTATGCCTTAAATATATTCTATAGGAAAAGTCACATTGGTCATGTATGCGCATTTACTCGTTTTAAATTAAATATAAATTGTTCTTTTAAAACTTAACACTAATTTTCTTTAATCAAATTCTATTCAATTCTGGTTATTGAATGCTCTGCACCTTAACTGTCACCAAGAAACTTCCAGATGAAAATTATCTATCACTATGGACTTTTACAGTCGTGGCCATGTACTAAACTTGGGTCAAAATAAGAGAACGCTGAGAGGAATTGTCACAATCGAGGATAGTACCAATTTGTTTATCAATATGCGTTGCTTTCATTGTGACATCACAGGGCACAAAATTCAATCCGAGTTCTACTGGATCACACCTTTTTGTTCATTTCGTCCAAAAATGTCTATGTACTTTAACATTGATTTTGCTGTATGCACCTGGGGGTCTAAATAATAACCTTAAAAAAGAATATGGATGTATACCGCCATGTCGGCCTATTCTGCACATCAGGTAATTCTGCGCAACGATACGTCATTTCTGTAAACATTTGATCACGTGCTATTTTGGGTCAAAAGTCCATTTTGTAGCCAGAAAGAAGAATCATACATTAATTAAGAAAAGTGATATTCATAAAGTGTACAAAAATATCCCACATTCAGACTCGAAATGCACATTAAAATGTGATTTCTAAATGGCAACGTGAAGACCCACTCCATGACCTTCTTAAACCTGTAATCCAGAAAATCATATTTACTATGTATCTTTTAGAATCATGCAATTAAATACATTATATAAAAGATGGAAATGTGTACCTTAAAACAAAACTGTATTTTAATCCAAGTTTCCAATTTTGCAAGAAGTTGTCCCATACGTACAATATCGTCTGCTACCACACGTGTCTACTTGCAGCTAGAACATAAATTCTCAACAAATTCCCCAGCGTATAGTCTGTTTCTAAATTCTGTGGTAATTTTTCCCCATCAACAAGACGTTGTAAACACATTACATCCTATTCATTGTTGTTTCTCTACCATGTAATAGCTTATTTTTCATAAAATGTTGAACTTTACTAACTTTTTTTACAAGATCGGTTTAGTTTGCTTAATATCTCTTGCCATGTACTGGCATTGTTACGTTGAATTTTGTAAAACTAGCTATAAACCTGACCTAATTACTCAACTGAACTGCTGACAGAAACAGTCCAAAGTAATATATTTCATTTCTATAGCAAGATGGGTAAACATTACATCTTTTCAAAGCTATGCGCAGAATAGGCTGACATATCTCGAGTCAGGAAAACAGGGGTGGTGGTATCCCCTGTGTCCAAAATTAATATTATTTTGAACAAAATATTCTGGTGACAACTGCATCCTTTCAGATGGCAAGCATTGCTGTATTTTATTTTTATCAATCGCTCGAATTCGGTATGCGTTTTGCTTCAATATTGGAAATGAAAATCTTAGGTACACAGAAATGCCCGACAGCAGGGTACGAATCCTAATGAAGTGAATACTTGCCCCTTAAATATACGTAGAATCAAATTTACTAAGATAGTCAGTGCTAAATGCCAACATGACCCGTGTGACTTGTACTATAATGTTTTCATGCTAATCAAATTTCAATGGTCAATGGTTTTGACTATAAGCATACAATTAATTTCAGCTCTCCATTGTCTTTGTTTTTATATCTCTTCTTCTCAAACTCGTATCTTGTAATCCTTGGGATGATTGCAGCCCTCTTGGGACGAAAAACAGGATGTTTTGAGGTCCCAAACTCGTCTGAATGCGAGTCACTGAAAGTCCTACAGTACACAGTCCTGCCGAACACGAAAATGTCACTTCTTGCGCAGTGATAAACATTGCAGATGCTTTTATAAAACATGAAAGACAACGCCCTATTCATATGGATAATTCGAGAAAAAAACTTTCTCCTTTAAAATGCAGAAAAAATTGTTTTTGGAGTACGGTGTGTAACGTTGTCTTCTGATAGTACTATAGACTAACCGGAATACCCTCTGACTTTGAGAAAAATATTGCTTCAGGGGGCGCTCACCAGTTATTATTATACTTTTGAGAGAGTGACGTATGTAAGGTGAAGTTGTTTGCATTTAAAACATGCACAACTGAGAGAATGTTGGCATACCTCTATGCTACATTAATGTAATGTGGGTGATATTTCCTTGGATATTGTACTTTTGGAAATTGTACATGATCTAAACACACTGCTAACTACATTGACTGCTCCCTTGTGTTAAAATATCAGCCTGAATTAGTCTAAAGTACACTATCCATAATAACTATTAAAATAGGAAAGATGAATTTTGCCAGACTAGACAATACCAGCTTTTGAAAGTGCAATGAATGAATTACCAATTATATAAAATGTACAAAAAAGTTATTGGCTTTTTTTTAATACAATTTACCTCTGAAGTTCAGGAAGTGAACATGACCAAGTGGAGCTATCACTTTTTTGAAAGATGCACATCTGGAATAAGGCCAAGCTGCATACTCTATAACCCATATTACACCCATCAATCATACACCAAAATAAAGGGAATTAAAGGTTCTTTGAATTATACCTAAGATATACAAGGTCTTTTTAAATAGCCAGTATAATCAGTGAGGAAAATCAGGGAAATTCTTTTTCTTTAAAATTCTAACCTCCGATGCAGAATACGAAACTGTAGAGTAACACCAATTACAGCCCAGTCTCTTTCATAAAGTTATTTCACTCACAGAGGTAAAAAAAAAAAAGGAGGATGTTCCGAATGGGTCAACGTCAACTTTAATCGTTCTGTGTTTTCAAAAGACATCATTTCTTTTTGGCATAATGGGATTGCAGACTAACATCAAGGAAGGTGAACAGACCAATTTTGTAGCAAGTCTTCTTTGTAAATAAAACTTCATACGAAAAAAATGAAAATACAAAGTATATAACGCCAAACCGAAGCCTCTAACCGACCGAGATTTTCTCAAATTGGGTTAGCTCAATTTGTTACTTTATCTTGTTTTTGTTTACCTTTCGGACACTCATTTTTGGTCGCACCTTCCCTGCTGCTGATGTTTTATCCAGAGATTTAATCAAGGCCTATACGATATCGTGACCGAGGATCATGCAAATTTATCGTGATAAATCCGTGTGGAGTAGCTTGTGCTTTTGAAAAGACGTGTTTGAACACCAAGTTTGCTGAATATGTTGCAGAGTATGTGTATCAACTCCATTAAACACAAATAAAATATTACAATTATCTCTGATATCTTTAGGCATTTGTGTATATCGTTGAGTAACATAAATCACGTCTGTGTTTTTGTGCCTGACTCGAGAAAATATCCGAGCTGGATTTGATTGTTTGTCCAGCATCACATCATCGTATACTACTAGACCAGCAAGTTGTTCTCCACCTTCTTTTTTTTTGTTTGACTGGCGGCGGTCAAACCAAAAAAAGAAGGTGGAGAACAACTTGCTGGTCTACGTATACTACGAGATTATTAATAAATCCATCGAGGTCATACACAGATGGGACTTCATCAATATCGGTGATAAAATCAGTAATAGTACTGCCGTCCTCGTCCAACAATTCTGCGTTTTCATTAACATCTTTGAGCACATTGTGGCATATCTGATCATCTAATGATGGTGCCACTAAATATAACTTATCCCACTTGAGTCATCTCATTATCACATTAAGTAAAAATTGCGTCTTACCAGATCAAGAGGGATCTATGATAGAAAGCAGCAGATAATGTGAACAGACCACTTGCTTTAAAGTCCATTTATGAACATAAAACCTCATGCGAGAAAAATGAAAATAAAAGGTCAATAACGTCAAACCAAAGCCTCTAACTTACAAAGAGTTTCTCAAATTGGGTTACTTTATCTTTGTCGTTCGTGTTTTTCACAATTTGTGTTTACCTGTTGGGACACTTATTTGTTGTCGCACCCTCTCTGCTGCTATAAACATGTGAGTAATTCAATCATTAATATATCAATCTCTCAGCCAAATATTTTATCAAGACCAATACGATATTGTGATCGAGGATCATGTAAATGTATTGTTATTAATCCATGTGGAGTAGATTGGGCTTTTGAAAAGACGTTTTTGAACTTAATCATGTCCATATCCCCACTACACCAATACTGATAAATATTTTGCAGAGTGTGTGTATCGAATCCATTAAACACAACTAAAATATTACAGTTATCTCTGATCACTTTAGGTATTTGTGTATATCGCTGAGTAACACAAATCACGTCTGTGTTTTTATGTCTGCCTCTAGAAAATCTTCTAGCTGGATTTGATTGTTTGTCCATCATTACATCATCGTATACCACAAGATTATTAATAAATCCATCGAGGTCATCTGCAGATGGGGCTTCATCAAATATCGGTGATAAATTAAATAATATCAGTAACATCTTCCTCCAACAATTTTGCATTTTCATTAAAATCTTTAAATACATCGTAACATCTCTGATCATCAACTCACGGAGCTACTAAATACAACTTATCACATGTTATACAAATATAATAAATAATATTGATTTATATTGTGTTCGACCACTGTCTCAAGTGGATTAACAACAATAATAACAACAAATAAAAAGCGTGCACTTATGTGTAAAATGTGGCAGCAAAATATAAATTTATTTCTAATAATAAAATTTGGTGGTGATATCGCTACATCATTGGGAAAATTACCAGGAACTCCATGGGCTCAATACCCAGGAGAAAAACATCTTCCTGGATATAATAATTGTGGTCCTGGAACTCGATATCTGACTTGACAAACGAGATCAACCAAGACCTGGGGAGTATCCAGTCAATGCAATTGATCAAGCATGTCAAGTTCATGATGCAGCTTATAAAATCCAGATCTACAACAACGACGTATATTGCAGATGTGAAGTTGATTCACTTGTTAAGTTCCATAAAAAATAAATCTTTTAGAGAATCATTAGCTAATTGGTTGGTAAGATCTGCAATGAAAGGTAAACTATTGCCAGGGGCTGGTAATTGATCATCCAATTATTAAAATAATGGAATCGATTTATTATAGCCCATGAGCATATTGGAGGGGAAGAGCAGCGATTAGTATACTCGCTGATGCAGCAAATGTTACATGTTCTGTTGCTGCAAATTGGTTAGCACGACAGGCAATGTGGCAAATTGACTACCACCAATTAAACAAAATCCGCATGCACATTTTGATGTCAGCACTCCTAATAAAGTTCATCAAGCAGATATTTTATTTTTACCACACGATGCTATTAAAATTAGTAGACGTCAATCACGTACATACAAATACGCATTAACTTTCGTTGATGTTACAAGTAGATATAAGGAAACAGAACCACTATCAACTAAAACAGCAGCTGAATTTGTATATGCTTTTGAACGAATTTGTCAACGAGGACCCTTGCGATGACCACAGTTACTACAAGTTTGATCCTGGCAAGGAATTTCTTGATGCAGTATCATCTCTGATGAAAAAACATAATGTCAAAATTAGATGATGACATACAGCAATTCATCGTGATCGGGCAATTGCTAAACGATTTAATCAAACACTTGCTGAGCATTTTTTTCGATATAAATATGCAAAGGAAATGATTCAGAAAGATATGAGATCTTGCAAATGGGTTGGAAGCTAAATAATGAAATTACTCAAACAGCTGCTGTGAAACCTATTAATGCAATCACAAAAAATACACATACCAATACAACGACATGAATTTTCAAAACAACCAGTATTAGGTAATGTGACTAAGATATGTATATGAACTCGGTGAACTAGAAGACGGTAAAAATAGAGCTACTGATCCTATTTGGAGTACTACGACACATACAATTTCTAGCGTTGTAAGGTCTACGGATTGACCTGCCATCTGCAGACTAAATTCAACTGCTCCTCAACGTGGATTCGTACGCGAACAATTAAAATTAATTCCTGAAGACACACAATTACCACCGCATTCACTTTTGTAAACTAGCACCTCGACGTCAGTTACAATCAAGACAGGTCAGCATCACATTTTCGCGTGTATGACTAGGATTACTGTTAATTCTGTCTACGGTAGATTGTTTGTCTTGGATTATTATTTGAAGACTGCCTCGACATTACTGTGTTACAGCTTGCACAATGATTATTTTGCTGTTGTTTTAATGTCATGATAAATTCAGCATCGAGATCAAAGTCGCGCTTATTTTTTTGTCACACTGTATATAGCTAATTTTTTTCTTACTGTAGCATCGTTAGTTTCCTGAATTTGATTATTATTTTTTGTGAAGCCTATGACAATTCTCCGCACCTGAGATATTCTTCTGTCTCTAGACAGTGCGAGATAAACTAAGTTTGACCATTCGATACTATCATCGACGATTCAAACATTTGTATCAGAGATGGTTTATCCACGTGATGAATGAATTGTCATTGCGTTATTTTAGCGTCCATGGAGTTTTGTCCATAGTTAGCGCGCTCTCAGCAACACTGAAAGGAACTAAAACAATATCATTTGATGCAAGACTTTGTTTCTCTGACGATCCTGGTATATCAACGTAGATATTTTGTCGTCGCGTATCTGCTGGTCGATAACACAATGGTACGGGTACATTTGAAAATTTTTCTTTATGTAACGTAAGCAATTGTTGTTGAAGTGTATCGCGAACTATCTTTCTACTTGCCACTATCAAATCATTTGGTCTCCATAAATGCCAAAAAGTGTTAATAGGAGTTTCTGAAATTATTCCACGCATTATTTCACATTGAATTTTATTCGGTTGTAGTCTGATAAATTTCTTAAACTCTCTTAATTCTGGATCAAGTGCTCTATGATCATCAATTATTTCTTCATAATAATCTACAAAATTCCTCAGCCATTTATGTGGAGACCATCCAGCAAAAGGTGTTGGTTGAAAATGATCGCCACACATTATTACAGCAGTATTTTTGTCAATAACCAATCAAGAAATGTTTTAAAGTTTCTAATGAAACAGTGCATATTTCATCCCAAACAGTAATAATTGGAATATATTTCTCTCCCATTCGTTCCGGAGTCCATTTATCTCTCTGCCATCGAAAAAATTTGGGATAAGTGCATGATTTAACATTTCTTTCTTTCATTTATCTTGCGAGTCTGTGTGTACGTATTAATACAACTATTTCTGAACAACTGTTCAAGAATAATTCGATTACACGAGTTGTTTTGCCAGAACCACCAGGCTCATTGAGATAATCTGTGTTATGTCTAGCTACATGATCAAATACAGATGGTGCTGATGACAATTTTTATATTTGATATTTTTTTGGTAATATATATTCTTAATTTCAACGTCGGCGGATTCCGAATAATTAAGTATATTTTTCGTGTTTTATTCTCCATTCACCCCACGATGCATAAGTGCTGATATGTAGTTGTTCTAGCAATCCTGGTTTTTTTTTTATTTGTTGATATAACATGAATCTGTCGCGACTCTGACAGCAAACTCAGAAATTCTAGTTATCATTGATAATATATTTATCGAAACGTACGCGACCACTGAAGATATTAAATTAGTAAACTGCGGTGACTCACCATCAGTATAACTCACAATTGTATGTAAGTTAGTTCCGTCTGATAAATTAACATTACTTCGACTTATAAACGTATTTCTGTTCAAGTTCAGCATCACTACAATCAGTCTTGTACAATGTCATTTATGATCATATGATCCTGCTTGGGTGAATTTACCGATTATTTTTCGGCCAAGATCGTTTGCGATTTTATTCTCAAATTCAGTTATATCAGGATTTTCATTATAAGAATATTGTAACCCTTGTTACACGATTGTGTCTGTATTATGTGTATTTTTTGTAACCCTTGTTACATGATTGTGTCTGTATTATGTGTATTTTTTGTAACCCTTGTTACATGATTGTGTCTGTATTATGTGTATTTTTTGTAACCCTTGTTACATGATTGTGTCTGTATTATGTGTATTTTTTGTAACCCTTGTTACATGATTGTGTCTGTATTATGTGTATTTTTTGTAACCCTTGTTACATGATTGTGTCTGTATTATGTGTATTTTTTTTATTCGTGATTGACAATTGTAATGATCATCTGTTGTCAAGATATTAGGAAGTTAATTTTTGTTCACAGATATAAGATTATGTTCTAAGTTAGCATGTGTGTAGATTGCGTAGGATCTAAGAATAGTTGCTGGCGTAGGTGTTTACGATCGTTATAATAACATTAACAATAAAACGTGTTTACTAATTTGGGGTTATTTCCTGTTGGAGGGTTTAGGTCAGGTGCGGTTTAAGAAAAATTATATTATTTCCCATTGGATGGGTTAGGTCACATGAATAGGTATTCTGAAATATTAGATTGAGTATTAAGATTTCTCACGTGGGGTATATTAACGACATAGTCGTAATAGACTCTTAAAGATGTATATAAGGGAAGAATTGAGCAATCAGATTCATTCCAATTTTGAATTAATTCCTATTTCTGATTTTTATTTATGGTGTTGTTGTTGTAATATCAGGTCTGCAGACCTATTTTATGTTATATTTATATATTATTTGAGAGGAAACATTTGTTTGGATTATTCAGTTGGAATAGAAAGTGTTCATTTGACTACGGTATCATTCTGGGACTATTGTGAAGTTTTCGATGGAGTTCTGAACAGTACATTCGATGATCTGAAATTCATACGAATTATTGATTCTTTGGGACTTTACCTGAACATTTTTTTAAAATTATTTTGGATTCAATTCTTAATACTGTAAGTTATCTTGATTTTTTATGTTATAGCTTCGATAATTAATTTTTTTTTATGTTTTTGCTTCTTTCTCTTACTTAGTTTATGACCATAGCGTCGTAACAATAATATCAAGAGTCTGATTATAAATTGCCAGATAGGTGATGGTGCAGTAAGGATGTACTGTTGTTTTTTGTTTGGTTTTTTTTTTTTTTTTGTTTTATTTTTGTTTTTTTTTTTACATACCGACCGTTTGCAATGAAACCAAGGGGCGCAGATACAAAATGGATGCAAAAAACTGACGCCACTATTTGAAGTCAAAATGTATTCCAGAGCTTTTGTACATGAACGAAATATAGTTGGTCATCAAAACTTAAACATCTTCGAACATTCAGCTCACAAACACACACGATGAGATAATTATATCCATGTACCCATGTGTCTGCTTCAAAGGGAAATACAAATTCATCACCAAACAGAAATTAAATAAACCAGGAATTTATAATACCTCACCGAAAAGGTCTGTAGGACGTAAACGTTCTGCTTTTATTAATTTATATCGTTAGATAATGTATCATACGTAAACGCGTCCTTCTACTCAGTCGTGAATACAGATTCGTTAATTTCTATAGGCTTTCGTGCTTAACTAAGTATATTCTGTAAAATTGGTTATCAAATAAACCGATAAATTTCAGTAAGAAAATGTAAGTTTTGCGTCCACCGATCTCCACACCGAAGATTGTGATCACTGTTCTCTACTTAGTAAGAGAAACTTTTTACCACATAAACTGTAAATCCAATGAGCATGTCAATAGAGCACGTGACAAGTGTACAATATATTTACTGTGTGTGTGTGGGGGGGGATCTTGTCTATCCCCATGGTCTGATTGTCATGTGCATTACGTTTCATGAATTGAACTAGGTTACATTTTAAATACAATAAAGAAGTTTTTTTCTCGTATATTTGAGCGCGATCTATAACTTCAAGAAAAGCACCACATTCTTTTTGAAAACAGTCCGATTTTCTGTAAGAATTGCAAGAAAATGTTTGTAAAGATTTACTCAAAAAAGTTCCAGAAGAAAAGTATTGAAACATTCATTGGAATTTTGTTTTCTGCATCTGTGTTTTTACGAAAACTTTAATTACTGATAATGACAAAGATCTCTGAAAAACAACGTATATCAAAGGAATGAAAAGTACTGCAAAGCTTGGATAACAAACTAAGAATGTTTTCTTACGACTGTACCCCATATTTAAATTATAAGCCCGACGTAGCTTTTCAGCTGCAGGTTTTAAACAACTCAAATTTGTTCATAACAAAATTAAGTTTCTCTTTATTTGTTAGGTCAGTAGTTTTCATGAAAATGTGGCGATACTCTCGCCATCTTGTCATCACCTAAATCGGACCAACCAGCAAACATTACAAATAAAATACATATTCCCTCCGAAACAGGAGCTTGGATTTTGCCTACGGCTAGACATTTGTCTTTGTGAGATAGGACTAAATCACTTGTTATGAAGTGAACAAGGTATTGATCTCAATTTTGCAGCAGATTTAATACTGCTCACAAGCATATTACTTAGAAATAGGTCATTAGTTAGAATGTCTGCGTCCATGACTTATTTCTGGAATTCTACATTCCTTTATTTTCATTGATGAGTCTCTTTTGTTTGCATATATAGACTTAATACCTGGGTCTTTTTTCCTCTGTAAATTCGTTTCACCCTGACTGGATGTTGAATATACATGATTTACACGAGATTTTAATTTCTTAACAAGCATGTTTACGCCTGGAAAGATTTCTAATAAAAACAATCTCCAGTTTGTATCAAATGCTAGCGACGAAGCTGACAATAATGTAAAAGTTAAAGAGAGCTATGCGTGGAAAGAGGGAAAGGGGTCATTCTTCTTTTTCTTGCACTTTTCGTTGATCTCTGCTTGCAAATATTGGTGATATTTTATATGTCATTTGAGCTGTTGTTGATGATGACTACGAGAAGGAGAATGAGGAGGAGGAGGGATTAGGATTTGAATAATAAGTATTCTGGATGTGGTAATGAAAATGGATTTATGTCCGTCTGTCTGTCTTCCTGTCTGTTTAACGAAAAATACTATTATTTCTTCTGAACAACCATTTATTATATGTCATTAATAAGAAATGGTAGCAGCTAGTCTCAGTTTTTGTATCATTCCACTTCTGAGGATCGCTTTTCACAACTCAGTACTACAAAATGGCTTAACAAGTTCATTAATTCTGTTTATATTTAGATGCAGTTTAAAGTCACTTTACTAAAATTCACTTACCTGAGTTTGCTGAAGCTATATAAGCAAAAGCGTAAAAATAATTTTTTTTATATAAATTTATTAATTTTGATTTTTAACACAAAGTTGTAAGCCAGATATATTGTTTCTTTTCAATCGCATACACCCCCGTGGTTATCTCTTTCATTTTCCTTTTTTTTTTTTTTTCTTTCTTCTTTTCTTTGTTAATTCAAACAATTCAGGAACATTTTGACCCCTGTGTTTGTGCAAGAACAAATCGCAGTAACAGATTATTTTTGGCATCAATAGCGTCACACACGTTCGTTGTGCCGAGATTAAAACTAACAAGCCTTGTGTATAGTATTGTGTAAATAACATGTTTTATCAGTTTTGTCGTGCGACGAATTCCATCATATCCTGAAATATAAAACATGTTTAGCTCAAGGAGCTTTCATAATATGGATTATATATACTCTTTGTCCTTTGATATATTCCGCACAGATGTGAAATGCATTCGCTGAATTAAAACCTGTGCCATCTTCATCTCCTAATGCCCTAAGTTTTGCATAAATCATTTAGATGTACACTATTCTCGCAATGCGACCAACGTTGGTTTACAACGATCTTTACGCAATCAATACCTCTGTTAACTATCGTTATGTAACATTTGTGAATTGAATTGACGTTTATGCAGAAACAGGATGGGATGCACGTATCTTTTGTCACGTCCAGGGCACAGTGGTTTAAATTGTATCATAAAGTACAACTTTGTGTTGCGTAGATCGTACACGAGGAAGTGAACGGTACGATGATAATTTCAAGTCATCGAAGTCGCAAAATACGACATAAGACTCTCAGCTGATGATGACAATTTTTAAATCTACCAAATAGTACCTTTATGTGTGTGTGTGTGTGTGTGTGTGTGTGGATGTCTATACCGAAAAATAACTTTTATGATCAGACAACTTTTTAGGGGCAATGAAAACAATTCAAGTTTATTCAAGTTTATTTTACATACGTATTTCTTTCCATAGTGTCTACGAACTCGTGACGATACCAATCTGGATACATGTTTTATACCATTATAAGAGAATTTTCGGCTCACTAAAATTGTGTCAGCATGTCAATCTACTTATCTTTTTTATTTTATCTTTTTTGCCTCTCTAACAGAGCTCGCATATATTGATCTTAAGCTATTTCACACGTATTCACAGAGATACCATATTCGTCCTCCACTTTTTTATTCAGTGCTTTGTTATACTATACCTGTCAATCTGTGTCTAACGAAATTATATTTTTTCCCTACATACGTGATTTCTGTGTGTCTTTTTTAATTGAATAAACAGTTTTAAGGAAACATGTCGTCTGTATTTTTATCTTGACACGAGCTTTTTTACGTTTCATACATTCAGGTAAATATATAATACTGTAAAAAGAACACGATTCTAATATCAAATGTTTTTCTGATCTGATATTCCCACATTACAGGAGATACTGCTGGAAAGATGATTTAAGAATAACACTTTATTTGAACTGCAACGTTAAGGTCTCAATCGCGTATGCTATGCTTGATTATCAGTGTATAATTACAAAGGAGTTATATGTTTATCCAGATTCAGAATAAATGGGTTGTGCATTTACTTTACAGGTATAGGTATCTACATTTAAATTCCCAACGTCTGAAATTAATTTGTTTATAATTTTGTTGTTAAGAAAACGTGTCGATCTTACGATCGAATGGTGTAGGACTCATGTAAACTAGAAATGTTTTCGATCTTATGATCGAATGGTGTAGGACTCACTGTTACATGCAACAGAGCAAAATATTTATGGTTAATATTCTGGAGAAAGGCCATGATGAATTTTAAACAGTATATGTAGTTTGTGCTTTTGTCGTCTATAGTTCAGGAATTTCCCTCAACGTACTCATACAGTAGTGTCCGAGACAAACTTTTACCTAACCTACGAGAGACATTTCATGTGTGTTAATGAATAACTAATGACCATGTACATTTTCCCGAAGGTTAATGTTGTTTCGTTGCCACGATTAAAGAGTTGTGCATATAAGATAGTAGATTTTTTAAAACCATAATTGTTATTTGATTCCGGCAAGTCCGAACTTTGAATTAGACTGTGTGGTAAACCATACATAAAATATTGGGCTTTCACGTGAAAGCAATTATCGTTTTATACATGATACAAGACGAGGTCAATCACAATTACTATTTATAGCCCGGAAAAGTCTACAGCTTATGTCCTTATGCCCAATAACGATCATCTACGAGCTAGAGGTAGCTCCTATATCCAGTATGCTTTTGATTTTCCCTCAATATGATTTGTTTTTGTAGTTCAAATACACTTCTCATATATAGACAGTCTCTGTGAAATGACCAAACTATTCCAAACCTATGCATATGTATAAGTCTATAATTATTCCTATATACCTTGACCTCTTTCATAGGAGTCCGAAATGACTGTGTAGATAGACGAGAATTAATTATTGGGTATTCATGCGAGTATGTCTGATACACACGAGTGCATATCAAACCGATTCAGTCGCATCATTTTTTTCTTTTTTGGTTATGCGTGCTTAGTCGTGATGGAATATGGGCTGGTGTGTGCAGGCAAGGCGATGGGTGTCGTTTACCCGCGGATCTGGGTTCGAATATCCTTAAAGAACGAATTAAATCTTCTCTATCATGTATGGTACTATTATTTGTATTAAATATTAAATCTGCCTACTATTATCAAACATTCTTCTATAGAAATCCAGGGATATCACTTTCTGTTCTGTTTGGTGCACACTTATAATCCTCTATAATTAATCATATATACCTTGATTTCTTTCATAGGAATCCGGAATGTCTGTAGATAGATGAGAATTAAGATAATATTTGGGTAAATATAATCGATGAAATAGACGACGTCTGAACACACACACACTCACTCTCTCTCTCTCTCTCTCTCTCTCGCCGCTGACGCAAAACGCATACTGAATTAGACCGATTGACGATGCTTACCATTTGAAAAGCGGCAATTATCACCAGAATATTCTGTTCAAAATAATATTAATATTGGACACACAGGATACCAACCCTGTGTTTTCATGACTCGCGATATGTTGGCCTATTCTGCACATAGCTTCGAAAATATGTAATGTTTATGCATCGGGCATTGAAAATGAAATATATTAATTGTGACTCTTTCTGTCAGCATTTCAGTCGAGTAATTAGGTCAGGTTTATAGCTCGTTTTACAAAATTCAACATAACAATGCCAGAAAATGGCAAGAGATATTAAGTAAAGTAAACCAATCTTGTAAAAGAATTAGTAAAAGTTCAACATTTTATAAACAAACTATTATGTTCAAGACAAACAACAATGAATGGGATGTAATGTGTTTACAACGTCTTTTTTATGAGACAAAATTACTAAAGAATTTAAAAACAGACTATACGCCGGGGAATTTCTTGAGAATCTCGTTCTAGCGGCAATTTGACAAGCTAGATAGCACACGATAAAATATGTGTGGGACAACTTCTTGCAAAATTAAAAGCTTGAATTAAGATGCAGTATATTTTAAAGTAAATATTTCCATCTTTTAAATAATGTATTTTTGTATGATTCTAAAATATAAACATTAAACAGTATTTTCTGGGTTGCAAGTTCAAGAAGGCCATGTAGTAGGTCTTTATGTTGACATTTAGAACTCACATTTTCATATGCATTTAAAATAGAAATATGGGATATATATGTACACTTTATAAATATCACTTTCCTTAATTAAAGGACGATATTTCTTTCTTAATATAAATTAGATTTTCTCCCCAAAACAGTGTGTGATACAATGTTTGACAGAACTGACATATCGTTGCACAGAATGACACCTTGCGAAGAACTGATCGACACGGTATATATAAAAGAACATTTTTAGGGGTGGGGTTGAGAAAGGGGTAACTGCACCGTGTTTTGGTACAATTTGGTATATTGGCTTTCTATACAATTGTTATTCGAAACCAAACGGTTCTAATAATAAGTACAAAAAGTCACGATTCATGATCAGTGAAATCCGTAGTCTTTTGAATTTGCAATAAAAATGTCATTTCTGACTAATATTTTTCGTTTGTTTAATATAAATACAATTTATAAAAATAAGAATCTATTACCGGTGTTTCGACACCTCTACATAGACTGATTGTTTGCACCATTGGTCTCTTTTGCTCAAGAAAATAATAGTTCAAAGAAAACAACCAGTCCGAAAAGTACTGGAAGGGCTCCGATTGAATCTCAGCTGTGTCGTGGACATATGGACAAGCAGTTGTACACTGACGTAACAGTATTTACTCACTATAATGCTTCCTTTGCACGTTCACGACAAGGAATATCGAGGAGGATGGAGAATTAAAGAGAAATTAGCAGGATGGATGCGGTACTTTTAACAAATCGGCATTGTACTGTTCTTGGGAATGGCTGGGGGGAGGGGGGTTTAGTCACACAGTGTAAGACGTATCACATGTTGCTTATGTTTTATAGTCGTGTAGTGTCAGACATCGATCTTGATATTTATGTTTTGGGGTCGAGGTCTTACTGTTTAAATAACACCTATGTTTAACCTGTTTTGATCTCGATTAACATCATAATGAGAAGTCAAAGTTTCATGAATGTTCACATATTTGGCAGCCAGTGTTGATGCTTTTCATGAAATTAAAGTCATGTTTTAGTCAGACTTTACTTGTCATGATGTCTTTTTTTTTCTGATAAATTCTAATTCTTGCACAAGCAAATGGACCCTTTCAAGTTTGGTTGGCCTACATTTTAGTTGCCTGGAATGCAATCAAAGCAGAGAATGACGAATTCGGATTAAGTTGAAGTATTTTTTTAATGAAACGAATAAAACAAGATTAATATTGAAGTGTTTAAATAGCTTCATTCATTCAAGATTCTTTTCATCCTTTTAACCGAGTATTACAATTTTCAAGAATATCTCACACTTGGCAGCACCTGTTGAAGCTTTTCCACAAATAAGTCATGTTGATTTAGACAGACTTTACTTAGTCTGATGTCTTTTTTCGAATAAATTAAATTCTCACACAAGCAGATGGATGTGTTTTCAAGTTCTATCGACTTACATTTCAATTGAATGGAATGTGATGGAAGCCAGAAATGCCGAAATTGGTGAAAGGTATGATATATATCTTGAGCAAAAGAAGGCTATCTAAACAGTTCTCTTACATATTAGTATATCTGTATTCATTTCATAAAAGAAACATTCGTTGACCTATTCCGATTTTGGCATTGTCTGCTTCAGTTGCATTCCAACCAGCTGAACAGAATATGAAAATGCATTCATTTGCTGCTGCCAGATTTTGATTCCATCAGGATAAAGAGAGCAAAGTAAGAATGATCAATTAGATTTAAATTTGTTGAATAGTATCGATATGGACTGCCAAGTGTGAGATATTCCTGAAAATCTTATCTTTTATTCTCCTATCAGTTGACTTGGGAACATGCTACATAAGCCATTATTTAGGCAATAAGACATAACACCAAAAACAAAAATGCCATGTAATACATCTTACATTGTAGGAAGAGGAAAGGAGGTATGGGGATAAACTGACATACGCACTGTAAATCTAAAGCATAAGCTGTCAACCCATGTAGTTATGATGGGGGACAGATGGTTTGATGTCATACTAAACCCCCCCCCCTTTCACTACATTCCTTAACTCTGCTTGGCACATTTGGCAGAGAGACCTGGAGCATAACTTCAGAGAATATCTTGCATTGTTGGCAGCTCACTTTGACTCCCTTGTATAGACATTAGTTCATTCAGTTCAGCATTATGAAGGATATTACAGTTGGTTTTGTGACTGCTCCAGTGGCCTAGTGGTTAGAGCATCTGCCTCGGATGCAGGAGGTCTTGGGTTCGATCCCCGGTCGAGTCTTACCAAAGACTTACAAAAATGGTACCAACAGCTGCCTCGCTTGGCGTTTAGCATTAAGAGATTAGTGTTAGGACTGGTTGGCCTGGTGTCAGGATAATGTTACTGGGTGGGACATCATGCTACATGTCTGTGGCATGATGCCCCAGTGCTAGACATCACTATAAACTGTCACACTGCAGACATCGTAGCGATATAACTAAAAAATTGTTAAAGCTACGTGAAAAATCCAAATCACACACACACACAGAGTTGGTTTTGCACACAAATAATTTTAACACCATTTGTGTGAAGAAATAGAGCAACACAACTCATAAAATACATGCTGGAAAAAGTGGTTTGTGCACATGTAATCTGCTATGTTGGTCCCGGAGTTATTGAAAGGTCCATAATTTATACAGGACTGAGCAGTTATATTAGCCATTGCATGCCCTATATGGTAGACAAACATAATCTGTATAATTTTCATTAAAATTTCTAAGTATAATGCCTGTATGTTGATACAAGTTGCATTGGAATCAATTGTGCATAATAGATTCAGTAATTATTGCTGCATTTAAAAATAAGTGAAAATTCACTGAGCTGCCGATGTGGATATCATTTGTTATGCTAAGCAGAATGAACTATAATTGCTTTAGTCATACTACAAAGTCAGTCAATGTGCAATGAAGAGTCATTGATTTCAACATCATTTGGCTGCCATTTCATGTTTTTGGTGATACGTGTTTCCAGCAAACAGTTTTCTTTAAAGAAGTAAATATATCTACATGCATCCACACAGTTAGTCTGAAAAATCAGCTCCCAAACTTGTATTGATATTGGTGGCTGCAGTTAGGTCTGATTTCATTTAATAATAATACAATGAAATGTTCTGAAACAGATTTGCCTGGAGTACATTATTGCACAGATTGACCATTTGTGGACAGTCATATTTCTGGTTCTTGAGTTGTTATCAGTTGTAAGGGTCTTTTAGCAAATTTGTACAGTACACACCCACACCACAACTTGTAAATCCATGTCTAATAACACAAACCTGTGTTGCCATTTTGAATTACTGGGATACATCTGTTGATAATCAGCTGTCCAGTCAGTATCAGAGAACCAAATGGATGCAAATTTGCTGAGTCCAGATGGTCATTTTGATTATGTGACTTGATTGTCTGTTAATTTGTAATGCGATTCAAATGACTCTATCATGGTTCAGATCTGTAGTAATTTTGATGTTTTATAAATTTTATAAATAACTGATATCAGACTTGAAACAGCCTATCAGTAGCAATATTTTTGGGGTGGGTGGGGTGGAGGCATATTTATCCTAGTGCTGCACAATGTAATATCATTGATTTTTGTTATATAGCCAAAATTAATGAACCTGAAGTAACATGCAAGAGTCATTTCACCCCATGGTGGTGATAGTGTCTTGATTTCATACTTAAAAGCTTAATGTGAGTAGACATTCCTTTCACAGGGATCATCCTGGGCTTCGCCAATGTCGCAAATTGCGATTTTTTTTCCTTATCGGCAACAAAAATATCCCATCTGGCGATTTTTTTGGCGACAGACTTTTTGGTTATTTAATTTGTACATACAATCATGGATTTTGACTCGATAAATTAAAAGGGAGAATGAAAGGAAGCCACAAACTTGACTAAGCAATGCATTGGAATCAATCTGTTACACAAACGATCCTTTGTTCATATTGACAACCCCATCTTTAGAGTGCATTGTTACATCATAATCTGCTTATGCTGACATCTGGGCTGAGTACTGTATGCTGCAATACAGTCAGTCATGCTACCGAACTATACCTACAACTGACCGACTTCTGAAGACGCGAATAGAACAGATACAATTAATTGAATGGCTAATCCTTCTGTTGTTGTTTTTTTTTTTTTTTTTACATATACCAATACAAAAGTTTTGCTGAACCTTCATAGAAAACTGATAACCTTTGAAGTACCGACTATTGCGTATAAATACAAAGCAAATGGAAAAAATCTCAATCACAATTATGTCTGTCGCCAGTGTAGCTTTTTACTCATTGATCTTTTCCTTTTGCCATCAATCCGTGTTATGGCTGTAGAGACTTAAACTCCGCAACAAGAAATAGCAACAAAAAAAACAGTTTTGCATCATTAATAATAATTATTTATTTCTCAAAATACAGGAGTGGAAGAATCCCTAAATTGGGTGTGAATTTATGCTTATATATACGGTCCAATATTACCAGGTGTTGACTCATGTAAGTTTCATTCGTGGGAATGGAGATCCTAGTTTGCTTGTCGAGAAAATTTATACAGCATTCAGTGATCGTTCTTGGGATTTAGGAAGCAATTCACTTCAAGCTTTGTGAAGCTAGCCATAAGGGGGGGGGGCTGCCGAGAGACTACTGGTGTCACCTGTCAGCACTGTAGACTGTGAACGTGGATTCAGTAAGATGAACCTCATAAAAACTGACATCAGAAATAAACTCTGCATCTCATCTCTCGAGAATTTAATGAGAATCAGCATGTACAGATGTGAAAAATTAGACTTTGAAACTGCATTCAACAAGTTGGCAGCCCTAAAATCTCGACGGATCTTCATATAACACTTTGTAACATTTTGCTAATGCTTATTGTAATTAGAGCATTAACTAACCCATCTTTTGTAATTTTCATTGCCTGTTACATTAATAGACTAAATTAACACTTCAAAAATGTACTCTACTTGTTCTGGCGACACTTTTTGAAAATTGGCGACAAAATATTGAGGTTGGTGATTTTTTTGGCGACAGCTTTTTAAAAGCCAAGACCATCCCTGCTTTCATTCAAAAAACATTTGCACTGGTTCCACATGACTTAAGAATTCTGTGGCTACTATTGCTCTTGCTTGAAATAGATGTCTATAACTGTTGACACTACTTGATTGTACTTAGGGGCCCTGAATGGCCGAGTGGTATAAAGCGCTCTCTGTTACGGATCACTGCCATCTCACCTCTGTCTGCATGGGTTCGAGTCTTGGATTCAGCCAATGTGGGTATGTGAGAAAGCTTGCCAGTAGCTTCTCGTGGGTCAGTGGTTCTTTCTGGGGGTTTTCCCGGGTTCTTCCTCCACCACTAATACTGGCCACCATATATAGCCTATCATGTGCTGAAAATAGCGTTAAACCCTACAACAACTACAACTTGATTCTACTTAGAACTGCTGACAGGAAAAGAACATAAAACTAAATATAGTGCAGTATCCCTTATACACCTTTGCCAACATTAACTATGTAAATTGGAAACAGACTATTGTGAGGAATTTTATTTAAGTAAATGATGTGGTCCCATGTTTCAATATATCAGTTTTCAGACATTTTAAACAGTAAATTTTGGGTTGTTTAGAGAGAAACATGGAAATTAAATCTAGTTCATGAAGATAAGAACACTTATGCAAGTGGTAGCTGTGTAGACATTTGCAAGGGGTAATTTTGTAGCTGGAGATTTGATATACTGTAGTTTCCTTTTTAACTGGTGGTAAGCAATTCTTATTGAAATTGCTCTGATTAGCAATACAAAATAGCATAATTGATTAATCAGTCTAAGATTTCTCAAGTAAAAAAAAAATAATCACTTTGCCCATCTAAAGGCATTGTGGCCAAGTTATTATAGTGTAATGGTGAAAGTATAGTAGCTTCAGAGATCAAAGCCTTGTGCACCTACCATACTGAATCAGATTAGTTTGTTGTGTACTTTTTACAGACTTGCCACTTATCCTTGTTTACTCTGGATCATCCCAGATTTTTGTTTAGAAATCTCACAATTCTGATTTTTAAACCCAAAATTATGACTTGTGAAAAAAAAAAAAAAACATTTTGATTCGTGATATCTGCAACTCCTTCAAAGAGAGCAAAAGTGATGCAGAAATCCCATGAGGAATACACTGCTATGAAAATTTATCATTTTTCCATTGTGATATTTAATGTGAATTAACACTAAATATCAGCATGAAAGATGAAAATAGAAAAATGGTAAGAGTTTCATGGTATGACTAACATACATTTTTCACATTAAGTAAATAACATAAGACAGTGGATATGTCAATTCCTATGTAAAGTTTTTATAAATATATGGTCACAAGTACTGGTCCTGATTTTAATTCAGGTCTGCTTTTACTGTTCACAGACATGATTTTTCTCCATTTTAAAGTGAAATTCTGCTTTTCTCCTGACTTGTTGCAGATTTTTCTTGATATAGTCAATTTATTATATCATCTCTAATCATTTTTTTTTTCAATGGTCTGTCCAGTCCCATTCCGCAATGACCCTTGAAAGTTATTTGTTCCATATATTAGTTAGCACACAACTCTCGTGAAGAGTATTCTGATTGGTCAAAGGTTTAAATTCATCCAATGAATCTTCATGTAATGGAAACTGATGGCAATGGAAAGTGTATGTGTGTGTGATTTGGATTTTTAACTTAGCTTTAACAATTTTTCAGTCATATCGCTATGATGTCTGCAGTGCGGCAGTTTTTAGTGTTGTCTAGCACTGGGGCATCATGTCGCAGACATGTAGCGTGATGTCCCACCCAGTCACATTATCCTGACACCAGGCCGACCAGTCCTTGCACTAAATTTGTGATGTTGAGCGCCAAGCTGGGAAGCTGTAAATACCATTTTTGTAAGTCTTTGGTATGACTCGCCTGGGGATTGAACCCACGACCTCCCGCATCCAAGGAGGATGCTCTAACCACTAGGCCACCAGAGTGGTAGCAATGGAAAGAAGAAGCATGCTTGCAAAACAAGGTGACCCGAGTTGTTGAGAGAGACCATGTCACGAAAAGTTTAGATAAAGGTTAAAAAAAAGTATGGAAATGGGAATGGCTGGAGCGAAAAATTGATGGAAATTTAGTTTGTCAGTTTATAAGAAAACTGAACTCTAGAGGACTGGCATTTTATGACCTCTGTTCTACTGTAATCATGGTTGGAAGAGTGTGGAACAGTACCTACAAAAGAAACTGCATACAAAAAAATTTAAGCTCAGAAGGCATCTGGAAAAAGTGCAGTTAAATACTATAAGAAGAAAGATTTTTTTGCATGAGAGAACAGATGTAACCCTCTATCAGAATATGCGCACTGCATGTCGCCAATACAAGCACCAGCTTGAAAGGAAAAAGGCTCTCATTGAGAAGGAAAAGAAACGATTGCACATTGAGCCAAAAAAGTCAGTGGTGACAAAAAGGAAAGCTAAAGAAATCTTTGCCAAAGTCTCAAAAGAGCTTGACTGGCATATCAACAGGTTGTGTCCATTGGAAAAAAAATAAAAGTGAATATATGGGATTATTTGTTTATAATTGATGTACTTGAGTGTTTATTTTACCAATTTGTTATGAAAAGAGAAGTATAATATATTTGCTGCAAAAATTGAGAAATTATTGTGACTTAATTACGATGTGAACACTGACATGCACATGAAATAACTTCAGCATCAATATTATTGGAGAACAAATTCATGTGACTATAAATATTGTGAAATTATTGAAGTCAAGTTGAACATTTTTGGTAAGTTTATTAGTTTATCAGATGATTATTTTGGTTTATTAATGATCATAAGTTGCACCTGGAGCAGTATTTTATGAGTGTAAAATGTGTTTTTGGATGGGGGCCTTTGGACCCCTGGACCCTGGATTGGGGGTGCTGCCTCTTGAGACCCCATTTAGGGAGGACCCCCAAACCCTCCTTAACATTTTTCAGCTTTTTTTATGAAAGACCAGTGTTCAGTAAAGGATAAAGCTGAACTTTTGATTCCCATCAAATTTAGCAAAAATAAAGTAAGGATATGCACAATTATGCATGTTGTTATGGATATTCAATTCATAACTTACAATGTTCTTTGAAAAATAAAAGAAGAGTTTATGTTGGGATTGTCATTCAGTGGCTTATATGTTTGATTGAATTTTAATTTTGCAATTAAGTAATTTTGATTCCTGTTTTTACTTTCAGATTGATTTTTTCAGAGAAAGCATCCAGAAATATATTTATGTTCTTGATGCTGAACTTGTCCTTTGCTTTTGTTGAGCTGATGTATGGAATATGGACAAACAGGTGTGGTACTAGATAAAAGTTTTAACAAATTAATGCCTCAAATATGTAGGTAAGCACAATAACATCACATGCTAAAAAAGTAAATGTTGGGAATATTTACTACATGCAGAAGAAATATGTATTGAAATAAAGTCCAAACTAACGAAGACCTTTAAACATCTCACTATTATTGTTCTTTAGGGAATTGCAAATTCACTTGCCAGACACCCATGACAAGCTAAAGTTTGTAAAGTACTTGCCTGCACAAAATTGAGAGAAGAAGGTCATATTCAGTTCATAATGCTTTTATATTCTGCATGTTTTATTCTCTGTGACTGCACATCTGTATGTACTGCATTCTTTTATTATCATTGATTTTATGGAAATGCCCCATTCTCAATGCCAAAAGCTGTACATTTTTCCCAATTTTAGTGTAAGAAGTTCACAGTAAGAATTTTAAAAAAATATTAGTGTCTTTTACTGCACTGTCTTTCAGAGAGAAATTACTATAAAGATTACAGCAAGGTATCTAAACAATCAAGGTAACCACACTGATATTCAGGTTCCATAATGGAATGATTGAACTTAAGCATGTCCCAGGTGTTGAGCATTTCAGTTCATCCAGCCCTGATGTTTCATTAAAATATTGTAGAACTATTTACTTTGTGAACATGTAAGAGCAAATCTGATAGAAAACAAAAAGCTTATGTAATATATCCACATGGCATTCAGCCGGAAGTGAACTTCAGAGCAGAGTTACCAATTTATTTATATATGTCTTCCTCTCAGATGAATATTAAAACAGCAGCATGTAAAATATGTCACCAGTTTCAGTTTATCGAAGACTAATTCAGATTATTTTTTACATCATTAGATACTTTTGGTTTCTAAGTCGTTAATGTTATGAACAAAAAATGATGTGAACGGGGTGATGTTTTAGCTTGAATTATTTAGAGGCTTTCAAGCTACATTCTTGACTGTATAAATATCATGGGGCAAAAAAAGTGCATTAAAATGGTCATTAGGGTACACATATCTCAATTGAACATGTATGAAGCAAAAAGTGATGAAATTTTTTATTTTCTTTAAACGTATAATTTATTATTTATTAAATATTATAAATTTACAAATTAATGAAGATTATAAATAAAATCTTTGACTTTGAAAAGTTTATGTCCAGTATATACATTTTTCCATAACATCCATTTTATTACTGAATGTTGAGTTTTATCCCCTTGAATAATTATTTTACAAAGTTTTGAATGTTTTCATTACTTATTATGTTAAAATTAAAATAATAGAATAATATCAATGTAATATTGCATAATGATATGAAAAATAAATAAATAACAACAAGTAACTATAGTATGTAATATACATTTTTAAAGTTGCATAATACTTTTGTATTTATATTATTATCTGTATTATGTGATTATTTAATAAAATTATATAAGTTCAGCTCCAATGTAATATGCTAGGCAATTCTTATTGTATATAAAGCACTATGGAAATAAGAAAATACAAAATATGAATTTAATAATGAGTTTCAATTATAATTTTTAAATTTAGACCTTTTGGATATATAGTATCTAGCTGGTAAATCCAGAATGTGTCTTTTAGCATATGTTACATTTCCAAAATGAACAATGTCAGATTGGCTTAAATGAAAAATCTAGTAAACTATGGAAACCATCATTAAAGTGTGTGATGACACAAGATGAAGAAAGATAAATCTATAAAGTTAATAATATCAGATCTATGTGTTTTGATACTTGCTGACAGGTTTGTTCAACATTTTGTATGCCACATGTTTTAGATGTTATCAGGTAAATACCATTAGGTTTTGTATAGTTAGTATCATAATGAATTCTAAATGTTTTTTTATTATTGCTGCTACTGAAATAATAAGTATTTTCATTAAAGAACATCTGGGTCTGTTACATTTAGCTGATGAACCCTTCATAATAATTGGCTGTTTATTTTAGAAGAAGCATGGAAATATTGAGATCCATATTTCTGTTATAAGCAAGTATATTCCTGCTTTTGTGAAAGTTATTTAATATTTACATTACAATCTTAAGAGATCGTTTACATTTTTACCAACATTTTGTCTCACCTTATGAGGTATCACCTCTCATTTAGTGACCACCTTGCCATTGCAGAATGGTTGGTCACATAAAAAGGAAGATCACTGTATCAATCCATTAATTTCTTTCACATTTTGGTACTCCATATTTGTAGACTTCTTTTTATATTTAATAATACTTTATTTGTTTTATATATTTCAGCCTTGGTCTCATATCAGATTCATTCCACATGTTTTTCGACTGCACTGCCCTTCTTGCAGGTCTGGTTGCTTCTGTCATTTCAAGATGGAGATCAAATGAAGCTTTCTCATATGGGTAAGGAAAATTTTGCCTACTGCTTGCTGTACTATGGCTAAAATACCATGTCAGTGAAATCCAATTGTTTGTGAAATATAATGTCTTTTGGAGAAAAAATTCCATACATTAACATTAGAATGTCCTGCATGAAAAATGCAAGCCTATATTAACACATGTTGAGTCTGCTCAGCTAATTGTGATTCAATGATTGAACATTAAATTATCAAAAGATTCAAAATGTAAGTCTAATTTCTAAATAAACATATGATAAAGTTTACACTCTGATATATTACAGTATTCAGTTTAAACTTTGGGATAATACTATGGGCTTAAAGTTTACACTCTAGTATGACACTGCATTCTGCAGAAGGCTTATTATTTGTTAAAGTTAATCCTGTAATATCAGAAATGTTTATGGAGGATCAATTCTTGTGGTTTTTGTTGTTGCCCCAAACCACAGGTCTAAAGACCGAAGGCAGACTTGACAATCATTATGATTTTGCCATAAGTCTTATGAAAATGATCCTTAAAATATGGACTTACGGAACGAAAGCAAAAACTATGGAAAAATTGTTATTGCCATACAGTCCAGATAATTGGCACATCTATGTTTGATTTGGATCTTCAGCCCTCAGTTTTCACTCATATAGATGCTCGATGGGATCAACCTATGATGGACCTATTGGCAAATGGGTGGAATGTCAGAATCCCATCCTTTGTCTCACTAGTCAGGGTTCGTACGGTCTTTGAAGGTCTTTGAGAGTTTGGGAAAAATGAGGTAGCGTTTTCAAGGCCTTGAAAGTTTGGGAAAATCGAGCATATTACCCTGAGGTCTTTAAAAGTCTTTGAAAATTGAAAAAAAAACCAAAATATTTGTAATTTCTTTCCAGAATCACAAATAAAATTATTCGAGGTTGTTAGATTCGGATGTAATTTAGTTATCCTGGTTTCGTTCTTTTGATGACCCGTTCAGTTTCATTGCCGCCGCAATAACAAAAGAGGCTTTGTTTGGCCATCCAAAGTTGGCCTCGGCGGCGACTTCAATAACACATGCACTCTTCATCAAAGCAAGACAGATACACGCTTCATCAAAGGAAGTCACAAATAAAATTGCCTAAGGTCGTTAGCTTCGGATGTAGCTGGTTTTCCTGGCTTCTTTCTTTTGACGAATCGTTCAATTTGATTGGACGAGTCCATCAGCTTTGGCCAATCAAAATGTTCATTACACTAATTCACTCTACGTAGAAAGTGCGCGAAAGTATTACGCTCGAGGATTCAAAATTTGTTCAGTCGATTTACATCTTCAGTGTTTAAAAATGCCAGGTCTTTGCTCTTTCAACAATATCTGGCTTGAACAAGAGAAATACAAGGAATGGCTGCAAAAGGATAAATTATGTAAACGAAAGGCGTTTTGTACATTGTGTTAAAAGACGGTCAACTTGGCTTCAATGGGAGAAGGAGTCCTACAAGTCATGCCAAAGGTAAGTTGCAAATTAGTAACTACATACTGTTCATTTAGTGGAACAAAGATGCAGAAGTATAAGCTATTGGTAGTTTTGGGCAAAATAATGGTAACTCATTACTTTTCAGGTATAAAATAAGATATTGTTTAGTTTGATGATTTGGGAGATATGGCAAAAGAGGGCCCGTTTAAATTTATACCGTCGGTTTATTTAACACGTTTGAGGGACAAAAATCATTTTCGAAAATTTTGTTCTACATAATAATGTTCCTTGGTTTAATATAGAAACATCCATTGTAATAAATTCAATTCACAGATAAACAGTTTCAAAGTGCGCATGCGTACACTATAGTAGAGTTAAGCAAAAGTTTTTGTTCTTGAATTGCGAGTAAAAAAAATGGAGATAACATGTGCTGTGAAGCTTTAACTATAGGAAGTCAAGTCATTTGATATATTCAAATAAAAAAAAGAACGAAAAAATGTGTTTCCAGTTGACGGAATGACCCCGTTTCTCATTGCCAACCCTTGACCTTTTTCCCCAGTGGTATTAAAAAAAATTTTTTTAAATCACATTGCCGAAATTGATTTGTGTATCTATAGTCTGACTATACATCCCCGTTTGTTTCACTTTTTCAGAAGCCATTTTTTAAATGGTAATTTGTGTCTAAATAGCGTGGATGAAGTTATCCAATCGGACAATCATCCCTTGAAATGCTTCAATAGAACAGATGACAGTCTTGATGAAGTATTTTATTCTGTCCTTTCTAAAAGAAAGGAATATGTTGAACTTTGGAATGTTCTCCAGAAAATGTTGTTGTTGTCACATGGGCAGGCAACAGTGGAGAGAGGATTTTCTGTCAACAAACAGGTATCTGTTGAGAACCTCAGCAGAGAAAGCCTCAGAGCTCAAAGGCTAATCATTGACACAATGAGAAAAGCAGGTGGACCTTTGGAAATCGTCATTAGCAATGAAATGATTACATATGCCTCCTCTGCAAGACATGAGTACCCTGCCTATCTGGATAAGAAGAAAGCAGAGGAGAAGGATGAGAAGAAAAACCAAAAAGGAAAGAAATGGGAGTTAGCCTTGGATGAAGTGGAAGAACTTAAAGCCAAAAAGCTGCATCTTGAAGCTGACATTGCCAGCCTACATGCTTCCTCTGTACAGAAAGCAGAAGAGGCAGAGTTAAAAGGACTCTGTGCTTGTCACAGAGTCAAATGCTCTTAGGAGAAGAGCTGAGGAAAAGATGACAGTGGTGGCATCTCTTTCCAAAATGATTGAAGAGAAAAAAAAGCAAATATAATAATGCATTTAAAGCAGTGCTGATGTCTGTTAAGAAAACAATTTATTTTGTATTAAATCTGACACATATGTTACATATTTCTGAAAAAATAACAAATATTAACCTATCTTCCAGATCATTATAATGCTATTTTAGGAAATTAATTATAAACAGTATTGTAGTATTTGGCATTCGTTGTTTTCTCATATAACCTGTATACACACTGTTAGCAAAAACAGGTCTTGGAAATCTCTGTTTGTGGTCTTTGAAAGTTTGGGAAAAGTCTTTAAATTTATCATTCATAGTTCAGTATGAACCCTGCTAGTGTCAGATCCAGAACACCTTGATAAGTGATACTCTTTCTGCAGATTGGAATGACCAAATGTATACATTTCTCCAACACCTCAGGTTCTGAAATTGATCCAGGAATCAAAAGAATCAGTGTCTGATTGCTCCACTTTTATGGAAATATTGAATCATCCTCATCAGTCTTGCAACAGAATCACCAGGAATCAAAATATTTGTTCATCTTTGTTAAGTAACCATGATGGCATGTGATTCATCCAGACGCAGAATTATTGAACCAGCACATCTGGATCTTATTCAAATAGACCCTTAAGAACAAGCGGTTTTTACAACAAGTGGTGGAGAATCCCTCAAGTGAGATGGCCATCCACCTTAGAGGTGTACGAAGGCAGTGAAATATATTCTCATTGGAGGACACAAGATGGTTCTAGTATACCAATGTAGGCATCCATACCGTTATAGCTAACTTCCTATGGCTTCTCGATGAGAAACAGCACCAATCACAATTAAACCTACCATTTTATGATCACTGGCAAACTATGTTATCATGGAAGAAAGGATATCAGATATCTTCTGTTCATTTTGCATTTCACCTGGCCAATGACACTTGGCCCTTGCCCAAGTGGAGTTTATCATGGGTATTAACCTGGTTGAACAAGGCAATATTTAAACTGCTTTCAAGAGCTTAACCTCTCACATAACCTCACTGCTTTGGAGATAGGCAGCAAAATCAATGAATACATTTCTTACTGGTGAACTCATCTACTTGCAGTTCCGACAAGATGGATTAGTATTACTCATGAAAACCATGCTTTCATTGCCAAGAAAAGGCTACCATTTGTTGCAAATCAGTTATTGGTAATAATTCCTGTCTACTTTGGACACTTCATTTCAGGGCCATCTACAATACCTAGTGTGAGCTTTGAAGTATTTCAGAAAGACTGAACTGTTGCATCGAGGGAGGTCACAACTCATTTGCTTTCAAATAGGTGAAGGACAACATGGACACTTTCATCCTGAATATTGTGGGATATCTGTTCCGCATGTCAGACTAAACATACATCAATGAATTTGCTTTACACATCAGCTCATATAGTTAGGACAGTTGCCACAAACATTGCATGAGTGAAACTGTTCGCTAACTGTAATTATACATGCCTTGGGATGGAGGTCCAAATGTACCTCACAAGTTTTTATGTTATCTTTCATCTTGCATACTACTTAGCCAATCATAGTACATATACACCCTCCCAGCCTCCCCCCCCCACAGGTACATCCATATGGAGAGCATGCCTTCCACTCCAGTGGTTGCTGATGAATTCACGATGTTGGTGCCAATCCTATTATCAAGGGGAGCTCACTCTAAGTGTCACTTAGGTGGGGAGATAACTTTTAGCTATTTAGCCAAAAAGTTTTAACCTGGGAGGGCTGGATTTGTAAGGTAGTAGTAGTTCTCCTAAGGTATTATGATTGTATAAGTATTATCAAAGAAAGATATTTTGCTAGAACAAAATTGTTTTTCTAAATTAATTTGAACAGTGCCACTTTTGATGTTTAACAGCAAGATTATTTCAGAGAGATTAAATATTACTTGTTTCCATAAATACAAATATGTGCTGCAGACTTTCACTGCAAGTATTCATGTTTGTGCTTCAGAAATATTGTTGATCCTAAATGTGCTTAAAAGAACTTTTAATTAGTTCAATACTTTGTACAGTGGACAGATGTATGTAATAAAGCCAATATTATATGTATGAGGAAAGTTAAAATCACATTATGGTTTTCATTTGCTGTTCTTTAACATAGCGTAGAAGTAAATAGAATGAAAATATAGATTATTTTATATGTGCAAAGTAGTTGGACATTGTTTTCAGTAAACAAGTAACAAGACAGATTGCTGACTATTGTAGCAGGACATGTTATTGAGTCTATTGTAATAGGAGAAACAATTGTGTCTGTTGCTGTATTATGTCTTAAGCAGTAAGTACCTGCAGATTTCCTGTTAGTGAGAGTCTTGTATATCTGGAACTAATTTCTGATTGTGACTTCTATATTAAAATTTGTGGTTCACAGTTTTCAATATACATATCAGTGGTATCATCAACATAATTTTGTGGTATAGGTTTGAGCAGGTTTCTTCATGAGTTTTCGCTTTGAACATGCCATTAGGTATGTTGTTTGTTGATTTATAATGTTGTTTGGCAGCTTGGTCTTGTATGATTTATCTCTTGTTCACTGTGAATGCCACCATTACAAAAGCTACCAGATAAATGATTTTTAACTTTTTTTTATTCCTGTGTAATTCTCGTATACCCAAGAAATGAGTGATTATTTAGGCAAAAAGAAGTTTGCTGATAACATCGCATGGGAAAGGGTGTCAGATATGTTGTAATGTTTCTAAGTAAAATTGCATTGAAACACTGCTCAGTCTATTAAAAATGAACTGCCTTTTTGCTTCAGAACACATCTAAAAAATGCCCTTATGCTGGATACAGTTTTAATGCTTGAGTAGTTATGCTTCTTATTAATGACACAGATCACTAAGTATTAATGTCTGATATGCTTAATTTACATCTGATTCTTACATATATTATCTCTTTTCAGATATGTAAGAGCAGAAGTTCTAGCAGGTTTCGTGAATGGATTATTTCTCCTCTTTATAGCATTCTTCATATTTTCAGAAGCTGTAGAGGTATGAGCTAAGATAATTGTACTGGTGTTTTATTAAATGGTGGTTTGTTTGATACTGTTGAAAAATGTAACATCACTGAATTCTACAACATAATATTCTGCAGATATTTTAATTATATGGACAAGGATATTACTCATTTTAATTATATGGACAAGGAAAGTACTCCTTTTAATTATATGTACAAGGAAATTACTCATTTTAATCATATGGACAAGAAAATTACTCATTTTAATTATATAGACAAGAAAATTTCTCCCTTGCTTATCAGTAGGCACATGCAGGAATATGCCATACCTGAGAAAAGGTCTTTCTAAATGTCTTCTATTTACTTGGCCTACACGAGACAGAAAAAAAAGTGTCAAAACATTTTTGTCATGATTTGAAATGTTCTGATATGCTTGCTTTATTTTAATAATCTCACACCATAAGATAGTCCATCAAAGACGCTGATAATTTTGATAACATTTTCAATGTGTAAGTGATATATCCATTTCATTTGAAATGGGCAGGAGCTATTGCCATTTGTCTGTTTAATATAGACAAAAAAGAAGAATTTTCATCTTTGGGAGGGCTGGATTTGGGATGTACTAAGGCTTACATTAATGTGATGGGGGAATGTATTCTAGGAGAAACATAATTTACTGAAAAATTTGCTTTCTGGTGTGACAGTAAAGGCAGAGTTTGCTCTGATTGCTACCACAATTTGTAATATATCATGAAGGCCACCTCATCACCATCCTCAAAAGCTTATCATATGAGAAATACAGTAAGTTAGTTAGGTAAAAATAATTGGACTCTATCCTTGTTGACCTAATTATCTTGTTTATTCCAATGATCAAGAAATGGGATCAATGGTGACCTAATTTGCAATCTTTTGTAGTCTTTTTGGTATAATGACATAAGCATAGCGGCAAGATATGCCTGTAGAGTTCTTGTTTTTGAGAGTCATGGATGTCAGGAAATTTAATATCTGGCCATAAACTCTCAGTTTCCAAAAGTTTGGTCTACAGTTTCTATCTAGTGACATAGTCATTACTTTTCAAAGGCAATGATGTCATTATAAAGATTTTGTGGTAAAGTTTGGAGTTGTGACGTTCATATACCATTGCAGTTGTATCTTTGTCAGGTGGGCAGGTAAGGTGTTACTTACTTAACAATTCATTTTTGTGTAATGTGGATTTCGATATGCATTTTATAGATGCTAAATAGGTTTCCATACCTGCTGTATTCCACTTGTACCTTTTGTTTTCTTTGTCATTTCCATTTATAGATCCAGCACTTCATAATGCTGCTTTGTTATTCTCCAAAATAATGATCTTATTTTTGTTTACAGCGACTGGTAGAACCACCTGAAGTCAGACATGAGAGGCTGTTCTTGGTTTCTGTAGGTGGTTTTCTAGTCAACCTAGTGGGAATTTTCGCATTTCAGCATGGTCATGCACATGGAGGTCACGGTGAGAATAATTCATTAAAACTACAGGGATAATATGTTTTTGACACAAAATAATTCTTCCCTTATCCTTCATATATAGTTTTGTCGTATCTTAGCAAAAAATGACCATCACAAAAGTAAATTTTTTAAGCATGTTGAAACATTTGGTGTAACTATTCCATAGGCAAAGGACAGGAAGAAACTTAAGTCATTGTTCAAATGCAGGTGAGACACAGTATTTTGCAAAATGGTTGTTGACAATTCATAGTATACTTGTTTCAAACAACATTATAAAGTCCTTGAATATGAGGGTTTGCCATAAAAACTTTTTTAATTTATTTGGTGGAGGACAAGATGTTTAACCTGAATGAAAAATGTGTCACTTTTAATTGTAGAAATTTTCTTATTTACATATTTTTTAAAAATAATAAATAAATAAATTGGGATAAAATTGAGTGCATCACAATGACATCAGCTGTTACAAGAGGGAGTATGACCCTTTGTTATAGTGGCACACTAGTTAACTTTTTTCTTTCTTCTACTTGTGTACCAGTTTATGCAGGAATAAACAGTCATTTGTACAAAAAGTTCAGTGTCCATGAAAAAATATTTTGCTTACATTTTGACCTAAATAAAATCGATAAAAGCACATAATAAACATAAAATACAACCTGAATACATCACATATATTGTGACATATATTAAATATTGATTGAAATTGAATTGACTCCCTTTAATTCTTTTGTGAAGAAATGTTGATAATTTGGAGCAGTTTGCAGTACGTACAGAGTATTATAAAGTAGACCTTAATGATGGGAATTGGTCAGAATTTTATAATCGATAATTGGTTCCACTTAACCAATTGATAATACATTATAATCGGTTACTAGGAGCAAATTTTAATTTTTGTTTGTTATACAGTTATATCTTTTTTGAAGAGTTAAAAATGTTAATAAATGTACAGGAGTAATCTCTTTTAATGACGTATATTTTAACCTTTTAAAAATATTACATTTTTTTCTGTTGTGTTTTGCTATTTTTGTTCTACAATTTTGTTAAATGGAAGCAGCTTTTTTGGCTAATTAGTCTTATTTAACTGAAATACAGTTGCAGTCCCCCAAAATTCTATTATTTATATGTGATGTATCTATAATTTAAAGTATAGAAGGACAAGGTTTTCTTGTTTGTCAATATTCACAAATATTACAAAGGATTTTACCTTCAAACTAAAACAAATCATCAAAATGTGTTTAAATTTATTAACTGAACAATTTAACAGTTTGATCATATAATCATGACTATATGTTCCTAATTATGAAAGTTTGCACCTATGGAATATGGTATGGTTTTAGATTCGTAAGTTGTGAAGGGAATAAATAATTCAGATCACCTTTAATGGATTGGAAGCCATATTTAGCTTTCCATTTACACAGGATTTTTACTTACCTTTGTGTTTTGCATGCAACTAAAAAGTAATCTCCCTTTATATTCAATCGATTATGGAGTTTTGGGTTTAATGCCATTTCTATACATTGTGGCCAGTATGACTGGTGGAGGAAGAACCCTGGGAAAACCCCAGTAAGTACAATCAACCCATGATTTGATAATGATTTGTATTGGATCCCCTCCCCACCCCAGTCAGATCCAACTAATGTGGGCATGTGAGAAAGCTTGCCAGTAGCTTTTTGTGGTTCTTCCTGAGGTTTTCCCAGGTTCTTCCTCCACCATTTATACTGGTTGCCATGCGTAGCCTATTGTGTGCTGAAAAATTGCGTCAAACCCCACTACTACAACAACACCCCCCCCCCAGTCATAAATATTAATTGTATACCAGATGCTATAATACCAAAAAAATCTTCACTATTTTCAAACAAATTTCACATTTCTCCAACAAGTAAAGATGGTCTGCTATGTAACTTGAGTTGATACACAAACATTTCAGCCTGTGGGGGGCATACTCAGGGGTGTTACCCTCCTAGACAATGAGAGAAATTTTGCTCCCTTCCTCTCCCCCCCCCACCAATAATTTTACATTTTCTGACTTCTGTTACTTATTTCATATTGTAAAACCACTACCCATGGCATCCATTTTTAAAGCTACTTTTCACCTTCAAAAAACGAATGGCAGTTCTTGGTGAACAAGCTTCAAAATTAAACCCTGTTGTCATGTCTTTTCATATTTTTTTTTACTCAAGTGAAAGCTTTTGGTAACACAGAAGGATTTTTACTCAATTGAATGCATTATAGTAACATGGTAAGATTGTATGATTGATATCACACTGCAGTACACATCTGAAATATTCTCATGCAAGTCCATATATATATGCTTCAGCATCTCTTTTCCATTGGGAAAATTTTGTAGAGTGAAAATCTTGTTATCACTATTTCTTTTGAATGGATGGACTTATTGTTCCTAATTAAAATGGTACTGTTTTGATGTCCAGTGTGGCAACCACATCGGACATATTAAAAATCTTATTAATACTACTCTTGAATGGAAATTTATATCAGCATGGGGTTTTTGCCAGAAGACTTATTATGATGTCGGGTTAGTCCTAAATAAAACTGGTGCTGCCAGGACATCCATGTTGAAAATCTTGTTATTGCTATCATCATAAAGACTAAAGACTTATGATTTTTAGTTAGTCCTCGATGAAAATTGTCAAGCTGACAATATGTCTGATATGACTGCCTCCCTCTTCAAAATCTTAAAGCTACTCCTAGATAAAAAGTAGTTCTTTTATGTCTAGTTGTTGTGAAGTGAAAGTGGTTCCAATCTGATATCCAGTATGATCACCATGGCAGTCATGTTGAAAATCTTGTTATTGCTACTAAATGGAAAGTGGGGGCCCCGAGTGGCTGAGTGGTCTAAAGCGCTCTCCGTCACGGATCACTGCCATCTCACCTCTGTCTACGTGGGTTCGAGTCTCGGGCTCGGTCAGTGTGGATATGTGAGAAAGCTTGTCGGTAGCTTCTCGTGGATCGGTGGTTCTTTCCGGGGTTTTCCTGGGTTCTTCCTCCGCCATTAATACTGGCCGCCATGTATAGCCTATCTTGTGCTGAAAAATGGCGTTAAACCCCATAACAACAACAACTAAATGGAAAGTTGTGTCAGCATTGGGTTTTCCACCAGAATACTCATTATGATATCAAGTTGATCTTTGCATCTCAAATATGGCTGCAACAATGAACATATTCTCCTGAATGGATGGTCATAATAAAAAAGTTTTCACCAAAAGTCTTTTAATGATGTCTAGTTTGTCTGAATGAAAATCGTGCTGATCTTACATTCAATATGGCTGCCATAATAGCAAATTTAAGATTCTTTTCACTCAAGAGTATCAGAGAGGGTTTCAGCACTCAGCAGTTAAAGAGAAGGAACAGAAAAAGTCTTATCTTGAATTCTAGGAAATTCTTTTCAGATAGTGGGGAATAAATCCCTTTAAAGAACACGTTAGATAAATTTTTCTTTAAAAATTGTTTATTCTCACATTGAGTTAACAAATAAGGAGGAATAATTATTGTGTATGAAAGGCTGGAATAATCTGAAATGAGAAATTCTTTTATTTTTGGTTTCAGATCATGGACACTCCCATGGACATTCTCAAGGAGTTGGTAAGATGGTCTAAATTACTTTTGTTTTAATTCTAAAATGAGCCTTTGCAGAACAGTGGTGTTTATCTTGCACAATAAATGACTTTTTGGGAGGAGTGTTACACTGACAGTAACACTTATTGTGATGTGACAGTGTAACAAAGGTCTGCTTAAGTCATTTGTGTTTTCACTCTACAATCCCAATGATCAAATGAATGGAGAATCTATTTAAAAAAAAATAACTACCTGTTTCATCGCAGTTTTTCTTACATAATTAAAATGTGTAGTTATTTAAAATTGCAACAGTGAAATCATAGATTTCTTTATTGAAATAGATATAATTTTTTAAGTTGCTTGGCTGTTCCTCTTTGAAGTCAGCAGAAAATGTTTAGTAATCTTGTCCATCAGTCCATCCATCAAGATAACTTTACTGAATTTGTATGCAGCTTTGTAGCAATGAGATATTGAAAGAGTTTATTTTCCAGCATTCTGTGACATCGTTTATAAGAGTCATGCCCCCGACAGCCAGTCC
Source organism: Sinohyriopsis cumingii (assembly GCA_028554795.2). Taxonomy (NCBI): domain Eukaryota; kingdom Metazoa; phylum Mollusca; class Bivalvia; order Unionida; family Unionidae; genus Sinohyriopsis; species Sinohyriopsis cumingii. The sequence continues at coordinate 56,965,188 of CM068824.1, forward strand.
TACTTACTTTGGTTTTTGAAACATTACATTAGCAAGAATTGTTGGATTTAAATTAAATCTGACATGTAGCACTACACTAGTAAGCATCCAACAGGATTTCAGTCAAATCTGACATGTAGCATTACATTAGCAAGCATTGTTGGATTTCAACCAAATCTGACACGTAGCATTACATTAGCAAGCATTGTTGGATTTCAACCAAATCTGACGTAGCATTACATTAGCAAGCATTGTTGGATTTCAACCAAATCTGACATGTAGCATTACATTAGCAAGCATTGTTGGATTTCAACCAAATCTGACACGTAGCGTTACATTAGCAAGCATTGTTGGATTTCAACCAAATCTGACACGTAGCATTACATTAGCAAGCATTGTTGGATTTCAACCAAATCTGACACGTAGCATTACATTAGCAAGCATTGTTGGATTTCAACCAAATCTGACACGTAGCATTACATTAGCAAGCATTGTTGGATTTCAACCAAATCTGACGTAGCATTATACAGAGTAGACCTTGAATAAGTGTTATTTCCAGTGTTGAATAGTCTCCTTTGCAGGAGTCATGGCCCCTGATTGACCTTTCTCAATTATTAGGCACATCTTAACTTTAGTAAGGAAGTTTTAGATATCCACCATGTGTATCATGGACTTTATATTGATGAGACCGTGATTATCCACCATGTGTATCATGGACTTTATATTGATGAGAGCATGAATATCCACCATGTTTGTCATGGACTTTCATTTTGATGAGACCATGAATATCCACCGTGTGTATCATGGACTTTATGTTGATGAAATCTTGAATATCCACCATGTGTATCATGGACTTTATATTGATGGGACTGTGAATATCCACCATGTGTATCATGGACTTTCATATTGATGAGATCTTGATTATCCACCATGTGTATCATGGACTTTATATTGATGAGACCGTGATTATCCACCATGTATATCATGGACTTTGTTTTGATGAGACCGTGAATATCCACTGTGTGTCTCATGGACTTTTATATTGATGAGACTACAAATGAATTGGGGTTCGAGTCTAGGGTTCGGCCAATGTGGGTATGTGAGAAAGCTTGCCAGTAGCTTCTCGTGGGTCGGTGGTTCTTCTCGGGGTTTTCCTGGGTTCTTCCTCCACCATTAATAGCCTATCATGTGCTGAAAAATGGCGTTAAACCCCACAACAACAACAAATGAATTGGATTTCCAGCCTTCCACATCCTCGTTTAGAGAAGTTATGTCCCCTGATGGCCCATTTTCCTAACTCCTTGGTTTCACAACAGATGTTCATTTCTTTAGGGCCCTGTTGAGCAGATTATAGTGAGAAGGGCCCTTTTCAATATATTTTTTAAGTTACATACTGCTGGTAGAAGTCATCTTTGACATTTACATCATGGTGGGCTTGTGTGAACAGATAATGGAACATGGATATTAACTTTTCACTGTTGGCATGATCATTGTAAAACTGTTAAGATGTTTTAAACAGTTTCTTTGTCACCTGTCCAATATAGGGGAGACAAAGGTATCACTTTTCCAACAGCATTGTTCTTGGTATAATGTCAACAGTAAGTTGTATTTATCGCAGTTTCTTTGTTATATTCGTTATGGAGGGTACTACCCATCATATGCAAAGGTAGGTCACCGTGACCTGCTTTTCATGTTTAGGTTTCTTTGCTGGCTATTTAAAAAGAGAGACAGTATTTTTTGGAATTTTTAATAAAGTTCATCACATGGCTATCAACAGGACTTTAAAAATGTCAGTGAATCTGCTGAGTGGAATTAATTGTCATTTTTGTGATGAACAAAACTTTGTGGAGACAGTTGGGAGTTTGGTAGTAACATCCACAGTGACCTGAAGTATTCAGTGACATGAAGTAAACAGTGACATCCACAATGACCTGAAGTATTCAGTGACATTCACAACGACCTGAAGTATTCAGTGATGTGAAGTATTCAGTGACATTCACAATGACCTGAAGTATTCAGTGATGTGAAGTATTCAGTGACATTCACAATGACCTGAAGTATTCAGTGACATCCACAATGACATGAAGTAAACAGTGACATCCACAATGACCTGAAGTACTCAGTGACATTCACAATGACCTGAAGTATTCAGTGATGTGAAGTATTCAATGACATCCACAATGACTTGAAGTAAACAGTGTCATCCACAATGACCTGAAGTATTCAGTGATGTGAAGTATTCAGTGACATCCACAATGACATGAAGTAAACAGTGACATCCACAATGAAGTAAACAGTGACATCCACAATGACCTGAAGTATTCAGTGATGTGAAGTATTCAGTGACATTCACAATGACATGAAGTAAACAGTGACATCCACAATGACCTGAAGTATTCAGTGACATCCACAATGACCTGAAGTATTCAGAGACATCCACAAATGGCCCGACATGTTGATAGTAAATTCTTAAAGAAGACAGACATGTTAATAGAAAATTCTTAAAGATGACAGACATGTTCATAGTAAATTCTATGAAGACAGACATGTTCACAGGAGCTGAAGCCAAGAAACTTGTAAAAGGTAGCCAGAAGAATGATCTTTGTGTGACAAATAAAGTGGCTACTGGATTCATCCATTGTGCCAAAAAATCCTCAACAGTCCAGTTCCTAAAGACTCCATTCACGTTCAGTTGGAACAAAGCAATTTAATCAGATTTGATTGGAACAAAAACAACTTAATCACAGCTCAACAGAATTCATATTTACTTTCTCATTAAAAAGGACAAAGAATTTGTACATAAAACCAATATATATCGTGTTGATCACAACCTTCCCGATGATGATTTTGGACATTGTTAAGTTTTGGGCATCTACAAGAAAGACCAGCAGATACCCTTGTTAAGTTAACATTGTTACCCTTGTTAACTTAACATTGTTACCCTTGTTAACTTAACATTGGGTATCTACAAGAAAGACCAGCAAATACCCTTGTTGAGCAAAGTTGTGTGCAGAGCCTTATCCATAGGACATTGGTCAAGTCTTCATTTAACACTAAGGTTAACATCATAGATCCATAAGGCCACTAATAAAAAAGTTGAAACTTACAGTTCTGTTCAAAATGTTAAGTATGCCCTCAAGGTTAGAAATGCTTCTGCTCTGAAGTTCTTTAAGCATAAGGATGTTAAGTATGGTAGAGTTAACAAACATGTATTGAACTACTTGAAGAACTGCTCTACAATACCAAAATAAAGAAAGATGAACAACATGTTGAGAGGAATGAAAAGCTCAGAGGACTGAACATCCCAAAATAGAAAGTTTCTGAGTATGAGAAAAATGAAAGAACAGTAGAAAGAAGAAGATGGGGGAAACACCTATAAGATGCATGCTGTTGAGGAAATGGAAAAATCAAGGAAGAGATTGATGATAGAATAGATCACTTTGCAAAAAAGATAAAACTTGATGCCCATAATGTTGTCTCTGGCCATATATATATATATATATATATATATATATATATATATATATATATACAGTGGAACCCTGCTATAACGCGATGATCGGGGTCCATAAAATCGGATCGCGTTAAAAGTGGGGTTGCGTTAATGCGGGGTTTTACAATATTTAACTTTTCTCCGAGAACATATACGTGTATACATGTACAATGATCAAAATTCGGCTTATCATCAGATGAATATTAACTGGAATGCATTAATTAAGATATATTCAAAATAATCGATGGCTAATATATTTATAGGTTATTACTGTGCATTAAAAACATTTACTAATTTTTATTTGTTTGAACGATAATACAGATTGACCGATAATACCAGACTATCGCTATATCATGAAAAGTGTATCAACACCGTATGCTACTGTGCCGTCGTGGCATGCAGTTCATCCATAGTGGATGTAATTTCATTGAAAATCGTACAGATTTAAAATATTCAATAATTTTGTAATAGTCCGAATTCGTCGTGTAAAATATAGGATGAACAAAATATTGAAACCATTTACTTGCCGTCTGATATCGTACGGTCATTGCATGCAGCTATTCCCGGGTCTACATACGGTGTCTGTACAAATTTCATACCGCTAAAATTTTATCATATGCGACAACTGCAAGAATAATTAACAATCAACGCATGATTTCAGCGTGCAAATAACTTTTATTTCAGATTTTGTGAACATCAAAAGAAACGTGTGAAAACTGCTAAATTAATCGTTGCGCAAAGTGCAAAGTCAGTGTGGTTCCAAATTTAAATTTCATCATTTCTTGAAAAATATATCCAATGACGTTTGCTTCTTTGCCGCGAACTGTTGGGTTCTAGCAAAGTCAAGAATGTTTCTTAATTGAAGGACTTTGACGCTGTCAACATCTTGTGTTTCCAGCCACCTTAAACTTGCTTCTAAATGTACTACTGCTTCAGACACTTTTGGTGGGGGAGTTCGGGTGCCATCGTCATCGTTATCATTATCGTCACTGGTTTCAGGTTCTGATTGTGCAGCTTCATTCTTCCTGCTGACATTTGTAACAATTTCGTCATCTGATATGTGTTCGTATATAGGGCAGATGTCATCTACTGAATACCAGTTAAGGATATCATGATGACTGTGCTCGTATTTTTTGAGTGCTTCTTCTGCTAAACGTACGTCGTCTTCAGTGAATCCTGTAAATTCAAGCTCATCGTCACTATCATTTTGTGTCGAGGGCGTAAAAGCTGGCCCAAGACCCTTTATCCAGCATCGTTCAATGCAGCGTGCAGTGATAGCATCCCAGGTTTTACCTCCAAGGTGACATACTTCTTTTAAATTGAGTAATGCCAATGATGTGTCGACGGATGCGTTATTATCTGCTACCATTCCCTTTATCATTTCACGGCGATAATTTTGTTTAAATACGGAAATTATGCCTTGGTCAAGTGGCTGGATTTCTGACGTAGTGTTTTTCGGGAGGTACGAAACTTTGATCTTGCCATCACTGCTGACAAGATTTTCCGCTGGGGGGTGGGCAGGGCAATTATCCAGCAGGAGGAGAGCTTTTTCCTCCAGCTTGAGTTTTCGTAAATGAGCCCGAACATCTGGAACGAATGTTTTGTGAAACCAGTCGTCAAATATGGAGCTATTCATCCAAGCATTCTTGCTGTTAGTGTACTGAAATGGAAGTGCCTTCATATTTACATGATGAAAACATCTGGGAGCTTTCGATTTTCCAATCATCAGAGGTCTGACTTTGTGGCTGCCAGACTTGTTAACACAAAATAAAAGAGTCACTCTGTCCTTCCTCTTCTTGAAACCTTCTCGTTTGTGACTGTCAGTCTTGATTGCAACGGTGCGATCGGGTAACATTTTATAACATAAACCAGTCTCATCGCAGTTGTAAACTTGGTTGGCTGTGTAGCAACCGTCCTCCAGCAACTTTTTCAGCCCAATCGGGTAGGAATTGGCAGCCTCTTTGTCAGCGGAGCGGATTTCCCCAAACACAAGAACTTGGCTGATAGCGTGCCTTTTCTTGAATCTGTCTAGCCAGCCATTACTCGCCTTAAATTTGGAATCATCTCCATTGATACGGCGATCAAATTTCTCTGCTTGGGCTTTCAGAATTGGGCCAGAAATTGGAACACCTTCTGAGCGAGCTTGTACAAACCATTGGTACAAAGCTGAATCTAGGACATTGTCATTAGCTAACTTAACCCTTTTACGCTGTAAACCAGTTTCCTCTTCAAGAATGTTGGGTAGACTACGGAGCTTTCCTTCATCTGTTTTCCACCCTCGCAAAGTGGACTCGCTGATTCCTAGATCTCTGGCAAGCTGAGTTTGTTGTTTGCCCTTCTTTAGTTGATCTAGGGCATACAGTTTCTCTTTAGCAGAAAACGACTTGCGTTTTTGAACTTGCTTTTCCATAACAGTAAAATATTTTTTTATATAAGCAAACAACGTACACAGATAAGGTGGCGCTCACCAGATAATATGTACTTTTGAGAGAGTGACGTATGTAAGGTGAAGTAGTTCACATTTAAAACATGCACAGTGGAGAGAATGTTTGCATACCTCTATGCTACATTAATGTAATGTGGATGATATTTCTTTTGGATATTGTACTTTTGGAAATTTTACATGATTTAAGCACACTGCTAACTAAAATGACTGCTCCCTTGTGTTAAAAAATCAGTCTGAATTAGTCTAAAGTACACTATACATAGCAGCTATTAAAATAGGGAAAATGAATTTTGCCAGAGTAGACAATACCAGCTTCTGAAAGTGCAATGAATGAATTACCAAATATATAAAATGTAAAAAAAGTTATCGGCTCTTTTTTATACAAATGACCTCTGAAGTTCAGGAAGTGAAAATGACCAAGTAGAGCTAGCACTTTTTTGAAAGGTGCACATTTGAAGTAAGGCCAAGCTGTATACTCTATAACCCATAGTACACCCATCAATCATACACCAAAATAAAGGGAATTAAAGGTTCTTTGCATTATACCTAAGATATACAAGGTCTTTTTTAAATAGCCAGTATAACCAGTGAGGAAAGCCGGGGACATTCTTTTTCTTTAAATTCCTAACCCTATGCAAAATGCGAAACTGTATAGCGCCACCTAAAGCTCGATAACTAAGTAATGAAGGCCTGCAATGGTTACGAATCACTTTTTATATAAAACAAAATTAAGCTGAACGGATGTACAATTTCATACCCATTTAATTTACAGATAATAAAGTGGATATTATTTACTTTCAACTGTTTGTTGTTTGATCACACCGCCAAGCACAGCATACATGTTGGCGGCTTTCGTCCTTTGATGTTTATTAAATTGTGCGACTCTTGTATCAACCACAGCTTTGTCTGCTGCTTGGTTGTGATTGCAGTTAAATAAGAAGCCCATGTCGGCTATTGTTTGAGCAACGACTGTATACAGAATTCATGAAGACAATCACAAAGACGATTTACTGGCTTTACTCATGGATCCGTAATAAGTAACACTTCCGATAATGTTTACTTCGGCTTAACAATTCAAAAACCTAATGAAACCAGTTTTCTCTTCTAGAGTAGAATACGGAGCTTCACCACAACCTGTTCAAATTGATAAATTTCAGAAGCCAAGCGTTGTACACACTATTTCTCGTACGTTATATATATCGTATTATTTTAGAATTCATACACGATCACTTCTCCAAAATCACTTAAAGAACCTGGATAAATTGTTAAGTTCCGATCGTTTATTATTAAAAGTCATATGCGAATTCTTCCACCAAATTATAATAAACGTTTTACACACTATTTCTCGTACGTTAAACAAATATTTTCACGGTCCAATAAGAATACACGTAAATGAATTTCAAATTTCAGGAACCATGCCACGATCATATTATTTTAAAAGTCACAACTAATCTCATGCCCAAAATGAAGTTAATTTCTTGTTTTGTTTTTTTTACTTTTCACCAAATTTTTTTTCTCCATGTGTGAATGAATATACGAAATTTCGGGAGCCATGCTATGACCGCGTTATATCCGAATTCGCGTTATGGCGGGGCGCGTTATAGCGGGGTTCCACTGTATATTGTTTATAAGTGAACTTGTGTAACCAGTGCGATTTTGATTTGCAGTGATATTAGAAAATAGAATCTAATACATATTATTAATACTTGTATACATGTCAGTTTTAAAGGGATGTTATGTTTTCCAGTAGTGGAAGATAACATGTATCAACTAGTTATGAAAAAGGTTTGAAGTTCCAAATGTTTGCTTATTCCAGCCATTGTTTTTCCTGATTAATATAGAGCTTTTAAGTGGTCTTAATCAAAGATTTGCTATGAAAGAGAAAGAAAAGTATTACATTTGTTATATTATTATTTGCTTTTTCTTCTTTGCACTTAATATATTGTTCACACCCCTGACTTTATATATAAACTTAGATTAGCCAGACGCATCAGATTCCATCTGGATAATATTAAGTCATTCTGGAGAATCAGTATTTGAATGAAGTGTGTTTCTACGTGTTCATTCATTCATTTGTTCTTTCCTCATAATCGAAGTGAGAAACATACTTATTTTTTAGACAATAGATTGATGGTCAATGCATCTATTATGAAAATTAGACTTGTTTTATATCTCATTTTCATGCATTTCTAATTAAAAGTTTGCATTGAAATTTGGTGTGTTTTCTTTCCACTAATTAAATACACTTATTTACTGGAAGATTAGTAGTACAAATGTCAGAAGTTTATAACAGTCAGTTTTTCTTTGTATTTTATTTCTGCACAGTAAATGTTACATATACTGTTGGATATATTTCAGCTAATTTCTATTTTTATTCCTTTTTAGCTTAAATAGCTGCATTTGGATTTGGGGGTCAGTAGGTTTAGCGTTTGTCTGTCAGGGTTAATGTCACAGATAAATTTTACTTGTATTTTTAATTCCTGCAAATAAATTAAGTTCTAGCTGACAGATTTCAACCAAATTTTAATGTGCCTGCCACTCAATCCATGGTAGAAGAATAATGGTGACCAGTAGCTTGATGGTCAAGGGCACTGTGCCAAAATAGATGTTAGCCTTAGTATTTGCTTTTTGAAAAGTAGTTTTAAGTTCTTCTGTGTAGATTTCAACAAAACTGGATGCTTTAATTTCCATTGACCAAATCAACATCTAATCCAGAACCAAAAAGGACACATTTTCTGATACATTAAATAAAATTGTGTATTGATGTTTCATTTTGTATAAAAAAAATTCAAAATGAAATTTTACAGATACCTGTCTGCCAGATGTGCATGTATGTATGTATGTATGTATGTATGTATGTATGTATGTATGTATGTATGTATGAATGTATGTATGTATGTACACACTAAAGGATGGATATTTTAACACATTTTTCAGGGTATAGTGTACAGTTGTTTATTAATGCTTTTGAATTCAATTTCAGGACTGCAAGAAGAGGCCAGTGATGTTGATAATGGTGTAACAGACTGTCATGAAGGTCATGGTCACAGTCATGACAAAGGTCATGATAAAAGTCATGGTCACAGTCATGATAAAGGTCATGGTCACAGTCATGAAAAAGGGCATGGTCACAATCATGAGAAAGGGCATAATAAAGGTCATGGTCACAGTCATGATAAAGGACACGGGCACAGTCATGGAGGGGCAAAAGCCTCACAAAATCAAATTATGGAAGGTGAGAAACTTGACACTGGATTCTAAAATATGCCATATTACAATATAGACCCATCTACTGTTACATAATGTACCAGCAGATCAGGCAGGGCTTTCCTGATCAGCGGGCAGCTGGGTGATTTGCCTGGCTACTTTTGCTTTACACTGGCTACTTTACCACAAAAAAATACCTGTATCCCCAATGAGTAAGGTCCTCCAAACTTCCCATCTACTTTGGCAACTCACCCTCCAACTTTTAATCTGATGGAAGGCCGTGCTTAGGGTCTATATTGTTCACATGGAATTATGAATGGAAAGAACAGCAGAGACCCTCATACACCAGCATATATAGGTATGCACTTTATACAGCAGAGTGCTTCTTGTAGAGAACTATATTGTTACAGTAGAGTTCTTATTAAACATAAATAACTAATGTTACAGTAGAATGCTTCTTATCGATAGATAATATATTATTACAGTAGAGTGCTTCTTATACATAGATAACTATGTTATTACATTCGAGTGCTTCTCATACATAGATAACTGTTTTTACAGTAGAATGCTTCTCATACATAGATAACTATCTTATTACAGTAGAATGCTTCTCATACATAGATAGCTATCTTATTACAATAGAATGCTTCTCATACGTAGATAGCTATATTACAGTAGAATGCTTCTCATACATAGATAACTATTGTTAAGAGTAGAGTGCTTCTGATACATAGATAACTATCTTATTACAGTAGAATGCTTCTCATGCGTAGATAGCTATATTATTACAGTAAAATGCTTTCCTTACATAGATAAAAATTTGTTACATCATAGTGCTTTGGTAATATACATCGATAAATATATTGTTACAGTTGGGTTGTTTCTCATACATAGATAACCATAGTGTTGCAGTAAGAATTGTTTGTTCATCATTCAGAATTTACAGTTTGATCTAGCAGTATATATATGCAGGAAAATAACACTGAGATTCAACCAGTTTAGATAGGTCCAGTTGCAGGTGTTTCATTGTGCCTTTCTGAGAAGAAATGGTTAACTCCTATTACTATGGTATTCATTTACCCTTCCATTAATTTGTATCCCCTACTGATTTTAAAAGTGAAGCATCAAGGATATAGTAAATGCATCAAACCTAGTCATTTCCTGTATGTATTTGAGAAAGTGTTTTAGTAAGTCATGTTTCTTAAAGAACAATTGCCTGATCATACTACTGTTACCTCCCTGCAAATGTGTTGTATCCCTCAGAAGGGACCATAACCATGGGTAGCCATTTAGCAGTGCTAAAGGGAGGTAATGAGTGTTTGTTCCCTTTATTCTTTATGGTATATATAATTTTCATAATTCTGAGAGGGCTGTATTCAAGAGTTAGTATAATTAATTTTCCTAATGTTAATTTAAGGGGATAAGTATTTTTTTGGAGAAAGATCATATACTAAAGAAGTTAGGTTTTTTGATAAATTTATTTGAGTATTCAGCTATTATTAGAAAACATTGTTGTGAAAAAGTAATTTGTGATATATCAGTATTGTTGTGAAACATAGACTGAAATACCATGTTTGCTCTCACATAAGGCCCCTAAAAAGGTGAAAACCTTGTCTTTCTTCAAATTAGTACACTTTTAAGTCCACCCCACATGTAAAGTTACCTGTTTGTAGCCTAGTGAAATTAAGCAGCAGTTTAATATTACTCCAGCTCACTTCCATCTCACTTTTTTCCAGGTGTGTTTTTACATATCCTTGCTGATACTTTGGGAAGTGTGGGAGTAATTATATCTTCTGGCCTTATACATGCCTTTGGATGGATGGTGGCCGACCCTATATGCTCCATGTTTATAGCTACATTAATAGGAATAAGGTAGGTCATGATACATTCAAATTGTTAAGTCATGTTTAAGACAGTTTTAGAAGGATGTTTCTGTAGTGCCAGTGAGTTAGATTCTTAGCCATAATTATTCCATTTATTCTAGATACAAATATGTTCAGCTTCCTTTTGGGAGTCATGTTTGTGGTGGTTATATCGTCTTGGTTATGCCACATCATGGAGTCGATATCTGGAGGTTATTAAAACATTTGATTCTCAGACTCTACCAAACTTCTGACATCTGATTGGCTGCCTTGCACTTGTTGTCAATCAGATTTTAGAATTTTCATTTGAATCTGTTTCTGGGCATGTTTTTGTTTTAATTGTTGATGGCAAAACATAGGCATTACTTTTCCATGCTATCTACTTGTACAGGTTCATCATTATTGCTAAATGTTCAGTTTTGTCAAAAATTAAGAGTTGGATCAGGGCCTTTGGTGGTCAAGTAGTCTAAAGCACTCGACTTTACCAACCATTGCCAACTCATCTCTGTCCACATGGGTTTGAATCTCAGGCTTGGCCTATGTACTTATGTAAGAAAGCTTCCCATGGGTTAGTTGTTCTTACCCGGGTTATTCCTCCACCAGTTATACTGGCTGTCATGTATGGCCTATCTTGCACTGTATAATAGCGTTAAACCAAAACAACAAGAAGAAGAGCTGGATCAATTTTTTTTTTGTCAACCATGGCAGAAAATTGACAGCAATTGCTTTGTGGTACACGTGTATTTCCATCCATCCATATGTCCATCCACACCCTAGGGCAGTGTGAAAGTTCTTTAGATTAAGCTCAGGTTTGAAGGTTTTTACTTTCTAGCTAATTGTAGGTGTACATTGTGTCAATAATATTTCAATTTTCATTTTAGAATTTCATTTGGTTGTGCACTAAATTTTATGCCGTATTGTCCTTTTACATGGAATTTAAGTGTGATATACATACATTAGTCCCCCTCTTGAACGGCCTCCCCCCACCTACCAGTGGCCACCCGCTTCTTACAGCCAGAATCCTTTGGCACCGACGAGTGTGTATTTAAAAGTACCCCTCAAGAACGGCCGCTCATCTAACATGACCAGCGGCTGGCATATTAGTACAAAAATGTAAAATGTTCGCCTCATGAGTGGCCACTTTGTTTTTCCAATGTGTACAGAACTTATAATTAATTCTTATTGTGACGTAAGGTAAGTAATCAGATTATCTCTTCCGTTGATACATGTTTCCCAATGTCAAGTTTCACTTACTAAAAGAAGTGTTGACTCAAGTACATGTAACAGTAAGATTAATATTGTATCATTGTCTATAAAAGCTGACATTTACAGGAAATGGGCTTAACGATGTTATGATAGAGTTTTGGGTTTCACACATCTGTCGAGTTCTTCTTTTTGATGATTTCAGCCACACATAATTGTCATCATGACAGGGTCAGCATAGGCTAAAAATAGATTTTGTGCATTAACATACACACAGAAATTAAGCTTGAACAAAACAGAGTACCAGACAAAGACCGAAAAATCACATGACAACATATTTATGGCTTCCTTTACAAAGAATGCATTTTGTCCAATTAACAAAAGTTTTGTCTGCATAATTAAATCACATTCTGTTAGCAACATCTGAATAAATCATTACCAAACATTAACATGTCATCACGTAAACGGAGACTATTATTTTAGAAGAAAGTTGGTTATTCTACTCGACGACATCAGGGGAGGTGGGGGCGGGACTTGCTGAACAACGGTATGTAGAAAAGACTTGAATAAAACAATTTTATGTTGAAAAGATTTGAATAATCAACTTGTAACCGATAAGGAGGTAATTCAATGGCAGTGGGAAAATGGAGCAAATGGAAAGAAAATTATATATGTACCAAGATTTAAGTGATGTTTTTGAATGGTTTTGCAATGTGCATCGCAACAATACCCACTCACATATCACGCTTACTTCAAGAATAAGAACTATTAATGTATATTCAGTTGAAATAAGTATGTTATTATAACAAGAACTTTTTAATAATTAATGTTACTTTTAAACGAATATATTAAATGAAAATATTAAATGCTTTGAAGTATGTAGCTTTCTTGCTACCTACATTACATATACTTAGCGCAAAAAATTTACTCCCCCTCTGGAAAGGCCACCTGTCTTATAAGGCCAATTTCCCGGTGCAGAAGGGGTGGCCATATAAGGGGGGGACCACTGTACATTAACACTGCAAGACGAAATTGTTCAAGTTATTTAGGTGACCATCACAATTTAGAGTGGAGTTTCTGCTGAACTGAACAAGTCATTTAAATGAATCCAAGCAAATATAATTATTTTTTTTTTTTTTCACTAAAATTCACAGATTTTTCTTGGGGTCCAATGGTTTCCATTGAAGAACAATTGTTTCTTGGGGCTTTATGATTGTAGTTTGTAACAGTCGTGAAATGCACAATACAAAAATAGTGAATTAATGGTTTTTGAGTGATTGATGTTTGAGTTAACAAGGTTTTACTGCGTAATGAATTTGGATAGATGTTCACTTTTATACACCAGTCTTAAGATGGGCATATTATGCTATGGTATTGTCTATCCATCTGTCTGTCCATCCATCCAACCAACCAACCAACCAACATTTAAACTGACTGGATTCTTTATAGACCTGATGATAATATTCTACATCCTTCATTAGTGCCCCTCGAACTTGAATCAAATCACCTCTGTGTCATATGTCATCTTGACATTAGTTCCTAATCTTTCATCTTTGTTTGCTACTAAGAGAAACTTCCATATGATAAATACAATCCCATTAATGTGTGATGTCCATGCAAAGGTAACTAATTTGTTGTGTCCTGCAGCTGAACAACTTGAAAAGTGTTTGCATTTGTTGCCTGGCAAAGTGCAGAGTATCCATTCAGAAGTGTTCTCAGTGGTATGATATTGGTATGGCTTCTAAAAGAGAATGCTGTAGTATGGATGGGATTGTGTTGACAGTCCCTCAGCATCCGAAGGTCGTGGGTTTGATCCCCAGCCGAGTCATACCAAAGACTTACAAAAATGGTACTAACAGCTGACTTGCTTGGCGCTTAGCATTACGAGGTTAGTGTTAGGACTGGTCGGCCTGGTGTCAGGATAATGTGACTGGGTGGGACATCATGCTACATGTCTGCGGCATGATGCCTCAGTGCTAGACATCACTATAAACTGTCACACTGCAGACATCGTTGCAATATGACTGAAAAATTGTTAACGCATTAAAAATCCAAATCTCATACACACACACACACACTTGACAGTCCCTCTTTCCAGGGTGAGATCACTCTTATGTGACTCACACCTATGTGGTCACAGTGTTTATATTGGTAAAAACTAGGTTGTGACAGCAAAGTTTGTGGTTGTAGTCATACTCCTAAGGTATTATGATTTGATAAGTTTTATCCAGGAAACATTTTAACTAAAATCTTGGTTTCCACATGATATCTTGAGTTCTTTGTTATGGATGGTTTGAAATGGAGACAAGGAAGATGCATATTCATGTTTAGGTCAGAAGGTCAAAGATCTTGGTAACAGTGACTGAAAGAGGGGCCCCGAGTGGTCTAAAATGATCTCCGTTACAGATCTCTGCCATTTCACCTCTGTCTGCGTGGGTTCGAGTCTTGGATTCGACTAATGTGGGTATGTGAGATAGCTTGCCAGTAGCTTCTTGTGGGTCAGTGGTTCTTTCTGGGGTTTTCCCGGGTTCTTCCTCCACCATTAATACTAGCTGCCATGTATAGCCTATCATGTGCTGAAAAACAGTGTTAAACCCTACAACAGCAACAGCAGTGACTGAAAGAAGGAATAACAACTTCCACAAACCTACTTTAGTTCTGTATTACATATCTTAACTTTGTAGATGGATTACATTTCAGACAAAGAAGGCTTTTTTTAGTTTTGGGGTTTAAAAGGTAAAATGTCAAGGTCAGAGGGATTACATAGAATAATAATAACTCAGGTTCTATGCTACAAACCATGAGTAGATTTAGTAGATGGATTGCATTTATGACACATCACACTGCACCAGTGGCCTGGTGGATAGAATTTCCGCCTTGGAAGTAGGAGGTCATGGGTTCGAACCCCGGCCAAGTCATACCAAAGACTTACAAAAATGGTACTAATAGTTGCCTCGCTAGGCGCTCAGCATTAAGAGGTTAGTGTTAGGAATGGTCGGCCTGGTGTCAGGATAATGTGACTGGATGGGACATCATGCTACATGCCTGCAGCATGATGCCCCAGTGCTAGACATCACTATAAACTGCCACATTGCAGACATCGTAGTGATATGACTGAAAAATTGTTAAAGCTACATTCAAAATCCTAATCACACACACACACACCCATATGCATTTATGACAAGAAAGGCTCTTACTGATTTTGGGGTTATTATGTCAGATGCCAAGGTCACAGTCTGAAAGAAAATTGGTTACCCCGAAAGATAACTTGAAATGGTGGGCGTGTAATTGTTGTAGTTTTTCTTAAAAGGTGACTTTAGGTTTGTAATAATCACAGAATCTGTGAATGTGGATACTCCAGGGATAATTAATTAATTTTAAGTTATTGTTTTATGTTATTAACCTTTAAATACCAATTATAAAATATTTTTGTAGAATTTCTGCTAAGTACAAAGCGTATAGTACTATAAAGGTACTTGTATAGAAGTCAAGTCCTTCTGCACACAGCAGAGACAATGATTTGCTTTACAATGATGCACCAGCAAATCTGGGTCTATATTGTTTTTTTTTTACTGCTCCTGAAAAACTGCAAGTGCATTATGTGACAGCATATTTTGGTCTTTGCAATTTGAAGTTGGACTCAACAACAACGGGAGTATTATGGCACAGTATTAAATTCATGCCCTTTGACCTTTTTTTAATTCTATTTCAGCGTCATACCTCTACTTCGAGATTCCATCGGTATATTAATGCAGAGAACACCTAGACAAATAGACCATCAACTACCTGGGTGCTATACTAGGGTATGCAGTATTTGATTTAACACATCTGTTGTAGTTGTCTTTACTCAGTCTCTGTTTATCAGACATTTTCGTTATCAGATTTGATGAATAGGATTATTTCATAACAAAAAGTTTGTAGAGCAAAGTGTCTTGCATTGCTTTGAATTATAAGATACCTCAAAATTTGATATTGTGTTTACACCAATCAGCATGGCTGTGTCTTGGAAAAAGCAAAACAAAGAAGTAAATATTAAATATGTGAATCATACATTGAGGGAGATTGTGAGTGAAAATATGGATACTAGACTATAATGCTACTTGTCAGTTATTTTGATCAAGTTTGTACAAGGATTGTTGCCTTTTGATTCGGACTTGAGAACTGGCTATATCAAACAAGGATTGTTGTCTCTTGATTCAGGCTTGAGAACTATAACATCAGATATGTGTTATTTATTGTTCTGACTTAAGTGCTGGCAATATCAAACAAGGATTGTTGTCTTTTGATTCAGGCATGAGTACTGGCGATATCAAACAAAGATTGTTGTCTTTTGATTCTGGCTTGAGTACTGACTATATCAGATGAGGATTGTTGTCTTTTGATTCTGGCTTTAGTACTGACTGTCAAACAAGGAATGTTGTCTGTTGATTCAGGCTTGAGTACTGGCTACATCAAATAAGGATTGTTGTATTTTGATTCTATCTTGAATACTGGCTATATCAAACAATGGTTGTTTTTTATTCAGGCTGGCAATATCAAACAAGGATAGTTTTTTGATTCTGGCTTGTGTACTGGCTATATTAAACAAGGATTGTTGTATTTTGATTCTGGCTTGAGTGCTGGCTATTTTTAAAGTACATGAAAATCAGTTTGAGACTTGCAGTATTGTGATGATTTAGTTTTAAAACTTAGAATGATATTTCAAGAAATTTGACTACTGCATGATATAATTGGTAGATACTTTATGTCAACTGATATATACAATTAAAAGTATTAGATAATAGTTTTTTTATGTAATAGGACAAAAATTTATTTGGTTTTGTAAAATAAATGAATATCAATTATACACTGTTAATCATTTAAATGTGAGAACTTTACATCCCCTAGTGAATTTTCAAAGTTATAGTGTTAGGTCTTTAAGACTGGCATATGCTAATTATTGAATGAGACTAATGAAAACAGTCAACTACAGTACATATATAATCTTATGCAAGTTTGCTTTAGGAATCAGATTTATAAAAGAAGTTGAATAATGTAAAATGAACAGTATATTATATTTATAGAGTTCTAATGCAAACAAATGAGATATTGTAAATAACGTAACTACAGAACTTAGGATTACGTGATGATGGCAATGGTGTGTGATGCCTCTTGATCTTCTTTATTAGCAATAATTATGACAGCAATTGTTTATTAATTCACAAACATGAGTAATATTTGATTAAATTAAACTTATCCAGTATTCGTTACTGAATGATTGAAGAAATATTTTGTTGCAGGTGAGTCAACTGGAGGGTGTGTACAGTGTACAGGAGCCTCACTTTTGGACCCTTTGCAGTGAGGTGTACATAGGTACCATCAAACTGGAGGTTGCCATGGGTGCAGACACAAAATATATTCTTAGTCAGACGCACAATATTTTCACACAGGTAAATTGTATGACATTTTACTAAAAACAGGGTCTGTAGGGGCCTTGAAAAGTCTTGAAAAATGAATTGTTCCCTCGAGGCCTTGAAGACACCTTGAAATTTCTAAATATTGTCTGGGTACCTTGAAAAGCCTTGATTTTCTTCAAACCAAGAGGAATTAATAAATAGTTTTTGTTTTACAGAATTAAATAACAAGAAAATGGGAGAGAAAAAAAACCCCCAAAAACAATCTCTCGCTAAGTTTGTGTGGGAATGGACATTTTTTCACAACTCGCCACTGTGCAGTCGTAAATTTTGAACTTATGATTTTGCGAAGCCCGGATGTAGCAGTGGTTTAAATCATTTGCTTCGACATGGCTTGCTGCTGATTCCAACTTTGGTGGCTAGATGAATAAGAATATAAAGTTTGGATTATGAGAACTTTCTCAGAGACCTTTGCAAAATGCAAATTATTCCAGAAGGATATTGATTTGCATGCAATGAGAGAGATTGTTCCACGGTCACATGCGGCTGAGAAAACCCCCAAGCTCTTGTAATTGTGCAGGCAAAACAAGAAGCCTTCAGCATGAAATCATTTTTGACAAAAGAGGTATGTCTGTGAACACAGATTCAAGTTTTAAAATAGAGACTTAATTTTGAAATTAGTTCAGTCTGGTTCTGTATTGGAATTGAGTGGAAATAGGACAGACTATAATTGCAGTGAACATGATAAATCTAAAAATGTAGAATACAGCTAAGCTGAGAGAAATATTAATATATCTTAATAAGAAATAATTTAAAATATCTATATGCTGTTTTTAAATAAGCAATAATATAAAAAACAAATATCTTTACTTTTTGTTTGCTTTATGGGGATGAGTGAAGAAGAAAGGAAGGTACTGAAAAAGACATTGAGACAATGACAGCTACTGATGATGACTATGCATTGAAAGCTAAGATCCATAGGAAAATTTCTTTTATCATGACAAAATAATTTGATGAAAAGTGAGAAGGACAAAATTGTTGAACTTTGAGTTCATGAAAAACAGCTTGATGACAAGCATCAAGAACTGGAAAATTCACCCCAAAATATTTTGGACTTTCTAAATATTGTAGTGTGGACTGAGTAAAATGAACTTTGTTCAGTGACTACATTATTCAAATGCCGAGATGTAGGATGTTTAATATTAATAGGAAAGATATCAGTGATCATACTATTGACTTCATGTGTTATTTTTTTTTTGTTGAAAAAGTAAATTTGCAAGAAATGTTCCTTGTATGGAGTAATAGTAAGTATTAACTTGTGTTTACATACAGTTTCATTTATGAATCCTTCAAAATTAATGTAATAATGCACATTGGTAAACAAACCAGATTTTGAACCTTGAAAAACCTTGAATATTTTGAAATATGCTACCAACCCTGTAAAAAAAACTTTCACTTCATAGCAGAATACAGTATGTAAAATAACTAATCCTGTATTTTAAGGATTGGAACATTTTCCATTATTGTTTGTTTAATTTTTAAAGAAGTTTGTCATATTTTACCATTTATCTTTTATCTTGTAAGATAAAATATTTACTTTCAGTTAAAAGGGTTTATCTTCTTGAAGATTTGAGCAATTTTTAACCTCTATATCTGTTCAGAATGTTTAAGATCTCCACCTTTTATCTTCAAGGACTACATATTTATATTTATTTGAAGGTTTTTCTTACCAATTTTTTTGTTTGTTTGTCATTTCCCTTTTATAATCTTTTTTATAGCAAAACTTTTAATCAGTACTTATAGCCATGGTTGTGCTGATGTGCCAACACACACACATACATGCATAGACACATGCATACATAACCCTTATTCACCTATTAGTTAGATTAAGTTTTAACAGCAATTGCCCTGGTGGAACATTTAAGAGAAGGAATGAATCTGATGTACATAACTGATCACACAAAAAAAGTAACCAAAGACTCTTCATGTTTTTATGCCCCATTGCTTGTGGCATAGACATCTTGATTTGGTCCTGTATGTACATAAATCTTCACCTCTCTCTCTTTCCATCCATCCATCCCAATAAGCTTGTTAGCAAGATTGTGCAAAAACCACTCATTGCAGACAGATGAAATTTGGCTAGCTTATTGTATCCACATGTAGATGACGTGATTTGATTTTTAACCCATTATAGCTTTTTTTTCCTCACATTTTTGGAACTTTTTTTGTATTTGTGGGACAAAAATCTTGTTTGCTAGATTACATTGAAACTTTAAATTTGGTAGGCATATTTGTATCTATGTGTTGTTATTTATATTTTCAGACTGTTACAGCTTTTTAGACATTTTATGTCAGCATGCTTAGAAAAAAACGTTGAATATCTTAGGTAAAAAACACTTTTTGAGATGACATAGCTATCAGCTTTTGGACCGACATGCACAGGACTGACAGCTGTCAGCCTGGACTGACATATTCAGGACTGACATAGCTGTCTGTCAGCTTGGAGTGACATTGCTATTAGTTTATCAGCTTTGACTGACATACACATGACTGACATTTGTTTATCAGCTTGGATTGACATACACATGACTGACATTTGTTTATCAGCTTGGACTGACATACACGACTGACATTTGTTTATCAGCTTGGATTGACATACACAGGACTGACATTTGTCTATCAGCTTGGACTGACATACACAGTACTGACAGTTGTCAATCAGCTTGGACTGACATACACAGGACTGACATTTGTTATCAGCTTGGACTGACATACACAGGACTGACATTTGTTATCAGCTTGGACTGACATACACATTACCGACATTTGTTTATCAGCTTGGACTGACATACACAGGACTGAAATTTGTTTATCAGCTTGAATTGACATGCACAGGACTGACATTAGTCTCTCAGCTTGTACTGACATACACAGGACTGACATTTGTCTATCAGCTTGGACTGACATACACAGTACTGACAGTTGTCAATCAGCTTGGACTGACATACACAGGACTGACATTTGTTATCAGCTTGGACTGACATACACATTACCGACATTTGTTTATCAGCTTGGACTGACATACACATTACCGACATTTGTTTATCAGCTTGGACTGACATACACAGGACTGACATTTGTTTATCAGCTTGGATTGACATACACAGGATTGACATGCACATGACTTACATTTGTCTATCAGCTTTTACTGACAGACACATGACTGACATTTGTTTATCAGCTTTGATTGACATACACAGGGCTGACATTTGTTTGTCAGCTTGGATTGACATACACAGGACTGACATTTGTCTATCAGCTTGGACTGACATACACAGGACTGACATTTGTTTATCAGCTTGGATTGACTTACACAGGACTGACATTTTTTCTTCTTCATCAGCTTGGATTGACATACACAGGACTGACATTTGTCTATCAGCTTGGACTGACATACACAGGGCTGACATTTGTTTATCAGCCTGGATTGACATACGCAGGACTGACATTTTTTCTTCTTCATCAGCTTGGATTGACATACACAGGACTGACATTTGTCTATCAGCTTGGACTGACATACACAGAGCTGACATTTGTTTATCAGCTTGGATTGACATACACAGGACTGACAGTTGTCAATCAGCTTGGACTGACATACACAGGACTGACATAGCTGTCTATCAGCTTGGACTGACACACACAGGACTGACATAGGTATTGTAGTCATAATAACGATAATTTAAAAAAAAAATAGCTCAAAAACATCTGTTCATTTATATATTACATAAATGTAATATATCTTACAAGTGCTTACTGATTAACAAGATTGTTCTACTGGCTATAAAGTATTATTATTTTTTCTCTTTTTGAACAGATTGGAGTGAGGCAGTTGTATGTACAGATAGATCATGCAGCAATGTAATGGACCAGATTGCTGTGATACAAACAAGATTATATAGTCTAGTCCATTGTATTTAATGTTGTCTGCTGAGAATGGCAGACATCTGGTGCTGGATCGTTATTTTAGGGGGCTAGAGTGAAAAAAAGTTTCACTTCCAGTGGAATAGTAAACTTTTATCAATTCATATAGTACATTTTCATTTCTGTGACAACAGTCATTAAAAAAAGTCAGCTTTTACCTTCAGGATGGGAGAACAGTGGCAGAATTCATTGTTTTTAGTCACAAGAATGTGACATTTTATGTATGTGGAAACAGGTTAAGATTATTTTTTGGAACAAAACCTGTCTTTTTTATCCCCTTATTGTCACAAGTTAGGATGGGGATGTAGTGTTTTTCTTGCGCATTGTATGTTCATTTGTTTGTTCATCCTTTCATTAAGCCCTCAATATCTTGAACCATATCTCACTTGCAATTCATGAAAATTGATTTCTGAACGAATCTCAGGACAAGTACTTAAGCTATACTGAATCTAGGTCACTCTGGCTCAGTTTTCATGCTTGAGTGACTTTCTTTCAGCTGTTTGTTCATTAAACTCTCAATATCTCAGACTTATTTCACCTACAGTCATGAATGTTTGTGTGTGGGTTCATCTTGACCACACCTAAATATGGTCAGTGTGACCCAGTTTTCATTCACTCTTAATAATGGTTCATAATTTTCGTACACTTATGACAATTGGCAAGTGAATGTATATCACATTAATCCTACCATTTAAAACTGTCATTGTTTCTTAATTTTCATGCTTGAGTGACTACTGTTTTATTCATACAAAAACTTGGTCAATGTGACCTAATTTTCATGCTGGAATAGTTTTATTGATTGCTAATTTTTTTTTTTACATACCCGATACCTTATACCCTGTTTGACCTACACATGAAAATTGGCGCATTGATGCAGCTGAAGGAGAATAGCTCACCTATGCCAAAAAGAGGTCAACGTGCCCTTTTGCAGCTTGAGGGATTTTTCAACTATTCACTGATTACAGTCATTACACTCTCATTATCTTGGACCCAATTGATATGTGCGTGTATCTCAACAAGGTTAACTCAACCATATGAAAACTAGGTCATCATGACCATATTTTATGCTTGAATGCTGTTTGTATTTTTCAGATACTAATGTATCCTCAAATATGGCCACTGTGACTAAAAATACAAAAACAACATCTCGGAAACTCGGTAAAAGTCAACAAAATTTGACAGAAAGTATTCTGTGATTTAGGATTTTCAATTTTATATAAATAAGGACAATTTGTCATTGGATATGGCAGCCAATACTGAAAATAGAACATTCTTTACATGACTTTTCAAAACCTCAGTACAGAATTTGACTGAAAGTATCCAGGCATAAAAGGAGTTTTAGTTTGCCAATCTGTCATCAAATAAGACTGCTGTTACTAAACCTGGAAAAATGTTGAATAACTGCTTCTAATATTCAGCTTAAGTGAATTTGACTAAATGTGCCATAAATGCATCAAGACTTGAAGGTCCTTCAGATTTGTACAGATGTGGTGATATGCCATCACACATGGTTGCCATTACTAACAATAGAAAAAACATTTACAAAACTTGATCTCCAACAACTACTCCACAGAATTTTACCAACATTTACAGAAAACATCCTAGCATAAGTCCTTTCATTATTGAAGAAATTATTCTTATGTGCCATCAAATATAGGTATAAATATAAAAAACCTGAGAAGGCTTGAAACAATGTTATAACATATATAATCAACATTATTGGGAGAAATTTTGACAGAAGCCATCCTACTGACTCAGATTTCTTGGCCAACTGCTCTTACATTTGACTATTAGGTAGTTGTCAGCCAAGTGAGTACTCACTGGCCATCTTGGGTCTCTTGTTTTATAACGTGACCATATAAACTGTTTACATTGAAAGATGAAAGGTCACGGTCATAGTAAAGCAAATTCAGAAGTTATTGAACTTCTTACAAGATTAAAGAACATATGGCTTAGAAATTATGCAGCTGTGCTTCATAAAAAAATGTATAAACTTGGTTCCAGATGCAAGTTTAAAAACAAAGAAATTCAAAGAGACCATGTAGATTTAGTAAAAGTATCTCAATGTAGTCAGACATGTGAAGAATGAAAACATTGTCAAAACATGATGTTCAGTGAAATACATTGTAGTGGACTCTGACATATACACAAAGGCTTCTGCTCATAGAGAGCAAATGCGGACATACACACACACACACACACACTTTTCTTAAATTGACTTATGTATTTATAGATCTATATAGAAAAGATACCGATCATCAAAAGGACAATGGTTTGTGCCATAGATAATCTTTGTGGATGAGTTATGTCTGTAAGTTATACAACTGCATATTTCGAAGGGAATAAAGCAAGAAATTATGGTTAAAGGATTTCTGTTTTTCTCGAGCATTGTTAAGTCTTATAATAACATATGTGAAATGTAAATATCATGTCAAGTAACTCAATAAAATATCTAATCACACATTTTAGAGTTACGAAGCTTCATGTCTATCATAAAAAAAAAAACACATTTTCAAAGTTACAGAGTTTGATGTTCATCATCCAGCAACATTGTCAGTTTGATGTTATCACAAGTCCACATCGCTTCCATAAAAGTGCAGGAGAATTTTTTTCTAGCAGATTTGTTATGGTTTTCATCATTTACTTAAGCAAATTGAGTATTTTTCATTTAAATTCATGTCTTTTACACATTCCCTGTCGTAAAACTTGTTAGGTACTTGTGTGTGTACTTGTACACATATGCAATTACTACGCAATTATACAAAAACTAGTTTACTATAGTCTTGTGTTGATAATCTTAGTTTAGTTTTTGTGGATAGTTACTTTCTATATTTTCCCCACATTTAAATAAAGTCACTTAGAAAACAGCTCTTCCAAATAATTTAATTTTAAACATATATGTGCTTTTTTTCTACTGAAAGCAAAGTTGTGAAGACAGTTAAAAATGCTTAAGAAGAGTAATGTTTTTAGCCCGACCTATCTGAAGGTATTGTATTGGAAAGAAAATCTTGGTTGTAAAAATAGTATAACTGCATATCCAGTTTGCGTAATATTTCGTTTACTCGAAATCACTTACCAGTATGCTCTGTCTCGTTCTCTGGTCCACTTGTGTTGCAGTTATTAAATGACAAAGTCATTCTTTTG
The DNA here is from genome assembly GCA_028554795.2 of Sinohyriopsis cumingii. NCBI lineage: Eukaryota > Metazoa > Mollusca > Bivalvia > Unionida > Unionidae > Sinohyriopsis > Sinohyriopsis cumingii. The sequence goes on from CM068824.1 coordinate 56,989,896, forward strand.
CTGTTTCTATTCAGATGTGCAAGATACAGGTACATTTATCACCATCAGATAGAAATTACATAAACTTTATTGGATTTTAAGAATATATCATAGAGGAACACAAAAACTGGAATATGATGTTACATCCATGTAATCTGATAATGATTTTAAATTCCACTGGTTACTGGAATCTTTTATCATGTTTAATTTTTATCCATTTGTAATTCTCATTAGTTAAACAAATAATTACATCCCCCAAAATGATAGATTTCAGCCTGTTCTTCCTTTTCTCCATCAGTTTTTTCTTCCTGTCTCTCTAAAGAAAATCTGTGGACAAGATATACTTGCATTTGTCAGTCCGTCCATCATGCATTTTTGTATTTTACCTTTAAAGTCTTTGGAGATTAAGGGATGGAACTTGGTATACTTGCTCATCATCACTAGAAGGTGTTTCACTTGCCATATTCAAGATCAAGGTCATAATTTAAGATCAAGGTCATAGTGCAATATTTTGTATTTTCCCTCTCACTAATCCTTCTGCTACATAACTTTAAAGCCATTTGAGATCAGGGGATGAGACTTGGTATACTTGTACATATATCATGGAATATATCCCAGGGCAGAAATTTTGTATTGTTTAAATCCCCTCATATGGGAATGCAGGAGGAACTAGTGTACTGTTATGATGCTGTTGTTTTTTTCATTAGTGATGTGTCCTGGTTTTGCCTTTTAACCGTCTCGCTATTCCTTCTGCTACATAACTTTAAAGCTGTTTGAGATCAAGGGATCAGACTTGGTATATTCATGCATCATGGAAGGTATGTTGGGGTTCTTTTCGTCAAGGTCAAGGTCATATTAGTGTGTTTTAATTGCACTTTCTGTCTGCTATATAATTGTTAAGCTATTTGACATCAAGACATGAAACTTCAGATATGCTTCGAGGGTGTGCAAATTGTGCACAGTTTTAAAAAAATTGCAAGCAGTGATGCATGAGAACTTGGCAAATTTGCTGACAGTGGTACATATAAAAATGCACTTTAGAATATTTATTTAACTGTTAAGATAGACTGAATAAATATGAGTACAAAAAAAAAAATAAAGTAAATGCACTTATTTGATCAGTGTCTATTTCAAAGTATGCAGATATAGGTTAATTTTTTTAAAAAAAGATGCATGGAAATCCTGCTAATTATTTATAAAAGTGCATTATTGAGGAGTATTATTTATAAAAGAAGTGTGCACTATTGAGAGGTTCTGCAATTTATGCCCATTTCTCTCATTTGCACATGTGTGAACTTTGGTCCATTTCCTGGAGGTGAGAGAGTAAGTTGTAGTCAAACATGGCAGGATGAAAAGTGTCTAATTGTTTTAAATGTTAGTGATGGTGGGTATGGGCTGAGTGAACAGCAGAAAGAAGGAGGTGAATGATGTAGTGTAGTTTCTCATAAAACACTGGATGATATTTCTAAAACAATGCAGATTCTGGGAAATATTAGCCATCAAAGAAAAAATCAAAATTGGAAACCATGTTTCTGAAATAAAATGGCTACAACACTATACCAGGATGGGAGGGAGGGGGGAGCATATTACCAGAATTTTAATTTTAACTGCCCTAACAGAATAGAGCAGGAAGAAAGAGAGATAGATATTAAAGTATTAGGTAAATAATAATATAATTTCCTCCCACCCACCTACTTCCATCTTGTTTTGGTGACAAGGGAGAGATACTTCCTTTACATTAAATCCTGGCATCATCTCTAAAACTGGCATGATTGTCCATCATCCTAAGGTGTGTCACATATACCACATTAGGGGTGTTATTTTTAAGGTCAAGGCCATTGCTCAAGATGCTGTTTCTGTCACACTTCTATATAACTTTAAAGTTGTTTGAAATATGAGGATGAATATTGATTATTCATATCTATCACTAGAACATGTGACATACCAGTCATGGTCAGGGTCATGTTTCAGTGTCTTTTGCTTTACATCATACCTTTCCACTCTATAACTTTACAGCAGCTTGATCAATATTAATCATTGTTTACATAAATGTCTTCATTAGCAGGTATGCTGTTATTTTTTTTGGGGGGGGCAGTCATTTTTTTAAAGGTCACTGTCCGGGTATTATATGTTTAATTTTTCTATTACACTTTCTTTTCTGTTCTTTAATTATAAAGTCATTGAGATCAATGAATGAAATTTGTTTTATTTATATAACATCACTACAAGGTGTGTCACATACAGATTGTATCATCCAGTTTATAATCACAAGTCAGTAGTTTGGGTTTTTGTCACATTTGTCCTTTTGCATTAAAACTTGGCAGTTGTTTAAGATAAATGGATGAGTCTTTTTATGATTATATATTGTCATTAAATGATATGTTTGAAGTATTTTCCTCAAGGTTCAAAGTCGCATCAATTTTTTTAAGGCATATTTTTATTCAGCTTTATATTATAAAAACTTGAGAGATGAACCATGACACATTCATGCTTCTCAGATTGATGGCGTCTGATGTATCAAAGTCAATGTATATCTCCAGGGTCAAGTTCAATATTTTTTGCCCCCCTTTACTGCCTTTTTCCTCTAATGTTCTTTAATGTAGAGAAATGAAACTTTGTTACTTTAAATGTCTGCCCACTAACTTTTCCACTCTTTCATAGTCAGATTTCATGATAGTGTACTTATATGATGTCACCATGATAGGAATGCGGGCAAAAATTCACTGAATTTTGCTTGTTTATTTTAATATCTCATAAATTCATTGAGATATCTCTATGAAACTTAATATACCATTTTACTAGGACTAGATAATGTCTCCTGGACAGAATGAAGTCTAGTTTTTTTATATCCCCGTTTTTATTACAAAATCATGTTTGTTCATCTGTCACAGTCTTGTCCAGTTAATATCCCCAGAACTGTTAGAGATATCTTCATGAAACTTGGTATGTTTTTGTATAATGATGAGTTTGTGCTCATTATGAGATTCAACTTTCTTAGATTAGAACTTTTAGAGTTATCTCCCCAGCTTTAGAAATAGAACTTTTAGAGTTATCTCCACAGCTTTAGCAAGTTGTATTTACATTCACATCTTGTTGGGGTTATTCCATTTGCACTAGCTTAGGCACAGATCTAGTTATTATTGTTTCATTAATAGATTGAGTATTTGGGAAGATTTCTATGTATTAAAATAAACATAACTGCTGAAAGCAAAGTCATTGAGAGTGCAATAAAATTAAAAATAAAGTCATTGAAAGTGCAACATAAGATTTTAGTGATGGGCAAGAAATATAATTTTTTTCTTCACATATACCAAGAAATGTTGATTGAACTGTGCATTTTGTTGCTTTCATTAAACAAGTTGAAAGCACTGGCATTGATTTCAGGTTTGAATGATTTTTCTTGTCTTTATATACTGAACTTGGAACATGATAGCAAAAACAGTTACCAATTTTTTTCTTTCAAACCCAGTTTATGAATATATTTTATAACTCTGAAATGATACCATTTCATTAAGTTCTGATTTTTTTAATAAAACATTTATTCTGAAGTGAACCAATCATGTGGGTATATCTTGGCAGTGTCCAACACAAGATCTTTGACTTTTTATCCATGATATCAGGTTTTAGGTCAAAGTCTATGACATAGATTTTTGTTCTTTATTTATCTTGTGAACATGTTAACTAAGACATATTAGAAAATATACTTGTTACCAAATTTGATATGCTGGGGTTTCAAAGGAATATTAGAGGGAGCATCTGTGGCGCAGTGGTGAGCTAGCCAGATTTGTGACCAAAAGGGTGCGTGTATGAATCCTACCATCGAACCAGCCTGACATCAGCATCTGTATTGTGTCCCTGGGCAAGGCTTTTTAATTAACCGACTTGTGTGTTGTACAGTAAAACACCAAATCAATCAAGAATATTGGAGATAGTTTAAAGACTCAACCATTAGAAAGAATAAAAGGAAAGAGGAAGCATGCTTCTCATGAATTCCTGCAAATACTTTTTGTCCAGTAGAGTGTCTGACCCTTGTAGGGTTTCTTTTTCCCCTACTCAGTGGCTGTGGTATTATTGTCTAAATATTTATCATATTATTGTTGCAGCATTTAAGTGTTTTAAAATTGTGCGCAATATTATAATCTCTTTTCTTTAAAATGCATATGCTTACATTATTTTTTTGTTATTTCTAGTTGAATCAGCTGACATAAAACTCAATAAATGATTGTGCCAAGAACACTTTAAATTACTAGAGTCCTTCAGTGAAGTTTATCTGAATAAAATGTGTTTTAAATTGCTATAAACAACAAAGATATATTTTATAAAGACATCAATCCATTGTTTTTTCTTATGCAGTGTGATTTATTTCTCAGTTTCTTGTGCATAGTGTATTGTATAGTTTGAACTGAATAGTGTACTCACCAGCCACCACAAATACAGCCATGCTGTTTGAACATAAATGCAATTTTCCTTCATACTATCGGGGCCCAGGTGGCTGAGTGGTTTAAAGTGATTATCTTTACAGATCAGTGACATCTGTCCACATGAGCTCAAGTCTCAGTTTTATCAATATGGATATATGAGAAAGCTTTCCAGTAGCTTTCCGAGAATCGGGGGTGTACTTAGATTCTTCCTTCACCAAACATACAGGCTGCCATGTATAGTCTATCATGTGCTGAAAAATGGCATTAAAACTAGGGGTGTAACAAATAGGTGATTATCACTGTTCGGCCAAATATGAATAATTGGACCAACTATTCAACCGAATACGAATACGAATAGTGTACAAAATAAATCTACCGACAACATTCAAAATTTCAAATGTAAGCAAAAGTTTCAGTTCAGTAAATTTAATACATAAACTAAAAATAAACAGTTAACTGCATGTAATTTTTGCATCCTTCGGCCAGTCTGTGTAAACTGGGAATGGAACTAATTTAACTAAATTAGAAATTATCACTTACAGTTCAGTTAATACATGAATGCTGCATTAGCTTTCAAAAACAACAATCGTTCCATGTTGTCAGCATTAAGGCAACTTCTTGTTTCACTGAAGATATCACCAGCTGTATTAAAGAGACCTTCATTTGGTACGCTCGTAGGTGGTGCAGAAAGGTAGCGCTTTGCAGTGTGATACAAGGTGGGAAATCTTGACATGTTTATTTTCCACCAATCCATTGGGTCAGTGTCTTGTTGTTCTAGGGTTTAACGCCATTTTTCAGCACAAGATAGGGTATACATGGCGGCCAGTATAACTGGTGGAGGAAGAACCATGGAAAACCCAGTAAAGAACCACCAACCCATGAAAAGCTACTGGCAGGCTTTCCCATGTACCCACGCTAGCTGAGCCTTGGACTCAAGCCCACACAGACAGAGGTGAGATGGCAGTGATCTGGAACGGTGAGCGCTTTAGACCACTTGGCCACTCAGGGCCCCCGGGTCAGTGTCTCTTGGAATACATGGCTATGCCAGGTATTGTTCACTTCTGTTTCTGTGATGACAGACATGTTATTGTTCTGTGCCTTATCAGGCTGCAACTGATCCCATGAGGTCCAAAAAAAGTCATCCTTTTTCTGTTTTTTTTTGTTGGCAGTTGTTCGTCAGCTGCAGGAAAAACTTAAGACAGCTGGACTGAGCTGTAGATGACGTTGGCTGGCATAGTAATGTAGCAGTCATAATGTCTGTCTTGGCTTGTACTTGCTCCACAGTGGTCAAAAAACATAGCTTGAAGTGTGGATCCAAGCCAGCTGACACCGCATACATGCTATTTTCATACAAGCCCAAAAATCTCCTCGTTAATGATGTGATCAGTTCGCTGACTGTCTTCTTGATGCCCTCATCAGAAGCATCTTTCTGAAGATACAACAAGATAGCCTGAACAGCTGGTAGGCTCATTGAAAAACAGGAATTGCTGCAGCTTATTTCATGAGTCAGTTGTTCAAACGGCTGCAGAATTGCAACAATTCTTGTTGCTAAAGCCCACTGCCTTGTTGTCATGGATAGCGCCTTGTTGTACTTCTCGTCACATTCAACGACATACACCGACATAGCTCTTTTTTGCTCTATCAAATGATCCAGCATCTGGTACATCGAATTCCATTTGGTCACTACATCCTGATGCAACTGATGATTTGGCACTCTGAGTTGTTCTTGAATGGCATGAAGGCTCGAGGTAGCACTTGAAGAATGTCAAAAATATCCCACAGTGTTTTGTGAGAGTGTTATAAAGTCAGCAATAGATGGCTGTGTCAGAATGGCATCATGCAGAGCCAGCTGCAGTGTGTGGGCAAAACAACTGACACTGGGAAGATCTGCATCATGTATCGCTTTCACCATGTTGGTGCCTCCATCACGTATGACCAAGTGGACACATTGTTTTTCAGTATTCCAGCAATTCATCATGTCCAGCAGAGCATCAGCTAGTAGAGTTCCAGTGTGCTGTCCATCAAACTTTTGACAATGAAGGACAGCAGCTTGGCGTGCATATTTGTCAATGATCCAATGTGCCGTTAAGCTAATGAAAGATGTTGTCGTTGTCTACGCTGTCCAAGTATCTGTAGTTAGACACAAAAATTTTGCTTCGCTGATGGCAGCCTGGACACGACCCCTCACTGTATCGTACATCTCAGGTATGATTTTTTTCACTGAAGAATTTGTGGCTTGGTAGCACGTATCTTGATTCAAGTACATCAATCAGTTCTTTAAAGCCCCTATCGACAATTGAATATGGCTGGATGTCATCAGCAATCATTTTTCCGATGGCCTGGTGTACTTTTTGTGCCATTGATGTCACTTAGTGTTTGCTGAGTCCTTCCCATCTGCTGAATGCCAGATGCCGTACTTGCCGAGGCTGATGCTTCTGCTTTCTGGTTTATGACCTATTTGTACTCGTCCGGTTGTTTGTACGACAAATGATTATTCAGTGGAGTTGTTGTGAATGACTTCGCTGAACTACCACAACAAGAAATGACTGAGTTACACAACTGGCACATTGCTTTTGTTTCATCATTGCAAATCTTGAAAAAATTCCAAATTGGACTTTGCTTATCCATCACTGAACTAACCAAATGTAAGTTGAATTTAATGTAAAATTAACTAATAAGTTTAGCTAACAATTTACCTGCTCAAGCCTCAAATGCTGAAAGTTAACATTCAGTCACTGTACACAAAGAATGAGACTACTGACACTGCGATACCGCGGTCCAGGCAGTAGGCAACGCCAAGGCTGCAACCACAGCATATATTATGTTAATGAGAGAGTTACTTCAGTCCACTCTCTGTAGCAGCTGCATATGCAGAAACATGTCATATGACCACTATTCGTATTTGGTCTGACCACTACTATTCGGCTGAATACCAAAAAGCTATTTGGCCCACTATTCAGCCCCGAAGCAAATACGAAGCGAATGTTTGGTACAGCCATAATTAAAACCACAAGTACCAAAACACAGTCATTCATTATTTTACAGATGTTATGGGCTATCAGTTTTATTGCTCAGTTAGCCGAAGGATAGTTGTGGATGATATTGTGTCAAATCATACACACTGATTCTTGTCAAATTATATACACTGATTCAGTTTTAGTTAAAGAAAGTGAGTATATAAATAAATAGTGCATGTTAGTATAGTTATTCCTTATCTTGGTGAGTGCTTAATGCACATAACTTGTTGAAATTTCAGTTGCAATTATGTCCCTTGACAATCATCTTATTGGATACAATATTGGCATGAAATCATATTCACCATCAGTACTTGATTATACGTCAAGTCCAGCTGCAAACTGCGCAGACTCAGAACTGACATCGCATAATGTGCTTGTAGATTTGGGTCTATGCAGCTTGTCATGAGTAATCAGTAGAACAAACAATATTGACCCTGATCTTCCAGTGCCCCATATGATGGCAGATCGGGGTCTTTTGTTGTTTGCAGTTGAACTGGATTTAAAAATTACTTGATATGATACATGTGGTACTTATATTTATTGCTAATTGGATATGTATTTGTTAATTGAATATTTATTTGTTAATTGGATATTTTATATGCTTAAAAGTACAAAGTATTCTTATGTTGTAACAATTCTTCATAAAATATTTTCTTGTTACATTGAAACTTGCCTTATCAGACGTGCCAGTAAAATACCAAATTTGGGAACCTTTATCTTTACACCGTAACCTACATTTTTAGCTAGATTGGAAACTTTACAAATATACAGCATTGACAGAAAGCATAGGCTGATGGTTTAATTTTATTTACCGCATTTATAACATTTTTATGTAAAAATAACCAATTTGTTTAGATTAACTTCTGGCTTACAGGCACAGGGTTTTGATACAGTTTTTCCAGCTTTATTGATATCCACATCAAGATTTTAAACCTTTGAAAATTGAACACAGTATTTTTACTGGTATACATTTGCACTGAACCTTGGTAAACTATCCTGACCTAAGAGTTTCATATATAGTCCTTTTTGTGGCATCATGGATAGGTATTTGCTGTGCAGTTCAACTAAACAAAAAAATGCAGATTCTTGGTTTATTTGTTGTGTAGAATCAGTGCAATTTAACAGTCTAAAACCACTCTGCATATTTTTGGTTACTCATGCTGCTTATTTTATATATTTTCTTCCATTTTTGTGATGTGAATATATCAGATTTAATGGCACATCATCAAAATGGTAATGCCAATCAAGGTTACCATGATTATCAAGGTCAGAATGCATGGACTCATCCATCCTCTCTGCTTTACAGTATAGAACTTGTAGAAATGCACAGCAGCCTCTTAGGACAGTGATATTTATCGCCAGGAGCTTGATTATGCTTGTAGCATCAGCCAGTGAAAACATGGGTTACATTCTAAGTTAAATTATATTAAAAGTAAGTTTATTGGTTTAAATGAGGTTTGCTTGATATTGTTTACAGAGTCCTTTCAGGACTACTAAAAGCTTATTGTATGCATACTATTATTTAATCTGTATATAAAAGACAAAACCTTTTGACCCAGTGTATTATCATATGTACATAAATTTCATCATATAGTTAAGGTTTTCATTACTGCTATTTAGTTATAAGAAAAGCTTTGTGTGACTATTTGCTCTGGTCTTTTAAGAGGAACTCTCTATTATATCAACTTGTATAGGTAAAACTTTCAACTTTGACAATAAGAAAATCACCTATTTTTGAAGAGAAAAAACATTGCAAAACATTCAGAACTAAAGTTTGTACGTAAATATAGCTGCATGTATTTTATGAGTGCAAGGTTATGTTAAAATAACTTTGACATACAAATTAAGCCATTCATGGAGTTTCAGTCAATTGCAATGCATTTTTTTTTAATATTGCAATTATGGTACAGTGTAATGAATTGTCTGTGATAGATGGCAAGTGGCAATTCGCCAATTAATAGTGTATTTGTTTACAAAAATAATATATATGTTGGAATGGGAACAACTATGTAGCTTAGGAATTTTGTGTAAAGATGGTGTAAACATGTTTATAGTCAGAAAGTTGTTTTTTGCCTAGATCATTTGTGACATCAAGATTATCATGCACTCCTTCCAAAATTGTTTATATTCTGTTTTGAAAATGATGGATTGAAAAGATTGTATTACTAGAACATAGATAATTTTTAATATTATAAATATTATTTGGCATTTAGTGATAGTGTATTTATGCATTATGTCATTGTGTGTATATATATATATATATATATATATATATATATATATATATATATATATCAATTTGTTCACAAAGTTAATGTAATATATTATTATCTCAAGAATGTACTTCCTCAGCACGGTACAAGCTTTAATCTCTTATCTCAGTTTTGATTAAAAGAAAAAGATAATTATTAAATAGTCTATATTATTTAGAAGAGTTTTTTCTGGTGTTTCGTCACCAGACTAAAAATTATGACCTAAAGAACAAACTGGGTGTAATAGGACACATTGTAACTGAGTAATAGAAATGACTGATGCCCACAATCTCATTACTGTTAAATTAGTTTGCTGTTATTATGACTGCAGGTTAAGCCATGTACATTTATTCTTGTATACTATCATTGTGCATTTTATTTCATTTTTTGGGGTCCTGGTGATATAAATGCTCATAATAAAAAATGTAACTACCATTCTTGTTGTCTTGGATTCTCACAAATTTAAAATACTGTGAAATAAGATTAGTATACCCATACCCAAAAATAAGAATTTTATGTATGTACACTACCCTCCAGTTTTATTATTGCAAAACAAAGGTTCACTTCATTTATGTGTACTAAAGACAAACAAAAGAAAGATAAATTAAAAATTGGAGAAAGTCTTTAAAATACAAAAATATTTGTTAAAAACAACACTTTGTAAAGACAATAATTGCAAGACCTTTTAAGTTGGACTATTGCCAAGGGACACATACCAACAAAAATGTTGTATCGATTACCGGGTAATTCCCCTCTTATGTGTTCACTGGGTCTATTTTATGTCACTGAAAGCAGGGGAACAAGTGTGCTCTTATGAAGTTACTGTTTTTCCTAAGTGATGCAATTATTTGATCTGTCCTGATTTTGCCTTTTAACTGTTAGTCTTTTCTTAGATGAAACTGAATTTATATAATTATAATATGCAGTTAAATTTGATAGCTCGATGTAAATATCTTGAATTTTGAAAAAGCTGTACAGAATTTATTTCACAACAATTAATGCATGTTAAAAATATGTGCATAGGACCAGGATTTACAAATAAGCCTAAGTATTTATATTTTGTATTATGTTCTTACATAAAAAGGAGAGATTTCTTTGGAAAACCGAGACTTGATCCCTTTCTAATACTAATCAGCATGCTAATTCTTTCTTCTTGGCTGAAAAGGTTGGGAGTGGAAAAGAATACCAGGAAAAAAGGCAAAGTTTTTAAATGACAATGAAAAAATGTGAACAGAAGCTTTTTAGTTCTGGTCATAGACCAATAGCACTTATGGGATGGCATGTTGTCTATCTGTTTATAAGTTTGTTGTCACTACTAGGAAATTTTAAACACCCTTCCCAAGGTCTGTTTGGTTCTAAATGAAAACTGTGCCACTTGGACATCCAAAATATTATGTTGTGAACTTGCAATGTCAACAAAATGAGACCAAATCAAAAAATGTTTTTCCTGACCAACACATTTAGGAACTTATGCAACTTGTCTGGTAGTGATACTGAGACAGATAAATGCATTTACACTACTTTTGACAGTCAATGGTTTAGACATCTCTCTGAATAATAAAGTTGGCAGTGGATATATATATATATATATATATATATATATATATATATATATATATATATATATATATATATATATATATTGATTCCATTTATCCATCTGTCTTTTACACTTTGTTTTTTGGAGCACAACTTCAAAACTGTTTAAGATGTGTCTATGAAACTTGGTTTCGTAATTAGTACTAGATTAGTAATTGTGATGTGCCTTTGGTTTTCACATACCTTCAGCTACAATATTTTTAACAATTTTGTCCATCCATCTCTTGATCCCATTATCCACACTTTCATTTCTGGACCAACACACCAAAATAGTTCAAGGTTGAAGTACTCTTTTTAAAAATAAAAAAATCTGCATTTTGTAGGAAATGGATTCTTTCCAAGAAATCCCCTGATTCTTTGACACCTGGCAGCCACCTTCTTCACAGTGAGTGTTGTTAAAATGAAAGGCAAGATTTCTGTGCCACTGATACTTAGGTTGATGCTATTATACTTATTTCAGTGCTGTAGGTATTGTGCACATCTCTAGTACATTTGGTGATAGTTCCTTTTTGTAATAGCCACCATTAGCCCCTATACCAAAAATGCATTGCCCCAAATTAAACAAGTTCACACACATAATGCCTGTTTAGTTCACAAATACATAATCACTTATGAGATCAAGTGAGATAGAATCTAATGTAACAACGCATGATCCACGAGCAGATCAAGGTCTACTGAGTACTCCTTATAAAATGCATAGACCCAGATCTGGACTCAAAAGCATGTATATACATTACTTCTTATATATGAAATCTTTGACCATCTCTTCTGTCTCCTTATAGACATTTTGGTGTGGAAAGGAATATAAATTGCAGCATCATCTTGTTGTGAATGAGCTGAACTGATTTGCATGTGTCAATTTGTTTACGTCACAAGATCCATGCATAAAGAACAACATTTTGGAAGTCATCCTAGTTCCTTTACATCTGCCCATTCAAGATGGGCACCTTTTGTCACCTGCTCCCCTTTTTCTTGTCTCAGGTATTGCTTTGCAAAATATTTTAATATTATTATTCATTGGGAGTGTTATGAAAACATGTCATCTCTATTTAACCATTTTGAATGTACCCATAACATGTCATCTCAATTTAACCATTTTGAATGTACCCATAACATGTCATCTCAATTTAACCATTTTGAATGTACCCATAACATGTCATTTCAATTTAACCATTTTGAATGTACCCATAACATGTCATCTCAATTTAACCATTTTGAATGTACCCATAACATGTCATCTCAGTTTAACCATTTTGAATGTACCCATGACATGTCATCTCAATTTAACCATTTAACCATTTTGAATGTACCCATAACATGTCATCTCCATTTAACCATTTAACACATGATATCCTAAAGTGGGTGGTATCATGGAAAGGTAGACAGATGTAGCTCTACAAGGATACCAAATAATCTGGTATATCTATTTGCAGTACAAAATACAGATTTAAAAAAATCTCATTTTTTGGACCCGACTTTTTTCTACCCAAAATTCGCCTGAGGTCGGAATCCGATTTTGTGTCCGGATTTTAGACTTTTTAGTCTCGTATCTAAGGCAAACCGATATGAACTGCAAACAGACAGATGAGCCTTTGCAAAAAGTAGGATAAGATGGGCATTTGGAATAAAGAGTGGTCTCGATACAAAAATAATGGCTCCGTTCAGCACAAAAAAAAAAATATAAAAAAATAAATAAATAAAAAGAACTCCAGCTTTTACCCTTCTGCTCATGCGCGAGTCAAATAGCCAATGAAAAACGATGTTTCTAACACAACTAGGCAGTAGGCAATATGTTATTGAAAGATCACCGGGGATTTGGTGTTTTTGGATCTATTCAGAAATAGCTTTCAAAATGTGTTTCCTACTCGATTTTCAGGCAAAAATGACAAAAACCTCCAGGGGTTAATATGTTAATTAAACAGTGCATTTTGATGACGTCACCAAATTTGAATATTCCTTGCATATTTAATCACTTGTGCATCGACATTGCACATACATTACAATATTAGCAATTCCTTGACGATTTATAAAAAAAATTTTAAAAATCCTTGTTAACACATTAATCCCTAGTGACGACTTAACGGGGCAGGAGGTAGCCTACTGCCGAGCTCTGTAGCGTCATGGTCATTTATGATACACTAAAGTGGGTGGTATCATAGAAAGGTAGACAGATGTAGTTCTACAATGATACCAAATAATCTGGAATATCTAGTTGCACTACAAAATACAGATAAAAAAAAACTCATTTTTTGGACCCGACTTTTTTCTACCCAAAATTCGCCCGTGGTCAAAATCCGATTTTGTGTCCGGATTTTGGACTTTCTGGTCTCACATCTAAGACAAACCGGTATGAACTGCAAACAGACAGAAGAACCATTGCAAAAAGTAGGATACGATGGGCATTTGGAATAAAGAGTGGTCTCGATACAAAAATAATGGGTCCGTTTAGCAACAAATTTTTTTAAATAAAAAATCTAACTTGTACCCTTTTGCTCATGCGCGAGTCAAATAGCCAATGAAAAACGATGTTTCTAACACAGCTAGGCAGTATGTTATTGAAAGATCGCCGGGGATTTGGTGTTTTCGGATCTATTCAGAAATAGCTTTCAAAATGTGTTTCCTACTCGATTTTCAGGCAAAAATGACAAAAACCTCCAGGGGTTCATGTGTTAAGCATTTTGAATGTACCCATGTCAAATACTAAAACTTACAGCATACAAGGTTTGTATTTATAAATTTCTGCAATGAAAGAAAAGATTGTAGAAAACATTAGGCAAGGCAACGGAGTCTGGGCTGTCTGAACCTTAATGCACAAAATCAACAAGAAAACCCGTGATGTTTACATGGTGTACAGTGTTGTAGTTTTCAGACTATGCTTATTTCTAGTTAAATGAGTCCACAAGGAACATGCTATAAGCATGTAGAACAAGTTGTTGATTTGTAAATAATAAATATAAAAAATATAGACTGACATAAGCTCTTGTCACCTAAAATATCATCTGACATTAGATTGGTGCTTTAGAAACACATGCTGCTACTGTGGACCCAAAAAATGCATAATAAAAAATAGGTGCCAATCAAATTGCATGTGCCTGTATAAACTGTTTTTGCTTAATTGTGCTGAAAAGTTTTTCAGTTAAAAAAAATTAATGCACCAAAAATAGCCAAAAAAATGTAAAAACCAGAAGATTTATAATGACCTGAAAATTTAACTAGGTTTTTCACATATAAATACAAATATGCACTCCCAATTTTATTTGTGTTGAGTAGCTTCTATGCAATTTCACTAACAAGCTTTTTAGACTGAAGAAACAGAAGGATATCAAGACAGGACTAAATAAAGCCATTTAAGTTTGTGGCTTGGATCAACTACAAAATTCATGAAACTCGATACCCAATGAAAGCCAATTTCCCCGCACCACCCCCCACCCCCCCCACCCCCCCGTAAAGTATGTTTCTTCAGCAATACTGGTACTATGGTGAAATACTACTACCCTGCAAATTCAGCCATCCCAGGCTAAACTGTTTAGCTAAAAACAAAGGTAAGAGGTATCTGTCCACCTAGGTGGTAGAGAGAGTGATCTCCCCTTGATTCAGGGATTGGCGCCAAATCCTGTGAATACTTTAGTTAACTACTGGAGCGGATGACATGCTTTTTATATGGATGTAACTGGTAAGGTTGGGAGGGTGTATATGTATTGTGGTTTGGTAAGTGTTGTTGAAGAAACATTTTACTAGAAGAAAAGGCGTATTCTTCAAATACTTGCCTGATCATAATGCCTTAGGAGAATGGGTAACAGTTGGAGGTAGATACATTCCTATACCATGGAGGGACCATCACAGGTCTCCCAAGGTATGTGGGACAGCTTCTAGATAACGTGACTGGAGAAAAGACTCCATATTTTGGGGAGAAGCTTCGAAAGGGAAACATTTTCCGTCATTTAAATCCGGTGGAAGTAATGAAGCCACATCCTATGAAGCTGCCAAACAACATTTTGTTGGGGTTTATTTTCCTATATGTGGAACGAATAACCCACTTTATCCAGTAGCTAAATAACTGCTGAATATCACCCTTTCTGTCTGTGGGCAGTAAGAAGAAGCCGCATAAGTACCATTTAAGATCTCGCACTGGGTCTTGTAGGCAACCTAGAGATGAAATGTCCAGAGTCAATAAGGTTTTAACTATTTACTCATCAAGGTAGGTCTTAATCTCACTGGATGCAATCCTTTAACCCTTCAGTTAAGACGAGTTGTCTGAGGTTTCTACAACAAATCTGTCCATTTTTTAATTTTTTGTTTTTACAGTTCCATAAGCTTTGTCGATATGCCTCAGGTAGCAACTCCTAACTCTTCAAGATACATTCCTTATCCACATCATAATTAGCACTTTGTTGTACTGAAAGGGAAGTACAGGCTTAATCAGCTTTGCCAATAAGTATACTTTGCAATACTCACTTGGCCATTTAAATATTGCAGGAATTTTTTTTCAAAATGAGGAAAATGTTTATCTGCGTCTTTAAAATGGAATACTAACCTTTTATTTCTGGTAACATAAAAAACTGAACTTATGTGTAAAGGGGAGGGGAAGTGTTTTCCACTTGCCAGCTCTAATTCTTATAATCTAAATTGAATTTCCCTTTATTTCTTTTCTCTTTTTCTGTGCACCTGTATTAGCCAATATTCTCTGTTATTGCAATTGTCTCTTTCTTTTCTCTTTCTTCAGCTGCAGTTCTTTATCTTTGTTGTAGCTGCATATCTCTCTCTTTCTTTTTTCCCAAATTTGTCTTTCACCTTTCACTTTTTGGAGCTGAAGCTCTCAATACTCTATTTTCTATCTTGTGTTTTTCAATTTTATTATTTTCCTGTCAGAGTCAAACAGACATTTTTTTACTATCAAACCCAAAACACTTTTATTCAAAAAAATTATTTTCCACCCAATATAGGACCCAATTTCTTTTTTAATTTCTTGCTTCAGTGAATTCTTCATCTCACAGAGATCATATTGACTGGCAAGCTGGAGTAATTCCTACCTTTTCAAGGACTCTAACCTTTCCTGGGTAGGATAAAAATAAATTTCTCCATTTTAGATGACATCATGAAAGCTTGTTGGTTTCACTAAAGATTTCTCAAATATGTGAAATCAAACATAGGAAAATTCTGAAAGAAAGTGAAATTTTAATTTAAAAAGAAAGTTTTATAAAATATTTTAAAGACATTTGTATCCCAGATGAGCCCCTAAATTTCTACTACAACTTTAAATTTAAAAGAACTTATGGTATTGTGAATTAAATCACAAATAGTCCAGAATGTTTTATCATAATTCCAGTATATAAAGTTCCAACATAATTCCAGTGGTATTCCAAATAAGTTCCAATATTGAATGTGTTGATGTGCCTATAGTTTCAAACGTGGTAATGTGTTATTGGACTGAATTGTGATGATGTGCTAAGTCCTTTGATGTATCACAATAATACAGAAATGTTCTTGTCTGAATTCACTATAATTCCAAATTAATGTTCCAGTCCAATAATATTATTGATGAGTACTTTGTATTTCCAGTGACTAATAATTTTAATAAATAATTCAACCAAAATAAAAATCAGACTGATTCTGCTTCAAGATTTTAAGGCAGGAATGAATAATTTGTCAAGTTAACAACATTTTTCACAGAGCCTGCTGTGTGGGGCGATCTCAAACCGGGCAGCCCCCGGGCAGTAAGCTGTTGACCCGCCATCGTCTGCCTGCTCCAGTGGGTGTCTGGAGCTCAGTGTATTGCTCAGCATGACAAGCAGACGGTAATTCCACACCAGACAAAAGAAATAAGAAACCAAATAAAGAAGACTCCAGCTCTTCGATTCGCAAGCTGGAACGTGTGCACCATGTCCACAGGCAGCTCAGACGACCTCAGGGAGGTGGACAATACTAGGAAGAATGCCACCATCGATAGAGAACTCACCAGATTAAATTTCAACATAGCTGTCCTCCAGGAAACTAGGCTAGCCTCCAGCAGCTTCCTCGGAGATAAAAACTACACCTTCTGGGAGGGTCGAGAACCTGAGGATCCCCGCCAGCACGGAGCGGGCTTTGCCATCCAAAAACAACCTACGGGCCACGGTTGAGCCTCCTGCAGGGGGTACTGAGCGCCTCTTGTCCATCCGCCTCACCAATGCTGCAGGTCATGTCAACATCCTCAGTGTCTACGCCCCCACTCTCACGTCTTCAGAGGACACAAAGGATCAGTTATATGGGCAACTGGACGAACAGATCAAAGGATGCCACAAAGACGAACCACTATTCCTCCTCGGCGACTTTAATGCCAGAGTAGTTGCGGACCACGAGTCATGGCCTACCTACCTCGGACATCATGGCACTGGAGAAAGACCAATGAAAACGGTCAGAGACTGCTGTAGATGTGCACCTATCTGTGCATCACAAACACCTTCTTCAAGTGTAAGCACAACACAAAGTGTCATGGAAATACCCCAGGTTTCATCGCTGTCACCAACTCGACTTGGTCATCACCAGGCGTTCTGCCCTTAACAGCGTCCTCTCCACCAGAACCTACCACCGTGCATACTGTGAATCCGACCACTCCCTCGTGAGCAGCATGGTGGACCTACAGACACACACACTACACCGCTCAGAACTAAAAGGACGCCCTCAAACATTGCGCAGATGTCGGTCCCCTCCAAGGTGAAGGAGTATGCGTCCGCCCTGGACCAAGCTCTCCAGGACCTGCCAGAGCATGATGCCACAGAAAGTGGAACCCCATGAAGGGTGCCATCTACAGCACAGCCATGTCCACGTTTGTCAAGAAGGAACGGCCCAGCCAGGATTGGTTCAACGCACACCTATCAAAGATGGAACCAATAATCGAGGACAAATGAAAAGCCTTCATAGCTTACACAAATTGCCCTATTGAACGGACGCTTGCTGCTCTCAGAGGTGCCCGAAGCAACACCCAACGCATCGCTAGACAGTGCGCGAACGAGTACTGGCAATTACTGTGTGAAGGAATCCAGCGCAGTGCCGAGTCCGGAAACATCCAAGGTATGAACAGTGGCATCAAGAAGGCTTTAGGTCCTACAGTGAAAGGGGTCGCCACCTGAAATGTCTGACGGGAGAGAAGATCACTGACCGTAAGAAACAGATGGCCAGATGGGTGGAGCACTACTCAGAGCTATACTCCCAAGAAACGTCAGTCACCAATACGGCCCTTAGCAGCATAAAGAAACTGCCCACCATGGAGGAGCTCGACAAAGTGCCCACCTTGGAGGAGCTCAGCAAAGCAATCGACTCCTCCCAAACGACAAAGCACCAGGTAGTGACAGCATCCCGCCTGAAGCTATCAAATGTGGTAAATCAACATTACTTCAGCCGCTGTATAAGCTACTTTGCCTCTGCTGGGAGGAAGGAGCAGTCCTCCAAGACATGCGCGACACCACAATTGTGACCCTTTACAAAAACAAGGGTGGCCGCAGTGACTGTAATAATTACAGAGGGATCTCGCTCCTGAGCATTGTTGGCAAAGTGTATTTCCGCATAATATTCAACAGGCTGCAGTTGTTGGCAGACCGTGTGTACCCGGAATCCCAGTGCGGCTTCAGAACAGGCAGGTCGGCGACAGACATGATATTCTCCCTATTACAACTCCAAGAGAAGAGCAGAGAGCAAGGTCAACCACTCTACATGATGTTCATAGACCTCACCAAGGCCTTTGAACTGGTCAGCAGGAAGGGCCTTTTTGAACTTCTCAGTAAGATCGGTTGCCCCCAAAAACTCCGCAGCATGATAATCTATTTTTACATGCCGATATGAAGGGAACAGTCCTGTATGATGGATCCTCCTCAGCCTCCTTCCCAATCAACAGCGGCGTGAGGCAGGGCTGCGTGCTGGCGCTAACCCTTTTCGGGATCTTCTTCTCCCTGATCCTGTCCCACACCTTCGACTCGTCCACTGTAACAGGATAGACCTGAATGGATGCCTGGATCGAATGACAACACAACACAATGTGATGAATGATGATAATTTATATGAATTAATAAAAATAATATATATAACAAATGCAGTGATTCTTTCACGCTCCAAACATACGTCTCATTCAAATACTCTATCCAATCATTCACAAGTAAGAAAACTAAAAATGATTCAAATGAAAGTGAGATTCAAATAACCTCATAGAATGTAAGTGAGATTCACATAATCTCATGTGATCAAAAATAAAGATTCAAATAATCTTATGTATTCAAAATGACTCAGTTGTACTCAATTAAAACAACCAATTGAAACAAACATGACTCAGTCATTTGTACAGCCGTATGATTCATATATATTTGTAAAACTTGCAAAATTTGTCCACTGACAAACCACACAGCTCTCCCGAATTCTTGGGTTGGCCCTCACTTGTATTGGCCGTACACACCCTTCATGGATCCACCATGCACACAAGTTTACAAACTAGCAGTTTCGTCTTCGTATGGCCTTGATGGTTACATCATCTTCCATATCGACACACAGACTGTCAGACATATAGCCTGAGATACCCGAGCACACATACGCACCGACAGCACACAGTTCTCCTATATTGGGTTGGCCCACTTGTATTGGCTACACCCTCCCTTCATGGATCCACCATGCGCACAGACATACATATAGACATACGTATAGACAGCTACATACAGCTCTAAACAGCTTCAGTCAGCCCTACACAGCTTCAGATAGCCCTAAACAGCTTCAATAAAACCAAACTGATTACAGTAATAGGTTAGGAATCAATATCTATAGATACGTGCTACTAAATTAAACTAATAGCAACTTGTAATTCAAAAGTTCACAACGTTTCAAATCTGCGTAGTAGTAAAGGCATCATTTCACGATATGACATTAATAACTGAATACTTTTCAAATATCAACATGAAATACAACTGTAACACTTACCCATTTAGGCTGGAGAACACAAATGGAGAACGTTCATTTCTTGACAAGACCCATAGACCAGTGTGTCAGTTAGAAACGGAACTTGCCTTAAATCCACAGGAGAGGGAGTGTTAGGGTAAAATACCCGTGCTTGCCATGATTTTAGTGAATCTCGCCGCAGTCTTATCTAAGACGAGGTACATGCTAGTTCAGTTGCTTACCTAGAAAAACAGTTATTTACCCTATGTAACGTTGTACGCATGTACGGCGAAAATGATGAAATCGTTCTAAGGCGAAACCAAGTTATTTATTGCCTTATTCTGTGACATCCACTGACAGGCCATACGGGAGGCTATTCAACTTGGCACGACTGCGCTCGAAAACCAAAGTGAGGTTGGTGCTCATCAGGGAGATGCTTTTTGCAGATGACGCGACTCTTGTGACGCACACCGAGGATGCCCTCCAGAGACTGGGAGACCGTTTCGCTTATGCCTACAAGCAGATTGGGATCACCATCAGCCTGGAAAAGACAAACGTCGGCGTGCAAGATATCACCATTGCTCCTTCCATCAAAATTGATGGTGTCAACCTGGAAGTAGTCAACAACTTTATGTACCTTGGATCAACCATCAGCAACACTCTCTCGCTTGATGTGGAACTGGACAGAAGGCTTGGAAAGGCAAACACCATCATCGCACGACAAACGAAGAGGGTGTGGAAAAACAACGCGCTGACAGAGCACACCAAGATCCAAGTCTACCAGGCCTGCGTTCTAAGCACCCTTCTATATGGAGGTGAGACCTGGAGCACCTACATGAGGCAAGAGCGCCGGCTCAACTCCTTCCATATACGGTGCCTAAAACGCATCCTGAAAATCAACTGGTAAGACCGTGTCCCACACAGCGAGATCCTGCAGCGTGCAAGTACCCCCAGCATGTACACCCTGCTGAGCAAATGCCGCCTTCTGTGGCTGGGACACGTTCGACGTATGGAGGATGGAAGGCTGCCAAAAGGACATCCTATATGGACAGATGCCATTGGCAACAGAAGAGTTGGCCGCCCCTCACTCCATTTCAAAGATGTGTGCAAGAGGGACATGAAAGCCTGCGACATTTCACCCGAAGTGCTGGCCGAGGACCGATGCACCTGGAGACTGACGTTAAACAAGGGCATAGCAGTCGCTGATGCTAGGAGAGACCAGTTGGCGGCAGAGAAACGTGAGAGAAAGAAGAGCACGTCAGCAACCCCAATAACTCAGATTTCCCAGTATGTCTGCACCAACTGCAATAGGGACTGTCACTCATGCATAGGCCTGCACAACCACAGCAGACTATGACAATACCCCAGAGACAGACGACACTTCAAGGGCGCTATTCGCATGGTCTCTCGAGACTGAGCCGCCAATGATGATGATGATGATGAGCATAATGTCCAGGAAGCTCAAGCAATTCACCGTTTTCATAGATTCTAACCCCTTTTGGGTAGGATTTGAAATAAAAGTTCACAATATTAGATGACATTGTGAATGCTTTTTAGTTTCACAGAGATTTCTTAAATATGTGAAATTAAATGAGTTCTTTATTTACAATTTGATGGAGTTTTTCAATTAGAAACAACTCAGTATTATGGAATTCCTGAACATTCTGTTGTGTCTTTGGGCAAAGTGAAAGCTTGTTGGTTTCATTGAGATTTCTTAAAAATGTGAAATGAAATGAGTTCTTTGTTTACAATTTGATGAAATTTTTCAATCGGAAACAACTCATCTATGGAATTCCTAAACATTCTGTTGTCTTAGGCAGAGGTCTTTTTGGATTTTAAAAGTAGGAGTCCAGGACTCCCATTTTGGTAAAAATAGGAGTCCCACCATCGAAAGTCCCTTCTTTCCTACAGAATCAACACAGACGTGAGTGCATCTGTTTTTATATGGAGAGGTTTTCGTAATGTAATCACTCACTTTAATATAGCTTCATTACAACCGTCCATTGACAGGATTGCAAATTTATGGTTTATTTATTTGTCTACGTACTTGAAGTAATTTTAGGCAATGGTTAAATAGTAATCTGATTTGCTGTTTTTTTTCCGTATTTTAGCAAATACGTGTCAAGTCAGTAAACAGCTTAGACCTTAAAGCGCATCTCGCGCATTCCACAACATAGCATTGTCACATATGTTTCTGACCTACATAATTTGCATTTTAAAGTTAAATCTTTAATAAAATAATGCATAGGCTTTGCTTTCAATGATTTGTATATTTTTCTGAATATATTTGCCCGATGATTTACGAAAAGAGACAATCTAATAAACTGGTACATCCCAGATTTAGCGAAGTCCGCCAATATTTCCCGTTAGGCCTACATTTTCAAACTAATTTTATGACGAAATAGTGTACAAGAGGCAGTTAATATATATCCAGATCACCGATTCTGATCTTAAAACACATGTTTGTATGTTTTATCATCAAAGGATATCATGTAGGAAATTCATAGTTGCTACCTTACTCGTAAAAGGGTTAATCGTCAATTAGCTATCAAAACATATGCTTGTGAATAGGCAAGAGTTTGTTTGTCAACGTAATTGATATAAAAACTAGGCCTAGCTACTGATGTCTTGATGAATACATCTCGCTACAACACTAGAACTAACCCGGCTAAGGCGAGGGGCATTTTTAAAAAGTATGGTCAATGTACCTCTTAAATAATCACAGGGCGAAGCCGTTTTCGCTTTTCTAACAGAAGAAGGCGGAGTTTACATTTTTAGGCGACATAGTCACCCACTTCGCCTGGTAGCGTGACCCCAGGTTCTCCCCCAAAAACTATGAAAATTAAAAGAACTATTGGTTGCCTTTGAGTTTAATTTCTACATTCTTTATAACACAGACATAGCTCTTGTTCGTCCATCAGAGTGAGACTGAATTTTGTCAATCCAAGTAAGGACTTATTCCAAACACTAAGCTAGGCATCACACTTTCTCACACTCAGCTACTGCGCCATCCGAATTATCAATTCTAGCAGCTTTAGCACTCTTCTGAATCTCGTTAGTCTTCCTAAGTTTGCCGTTTAACCCCAAAATATTTATCCAAATTTACGAATGGCATTTGGTCCAAGTTTCAACTTGTCTTGATTCTGAGGTCACGTGCACTGCTTATGCCGCTACATTCGGAAATGAACACAATAACGAAAGCTAAAGTTGTTTATTTGATGTACTTTTATAAATAACCACATGTACATCTCTAGGTCTTTCTGCCTCTGAATTCAATCTGTAAATATCAGTAATTTTCCCACCCAGCCGCCAGTCAAAGCCTTTGAACTTGCGCCCAGCTATTGCATCATGTTCTTTTTTATGTACTCTTATAATGGCAACATGTACATCAAGGGGATTTTCAGTCACTGAATTCTGTCATTGTAGATATCAGCACAGCTAATTGATCAACACATTTCCCCACAAAGCAGGTGGCTAAAGCAGGACTGGCAAGTATTTGAATTTTCCCGCACACCTATTATATGCGAACGGAGGACTCGCGCCTCAGTGATTTTTTGCGTCCCAGATCGAAAAGTGGCGTCCAAATACGTGTAATTACGCGTTTCCGAGACCTCTGTTAGGCAAAGTGAAAAATGTAGAGAGACTTTAAACACATTCATTCATTCAGGTTTCATATCCGTTTTCGGGAATCCTTCATCAGTTTGCAGATGTGTTCAGATAATTTGAGAGGAACTGTTTACATCATTCACTGAAATTACTAAAGTGCTCACTGACTGGATTAACATATTTTGGGATTATCAAGACCTCATTCAAAGACATTATGGATTACATCATTATGGTATATCAGGACATTTAACTCCATTGGCATTCATTTGGAACATTCTATACTGTTGGGTTTATGATAGAACATTTACGATTATTTGAGATTTAACTGACAATACTTTAAGTAGTAACTCAAGTATTTATTGGATTGGGGGTTAATCCCTGTCAAGGGAGATCACTCTAACTGCTACCTAGCTGGGCAGATCACTTTCAGCTTCTTAGCTTGGGAGGGCTGGATACGATGTGGTAGTAGTCCTCCTAAGGAATTATGATCAGATAACGTATTTGAAGAAGAAAATAGTGAATATACAGTAAATGATATTAATTAATGAAATATTGTGTGAAATAATAAGATAAACAAATTCTCTTTTTATGTCTTTGTATTTTATATGCCGAATAAAACAAGCTACCACATGGATAATTCACATACGTAACAAATGACAAAACTTGTTTATTCCAGTTCATCACAGTTGTAGTTTTTCAACCAACAAATGCAGCATATATGGTAATATGGAAAACACACCTATTCAAAGCATGCAAACAAGAATAAATATTTAATATACGTTAACAAGGTGGCAGGACAGGTACTTGAAGATAAATTGGACATGTTTGAGGTAAAGCTGATTTTGACATATTTCATTCAATTTTACTGTCAAAAGTAGAATAATATAAGGTATATGTCACCTTTATTTTCATAGTTTGACTAGTACCACAAGTCTCCAACACTTAACATTCTATAGGATATCTGATTACAGAAAGAAGTCAGAAGTTTTACAATTGAGCAATTAATTCATAACTATGTCAGATACATGAATCTTTTAAAATGTAAATCCATATATTGCATTGGTGATAAACTTAATACACATTACATGTACAGACATAGTTACAAATGTCTCTTATACATTAAAACAAATTTCTAAAATCTGATGTCCCAAATATACTGACATAAATAATGTTATGAAAATTTACTGATTCAGAAGTATTATGTACAGCAGACTGGGTTTAGAGATGATCGCCATCCTTAAAAAAAAATTATTAAAATTCTTGTGCTATAATTTCTGTTTTTCAATTTTACATTGGTCGAAAGTCAGCTTTAATTTTGTTCCAAACAAGTTTAAAAAATGTCAGAAATGTGAGTAAATCCACATCTCATGAATGCCATTTTTGTCACAGATTAGAATGTTTCAATGATCCTCAGGTTTTTAGAATCATAAATGTTCCTGAAAGCCTATAAAACACATGACATACGAATTTATTTAACAGATCTGTGTGATACCATTTCAAACTTACAGTATACATTTCTGTATAAGGGGGTGCTCACTAGTTATTATGTACTTTTGAGAGGGTGATGTATGCAAGGTGAAGCTGCTTGCATTTAAAACATACACAGAGGAGAGATTGTTGGAATACCTCTATGCTACATTGATGTAATGTGGCTGACATGTCTTTGGATATTGTACTTGTGGAAATTGTACAGGATCTAAGCACACAGCTAACTAAAATGACTGCTCCTTTTTGCTCAAAAAATCAACCTGAATTAGTTTAAAGTACACTATTGTAGCAGTTATTAAAACTGGGAAAATGAATTTCACCAGACTAGACAATACCAGCTTCTGGAAGACAATTTATGAGTTACCAAATATATAAAATGTAAAAAACAGTTATTGGCTCTTTTCTTTCACAATTTACCTCTGAAGTTCAGGAAGCGAAATTGACCAAGTGGAGCTAGCACTTTTTTTAAAGGTGTACAACTAGAGTAAGGCCAAACTATATACTCTATAACCCATATTACACCCATCAATCATAAAACAAATGAAAGGGAAATAAATTTTCTTCAAAAAATACCTAAGATATACAAGGTCTTTTTTAAATAGTCAGTATAACCTGTGAGGAAATGCAGTGAAATTCTCTTTCTTTAAAATTCTAACCATGTGCAACACACTAACCTATAGAGCACCACCTAATATATGTTACTTTCACACTGAAACAAGTTCTGAAGCATCAAGTTTTTAACAAATTAAAAACAAAGAAATTATTTAACAAAATGTTTTGTAACATGGTTCACCAGTATGAACTCGTACTGTATAATATCAAGTCAAATACTTATAATCCTATAACTGATATCTCATTAAAATTGTTAAAAAAGTGCTTCAGTTTCATATGACATTCATATATGCATCAATTTGTAGTCTCACATGTGGATTTGTCTCATTATTACTAAAGCAAACAAAAAGGACATATAGTTCGTTAAATGCTTGTCTGTCAAAATTCACAAAAGTCCAAAGACACCTATATGTAGTCACAGAAAAAATATAGTCATGGCAAAATATGAATTGATTTAAAACAACATGTACTTGGATGACTTTATGCAATTTTTATAACACAACTGTACAAAATGCCCTTGTTAATTTGTATATGTACAGCATAAGCATACAAGCTACACTGAGCAAGACAGAAAGTTACAAGTCTTGGGCCTGCATGTCAAGCCACAATCAAAGCATTGCAGCAGAATAAATGACCTTGCCCTCAAGGACGATCAAACATGTCAAAGATTGGATTGTTCTAGCTACACTAGTATAAAACAGGAGTCTCTCATGATGAGACCAATGCTCTTCTAGCCAGAAAGAATTTCCAGAAATTCAGGACTGACCATTTCTTCTTTATAACTGCTGAGTAGTGAAACCATCTTGGATAACAAAAGTGATACATACTGGCTGTAAGATCAACACCATTTTCATTCAGGACAA
Source organism: Sinohyriopsis cumingii (assembly GCA_028554795.2). Classification (NCBI taxonomy): domain Eukaryota; kingdom Metazoa; phylum Mollusca; class Bivalvia; order Unionida; family Unionidae; genus Sinohyriopsis; species Sinohyriopsis cumingii. The sequence goes on from CM068824.1 coordinate 57,016,628, forward strand.
ACAAGACACTATAGGAAGGGTTTTGGTGAAAAAACCCCATTTCATACAACCATGCAGTCTGGAGAATTAGAGACAAGATTTTCAATGTATTCATTGTGGCAGCCATATCTGAGGTCAGATCAACATTATGTTCATTCAGGATGAACTTGATATCACAATTATTCTTCTGGTGAAAACCCCATGTAGATACGACATTGTACTTAGGAGTAGCAATAACGATTTTCAAGATAGCTAACTTTGTGGCCACAATGAATATCAAATTAGCACCATTTCACTTTTGTACCATTAAGACATGATATTTTCTGAAGAAAACCCAAAGATGATATGACCTTCCAACTAGGAGGAGTAGTTATATGATTTCAAGATGGCCACAGTGGCAGCCATACTGGATTTGTCAGATTGGAACAATTTCTTATTTATGGCCAACCAGACATGATGAGAAATCTTCCAGTGAAAAACCCATGCTAATGTAACTTTCCCTTCAGGAGGAACAGCAATGAGAGTTTCAAGATGGCTGCTGTGTTATCACCATGTTAGATGTCATACCCTCACCATTTTCATTTAGGACCAACCAGACATCAAAACAAGTCATGTAGTTAAAACCCTATGCTGATATAACCATCCATTCAGAAACAGCTCCAAAATTTTTTTCAAGATGTCACTGTGGTGAGCGGTGGTCATCAACTATGTATATAACGAGAAAGAGCTGATCAATTAGTTCATTCTTATTTCCCATATTCTTATTTTAATATTGGTCTCCAGATGTGTTTAATGCTGTTTTTAACATAATTTGAAAAATCTGTTTGCCTTATTCATTGGCATTACAAAGTGATCTTTGACTCTGGACTAGAATATTATTCTGGGGCTAGTATGAACTTATTCAAAGGAGTTATGGGCAATGCTGTTGTGATACATCAAGACTGTTTGTTGGTTTTGGTTCTTTCTGTTACTTAGTTTATGACCAGAGAGTCAACGGGAATCATAAAAATCTTCTGGTGAAAACAACATGTTGATATAACTTTCTGTTCAGGAGGAGTAGCAATAATAAGATTTTCAATATGGCTACCATGGTGGTCATATTGGCTGTCAGACTGGCACCATCTGTATTTAGAACCAACTAGACATTGTAAGAAGTCTTTTAGTGGAAACCACATGCATATAACCATCCACTCAGGAGTAGCAATAACAATTGGCAAGATGATCCATGGTACTCTTTAAATGTGTTGGGGAATTTTCTTCTTTCTGGTTCATCTCGGTATCTTCAACAGAAACTTCAAAACACAGCTGCTGAAATGATCCTTTGGGTACCAAGAACTGAGCACACCTCCCCCTGCTATGTACCCTCTACTTGATACCTGTTTGCTCCAGAATCAAACACAAAATATGTTCTCTATGCTACATTTCAATGACTGTCTCCAGTCCAAAATACCTATCTGACCTCAATCACATGTACACCTCTTCTTGGTACTTATGCGTATCTTCCCACACCTGTATTATCATTATTTCCATTATCAAAACGAAGTCCTAATGACAATGTTCTTTGTGTGTCTGGGTCCAGCTACTTGAAATGAACTTCCTGCTGAACAACACTGTGACCTCATTAAAGACGGCTCTTAAAACTCACCCCATTTCAACTGCAAAACAGGCTTAATACTCTGCAATGTTTCCTTGGCTTAGTTCTTTCCAGCATGCTTTTGTTTGTAATTTCATCAGGTTTGTTTCCGTAATCCGATTGATATATATATATATATATATATATATATATATATATATATATATATATATATATATATATATATATATATCCTAACATGTTAATTCATATTGTACAGCGCTCTGGGTTTCTTCAGATTAAGCACTTTACTAAGTCCTCATCATTATTATTTTTAGAAACACATACTATTCTTAGCAACACACAGTAGATTTCATGCCACAGACTTTGAGGACTGAAATTACTACAAAAAAAAGGATATGTTAGTGATATTTTAATTCATGTAAATTTGTTGACAAGGACGTCTTCTGTGAAGCATCATAGTTCAAAGAGTTTAAAAATTCAAATCAACTAAATCCAAACAAGATTGCCATGGCCTGCATGTCAAACTTGCCACTGAACTTTGGATAAATTGGAGTATTGGTAAATTGATGTCAAGATGTATTAACATACTAAGTAACATGAAAGTCCAAATGTACTTGAGAAACTTAGTACACAAAAAACTTTAACACCCAGGTCAATGTTGGATATGAATGGATGGACATGCAAGCAAAGCCACTGCAATGTACCACCAAATGCAGAGTCAACAAAAATCCATACCCCACACATAAAAGTTAATTAACAATATGTCCCAATATAATAATGGAAGTAAATATGTACAAATCATATTACAATATGTGGAATTGAAATAACTGAACCAATATTCACAAAATGAAAAACAAATGCAATGATACAAGCATGAAAATATCAATTTTTTTTAATACACTGATTTAAATAGGCATATTGTAACATGAAATATGTGGGTGAATGTATCAAGTTTGATCATGCAAATGTCATTTATGCCAATAAGTACTTTCAAAAATTTAAAATGTTACTGGTCAATACAATGAAACATTTATGATTCTTGAGTGACCTTGTTTTGGGAAGTAAAGCTTGTAAATTTCATACTATCATATTCTGAACTAGTTTCCTTCTGATAGGACTTGCTTCTGGATATCATGTTTTACCCAAAAACTTCTAATTTGAGTTCTTCTATGTCAAGAAATTAAATAAAAGTTCACATATACTACCCAACCATAGCCCTTTTTGTTCCACATTGCACACATCCTGATCCTGAGCAAAACTGTCATAAATACAAAACCTTTCTAAAAAAACCATAGTGCACTCAAAATTTAGTAACAGTGATAAAAAAATGTAGCATGAATTACAAGTAGTGATTTTATCCTTTTATGGAAAAACAAAATTTTAAATAACATTCATATATCTGACTGGATCAAGTTTATCAAAGTGTCCTTTAACTGCAAATAGAAACAAAGAAAGCAAAAGTTGTTCACTATTCCCTCTCTTATCAGCGTCTAACAACTTTACAAATCATTCTGCTAACAGTTTCTAATGTTAACCCCAGTTCATATAATCATGCTAACAGTTTATAATGTTAACTTCAGTTCATACAATCATGCTAACAGTTTATAATGTTAACCCCAGTTCATATAATCAAGCTAACAGTTTATAATGTTAACTCCAGTTCATATAATCATGCTAACAGTTTATAATGTTAACCCCAGTTCATATAATCAAGCTAACAGTTTATAATGTTAACTCCAGTTCATATAATCATGCTAACAGTTTATAATGTTAACTCCAGTTCATATAATCATGCTAACAGTTTATAACCCCAGCTCATACAATCATGCTAACAGTTTATAATGTTAACTCCAGTTCATATAATCATGCTAACAGTTTATAACCCCAGCTCATACAATCATGCTAACAGTTTATAATGTTAACTCCAGTTCATATAATCATGCTAACAGTTTATAACGTTAACTCCAGTTCATATAATCATGCTAACAGTTTATAATGTTAACTCCAGTTCATATAATCATGCTAACAGTTTATAATGTTAACCCCAGCTCATACAATCATGCTAACAGTTTATAATGTTAACTCCAGTTCATATAATCATGCTAACAGTTTATAACGTTAACTCCAGTTCATATAATCATGCTAACAGTTTATAATGTTAACTCGAGTTCATATAATCATACTAACAGTTTATAACGTTAACTTCAGTTCATATAATCATGCTAACAGTTTCTGTTAACCCCAGTTTATATGATCAAGCTAACAGTTTATAATGTTACCCCCCCACCCTCATACAGTCATGCTAACACTTTCTAACACAATCTGAGAGAAGAATGAACCTGCTGCCTCTCAGTTAAAGTGAAACTTTTTTCTTCTGAAACTCAACTGTTACGATCTGACAATTTCCTATAAATCAATTATTAAAATATAATGAAAATAATAAGAATCCCAAAAGACTAAGGTGTGTATTGAAGAAAATGTATTGGTGAAATTCTGTATGCACCCTAAAGCATTTATGCCTGTCTGATCATGGTCTACATTGTTAACTAAAAAATTTGAATAAACAGCAAAGACTCACATCTGCCAGGACATGAAGTTACTGTAAATATAAGTCTACACTGTTTGTATGTTACATATATATTGGTTATTAAATTTGTACTAAAAATTTCCTTGTGGAGAAATTTGTTTTGGCAGAAGCCAATATGCTTGCAAGTCAGCTCAATTAAACAATGAATCCTCCAAAAAAATTTGCAGAGCAAAATTCAATAACCTATTATATACTTGAAATGAACAAATGAAAACACTATTCTGTACACCATCACAAAAATATAAACTTAAACATAATGTTATGACTTTCCAATAAAATGTGTCTTCTTCAAGTAACAGAATTTAAAATCCATGCCCATTATACATTCTCAAGAAAAGAAGGAATCTCATTCATTCTTATCATTTTTAATTGCTTAAAAGACGAGTCCAACTGCTAACTGCACATACCCAGATTTGCCATTACTTCTTTGTGATGTCATGTAACAGTGGTGATGTAAATGAAGTAACGATGTTGCACTGCTGATAAAATTTTCATGAGGATGAAACGATGCTACAAATTGTTCTCATCTTCCTGATGAAGTATTTACATTTCTGTATGCAATTATGCATTACAAATATCTAACCATTTTCATTTGCATTCAAATAGGATCTCTGAATTTTAATATATATAAAAATATGACTGTACAGTGTTTGTAATACATGTCTGTACTTTCAAATGGCACCCATTCCAATGTTTGCAATTTCATTTCCATGTCAGTGATATTGAAAAGCAACATAACATCCATATTGATCACTATACCACTGACATTGTCAACACACTGAACTTTCTAAAAATCCAAAACGCCAGTTTTCACTATCCTGCCTGGATGTCATGTTTTCTGTAAACAAAAGCAATCCTACATCACATGGTTGGCAATGACATGTGCAAATGTTTGACACGTTCAATACAGAAAAATAATGAATAGTAACAATTATGCAAAATTAATGGGAATACATTTAAAGAATATAATAAAAGCTAATACTTCAAAACTGTTACTTCAAACCCAGTGTTGTGTTGAGTGTCAAATGATGAAAAATGAAAAATGTCGCTTGATGAATAATATGAATATTTTTGTTTTCACATTTAAAAACAACTCAACTGGTCAGTTGGAAAAGATATATTCTACCCCCCCATTTTTCATACGTATCTGGAAGGGGTGAAACGATTAAGTGACATATCAGTGTATCAATACTTTTTTTAATATCAATTTATGTATATATACAATGGGTGAAGAATCAATACAAAAAGTATACTTGCACCCTACAAGTAACTTTAACCTTCAGCAGTTGTGAATAATCATCAGTCTTTAGCCTATTTATTCTTTAAATTGAGAATTCATTGAAGACAGCTGCGGCTGGCATATGCACTTATTTCTGTCAGCACAAAGAGAAAAAAACCTCTTGAAACATCACTCTCCTACAAATAAACACATGGTGACTAACTCAAGGGATTCAATATCTGCAACCCCCCCCCCCCCGCTTTGCAGATTCCATGCTAATTATTTTATCCAGAGACCATGTCCAGCCACTGACAAAATATATAAATGAAAAGAAGACATTCCAGATTTGTTCTCATTTTTAACTTAAGTACTTTACCAATTATTTAATAACCACTTTAATGCAATATTTATCTTTTGCTTTGCATCTGGTCTACTTGGATAGAATTTCATGGCTGCACTTTCGGTGTGTCCTGCAGTAACATTTGTTACATTCAGTTCGGACTAAATGTTACTGTTTATTCCAATCCAGAATAAAACACTAACCACCAACCAGAACTCACTGTAACTTGTTTACTGTGTGACAAACCAGAAGTATTTGCATCCATAATCAATCTAAACACATACAAAGCAACAGAGAAACTTCATGCTGAATTAGCTATTATATTATCCATAAATACTTAAATAGTAAAAGAGGGAACAGATTTGGAATATATCCTTTAATGCTGAAATATGTAATCAGCAACTGAACATACTGAAGAAACAAAAAATTACCACAGAATCACCAAAGGGGGCAGATTCCAAAGTGTACAACTTATAGCAGGCTTGTTAATTTTTCCTTTATTACTGACAGAAATGACTGACTGTGGCCACAACAAATGTTTTGCATCTGCAGGAAGTAGAATTTAAAAAATTTGTTTGATGGATGTCTCTGCTCGCCAACTCAGACTTTCTTTGCACAAGAAAATTCCTCTATTTTTTTTTAAGATAACACCATCATGCCTTCCAAATATAAGTGAAGACAGGAAATTAGTAATAAGGTACTTTAAAGCATTCATGTAGTGCAAAACGAAGGATGTGATCACTGATATCAATCAAATGAAGCAGCCTGATAAAGCTAAATAGGTTAATTAAAATCACTGACAACAAACAGGTAATCTGTTTTAAAGTGTGATGATAAGTCTATGTTTGTTATCTGTATACTGGAAATACAACCAACAGGTCAATACATATAAAATGACACCACCCTACCAAGGACAGACCTTCCATGATGAAAAGATCATCAAGTTGGTACATGTATTGATAATGTATTTTAAAGTAGGGTGTGTATTGTGAATTGCATCATTACGAAGCAGAGGTGTAACATTTCACCCTTAGGTATCTGGCATAATAAAAGGATTAGGGGTGAAGTGGAAGCAAAGTGGCTCTGTGTACACTTCTAGAGTCTTCCTACCCTCTACTCCACCTCCAATCTCACCTCTTATGGCATAAATCCCTACATTTCACCATCTACACTTACCGTAAGTGACCTGGCTGCATTATCTAATTATTTTCCTTGGAAAAGACATTGTCAGTATCTTCCAAATATACACTGTTAAATCATCATTAAATATACACTCTCTTTATAATTATGAAAAATAATTGGCATCCTTATGATTTCTAGCTGGTTCTAAATTTTTAAGCCAACTCTGTGTCAACAAGGTGCTTAAAATATTTACAAGAAAAGCATCACAATGAGTAAAGTGTCATGCATAATACTGTTGCTTATGAATGAAATTAAATCCAGACTGGTCGCAACATTCATAAAATCCCCTTTTTCTGTTGTGGTTGGAAAAAATTTCAGGGTTGGTAGGCAATAAGCAGGTTTGGTTGGGAGACTGGACACAAAGCTATTTTTCTTTTGGACCTAATATAATGAACAGTAGGTGCTGAAGTTGAATTGTTTTGTGAATAAACTTATTAAATTAAACCTACTGTCAATGTAGACTGGAAAATTATGATTATGACATCCTTCAAACATCAAAATATATTACTACAAGGTTCAGATAACAATACATATACATGTACATAAACTGTCCAACAGTTACACTATTAACAGTTTCTAAGTTAAGATTTCTAACATTATTGTGTTGTTTAGGTAACCATAAGCATACTGTGCCTTGCAGTCTCAAGGCACAGTGAGAGGGTGCAGAATAAGAGGCAGACAGAAAAACAGGTGGGAAGACAACATTAAAGAGTGGACAGGCATGGGGTTTGGAGATTCCCAAACGGCAGTAGAGAACAGGAAAGAAAATAGAGAATTGGTTGTGAAGTCATCTGTGGTGCCCCAACGACCTCATGGGTTATGGGATTGATTATGATGATAATGATGATGATGATGATACCCATAACTCTTCTTTATATGACACACATAATAACACCATACAAATAACATCATGGTGTAATATTAGGTAAAGGCATAACAATAGAGGCATCCAAATATATTTAAATGTCAATTCACTACACTAATCTGCATTGTGTCAAACATAAAATTGGAATTTTGAACCATGTGATAAAAAGAACCTTACATCTGTGCTCATTCCAACTGAAATTTATGACAGTGGTCAAATATTTTAAATCTTATGTACAAAAAAGTGCAGTGTAAAAAAAATCTTTTGGGCAATGAGACACTGTCGTAAAAAAAAATGTTATACAAAGGAATTTCCAACATAATAATATTGTTGCATCATGCTTCGAATCTTATTAGACTCTCTTAATAAACTGAATTTGAAAAGAGCACTCACCTTCTATACACAATACAACAATTATGAGATGTCAGATCATTTAAGGTTTAAAATGCATTTTGAAAATGTAAAAAATGATGGTCATGGCACAGGATGACAATGAAAGGATGAAGATGAAATCTGATACATCAAAGCTGAATACAAACTGTGATGGTGACCTCTCATTAAACATGAGATCCAAGCTGACCTGGTATCACTCACATGACTTAAATAACTTAACACTTGACCCATAAGCAAGGTTATGAAATACTGTAAGAACACAATTATGAGTGAACTATCTTCCCAGCATTACATCATGTCAAATTTTATCTATCTGACTATAGTCTGAGAAAAAAAATATTTCCAAATATAGACATAATTAATTTTGAGTCGCTTGCTCCTAACTGAACTCCTCCAAGATTAATATGATATATGATACAAATACCCTAAATAAACAATAAAAAGAACAAATCTATGATGATAACAATCCTGTATGAGCAAAATCTAATATCTCTTATACTCAACACTGAAGGGAGATGACACAGCCAAGAACACCAGGCTAATTGGTCATATGAGTAAGATCTCTTCCTTACAAAACAGTACATAAAGCTGCACCATCAATTTCTTTCAAATGAGATCTCTGTAGGTTTTTGAAATGTTATCACTCTACATGTGAACCAAACACATGACCAGCTATCCCATGCTTAATGCAATTAGCAAGCAGTGTCAACATTTTCTGTGTTCAGAGTCCATGAAAGTGCAAAGATGCTAACAAAATGGACAAGCAATGGAATCACTCCTTTGTTTAAGCCTGCCTCATATATGAACCAGCTTCAACGACTTCACATTTCATAACCCCTCATCATTCAAGCCAATACATACTGATTGGATAATTTGGGCAAAAACAAAAAATGTGTTAAAAAAATCAAACTTAATTATCCAAGGCTTTGAGGAAACAGAACTGTGTTATTTCAACAATTTCAGGATTATTATACCGATAAACATTTGTATATACTAGCTGACTTGTGTGATATGATAATGATTCTGTGGTTCTGCCCAAAAATCACTGGTCTGATCTTCAATAATCTATGGTAATTAGAGCATATACAAAGTGTTTCATTAGTAAGTATGGTTCAAATGATAGTTTCAGCATTTTACAGTCACGTTCATTGTGATTAAGAATGAATGGATAAAATGAGATTTCAATTTTTCTATATCAATTTCTCTTGAATGAAGAATCACTTGAATAGGTATGAAATCTAATTTTCATTTACAGTATCATTTTTTACTTTCTTTCATTTATACAGATCTCATTCATAATAAAACTAAATGGTTTTCTTGATTATATAAGCCTATTGAAATTTTTTTTATCAAATCTGGTCAGATATTGAATCACAGTGTTTCCCAAATTTACCCTCATTTGCACTTTAGAGACCCACTAATTTTTAATCTGACCCTCAGTTTTGATACCAAAGTTTGTTTTTTACTCAGCCTGACCCCCAGGTTTGACAGCAAAGAGATTTTTGACTCTCAGTCTTGTATCCCTATGGGATACACTGAAGTATTGACACACTAATATTAGTGGACCACACTCAAAACTGTATTCATCAAAGATCCTAAGGATTTAGTCCATTTACCAAGTTTGATCGAAATCACTTGACAAAGTTTTTTGAGTGATAACAAGCTCAGCATACTTGATGCAAGGTCACCTCAAATACGTGTGGATCTCGCACAATACTGAGCTCTTGTGAGATCTTACATAAGCCTATAGCAAGTTTTATATCTGGATCAGAAATATGTTTCTCAGATTGGTAATAAGCACAAACAATAGCTGCAAGATCACCTCATTATTAAGCACTGACACTACAGTATTTGCACTATAAAATGAACACAGGTAATTACTAAGAATAAAAATAATTAAGTCTTCATTTTTTTAAAATTTCTTCTGTGTTTTTTTTATTCTCTGTGTAAAATGAAGGTTTCCACAATTTGTTTTCAGTGAATAAAAAGACTCCACTGCATAAATAAGTAGTAGGAAAGATAAAACATATTCTTCCTTTTACTACTTATATATCTTACAAAAATACCAATACTGTTCGAAATGTCACCTATAGGACAATATATAATCTCGCTCTGCAGATAAAGTTTGGCCAATGTAGCATTCAGTGGGTGTTAAGTTTCAGATTGAGCACAGCCAGGATATTCAATGTCCTGAAAAATGACATCATCCTATATTATTGAGCAGAGTTATACATCTAGGTTTCTTAGTTTTACTAATATATCTGCAAAATGACTTGTTAAAAAGAAATACAATCTGGTAATTAGGTAGAGAAATTAATTTTTTTCTTGTAAATGTGATGATGGAGTGATTATGGCAGGAGGTGATTTAATACAGAAGAATCCTATTCTTCACAGGTTTGCGGCAAATTGGACACTCATCCATTCGATCTCCACACATCTGGCATGTACCATGTCCACACATGAAGATCATGTTCCTCAGTCGGTCCATACACACCGGGCAACAGGTCTGAAAGTATGAACACCTCTTATATATATATATATATATATATATATATATATATATATATATATATATATATATATATATATATATATATATATATATCTATATCTATCTGATATCACTGAAGAACAATTACATCATACAATGAATTTCCAAATTAATAACACTATTGCAAGCATTTACGCAATCATATGTCTATTAATATTAATTTCTTTTTTAGTGTGAAATAAATTGCTCATTTTGAAATGGACAAAATATCATACAATCATTGTTATGTCTAAAGGAATGTTTTTGTATGTCATGGGTCATTCATCTATCACTCCATACAGTAAGGTAGTGCTGGTTTTAATGGCACTTTTACCACATTATTGGCTATACCATGTTGAGGAAATGGGAGCTAAGTGACTTTCCCCAAGGACACACTAAGGCAGCCATTCCAGCTGGTCTTGGCGAGTATTGGACATGCAACCCTTGAACTAGGAGTCTGAGGCTCCACCGACTGAGCTACAATCCCATGATACCATGTGATCATTTGGTACTTTTGAGATCACATTTTAATTTTCACCACTGTCACAAAATTCAAATGTTATCTCCAAATCTGAATGATAAAAGTTTCTTAAATGTGACACAGTGATATTACAAAGAATTTCTTGTTGATATAAATTTTGTTGTTGGTACCTCTATGTATCAGAACATCAAGCAAAAAGACTTGCGTATTATCTAATAAGGCTCCAAATTGTACATGGTAATTTCCTGCACTAAAGAACTAAAAGGCATTTAGTACCTTCCTCACAAGTGTACAAGCAAGCAATGGGGAAAACTGCAAGAAGGAACCAGGTGACATCAAGAAAGCTAATAAATATTTACTGATATATGGAACCACATGACACTAAGCGTCTTTTCTGCTTAAACAGTGACTTGGACAGTTTGTTATGATACTGTACTACATTAATTGGCATTTGGCCCCAAAACATGGGAGATGCAAGATGTGTGTAAGGGAATGGAAGAAGACATGAAATTTTCACTGGATGTAATCAGTGCTAAGTATATTTATGTGTTTATAATTACTGTTTGAGAGGTACCACTCTCAACAATGTAATCTGAGTGGATTTCATATCTGAAAAGGTTAGCATTAAGACTGGTTAGCCTAGTGCCAGGATAATGTGACTGGGTGGGGCATCATGCTACATGTCTGTGGCATGATGTCCCAGTGATAGACATCACTATAAACTGCCACACTGCAGACACTGTAGCAATATAAATGAAAAACTGTTAAAGCTATGTTAAAAATCCCAAACACACGCATTCATATTTTATATGTCCAAATGTAAATATTGCATTTATTTTGTGGGATTCAAAACAGTTTACATCACCGTATGATGAGAAGTTAGAGTATGTCATGGTGGAAATCTGTAAACAGCAAAAACTATACAAAGGTAAACTGCTTCTTATTTCAATAAAATCTACCCATAATTAATGAAATAATGAAAATAAATATAATCATGTTTTAACTCTTAGTTTCTAAAGTCAGCCATGATGATGCTAGTATTCAGTTTTATGGCAATCCTCCAAGTAGTTTATGACGAGTAGTGATAAGAAACTTGTGCTAATGGATGAGTGAAAACGGGCAAAAGACCATCCCATAAATTCTACTTTTCTATCACCAGCAAACTGAATAAGATACAGTATCAGCAGAAAATGACTGGTTGACAAACTTTACTCTATTCAGTGGTGAATCCTGCCATTCTACAAAACCAATATTTACCTCAAATAATGGAAGAAGGATGAAACACTTCTAATTTCTTCACTGAAAGACATACCACAGCACTCCCTTGCTATAATAAGCCCTAATATAACCAATTTGCTAATATCAGAAACACCTAATATGAAAACCAAAAACACAAGAATATTGACAGGAACACATCACATTACTATGTATCTCATCTTATTATATATACAAACTTCAATGTTTGGTGTCATACCTAGTATTCTGATTCACCATTTATAATACTACATTTTATTTGAATTTTCACCATCCACTTTGAGACACTCTTTATGCATACTTAGGTTACTTTTACAAGGAATGGATCACCTACCTGATCTTTGATATCCTGCAGCTGTTGCTGAAGCTTTTGTAAGTCCTTGGTCACATCCTTGGCTCCATTATTCATAATACCAGCAGGCTGGGGTGCAGGAGGGGCTACAACAGACACAAATTATATAGAATCAGTCAAATACTATCAACTTTAGAAAATTAAAAAGTCCTTAAGACATGTCAGCATTGTAAAAAAGAATAGTTGTGAATATTCTTTTGCTGCAATGAATATATTATTAACAGTTATTTGTAAGAAATACAATACCATGTTTATGGCATGTTTTCAGATGGGCAAAACTACTTTTTGCCGTATGAAGGCATATTAAATTATGTTAATTTGTGCCTGAAAATGCAGCCATATCTGTATTAAAACCATGATTTTATGTGTATTTTCTGAAAAGAACTGCCATATTTGTAATCATACAGTCCACTTTTTAATCCTTTGGTAATAAGTGATCATTAAAATTCTACATACAACAGGGATCACATATTTTAAAATTTTTGAAGTAAGCCATGCATTGATACATACATGTAAAGGAGAACTGGCAGCTTAACAATGTAAACAGTTAAATTTACCAATCTCACTGTATCCTAAAAGTAATTCTATTATAAAATATGCACAAAAATGCAAAAATGTCCAAAATGTTCTCTGCTGAGTTCCTTCAAATTTGAGTATTTAATTTCTTCCTAAAAAGTATGCACCAAATTAAGAAACAAAAAATAGCATATTTTTCAAAATATTCATGATGGATATGGTTCAGATAGGACAGAATAAAATTCCAAAATTGGACATTCTGTATTTCTAATAAGAGTTTTGTATTTAAGCTAATATGAATAAATAAAATTAAACCCGTTCATAGGTACCTGACTTTGTATAGTAATTGATACAATAATATCAACAGGTGTGAAACTGCCTCAGGGATTCACTGTGAACATATGTAGTACATTATGACCCCAAAACCAGCCTTGACCAAGTCTGGAAGTAACCATTGGATTTCATGGGTAAACAGTGATCTTGAACAAACAGTCTAAAAGACAGCAGCAAGAATAAGCCTTATGTGATTTGAAACATACATGTATGTTGATACTATGACTTTACATGAATGCACATCAAACTAGAGAGTAACATGTTTGAATCCACCCCATTTGTTTTAGCTCAAATGGTTCTTTTTCAGTCAGTGTCCAACTACACTCTTACTAAATATAACAACCTAGAATTACATGAAAAGTGATAGGCATATATCTGTGCGATTTAAAAATGATGTAATCTGCATTTTAATTTCATTTTAAGGAAATAAATATGACTGAGTCTGAATTTCAGCATAGGGTATAACCATGTAATGACTTCATAACTTTCACGAAAGACAATGTGGGGACCTATTTATATTTTTAAGTTAACTTTCAACATATGAGTCTAGTCATATAATAACTTTTAACTTCCATGAAAGACAATGTGGGGACCTATTTATATTTATGGAGTTAACATTAAACACTAAGTATAGTCATATAATGACATCACAACTTTCACGAAAGACAATGTGGTTACCATTTACATTTATGGAGTTAACTTTCAACATATGGGTACAGTCATAAAAGGACTTCACAACTTCATTAAAGAAACTATGTGGGAACCTATTTATATTTATGGAGTCGACCTTCCTTGTAAAGATGAAGGAGTGGAGGTGGTGGGGGGAAGCTGAGGGTAAACCTGCACATGCAAGATATAATGATCAAAACTGTTCCTGACTAATATCTCAAAACTGTCAATGAATTTTCCAGACCACTGCAGTATATTCATACAAAAAACATCTTATACAATTTATACTAGATGTCTGAGCTGCAACATTTTCTTTTCAGACCAAAAAGACCTTGGAATGAAAGTAGGCATAAAGTTTTACGGAAATCCTCCAATTAGCTTAGAAGTAGTAGTGATAACAAACTTAGATAGATGGACATTAGACGATTTACAATGGGCAACAGGTCATCTCATAAGCTCTTCTGGTCTATAACCTTTAGGACTGAAAATGTTATTATTACATGATATCTTTAGGTCAATGTCACATAAGCTGATGAATAATTTAGATATAAATGTATGAGACATGTCTAGTCTTATTTTGTATAATATAATGTGCAACCAAAAATAATCTATTTGTACAACTTGATACACCTACTCAGGCATCATTATAGCAAAACAACTCTGTCTTGCATTGACTTTCTGCTCCTTTATTTAATAATGTGATGACAAGGATAACAAGTGTTCTGTGGAGTCCAGTGACTCGCATTCATCTCTGGAATGATATATCCACCATCTCTATCCAACTTATTTTTAAAACAAAACTTTAAGACTACTGACAATACCATATTAAGTGGCAGAAATGTGATGCTTATGTCTTGCCAAGATTAAGTTGGTGATTTTGGATTGTTTCTGGTGTTTAACAGCTAAGGAACACTAATAGTTTTTTAGTGCCTAGGAAATCAGAAATGTCTTGAACAAGTACACATCATGTTGCCAATCTGGGCTGACTTGTCTTTAAGATCTGAACCTGCACCCTTTCTATCACCAGTCCAACAGTCTAACCACTAAACCGCCAAGGGTAATTTTTATAAAACAATTATCTTACACTGTTTGCAAAGTTAAAACATTTGCTAGAATCTGACTGTAAAGGATTGGGTAGCACATTTTCTGGTGTGTTCTAACATACATTTAAACATTGAAAATCTTGTACGATTCCAACCGTATATTCTTGTGAGAAAGTTAGATTCAACTGCAAATGATATACACACCGATCTGACATGATACACTAGCAGATCTGGGACTATGATGTTTGTTCCACACTTAGAGTACCACGATCAGAGCACGCCTCCCAGCTGCTCTGTACCCTACACTGACTATCCATTCGATCCAGAATCAAACACTAAATTTGTTCTCTGCACTACGTTTCACTGACGGACTCTAGTCCAACATACCTGTCTGACCTCACCCATGTAAGATACTTACACTCCTCTTCTGACAATTGTATACTCATTATTCCCACTATGAAAACAAAGTCATATGGACAGCGTTCTTTCGCATACCAGGGCCCAGCAACGTGGAATGAATTGCCCACTGAACTTAGACACAATGACACAGTGATCCCATTCAAGAGTGCTCTCAAAACTCACTTATTTCGACTGCAAGAACAAACTTACAACCTAATAAAGTTTCCTACCTTAAATATTCTCAGCATGTTTTTTATGTTTTCTAATTTCATGGTGTTTGTTTTTGTAATCATATCATTGTATATGTTTTTTTATCTTATAGGTGTTGTCTAATGTTGTAAAGCGCTTAGAGCTTCTAAGATTAGGTGCTATACAATAGTCCTCATTATTATTATTATTAATAGTTCTAACAAACTGCAATTGACCCAGGTCTGCCAGTATTTATGTGACAGCATGTTGGGGTAGATGCTGTCTGCCAGTATTTATGTGACAGCAGGTTGGGGTAGATGCTGTCTGCCAGTATTTATGTGACAGCAGGTTGGGGTATATGCTGTCTGCCAGTATTTATGTGACAGCATGTTGGGGTAGATGCTGTCTGCCAGTGTATTATATGACAGCAGGTTTGGGTATATGATGTATGCCAGTGTATTATGTGACAGCAGGTTGGGGTATATGCTGTCTGCCAGTGTATTATGCGACATCTGGATAGGGTATATGCTGTCTGCCAGTGTTTATGTGACAGCATGTTGGGGTATATGCTGTCTGCCAGTGTTTCTGCAACAGCAGGTTGGGGTAGATGCTGTCTGCCAGTGTATTATATGACAGCAGGTTCGGGTATATGATGTATGCCAGAGTATTATGTGACAGCAGGTTGGGGTATATGCTGTCTGCCAGTGTATTATGTGACATCTGGTTGGGGTATATGCTGTCTGCCAGTGTTTATGTGACAGCAGGTTGGGGTATATGCTGTCTGCCAGTGTTTCTGCAACAGCAGGTTGGGGTATATGCTGTCTGCCAGTGTTTATATGACATCACGTTGGGGTAGATGCTGTCTGTCAGTGTATTATGTGACAGCAGGTAGGGGTATATGCTGTCTGCCAGTGTTCATGCAACAGCAGATTGTGGTAGATGCTGTCTGCCGGTGTTTATGTGACAGCAGGTTGGGGTATATGCTGTCTGCCAGTGATTATGTGACAGCAGGTTGGGGTATATGATGTCTGCCAGTGTTTATGTGACAGCAGGTTGGGGTAGATGCTGTCTGCCAGTGTTTCTGCAACAGCAGGTTGGGATATATGCTGTCTGCCAGTGTTTATGTGACAGCAGGTTGGGGCATATGCTGTCTGCCAGTGTTTTTGCAACAGCAGGTTGGGGTATATGCTGTCTGCCAGTGTTTATGTGACAGCAGGTTGGGGTATATGCTATCTACCAGTGTTTATATGACAGAAGGTTGGGGTATATGCTGTCTGCTAGAGTTTATGTGACAGTAGGTTGGGGCATATGCTGTCTGCCAGTGTTTCTGCAACAGCAGGTTGGGATATATGCTGTCTGCCAGTGTTTATGTGACAGCAGGTTGGGGCATATGCTGTCTGCCAGTGTTTTTGCAACAGCAGGTTGGGGTATATGCTGTCTGCCAGTGTTTATGTGACAGCAGGTTGGGGTATATGCTATCTACCAGTGTTTATATGACAGAAGGTTGGGGTATATGCTGTCTGCTAGAGTTTATGTGACAGTAGGTTGGGGTATATGCTGTCTGCCAGTGTTTATGTGACAGCACATTGGGGTATATGCTGTCTGCCAGCATTTATGTGACAGCAGGTTGGGATATATGATGTCTGCCAGTGTTTATGTGACAGCAGGTTGGAATATATGCTGTCTGCCGGTGTTTATGTGACAGCAGGTTGGGGTATATGCTGTCTGCCAGTTTATGTGACAGCAGGTTGGGGTATATGCTGTCTGCCAGTGTTTATGTGACAGCAGGTTGGGGTATATGCTGTCTGCCAGTGTTTATGTGACAGCAGGTTGGGATATATGCTGTCTGCCAGTGTTTTTGTGACAACAGGTTGGGGTATATGCTATCTACCAGTGTTTATATGACAGAAGGTTGGGGTATATGCTGTCTGCTAGTGTTTATGCAATAGTAGGTTGGGGTATATGCTGTCTGCCAGTGTTTATATGACAGCACATTGGGGTATATGCTGTCTGCCAGTGTTTATGTGACAGCAGGTTGGGGTATATGCTGTCTGCCAGTGTTTATGTGACAGCAGGTTGGAATATATGCTGTCTGCCGGTGTTTATGTGACAGCAGGTTGGGGTATATGCTGTCTGCCAGTGTTTATGTGACAGCACATTGGGGTATATGCTGTCTGCCAGTATTTATGTGACAGCAGGTTGGGGTATATGCTGTCTGCCAGTGTTTATGTGACAGCAGGTTGGGATATATGCTGTCTGCAAGTGTTTATGTGACAGCAGGTTGGGGTATATGCTATCTAACAGTGTTTATATGACAGAAGGTTGGGGTATATGCTGTCTGCTAGTGTTTATGTGACAGTAGGTTGGGGTATATGCTGTCTGCCAGTGTTTATGTGACAGCACATTGGAGTATATGCTGTCTGCCAGTGTTTATGTGACAGCAGGTTGGGATATATGCTGTCTACCAGTGTTTATGTGACAGCAGGTTGGGGTATATGCTGTCTGCCAGTTTATGTGACAGCAGGTTGGGGTATATGCTGTCTGCCAGTGTTTATGTGACAGCAGGTTGGGGTATATGCTGTCTGCCAGTGTTTATGTGACAGCAGGTTGGGATATATGCTGTCTGCCAGTGTTTTTGTGACAACAGGTTGGGGTATATGCTATCTACCAGTGTTTATATGACAGAAGGTTGGGGTATATGCTGTCTGCTAGTGTTTATGCAATAGTAGGTTGGGGTATATGCTGTCTGCCAGTGTTTATATGACAGCACATTGGGGTATATGCTGTCTGCCAGTGTTTATGTGACAGCAGGTTGGGGTATATGCTGTCTGCCAGTGTTTATGTGACAGCAGGTTGGAATATATGCTGTCTGCCGGTGTTTATGTGACAGCAGGTTGGGGTATATGCTGTCTGCCAGTGTTTATGTGACAGCACATTGGGGTATATGCTGTCTGCCAGTATTTATGTGACAGCAGGTTGGGGTATATGCTGTCTGCCAGTGTTTATGTGACAGCAGGTTGGGATATATGCTGTCTGCAAGTGTTTATGTGACAGCAGGTTGGGGTATATGCTATCTAACAGTGTTTATATGACAGAAGGTTGGGGTATATGCTGTCTGCTAGTGTTTATGTGACAGTAGGTTGGGGTATATGCTGTCTGCCAGTGTTTATGTGACAGCACATTGGAGTATATGCTGTCTGCCAGTGTTTATGTGACAGCAGGTTGGGATATATGCTGTCTACCAGTGTTTATGTGACAGCAGGTTGGGGTATATGCTGTCTGCCAGTGTTTATGTGACAGCAGGTTGGGATATATGATGTCTGCCAGTGTTTATGTGACAGCAGGTTGGGGTATATGCTGTCTGCCAGTGTTTATGTGACAGCAGGTTGGGGTATATGCTGTCTGCCAGTGTTTATGTGACAGCAGGTTGGAATATATGCTGTCTGCCAGTGTTTATGTGACAGTAGGTTGGGGTATATGCTGTCTGCCAGTGTTTATGTGACAGCAGGTTGGGATATATGCTGTCTGCAAGTGTTTATGTGACAGCAGGTTGGGGTATATGCTATCTAACAGTGTTTATATGACAGAAGGTTGGGGTATATGCTGTCTGCTAGTGTTTATGTGACAGTAGGTTGGGGTATATGCTGTCTGCCAGTGTTTATGTGACAGCACATTGGAGTATATGCTGTCTGCCAGTGTTTATGTGACAGCAGGTTGGGATATATGCTGTCTACCAGTGTTTATGTGACAGCAGGTTGGGGTATATGCTGTCTGCCAGTGTTTATGTGACAGCAGGTTGGGATATATGATGTCTGCCAGTGTTTATGTGACAGCAGGTTGGGGTATATGCTGTCTGCCAGTGTTTATGTGACAGCAGGTTGGGGTATATGCTGTCTGCCAGTGTTTATGTGACAGCAGGTTGGAATATATGCTGTCTGCCAGTGTTTATGTGACAGTAGGTTGGGGTATATGCTGTCTGCCAGTGTTTATGTGACAGCAGGTTGGGATATATGCTGTCTGCAAGTGTTTATGTGACAGCAGGTTGGGGTATATGCTATCTAACAGTGTTTATATGACAGAAGGTTGGGGTATATGCTGTCTGCTAGTGTTTATGTGACAGTAGGTTGAGGTATATGCTGTCTGCCAGTGTTTATGTGACAGCACATTGGAGTATATGCTGTCTGCCAGTGTTTATGTGACAGCAGGTTGGGATATATGCTGTCTGCCAGTGTTTATGTGACAGCAGGTTGGGGTATATGCTGTCTGCCAGTGTTTATGTGACAGCAGGTTGGGGTATATGCTGTCTGCCAGTGTTTATGTGACAGCACGTTGGGGTATATGATGTCTGCCAGTGTTTATGTGACAGCAGGTTGGGGTATATGCTGTCTGCCAGTGTTTATGTGACAGCAGGTTGGGGTATATGCTGTCTGCCAGTGTTTATGTGACAGCAGGTTGGGGTATATGCTGTCTGCCAGTGTTTATGTGACAGTACATTGGGGTATATGCTGTCTGCCAGTATTTATGTGACAGCAGGTTGGGGTATATGATGTCTGCCAGTGTTTATGTGACAGCAGGTTGGGATATATGCTGTCTGCCAGTGTTTATGTGACAGCAGGTTGGGGTATATGCTGTCTGCCAGTGTTTATGTGACAGCAGGTTGGGATATATGCTGTCTGCCAGTGTTTATGTGACAGCAGGTTGGGGTATATGCTGTCTGCCAGTGTTTATGTGACAGCAGGTTGGGGTATATGCTGTCTGCAGCCAGATCAGACCTCCTATGCATTTATATCAGATATAATATTTAATTTAAATGAGTTCTGCAAGACTACAGAGTAACTTACGAGTTCCTCCACAGCACACAATGAATGGAACCAGTTTTTCTATACTGCTGCGGCACTGGACACATTTCTTCATCAAGGCTGCACATCCTGTACAAATACAAATAAAAGGTACTTTTTAGGTAACCCATTAATTAATTTTATTTCATGTTTTAAAGTACCAAAATTATGTGTTTGTAATGACCCAGGTTACAAGTCCCTGTTGGTTGAAATAACCCCATATTCAAAATAAGCTCCAGGTATACATTGTCTTTTCATGCCCAATAACTGTATATGATTATAAAGTTGGAGTCGGAACAGTGTCAAGAAGTTTCCAGGGTTCTCAGTCTGATACATGTTGACAAATGGGTCACTAATTACATGTGCTAATCCTCACTTGAGTCACACAACTCTGTAATTACACTGAGAAATCAACCAATAGTCTCAGTCTGATATGTGTTGACAAATGGGTCACTAATTACATAAGCCAATTGTTAGACATGTTCGATATACAAATCTGGAGTTATTTTAAACTTATGTAAAATCAACCCTATCCGTTTAGTCCTACCCAAAAATGCATGATCAAACTTCTAAAAGCACTGGTAAAATCTGCATAAATAAGAATGACTGGTTCAAATTTTATGTCTCTTTAATAGCAAAGATGGAATTCAGGCACATTACAAGCATTCAACAATACTGACATATGTAGATGTATGTACTTACATATATGGATGGGCTGTATCAATGAACCCCTTTGGCTTTTTTGAATGTGTATGATGTTCCAAAAAATGATCTCTAATATGATTAATGGTATGTGGGATTTTCGTTACCAAACAAGTCAATAAATTGTAAAGAAAACATAGCAGACAGACATAACTTTAATATAAGACTGAATTCAAGTTAACTCTATAATAACTCCATTGCAAAATATATACTTGTGATATTACCTGAAAGTATAAATACAGGAAAGCAAGGGCCTGCATGTCAAGCCCATGATCAAAGCACTGTAGTAAAATGTATGACCTTGACCCACAGGTAATGAGATGAGGGAGCACATCACACAGTATACTGTCAAAATGATTCATCACAAATATGAGCAAACTAAATAAAAACATTGAGGAAATGTAAGCTAATAATTAATCTTCAACCAAAACCAAAAATTTTGATGCACATTTTCCATGAATGTGATCTTGACCCCAAGGTCAATGGTGCAATCAAGCAGGTCACAGATTGAACTGGTATTGTTTCATAATTAATCATCCCAAGTATGAACAGAATCCATTGATGGATTTCGGAAATGAAAACAAATGGAAAGATTTTAATCAAAACCTGAAAAACTTTTGCCACAGTCACAATGTCTCATTTTCCCTCTAACCTAGGCTTGACAAAATTGAAATGCACCTGGCATCACATGACAATGTAACTGTTTGAGTTTACTGGCATCTATGCAGCTGGTTTTTTACCTCACACATACATGACAAGCAGTAAAATACCCTATCTCTTAGAGATTCCAAAAGTTCAGAGTTGATACATTTAATGGCATCATTAATGGAAACATTAACTGTTTCAAAGCTTATTATCATATTATACTTTTCCAATCAAAACTTTCAACACTGAGTTTTCCATAATAAAATGTAAAATATGAGAGAAAAATCAAGAGTTTACATACCTTCACAAGCACACATATGTCCACATGGCTGGAACAGGACAGATGCCTTCTTATCAGAACAAACCACACACTCTTCAATCTGAAACAAAACATACAAAAAGTGAATTAAACCACAAATTTTAAAACCTCATTAATATTCATTAATGTGTTTTAATGACAAAATGGGGCTAAATAAAACTTTGTAAGTTGTATGAATATTTATTAATATCCTTTAATGACAAATTGGAGCTAAATAAAACTTTGTACTATACAATGGCATGACTCTCTGTCCACTGCATATCACCTCCCCAACCCATGCAACCATGAAATTTAAAAGTTAAATTTTCTATGCAATCTATAACATTCCCAACCATAGTAACCCGGAACTTTCAAATGAAAACTTTGTCTTAAATATGAAGTATTCCTACAGGTGATGATGATGGCAGCGGTGGTGGTGGTGGCAATGAGATAGAGTTATCTCCCTTACCTTTGTCCTGGACTGTACATGTTCTTTGCACATCAGGCACTTTTTGACACGTGGAGAACACAGGTGACAGGTGGCTATGTGACCACAAGGTCCAAACAGTGTATCTCGCTTTGAGTCAGAACAAACCATACATTCCTCCAGGGTCTCCTGTTCATTGCGAATAAATGCCACATTGGATGCTGTTCCAGGACTGAAAGAATGAGAAATATTATCAAATATAACCTTGATTATACAAACACACATTATCATGGTTTATCATGCCCCACATACAGAACAATCCCAAAATTTACTTTGATAACACTGTCTTATCCTAGAAGCTGATTAAGCCATGTGAAAACTGATGTAAAAACAACCGCCATCATAAGTATTCCTTTAAATTAAAAATTATAACAAGTGCACATGTACTTTATCACAATCTAAGTTCAAATGCATACCCTCTAAAATACAAATTCTTCACTGTGTAATAACCATCACAATGTTGTAAGTGGTCAAACCCTACTGCCACCAATCTGCAGACTATATAGTAAAATCCAAATGCTTGGGGACCATGATTTGTCTCACATAAAAGCTATATCTTCTGTTTGGATTTTCTTTCCCCTCCAGATGAATCTTGTTTTCTTATCCACCAGACAGGAATATGTCATAATTTACCCTGTGCCAGAGGCATTCCTCTCTTACCACTGGGAGCATAAAAGATCATATCCATCCTTTGATGTAATTAACCAAAACTTTACAACATTCATATTGTGCATATCATTTACATGGTGTCACTGTCATTTATGTGACGTCACTGTCCTTTGCATGATGTCACTGCCATTTATGTCATATCTCTGTCATTTACAAGGTGTCACTGTCATGTTATGTACCTTCTTGTGGGTCGGTGGTTCTTTCTGGGGTTTTTCCAGGTTCTTCCTCCACCATTAATACTGGCCGCCATGTATAGCCTATCATGTGCTGAAAAATGGTGTTAAACCCCACAACAACAAAAACAACAACATTTATGTTATGTCACTGTCCTTTATGTAACATCACCATCATTTATGTTATGTCACTGCCCATGATGTGATGTCACTCACTTATGTAATGTCACTGTCATTTATGTGATGTCACTGTCATTTATATGACGTCACCGCCATTTACATGAGGTCACTGCCTACATATTACACATCAGATGCAATCAGACCTTTCACTGTTTGTAAAACTACATGTTTGAGTTTGAAAAAGGAGTAAAAGGAAAGAAAATAAAATCTTCCCAACATCTGTGCAGGCAGAACAGGGAGAAATCTGACCCCAGAGAATGCGCTTTGTGCAGAATTTGTTATGTGTCATAACAAGATTTCCAAATCAGATCTGATGGAAGCCAATAACAATGTCATTCTGTTGACCGTTTGATTCCCCAATCAGATTACAGCTTTCACATTATAAAAATAAAAAACATCCATCAGAACATTTAGTTTCTAATTACAACTTTCCCTAACATAAAATTCAACTCTTGATCTGAAACTTTACTAAAAATAAGTGGACTGCGAATTCAAAAGATAATCGGAACATGGACTTTTATTGTCAGATCTACTGATCAAAATTAATCCTCCACTTAAAGCATATTAGAAAGATTTTTTGCATTAAAAGTAAAAGCATATTTTGGACTTTTTAGTATTATTATATGAACTCCTGATTATCCAAATCATCAGCTTCACAAGTGGAGTAATAATCTGTATATTACCATATATATTCACTTACAAGTCAAATCCAACTGCAAAAAACACAGACCCAGATAACTGTTGCACGCTGTGTCAGTAGATCAGGGTCTACCATATTTCATGCTATTTTTTGTACACGAAAAATAATTATTAATTTCAGTGTACAAAAAAAAATTATATGTAAAATATATAATTATCATTTTGTGGTTCTGTCCATGTACAAAAAATAAAGGGCTCATACCCAAACAAATTCTACTAAACACACGCTCCTCAACAACCCAACAATAAGAAAAGAAACGTATATTTTCTATCTCATTCTCCTCTCAACTCAAGATTCCAATTACAATAAAAATAAAATTACTCAGAAAAGTTTTGTTTTGTTTTTAGAGAGAGAGAGAGAGAGCATAATGTCTCAGTGTGCAAGCTCGTCTGCATTTAGAGCATACTTCTTTGTACCTCTTACATTGTGTAATGTTGGCAAAATGATTTAGATGGCCTGAACTTGTATGGGTATTATTTACTGGTAAATTGTATGCAATGATTAGACCAACAAGTAGGTCTCTACTTTTCTTTTTTTTCTGCCCGCCATCAGAAACCATTATTTTCTTACTTAAAATAATAAGGACTGGCAGCGATCTGGATCTTTGACCTTTTGACCCCCACATGAATAGACTTCTTACCTGTCATCCGGAAAACTTAGTAAAGATTGACATGTACTATCAAAACCTCAAACTGTATTATCATTTTAGGGAAAAGATCTCACATGAATTTTAATATTAGACGATGTTGGCATGGCTCCTGAAATTCCAGGTACATGTATTTTTCTTCTATATGAAAAACTAGAGAAATTCAGAAGCACCAGGTAAGGAAGCTGCAAACTTGATATAAATGCACTGGAATCTATCTATTGTTATTTACTTTATGGATTGTACAACATGAATGTAATATGTCAATATACAAGTTTATTTCAGACTAGTTTGTCTTCTTTTAATGAAAGGATATATTTTTGCACCCGATTTAATTATACCACCTCCCCCACCATTTTTAAGGTACATGCACCATTTTCTTCAGCTGACATGGTTGGTTATAACACAGTTCAGTCTATAACACAGTTTGGTCCTATGGACCCCAACTACTGTGCAATAGCCGGGTCATAACGTATGATTTCTTATGAAAACTTGTGACTCTCATATAGTTGATGCTAACTTTTTGGGCACCAACCACCATTTTCAAAGATACAAGAAGCAATATATCAAGATTTCCGTTACCAATTCTGATCATGATTTTCGTTACATTAAACACATAAGGGCCAGTTCTGTTATACTTTCTTTGAAAGAAAAACCCAAATCCATGCTGGGCATCACATTATAAGCGCATTTGTGAGTTTTCAGGGCACAAATTATGGAGGATTGGTGCACATGATTTCAGCTGGCAATTTTATGCTCACTCCTAAACTCTGAGATACATTTGTTTACTTCCTTTCTTACTGTTATAATGCTGCATTAAACAGCTGTGGAAATTGTTAGAAATGCTGTTGCTATTAACAACAGCTGTTTGTGGCAGTGTTGCTGCTGTATGCTTACCTGACTCTCTCCTTGTGACACTTGGCAAGAGCCTTACACAGGTTAGGGTCAGGACAAAGGTCCAGTGGGGTCTGACCCTTTTTATTTTTGATATTCAGATCAGCTCCATTAGCAGCCAGGAAACAAGCAATAGAGGCACTGGATTTCTTGTCAGCTCCCTGTGTACCAAGACCCATAAGTAACTGAAATAAAAATAGATACACTGATTCAACAAAATAATTTCAATTCTGTAAAAAAAGAAACAATGGTCTGTGAAAGGTTTTGCAGACTTGGGATCAGAAGGTAATGCCCTGTCCATTTCTACTATTAAGCATAGCTTCACTGATGCCTTACACTGGGGTGGTGCAACCTTGTAACTAATTAGCTCATTCAAAGTTAGCCAAAAATTTACATGCTTTCACATCAATGAAACCACAATGAAGTCCAGATGTATCAGCCACTAGTAGGTCTGGAAGTCTTTATGCTTTTTGCCTCTTTGTTACACTTATGCCAGAGGCGCAACAGCTTTTGTAAGTTCAACTTTGCGCATAATCAGACATAATTTAAGAAAATTTATGTTTTTCATGGAGATACGAAGCGTGAATATTTTTGTTCAATGTGTCCAAATGATAATGAACCTGGAATATGTAATAATAGTAAGACAAAAAAAAACAAGACGATGTCAAGTAAGATATGGTCTAGCTTCATCTGCTCTGAAGAGTCCAGACCATTTAACCCTGAAAATCTGATTTTAGCAACCTGTCTACATTTTATCATATCAAAGCTGACATGAGATCTAACATCAAGAGTTTTGAAGAAAATATGCATGTGACTATTTATAGTGGTACTAATCATTACTAATTAGCTGACATTCCCCCATGTGACAATTTTTAGTGGTACTAATCATTACTAATTAGCTGACATTCCCCATGTGACTATTTATAGTGGTATTAATCATCTAATTAGCTGACATTCCCCCATGTGGCTATTTATAGTGGTACTAATCATCTAATTAGCTGACATTCCCCCATGTGACTATTTATAGTGGTATTAATCATCTAATTAGCTGACATTCCCCCATGTGACTATTTATAGTGGGACTAATCATCTAATTAGCTGACATTTCCCATGTGACTATTTATAGTGGTACTAATCATCTAATTAGAAGACATTCCGCCCCCCCCATGACTATTTATAGTGGTATTAATCATCTAATTAGCTGACATTCCCCATGTGAATATTTATAGTGGTATTAATCATCTAATTAGCTGACATTCCCCCATGTGAATATTTATAGTGGTACTAATCATCCAATCAGCTGACATTCCCCCCCCATGTGACTATTTATAGTGGGACTAATCATCTAATAAGCTGACATTCCCCCATGTGGCTATTTATAGTGGGACTAATCATCTAATTAGCTGACATTCCCCCATGTGGCTATTTATAGTGGTACTAATCATCTAATTAGCTGACATTCCCCCATGTGACTATTTATAGTGGTACTAATCATCTAATGAGCTGACATTCCCCCATGTGAATATTTATAGTGGTACTAATCATCTAATTAGCTGACATTCCCCATGTGACTATTTATAGTGATACTAATCATCTAATTAGCTGACATTTCCCCATGTGACTATTTATAGTGGGACTAATCCTCTAATTAGCTGATATTCCCCCATGAGACTATTTGTAGTGGTACTAATCCTCTAATTAACTGACATTCCCCCTTCCTCTTTACAACAACATTAATAAACATGTATCGGTTGATGCAATGTCAAAATTCTTGATTTGTATATTCAGCTCCATTAAGACAATATTGTCTGTTATACAGTGATAACAAAGATCCAATTGCTGCACTTATACAGTGCATCACAACATTTGCAATCAATCAGTCATCTGCAAACATTCAAACATATATGAAAATTATGTTAGCATAACATGTTGGTGTAATCAGAAGGAAGACTATACAGATGGTAGATATATCACATTATGAATGAATACTGAACAGAATTTTAGAATTGTTTCCTCAGAATTACATGCTGGCCGTATTATCCACTTAGCAGGCAATTTTTACCAGTCCGAATATATTTGTTGACAAATGGAAATTTTCAAGACTTAGATCCCTGTTATTTAGTTATAATTAGGAAGGGCACCCCATTGTAAGCATACAGGTCAAAAGTGTGCCAACAAATGTGCACTAACAAAAGCGAAATATGCCCATCAAATGTGCACTGTCAAAAACATGCAGCATAAACTATAAGCCCGTGATCTTATTATGACTTTGATTGATAAATGTCTCATTTTAGACGAATAAACTACTAGTCTGAATCACTGTTTCCGGTGAGCAGACATCAAAGTGTGTACAGTCTTAATATTGAGTAGAAATAAAGTACTGGTTTCAATCATTGTTTTCATTGAGCAGAAATCAAGGTGCATATTTACACAGTATAAGCCTAGAAATCTATAAATACCAAATTCATTTTGTAAAATTTAAGAATCATATCTAACCATGGAAAAGACTGAGTAGCAGAAGGATAAAGAGCATATCATAACTGATGGATACTGATATAGAAAAGACAGAGTAAATGCCGACAGTAGTGCATCATAGAGATGCTGTAAACGTGATTGTAAAGGGCGAATTAAAGTGATTGCAGTGGACACAAGCACTGTGCTTTCTGAGCATAACCTTATGATCCAGATCCGGAGAGCAATGAAGTGAAGAAGATCGTAGGAGAGATCCATCGAAGAGCAATGACCATGTGTACTGAGTGCTTGTGTCTTGCACGCTTTTGTCGGTGCATGCTTTTGACCTGTGCGCTAACAATGGGATACCCTTAGGAAGATAATAAGTATGAAATGGCTCATCTAACTGGATATGCATTTTATTGTTTGGATTACATCAAAATATCATTATAATCTACATGTGTACATCACAGTGATATCATGACTCTACATGATACATTTTAATATTCATTTCAATCATTGTTTTGTGTACAGGTGATTATTATACTTAAAGTGCTCTTGACACAATAGTTTTCTCTTTTAAAAGCTATCATTTGGAAAAAAAATGCTAAAAAGTTAGTAAACTGGAAGGTATAAAAAGAAGAATCGAAAACCATCAATGATACTAATACCAAACAGCAATGAAAAGTTCAGTCTAAACTGTTTAGTCCTCCTAAACAGTATACAATGCATCCTTCTCTAGACCCCTGATGGGCCCTATACAAGTTTACAAGTAGGTTTCAGCAAGATATGATTGGATCTCATTTCCAGTCAGTCTTACGCTAATAAATTATTATTAATTTTGTTTATTCCTGCAATAACATCTGAAGCAGAAATCGGTCATATTGCTGTGTTCATTATTTGATTTGAGCTGAGTTATTTATTCAAATTATTATTCTCTGGAAATACAAAGTGCTCAATAATATTAAAACAGAAATAATAATTTGGAAATATAGTGAATTCAAACAAGGATATCTTGGATTATATTAATGTGATTCATCAAAAGACTGTTGGCACAACATCATACTTCGAGTCATTGGTACATCAGTATATTAGGCACATCAACACCTTCAGCATTTGATCTTATTTGGAATACCACTGGAATTTAATTAGAACTTTATTCTTTAGGATTGGTGATAAAACTATTTGGAATTTAATTTGCATTACTGTAAGTTCTTTTTAAATTTTCACTTTATATTGTTGGGAAATAAATTATATTTTGAATTTTACAAAGTTTTTGGGTTTTGCTCTTTACTATTATTCAGTTTAAGACCATAGACTCATAATACAATGGATGGATGCAAAGACATATCGATGGGTTTTACCAATAAGCTCGAGTTGCATTTTAATCTAGCCAAATATTAACTAGAACATGAAAAATGATAGATTTCAGAAAAAGAAATGCTAGATGTACATGCACCACCAACCTTGCCAACATCCTGCATATCCTGGAGCTGACGCAGCTGAGACAGCGTATGGTGTCGTAGTGCCTCATGAAGTGGTGTGTCTCCATCTTTATCTGCGATGTTCATGTTACAGCCTTCACGGACTAAGAGCTGCAATATATGTCAACAGCATTGAATTCATTTAGGAAACACTGCACAGTCAATAATTAATCTAACATAAATAATTTCAATATATTGCTCCCATACTCAATTTCATATAAAGATTATAAGTGAATGAACTGAGATTGCACAATAATACAAGAATAGCATGTAAAGGTCACATTAAAATCCATGTAAAGTTAACATATTTGAAGGTTTCTTAATTTGTAACATTCTGGCAGATTTTTAATCTAAGTTATGTTACTTGAGGTATACATTTTTCAAAGGTGTACAATCATACAAATAAAGTACCATCTTGAGAAGCTGGAAGTCCACAACTTGCAACACATACAAGTACATGTTATACTTATCAAACAGTTTTCAGAGAAAATCTTGCTTCGTTTTGAAGTAATTTTACAATATATACTGCATTTATCCCATGATATGCTCATGCCTGTTGATGAATGTAAACCTTCCACTAAGGTCCTCAGCCAGTCTTACAAAAGTTTGGCAAATACTGACAAAGTCTATCTTTACATGAATTTAAGCCAGTCTTTACTTTTACCACTTTTTTTTGGACTAACCTACTGGTCTTAGCATGGATAAATGTGATACAAATTAAAAAGGAATCACCTTCAAGTAAATTTCCAATTTTTCTCACCTTCTTTTAATCCAATTTATGATTCTGCATCAGTCTCCAAAATGATCAATGAGGCAAAACATGAATAGGAACTAGCCAATGTTGGCTGTAATTACAAGAGTCCCCTTACTGGACTGTGATTACAAGAGTCCCCTTACAAGACCATGAGTACCCATATGAAAAAGATTGCAAGAATCCCAATATGAGACTGATTAAAAAAATTCCCCATTTGAAATTTTGGTTCATAGAGTCCCCATATGAGGACTAAATAAAAGCATTTTCGCAGCTAAACCCCGCATATATATTTCCTTTCTTTTAAAGTGAGAAATGCTAATACTGCAAAATTTCCATTAACATATAATAGGTAATTTTATATTGTACATTATGGATGGAATCAACAAAAAATGTAAAAAAAAATAAAAATGGACAAAGAAATGACTGATGATAATCAATTTTTTTTCGACCATCCACAAAACATATTAAATGATGGACAAAGAGAATTGACCACCCACTGATTTTTTTGTTACATGTATACATAAAATAAAATGAAAGCAAACTTAATCTTCTTACATGTTTCATTTACTGAAATGAATCAACAGCTAGAAATTTCAAAAACAAATATACAGAACACTCCCTTACTTTAATGCATTTCATGGAAGCCGCTGAGCCACATTACTGTCAGACCAACTTATAATGAAGAATATTATACATATAATTTTAATAACACTTAATGAAATGGAATCCATGACCATACTCACCTTACAACAACTGTATTATAATGAAGGGCATTATAGTGAGGGAGTGACATATCTGCTAAGATCTGTCATTAAGATTTTACAAAACAAGAGTCCCTTGAAGGGGCTAATACTCTGATGGTTCAAAGAATTTTCATGAATCCAAGATAAGACCATTTCTACTATCCTTTTATTCTTTTTAAATTTTTATTACTGAAACCATCTCTGACATTTATGTAAAACTCCAACATACCAAATCTGAATAAATAATATTTCCTAACAGGTTTAAAATATACATAAAAAATGCCCATAAGTGCAGAGCAAAATTCTTTGTCATGTCCCTTGACTCAGGATAGGAAATCATTGAACTTGTCACAAACAATGTCAAGATATACCCACATGCTAAGTTTGGTGGTGTGGGGTGATGATAGAGTGGTGGGTGAAGAAACCAAAAGTTATTAATGTGGCATCATTCAAAGTATTCATAAGTATAAACTTGTTTATCAAAATGCAACTAAATACAATGTCTGGTCAAAATTTACCTTTTGATGTATCAGTCACTATTTTCACAAGTTCAATGAAGTACACTAATGTAAGCAAGAAATCTTTGATTTGACTTCTATGTCAAATCTGTCTCAAACTCACAAGAGCGCAAATATGCAGATCATTAGATATGCACCATTTTCAGATATCTGAGGTGGACACTATGGTGCCATGATTGAGGGCTGATGAACACCTTTTCCATTTGGAATAAACTACATATTACTATAACAGTAATGTAGTCAAGACCCTATTTCAATAAAACCATCCATTCAGGAGAATTAGTCCCATAAAGTGTATGCAGAGGTTGTTAGAATTTGTTCTAAAATGTACATATAATAGACACAGTCAAAACCATGTTACTTATTTTCTACTTACTCTCACAATCTGTGTATGCTGTCTTTCAACAGCTAAATGTAAAGCTGTTTGGAGGTTCACGTTCTGAATATCCATGTTGGCTTTGCCCTACAAAAAACCAAAATGATCTCATTTATTTTGTAGCATACATGTATATTTGTTGGCAACGGTTTAATTCTTGCTTATTTGACACAAGAAAAAAAAATTTAAAAATGTGTTCCTGGAACTTGGATACCTTAGCACAGTGTCTACCAACTTAAGGATGGACGAGGATTATTCTAATGTCCTGTCACTGTTGCGATGGGGTAGAAAACTTAAGAGCACTGAAAAATTGAAATAGTGAACCACAGGTTTAAACGAAATTCAGTACAGGTATTTCAAATGTAATCTCCTTCTCTGCTAATGATAGATTTGTAAAAAAATCTGAAGTCTAATCAAAATATCTTTATTTGCTACACACGTTTTTTTTTTTTTTTTTTTTTACAAGATCTTATACTTTTGCATTAAGAGCACGAAAAAGTAACGATGGTATTCCTGTACAGGTAATATGTTTTGTTTACCTGTACAATGAAACCTCCTTTAGAAGATATCATGATATAAAGGACACCTGTTCATATAGAATATTTAGAGTTCCTTCTGTCAAATTAACATTTATACATCAAGAATAGAAGAAAAAAATTCTGGTCCCTTGAGTGTCCTTACTGGCAGGCTTCACTATACTGTCTATACTTGCTTTTAAGTCAAGCTGAACTTCAAAATTACACAAACCCAGATCTGCTGTCTATTAATGCAATAGCGTATCTTGGTCTATGCAGTTTGTTTGAAGTAATCAGCAGAACAAACAACACTAACCCTGATCTGCATGCACATTACATGATGGCAGGTCAGGGTTTAAGCTCTTGGCAGTTGGACACAACTTATAAGTGTGTATTTACGGTAGTTACCATAAAATTATGAAATAAAACTTGGGCAAAGGTACAAAAAAAATGCAATCTTTTATGTCTGATAAGCACTGACAGGTGTTGCTTGTAATAGCACTTTAGTTAGATCTCTCATAAATAGTATTAATATATCAACAGGAACAAATAATTTGTTGCTGCAGTTACATGAAAACATTTAAAATTAACAGTTCATCTGCTACATATGTAAATTACACTTCATGACTTCTGCACCTGGGTCTATTTACCATCTGAACTATGAATACTTAGGATATAAAGAGTATGGACCGCATTCAACTAGGATCAAGTTTTATGAAGTTGGTGCAGAAGGCACTTAAGCCATTCTAATTAAAACAATAAGGTAATCAATTTACATCCAACGTGTAGTAATTCCTAACAGGATCAGTAATTACTTAGCATGGATCATTGCACTGGTCAATGCACTGGTGGAACATTTCTTGAATACCTGCCATAATACGATGTGTCTTGCTAAAACATGATTTTTTGACTCTCAAACCCAATGACATGGTTGTGCTTAAAAAAACACATTTTTCCATAATCTTTGGGGAAAAAACCCTCACCACTTCAGTATATGCCTGAAACATGTAGAATGTATAAAAGTAAACAGTCCTGATTGCAGCTGATATAAAACTATCCTTAGGGCAGTTTAAACAGAGGCAATTAAAATGAGAATAGGTCATGTATAAACCACTTTTTCACATATTACTTAAATGGCTGACAATAGCCAGTGTACTAATTTGCATAGGTAAAATTCACGAGTTGGAACAACCCAATATAGGTAAATCAAAGAGATGCTTGATGCATATTGAAAAACACAAGTTATTACATATTACTGCCTTAAATGAGAATGTTTAAGCCATCTGCATTAAAGATTATTGAAAAGTTTATGAATAGCGGCAACATTTATTTGAAGCTGGATTGTATTCCATATACAAAAAGCAAATCATGATTATTTCAGTTGTCAGGAAGGTGTTCAAGTACGATTAATTATTTTAGGTGATTCAGGAAGGAATTTGCTATCAGCAAAGCAAACAAAGATCTGCAAAAATAAATTTCAGATTTCCTAGCTGATGGAGTTTTACTTTGTGAAGTACACAAGGGTGGCAGGGATTAATTCTTTGCACATACTGCAAACAACATATTGACATACATCATTACTATGTGTATGACATCTGTCAAAATAGGAGCACCACATGTACATAACATATCTGACACACTAAACTGAATATTCCAATTAGTTCTCTTTATTATTATTATTATTATTCACTATCATAATCTTGTTTAAATACTAACTATTAATTGACACATGCTTTTCAAGATGGTTGCTATGAAACTGATTGAAAGACAATAATAATTAGCCCCTCGTGTCTGCACAGTAAATCTCTGTTGATAAAGGATTAATACCCATAATGGGTATATGTTTATTGTTGCTTTATTACCTGTAAAACCTCCATTAAACTTGAAAATATTATGCTCAACTCCCCCAATGAAATGGACAGTCATAAATGTGTTGTATAGCTATTTTTTCAAAAAGGCAATCATATCTCAGATACAATGCTACTGTTATGGTCATCAAGAACAACTTAGTTCTGACTAGGCTTTGTTCAGAGAATCTAGCAGAGAAGTTTGAACAACAGTACCATCCAAAGATGAACACTAATTACACTGGCATTACCTTCAGACCCCCTACTGAACTACTGAGAATCTAATTAAGCCTATATTTTGCCATTCAATGGATTTTAAAAACAGAAACTTGATGCATGTTTTTATTTAATGTCAGTGTGGTTGTGATTATGTGTTTTCATATTTGTGTATGTGTATGGTGATGATATCTGACAACATTAATTCAACCATTTTTTTCTTTGTAAGTTTATTATATTCTTTGAATGAAACAGACAATCGATTTTTATATTTGAATTTCCAATCAGTTTTCAAAGGTTTATATGAAAAGTTAGCTCATGTTCAAGTGGACGACATTGCTTTTTTGGGACACATGCACCGACACCCCATTGGGACCTCAAAACACACTTTTTGAGTCTAAAAAATACTAACATCGTCTAGGAATATAGCAGGTATGTTTTAGTTGCCAGTAAACTGGCTATGACTGGTTTCTGTAATATAAGGACATAATGTGTAAATCTTTAAACAAGCCTTTAAATTTTCCATGGTCGATTTCAACTAAAAAAACAGTCTGTGTGGTAGATGACCTTTAAAATGGTGGAATATATGTATGTGAATAAGTCAGTATCCTTAAAGTGTTCAATACATTATAACAGTAAGTCACAACAACACAATTTCAGTGTATGCTGAAAATGCATCTACAATGCAATTTTGGTGGCAAATGATGACAACGATAGTAGTGAAACTAGAGCACAGATACTTTTTCAGGTAAATAAATAAATCCCAGAAAATAAGTCAATGTGATCCAGGTTTAGTATATGACTTGCATTCATTTATAAATGCAACTTCAGCACAAGTCCAACTACAATAGGTCAAATAAACCATACCATAAATGGTACAATATATGCCCACCATACTGCAAAGAGTACTGTTATATTGCTTTTACCCTCTTTAAAAACCCTCTTTCAGTGGTCAAATACATGATTTTGTAATCCAAAATCAGAAAGTATCTTACTTATCTTTATTGCAAGCCATGTGGGTGACCTTTCTCTTTGACCTCTTGATTCTAAAACTGATATGGTGCCTTGCTTGTCTCAAATGCCTGCCATCCACAAAACTGGTCTAGTTTGTGGCATGGGACTTTTTTGTGGCATTGTTTTAATTCTTAGAATATCTCAGACCATGACCTTTTAAGTCCCAAATCAATAGAGGTCTTCCTCATCTTAAATACAAACCATCTACATAGTTTGATCAGTCCAGGAATGAGGTTGGAGAACTTGAGTAGTTTTGGGGAAATTGTTGTTCTTTCATTCAGTTTCCATGACCTTGACCTATGACCTATATGACCTATTGTCCTAAAAATGAATGTGTCTTCCTTTCAAATGCCATCATCCAAAAATGTTTGGTCACAGTAAGTAATAATAAACTTAAGATATTCAGAATCCATTTTTCTACTCAAAGTGACCTTGACTGTTGTCATTATAGAAAGTAAATCAAAAGACATTTTTTTGTAAATATCAAATTAATCTATTTACAAGGATTGGTCAGGGTATCTGGTATACAAATGAAGTTAATGTGTGGAACTTTCTTCCTTCTTTCAATTCCTTTGACCTTGATCTTTCACCTACTGATCCCAAATGTAAGTTTCCTCCTTGTCCCAAAAGCAAGATGCATACCAGGCTTGGTCCAGTACTATAGATGGTGGACAGCTTGAGTTATTGTGCGTAAATGAAATAGGGAAGATAGAGAGATGCATGGAGAGACACAAGGTAGATTGATGGACATCGTTAACATAATACACTCAGCATTATGCAAGGCATTTACAAAAAAGTATCAGCAATGGAACCTAGACATGAATTTTGACAATTAAAAAAAATTAATCCTGCAAAGCAGGCAACAGTAATTAGTGTTGTATAGATGTTCACCCTCAGAACAAATTTAATGACAACTGTTCGTGTTTAGGCTCAAATAAACAGTAACAAAAGAAAGAGCGAAAACAACAAGCTATGAAAAATTCAACAAATAATTTTTTTCCCTGGAAAAATGCTATAAAAAATGAAAAAATAAGAACTTACGGATTTAAGAATCAAATCCAAAAATATTCCGAGAATAATCCATGAATCAAATTGTAGAAGTCCAGGTAATGAAATATTCTAATGATTTCAAGTTCAAGTCCCAACGAAAAAATCAAAAATGGAAGGCGATGATGTATACTTAAGTCAGTATATAGCTGATGTGTACAGTCCTTTGCGAACCACAGAAAATACTATTCCAGTGTTTGAATTCAAATAAAATTTAAATAAATATCTTTGTCCAAGAATTCTGTATGAGCACTCAAATATTTCCAGGAAAAAGAATTATCCTTTAGAATCCAAATATTCTGAATAAAAATTAAAATGTAATTCCCAAACTGGTCACAAACACACAATTTCCAGAGTAAAGAAAAAGCCCCAACTCAAAAAAATCTCTATAAACAAAGGTTATACAGTAACTTGAGATGCAAAACAGATTCCCGGATGAGAGTCACGTGACCACATTCTAGAATGATTTAGAAGGCATCTACAAATCTAATGGCACATAACACAGTACAGCCTCGATTTCACCACCACCATTCACACACCAAAAATGAATAAAAAAAGAGAAGTGAAGTTTTTTACTTGACCCCAAATCAAGGCCAGGAATAGTGTTTCTATTATTAGGTATTCATGAAAAGATTCAGATCAAACTGAATTTTCTGGAAAATATCAAATTCCTAGTAAACAAAATTACCTTACATTGACATGTAATAAAATTAAAAATAAAAAATTTAAAACTTACAAACAATTAAATTAAATCAAATATAAATTAAATCAAATATGCGCAACACAACAGGTGTTGCTGTCATGCAATTATTTGTTGCTTTATTCAAGGAGGACTGACAGACAGATGCACAGACATCCAGATGAATGAAAGGAATCTCACATACTGACCAATCACTGAAGCAGGATTAGAAATATTCAAGTTTCATCAGGTGCAAAAGTTCAAGATAAATGGTGCCAAAATGCAAAAAACTTGCCCACTGATACACACAGTCACAATAACACTGATAACAATTGTCTGAAAAATGATAACCATGTCTTGCTTATGACTTTCAGGTGACAATAATTACAAACTCAATAACAGAAAAACTAAGAATCATACCTGTACTTTGAAATCATTACTTTTAGTGGATTTCATTGTTGTTACAAACAATAAATTTCAAAACTAGACAAAACAACGATCCTTTTGTGGAAACAATAAAACCCTTTAGCCATCCACAAATATAAGCATTGAGAAAATGTCTTGTGTTGCAAAATCATAAAAATGGATACTAATATGCACTAACAAATATTAAGTTGTTTCTTCCCTTTGTATGTCTCACCTGTTGAACCAGAAGCTCTGCCACTTCAACATGGTTGTTGAGGGCAGCCAGGTGTAAAGCTGTGTACCCATCATCCTTTTTTTCATCAACCACCCAGTGGCGTGCCACCTTTGTCAACAAGATCCGCATAGCACTGCAATGAAAGGAGAGAGGTTGGTGAGCTTGTAAATGCATAAGAATACATTGTAAGCTGTTGGTTATTCATAGTTGCAATAGAGTATATGAGGCCAATGTGGGTCAGAGAACGATCAACTGGCTGATATCAGCCTAGAATGATCAACTGGCTGATATCTGCTGGGAATGATCAACTGGCTGATATCTGCCTTGAGTGATCAACTGGCTGATATCTGCCTAGAGTGATCAACTGGCTGATATCTGTCTAGAGTTATCAACTGGCTGATATCTGCCTAGAGTGATCAACTGGCTGATATCCGCCTATAGTGATCAATTGGCTGATATCTGCCTAGAGTGATCAACTGGCTGATATCTGCCTAGATGCCAAATGCAACAGAAGTTGGCCAAGAAACTGGATAGTTGTGTGTGTGTGATTTGAATTTTTAATGTAGTTTTTAAAAAAATTCAGTCATATTGCTATGATGTATGTAGCGTGGCAGTTTTTTGTGACATCTAGCACCAGGGCATCATGCTGCAGACATATAGCATGATATCCCACCCAGTCACATTATCCTGACACCAGGCTGAGCAGTCCTAACAATAACATCTTAATGCTGAGTGCCTAGCACTAAATTAAGCTAACATGGAGAAAAGAATATGAACATTCTGCAAAAAACATTTTCATTTTCTCTGTATAATTTACATTGAAGAATGCTCATTTTTTTTAAAGATGTAATTGTTCAATAAATTGCAGTGAAAAAGTCGAAAATATTTCATATCTTATACTAACTCTCACTTCAAAAATTTATACAACTTTATTTATTTGGTTATTTATAAAAGAAGAAGAAAAAAACAATTGTTTATTTACATATGTTTAGCAAAGGATGAGTTTTTTTAAATGTTTTTTTTAAGGTTAATTTATCAAAGAGTTTCTTACAGATCCTTAAAGTTGATATTCCTGTTTTCTGTTCAGGCTTCTTGAAATATATAGTGATGATAAGTGATGATAAAGACAGCATTGTTTTTTCACAAGGAGTTGTATCATTCATCAGGTAAAGCTGGCAAACAACGATTTTTACTCATCTGACATCACATACCAAAACTCCCCAAACAACTCACCTTAATTTACCACCACAGAAAATGAACAAGCGATAAAATATCATTGTGAGAGCAATGTTCTGGTTAAAATTTTATTTTTCTTACAACATAATTACCTTTCTCATTTCTTTTTCAAGTAAACCTGATTAAACCATTTAAACATTTTTTTAAAGTGAATCATTGATTTACAAATTCCTGATTTATTTTTACATTCATTCAATATATACATAATAGGAAAATGCTCCTTGTCATGTGAGAAGCGGAGAGCAGCAGAATAGGGAAGTAAGAATGTGAAGCACCAAAGGGAGGTAAGAATGGGAAAGGAATGTTTTATTTTCTCCACACTACACATACAATATGCATGCAATACAATATTTAATTTTTCAAGCGAACTTGATCTTTAGTAAATATTCCACTATGTTGGTAAACCAACAGATTATAATTAACCACCTATACCTGTTAAAGCTGGAAAAGTTTTGATGTTTTGTAGGAGTGCACATCACTGGATATATAACAGTGGGTTAGCAAATGGAACCCATCAAGTTTCTGACAGACAAGCTGTTTATATCATTATTTGTACACTAATTCAATATGCACACAATAAGATGGCAGAACATGGACAAAGTCTATCATTACAAGCAGAAGTTTGTTGATGCAAGTGTAACCAGATCCAATGCATGTGTTTGAATTATGGCCATACGTAAAATCCTCCAATACAAAAGTCCACTGAAATTAAGAGACTCATGCTCTACCAACAGAGAAAAATTTCCAGGAATCCAGATAAAGAACTTTTGTTTTCTTTTTTTTTAAAATGCTTTTTAACTGAAAAGCATTTTTAAAAAAAGAAAACAAAAGTTCTTTATCTGGATTCCTGGAAATTTTTCTCTGTTGGTAGAGCATGAGTCTCTTAATTTCAGTGGACTTTAACTGAAACTATCTGTTATTCATGAGAAACTTCAGCATAATAATTTTTGTAACAATTTTATTTACTAACATTTTCATTAACTAATTCAGCCCCAATCCTGCCTGTAGGCATGATGATGCTGTACCCTACTTCCGAGCTCTGTAGAGTGAAGGTCATTTAAGATACACCAAAGTGGGTGGTATTACAAAAAAGCAGACAGACTTAGCTCTACAATGATATCAAATAATCTGGACTTTCTACTTGCTTTACAAAATTCCGTGGGAAAAACATATTTATGAGACCAGATCTTTTTACACCAAAAATTCGTTCATTGTTCGGATCGGATTTTGTGTCCTGATTTTAGACTTTTTGGCCTGTGATCTAAGGCAGGTCCATCTGAACTGCACACATACAGGTGAACCTTTGCAAATGAAAAATGTTTCTAGCACAACAAGGAATCAGTCAAATCAAAAAACTCTTTGAAGCATATGTATTCGGAATGTATTCAGAATTAACCCCAAAACTGCATTTCCTACCCCCATTTCAGGTGACAATGACAAAAATCTCCGGGGCTGAATGAGTTAACATTTTTGTTTGTTTACAAGCAACTAGATATGATAAGTAATTTTTTAGTGAGAACCCTTTTTCACTATGACTATCAATTCACAAGTAGAATAAGTAGTTATATAACAAGATTTTCAAGCTGGTCACAATGCTGGCCATAATGGATGCAAAATCAGCACATTTTTCATTTTCACCAACTAAACATCATATGTTGTTTACTGAAAAAAAACCCCACTGCTACAGCCATGAATTTAGGAATAGTAATCCTAACAGGATTATAAAGAGAGCAGTTATGCCAGCCAAAATGCATCTCAGATCTGCATCATTTTCATTTCGGACCAGCTGGACATGATAAAATAATCATTTGCTGAAA
The DNA here is from genome assembly GCA_028554795.2 of Sinohyriopsis cumingii. NCBI lineage: Eukaryota > Metazoa > Mollusca > Bivalvia > Unionida > Unionidae > Sinohyriopsis > Sinohyriopsis cumingii. The sequence continues at coordinate 57,058,125 of CM068824.1, forward strand.
ACCCCCTTGTAGTTAATACCATTTGTTTAGGAAACATGCTGATAACAGATTTGGTGGCTATGTTAGCAGTCATACCAGCACCATGTTCATTTAGTACCAAGTGAAAACCCCTTGTTCATATGACCATCCAATCAGAAGAAATAGCAATAATATGACTGTTATCATGGTGGCCATATTGTTTGCCAGACTGGTACTATTTTCATTAAGGAACAATCAGACATAATAAGTCTTTTAGTAATCAACTGTCCAAGGAATGGATTGATGCTCTACTGGGTGAAAAGAATTGCCATGAATTCAAGATAAGACCATTTCTTTCTTTTCAATGTTTAGTGTTGAAACCATTATTACTATTCTTCTGCAATAAATACAATTTTCAAAATAGCTGTTGTGGTACACAAAATTGACACCAGCTTTAAACAATTTTCATCCAAGGCAAAGTATACATAATTACAAGTCTTTTGGTGAAAACCCAATGTCACAATGATCATCCATTCAGGGGACTAGTGACATCAATATCTTTAAAACACTGTGGTAGCCATATTGATTGTACAACTGGAGCTTTTTTAATTTAGGACTTAATTATCATAAGAAGTCTATTGATCAAAACCACAAGCTGATAGAGCCATCCATTTAGAAAGGAGTAGTGGTAATATGTTTTCAAGTTATGACATTCCACTCAGGAGACATAACTTTAAGATTTTCGTAATGGCTGCCATGGGGCCATATCTGGTGTCAGATCAGCACCATTTTCATTTAAGACATCAATAGAAGTCTTCTGTCAGTATAACATTCTTTTCAAGTCAAGTTAAAATAACAAGAAACTTTCATTAGATAAGGCCTTCCAAACTTCTGGCAGGTAATGTACAAAGATCGAAGTTTACCCTTCATGAGGTAAGTATGAGTCAGGTATGTGTATCTTACATTTGACTAACACAATACCTCTGCAACTTTGCATTTTAGGGGCCCAGAGTGGCCGAGTGATCTAAAGTGCTCTCCGTTACAGATCACTGCCATCTCACCTCTGTCTGCGCCAGTTCGAGTCTCGGATTCGTGGGTATGTGAGAAAGCTTGCTGGTAGCTTCTCATGGGTCGGTGGCTCTTTCCAAAGTTTTTCCGGGTTCTTCCTCCACCATTAATACTGGCTGCCATGTATAGCCTATCATGTGCTGAAAAATGGCGTTAAACCCCACAAGAACAACTACTTTGCATTTTGTTTTATCTGTGGGATGTTACTCTCCAATCAAGGGGAGCCTCGAGTGGTCTAAAGCGCTCTCCGTTATGGATCACTGCCATCTCACCTCTGTCTGCGTGGGTTCAAGTCTCGGATTCGGCTAATGTGGGTATGTGAGAAAGCTTGCCAGTAGCTTCTCGTGGGTCGGTGGTTCTTTCCGGGGGGTTTCCTGGGTTCTTCCTCCACCATTAATACTGACCGCCATGTACAGCCTATCGTGTGCTGAAAAATGGCGCTAAACTCTACAACAACAACAACAACCAATCAAGGGTTTGATGTTATGAAGATTATTTGTGGAATTTTCATTCCAAATGTTTTGCCAATCATACCTTAAGTGTTCATTTATAATATCTCAAGTCAGTATATGGGATCTTCCATTCAGAAATGGTGATGGCTTTATCTGCCTTTTCATTACCCTTAATACCAATGTTACTAGGCAGCCAACAGTACAGAATACTTCTTCTAGATAGTATGAGTAAATAATATACTGAATATCTGAGATATTAACAGAGTATAAAATGTACAGTTTTGCAAGGCTTTCAGGGTGGAAAGGGACTCCAAAATTATGATAAATATGTGTTTTTTGTATAGAGATGTTTCAGTGTAATTTGATGATTTAAGCATGACTGTAATTTCTGAGGGAAAAATGAAGCCTTTATCTGGCAAATAACTCAGGATGGCACCATGGCAACCTTGTTCACATCTTTCTAACCATCTGTACACAGGGATGTGAAACAGCAATAATAAGAGGCTCTTATTTACACTGAATACATGCTTGTAAAGAAAAAGAGATCTGTTGAGGGCTTCTTTAATTTTCAACCATCAAATAGTGTGTGTGTGTGCAAAATCCAATGTGATGATTTTGAAACAGAATTTTGCAGAATTTCCTACACTGACTTTTCTGTTGTGAGGAAAATTTGTATGCCAAAAAAATGAAAGAAATTTTGTTTCTGAAATATATTTGTGAAATTTTGTATTTGGACCAAAAGACTACATTCTATGCGGGATGTTACGGATTAGACGATAAAGCCAATTTTGTTTGAGATAAAGTGATGATTTATTTGCACTAACATATAGAGGCTTTCTCAAGGGGAAGTTTTCAATGCACACACACAGTCTGTTCTTGATTGTGTATCTGATCAAGCCTGTATGTTTGATTGACCAGATGATCCATTCAAACCACTGTCAAGCTTTGTAAAACTGTAGCAAGAACCTCCAATCCTTCTTAAATTTTAAGTGCTCATTATGCATCACAAATACAACACCACCTACAAAACAGGATTCCCTCAAAAGAGACTGACACTCTACTGTCAGACAGAATTTAAAGGAATTTAAGATAAGGCTGTTTCTTTTTGTTTAACTGCTGAACACTGAGACCACCTCTGATATTCCTGAGTGATAAGATTTTCAAATTAGCCCCTGTGGTTGCCTTATTGAAAATAAGATCTGCATCATTTTCCTTTGGAACAAACTAGAAAACATTAAAGACTTTTGGTGAAAACCATATGTTGATATGACAACTCAATTAAGGAGAATTAATGACAAGATTTTCAATATGATCATTGAAGCAGCCATAATTGAAGTCAGATCAACACTATTTTCTTTCAGGACCAAATAGATATCTTTATCACCATGCCAATACAACTTTCCATTTATGAGCAGTAACATCAAGATTTTCAGATGGCCATACTGAATGTCAGATCAACACCATTTTCATAGTCTTCTTATGAAAACACAAAGTTGCTACAACTTTTTTTCTAAAAGAGGAGATATTTTCAAGGTAGATATTGTGGTGGCAATATCTGATATCAGATTGGCAAATTTTTTTATATAATACAAACTAGACTGCCTAAGAAGTCATCCAGTGAAAATCCATGCTAACAGAACATTTTATTCAGATGTAGTCTAAGCACCACCATTTTCATTTAGGATCAATTAGACCTTTTGATGAACTCATGACATCCTGCATCTAGGCCAACTGCCTATGGTAATATGGTTAAGTCCTCTATGGCACAACTGCCTATGGTAATATGGTTAAGTCCTCTATGGCACAACTGCCTATGGTAATATGGTTAAGTCCTCTATGGCACAACTGCCTATGGTAATATGGTTAAGTCCTCTATGGCACAACTGCCTATGGTAATATGGTTAAGTCCTCTATGGCACAACTGCCTATGGTAATATGGTTAAGTCCTCTATGGCACAACTGCCTATGGTAATATGGTTAAGTCCTCTATGGCACAACTGCCTATGGTAATATGGTTATGTCCTCTATGGCACAACTGCCTATGGTAATATGGTTAAGTTCTCTATGGTACAACTGTCTATTGTAATACTCCACTTTTCAGCTACTATGGAATAAACTGTGGAAATCATCTGGTGCAAAAAAAGCTGATATTAAGCAATTATGGTGGGAAGTATTTGTTTGTCTTCTTTGATTCTTAAATTACTGAAAAGCTCATGGACAAAAACTGTGCTGAGAGAAGAGGGAGCTATTCATAATATTTGCATATTAGCATCCAATAAAAACTACGTGCCTGCCATAACAGATCAAAGATTATAAATTCATTATCTCTGGCTTCTGAGTGCAACATAGCAGTTAAAATATTGTATAATCATTTCTATGATAATCCCTTTTAACACTGGATAATTGTGAATCACATCTGCTTGTACAAGATGTATAAACATGGCCTCCAATTCGTCTCATTCACGGCACAATACTATGACAAGAAAACCATGCAAAAGCTGGATTCAAAATGCAGATGAAACATTTCACTGTCCACTAAAACAGACCTTTTTCTTTACATATACAATGTACCAAAAATAAGAAAATCTAATGTCAAGATTTAGTATGAATATTTGCTGTGAAATAAAGCGTGAGAAAGTATATGTAACACATCAGTTCCTTGATAACTTGTGCCTGAATAAACTCGCATGCCAACATATTATGCAGGGCAGGCATAGATTCCATTTGTTAAACTACAATACTTGGTCACCATCTCTTGAATGTGAAGAAAATTATGAACAAATAAACGAAACCTTGATATATTATTTGTTTTATCTGTGAAAATGGTGGTTAGTACGAGGAAAGCTGAATCAACATCATGAAATTCTCAACTTAAAATAAAAAGTCATATATTTTGTTATATTTTCTTTCCAAAACAACATTCTCAATACACTGTAAAAAAACAATATTCAACAAAATTTTTGATCAATGAAAATGTCACTAATCCTTACTTGGGACAACATTTGAATAAATGAATACCAATTAGATGAGTTTTGTCTTCAAGTAAAATGTGTGTATTACTTCTATCTTTTAATTGGGTTTCAGTGTAATCATCATAAATTCATTATGCCCTCTTGTTTTCAATTATAAAAATACCAACCTACCATCACAGTTATGTCTGCAAGCATTTTTGTGTGAATATAATTAAGTACCATGTGTTGATCTTTGACCTGCAGAAGTACTTGCCACATTCTTAAAATCAATTAAAAGTAGAACTGCTTTGTATTATCATTTTTTAATTATGTCTTTTGCATCAAATCAAATGAAGAGGGTATAATAAAAATAATACAAAGCTGAAGGTCAAGCAAATCCTACCTGCATAAGAGCTACAAGTGTGTCAGATCAACTCATTTCAATTGAACACTCAAACAAATGGTCTGTCAGAAATATTATCATGTAAGTAATACAATTACAATACTGTAAATTAGCCTACTCATTCACAACTGTGATTAAAGATAGCAAGGCAACCAAGTGAAATGAGTACATATACTAGGTGAATAAAAAGCTTTGTCACAGATCTGGTTTATTATCAGTTTGTAGTGAACTTAGAATTCCTGAATTGGCACTAAAAGATTTCATCAAGGATGAGAAGCTTCATTATTACTTGCAGTGTCATTGAGGCATCAATATTTTACAAACACAAATTGTATTAAAAAAAATAAGTGTTTTGGCATTGTTTCAATAAATAAATGACCCTAGTTTGGACAACAATGATCCTTGTTTTATGTGAATCAACAAAAAGTGGTGATGAAATATACAATGTTTTTGCATACACATGATGGATGTATGAACCTCAATGAGTCATGCTGTTAATGACCTTTTAGAAGCTGGATATCTTTATCTTGAAAATCATGGTAATTTATACCCTCCCTCAACAAATAACTTAATCAGAAAAGCTATTTATTACAATTATTCCAAACATGGTTGTAAAATGAAAATTCATCCATTACACAGCCCCCTTACTCCTCTGGGTTCTCTTGATGTCCAGTTGGAATGCATCCCCTTATTTTTTTTTCTTGAGTTCATCTGTATCTCACACCCTTGTCTACAGTACTATGTTTTAGGACCCCACTGTGTGTGACCCAATGAGTGAGAGGTGTGTATATAATGTAAGTAACCTTCTAAACATAATAAGTAAAATTTAACTTCACAGCAAATATCAGCATAAAATTTTCACATTTAGTTTATTTTTATGAGGCAAAAAGAAAAGTATTAACAGACTGAATCACATTCTTAGGTTTTCTTACTTTATGTATAAAAAGTGATACGTGTTTTAGTTGGACAACTAAATGTTTCATCAACATTATTGATCCCCCTCACAATTTTCTCCTAGTTTTGTATGAGATAAAGGTGACTGTTATAAAGGTATATGGATATATATCACATGATCAAAAATGTATGCATTTTCTTTTGCAATCAGTTTTTAATTGAATTCAATATATATCAGGGGAGATAACTCATGCTAACCAAGAACATACCATCAGTAAGTTTATCACAACTTACGATGTAAATTAAACAGCTGACCTATTATATTTATCCAATAAATTGGTTTATTGGAACTAAGTAAGTTTTTCTTCAGAGTGTTTTCTTTTCTCCTTTTTAAATTAATGGAGTGTTTTCTTTTTCCTTTTTAAATCAATGGGTTAATGTATTCATGAAGGGATCAGAGGCTCTTGTTTCAATATTCACAAATACAATTGAAAATGAGTTATTAACAATGGGTGCACTGCAAAGTGTCCCACTTATTACAGTTTGCTTGGCAGGCAGAAGAATATGTGCTGGGAAATCAATGGTTATTCAGGGGCCTTAACTCATCTAAATGATGATGCAGAATGTTGGAAATCCAACTCATTCTTGTCACATATAATGAATGATGAATAAAAAATATGGATGGAATCCAACATTCCTCCATATAAACACTGCTTGCCAAATCTGACTGAAATTCAACAAACCTTTGTAAAGTAATATGGAGACCTAACTCCTGTAACTGATAATAAAGAAGGGTGGAATTCAAATTCATTGAAAACCTCATTAAAAAAAAAGCTGCATGCCAAATATTTAGTAGAAATCAAATAAACCTTGTTAAATTCATGAATATTAACAAAAGTCAGGAGGGCTGAGAATCAGGTGGAATAGCCCTTGTGAATGATGTTATACACACTTAAAATCCAAATCATTCAAAGCTGTATCAATATAATATTGAAATTAAAGTTAAGTTGCATAAATAAAAGTAAAGTGGATGGACAATCTGGGGGTAAAATTCCTGTATATGATGTCACCAAATATGATTTCATCTACATAAATCTGAATGCCAAAGTTTTACTGAAATATAGTAATGTTAAGCTGCAGAAATGAAAGTCACGTTGCCAGCCAATCATGAAGGTCTACGCTTGTAAATGATGTCATGGAAAGCTGAAATTCAAACTCATTCCAGTGTCTGTCATTACAAACAAGCAAGCAACATTTCGTTGAAACCAGCATACCTTGGTAAAGTTAATTTCCTGTAATTATAAGAGAAGACTGAGAACAGAATTCTTTAGAGTCATCAATGGAAATGGATGAAAATGATTAATAACCTTCATAACCAATGACAAAATACTGAAATATCTGCAAAATTTACAAGTGATAAAATCCACAGGTGCTGACTTAATTGGACGTAGACTATTAAGGTCAACAGCAGCTTTTCATTTCTGAAAGCATAACATTATATGGAAGGAGGCCAAAAGTGAAACTTTTCCATAAATTTGGCTCCTGTGATGAAATAAACAGTTTCAAGCCCACCTTAATCCTTCCCATTTCATCAAAAATTCTCAAAAAAAAAACATTTTCATAACTCCCTCATGATTTATTTTTGATAAACATAATCTGCTGTATCATAAACAATCATACTTTTGCCCAAATCAATCATCTGAAACTGCTCTCACAAATACATTTGTAAAATAGCTCAATGCTTTAGATCATAATGGAGAACTAGTGGGTGGGAGTTGTGCTGGTTGATTTTAGGACAGCTTTCGATCTAGATGATCATGACATTTTACTTTAAAAATTAAAACTTTACAAGCTCAACAACAACTCTTTAAATTGGTTTAAGTTGTATTTGAAAGGAAGAAAATAAAAAGCTGACATAAACAGTGTCATTTCAAACAAAAAAACTTGTAACGTGGAATACCTCCAGGATCTAGTTTATGGTCACTACTATTATGATTATAAATTATCTTAATTTGCATACGGTAAATACTGATACTGATGACGCCACTTACATGATATTAACTCATCTAAAACTACCACTGAAAGAAACTTACATAATGCTCTTCTAAAACTCTCTATATGGTGTAAAAATAATGGAATGGTCATTCATGTAGACAAAACCAAAGTGATGCTGATAGCCACTCAACAAAGACATAAAAAATTTAAGATAAATATCCTCCACATCCATTTTAATGACATGGAACTGAAAAATGTTATGCAAAATAAACTTTTTGGTGTTCATGCAAGTTGATGACAATATGTTATGGTCAGAGCATATCAGTAATGTTACTAAAAAATGGCTAAGAAAACAAGATTATCTGGTACTATAAAAAATTAAAGAACTTCTAACCTTAAACCACAGGATAATGTTTTTCAAAAGTTATATTTCAACCTCATCTTGGACTAATGCAACATCATGTGGGGTAATGCTTCTACAATGTATTTGTTAAAAGTCGACTTCAAAATTGAGCCACCAGAATTATCCAACAGAGTTGATAATATCCATGAATGTATGAAGGGGTTGAAGATCATGACTGTCTATGAAAGACTATGTTTAGGAAAGGCTAAATTTAACTTATATATATAAAGTTTCTAATAGTTCTATGACCAACTATATAAATAACATGTTCAGTATAAGCACAAATAATATCAATATTGTAGTCTATCGAATAACATACTCCTTCTAAAACCCAACACTATAAAAATAGTGTGGGGTTCTCAGGTCCAATCAATGAGAACTGTCTACCCAAAGATATTAAAGAAACATCATCAGTGCCTTTGTTTCATCACAGATGTCTGACATGGATGCTAACCAGGTAATAACTGGTTATGGCCAACTTTATGGTATATTTGTATATGTATATATTATTTCCAATGTCTCTGGAATTTCACTTATTTTTGTGCATGTATGTGTGTGTGAAAAAGTTTTCATACATGCCCATTGGTGTACAAATAGCTCTGTGTGCTGAATCCATACTTGGTTGCTCGTATGTACATCAATCCATTATACCAGGGGTTGGCAACCTATTTTACTTAGTGTGCCACTTTTTCCAGATTAATTACAAAATGAATGAGCAGGTGCCACCAGTAACAGAGCAACACTGTTAAAACCGAGATTTTTGGCTGCCCTACTCTTAATGTACCACTTTGTAGTTTGCATGCTGTAGATTGAAAACCCCTGCATTATACCTTTTTTGTATGATGTTTGTTTCCCAGCTAAATTTTATATATTTGCCTGTACAAACGTAGATAATTGAGGGCCACAATGGAGATTAATTTTTGTACTAATTGTGACATCATCATAAAATAAAGACTTTACAATAATAATCATTATTATTATTAATATTATTATTATCATTATTATTATTATTATTACTACTACTACATCGACTACTTCTACATTGTTCCACAGATAGTGAGGCTCTAAAAAATACACTTGCAAATTTCCCAATGCATCCTACTGCAGGTGTGAATGTGTGTAATGTAATACAAGAATTTTTTTTATACAAATGTTGACAGAGAATGGGTCAATTGTTTAGTTACCCTGAACAGCTGAATAAAAATTTCATGATCTTCTCACAAATACTACAATAATATATATTTTTCTCTTCTACACCAGCAAATTATTTCAGCACAAAAAAGACAGTCATTGGAACCAGGATGGGATTTTTTCAAGAGCAACAGTATGAGGAATCGACTCATCAGCTTTTTTCTGCAGACTGATATCTGTAATGTGTGGGCAGACAAAGGCTTGCATATCATATAAAAATGTCAAGGTAAAAAAATGCAAAAAAGTTTTGGAAGTATACCTTTCCAAATAAATTATTAAAAAAACGCCCACAAAAGGCAAAAATGTCAAAATTCTACTAAATAAAACATAAGGGTAAAACAAGAAATGATAACATTCTTAAAATATGTGTTCAAAATTTATTATACAAAACAATTTTCCTTTAGAAAATGTATGACTGTTGCTGGTGGTACATAACTAAAACTGAATATCACTGGTGGTACATATATGAAAATCATTTTAGGTAAGACTGTATCAAAATACTTTTCTCTCATTGGGTAGAAATGATAAATTTTGCAGATCATTCAGAATTTTGTTAAGTTTTTTCCCACTGAAAAACCAGGTGATTGCTCTCTTTGTACACATGTATATACATGTAGTAGTGTTTTACAGCATCTAAGCAGCAAAGTGACTATCTAGTGCTGACAAAATGTTCCATTACAGAAATTTAAAAATGAACCACACAACACGTCATGAAGAAAATCCTTCCAAAAAAATGTAAATTTAAGGAAACAAGATAAAATATAAAACATAATGTTATAATTTTGTTAAATTTATAGATAAAATTCTTAAAACAAGACTAGTGTTTACTGCATTTCCTTAAAAAAATCAAAGGTTTTGCTTATCAACCAAACAATGGGTTAAAAGAGAGAGATGGGCTTATCACCAAACATGTGGGTAAAAGAGAGATGGGCTTATCACCAAGCATGGGGTTAAATTAGAGGGATGGGCTTATCACCAAGCATGGGGTAAAAGTGAGGGATGGATTTATTACCAAGCATGGGGTTAAATGAGACAGATGGGCTTATCACCATGCATGGGGTAAAAGAGAGGGATGAGCTTATCACCAACAATATGGGTAAAAGAGATATGGGCTTATCACCAAGCATGGGGTTAAATGAGACAGATGGGCTTATCACCAAGCATGGGGTAAAAGTGAGGGATGGGTTTATCACCAAGCATGGGGTTAAATGAGAGAGATGGGCTTATCACCAAGCACAGGGTACAAGAGAGATGGTCTTATCACCAAGCATGGGGTTAAATGAGAGAGATGGGCTTATCACCAAGCACAGGGTACAAGAGAGATGGTCTTATCACCAAGCATGGGGTTAAATGAGACAGATGGGCTTATCAGCAAACATAAGGTAAAAGTAAGGGATGGGCCTATTAACAAGCATGGGGGTATGTGTGTGTGTGTGATTTAGATTTTTAACATAGTGTTAACAACTTTTCAGTCATATTGCTACGATGTCTGCAGTGTGACAGTTTATAGTGATGTCTAGCACTGGGGCATCATGCCGCAAACATGTAGCATCATGCCCCACCCAGTCACATTATCCTGACACCAGGCCGACCAGTCCTAACACTAACCTCTTAATGCTGAGTGCCTAGTGAGGCAGCTGTTAGTACCATTATTTATATCTTTGGCATGACTTGGCCAGGGTTCAAACCTGTGACCTCCCGAATCCAAGGTGGTTGCTCTAACCACTAGGCCACCAGAGCGGTCCAAGCATGGGGGTAAAAGTGAGGGATAGGTTTATTAACACGCATGATGGTAAAGTGAGGGATGGGCTTATTAACAAACATGGGGTTATCAAACTTATGTTGAATACTTCATGTGTAAATGAATCAAAGCTGAAGAAACAGTACATAATGAGAAGATACTGCCACAGCTAATATAACAGGTGCCAAACTATCTGAAATCTTATCTTGGCTATAGGCTGATGGATGATTTCAAAGACAACACAGAAAGTGAAAGGGGAGTGCCTACATGATTATTTTATGCAGTGGCAGATGGCAGTCTTGAATTTTATAACATTTAAGAAAACAAGAACCCAAAGAGTAGAAATGAGATTCCTCTGACTAACTGTTATATAACATCACCTCAACTGCAATTATTACTAATGTATCATAAGGAGATATGAATATTGCAAAATGACAATATTTTAGTGTCATTAAATCTGTGTGTGTTTGTGTGTGTGTGTGTGTGTGTGTGTGTGATTTGGACTTTTAACGTAGCTTTAACAATTTTTCAGTCATATTGCTACAATGTCTGCAGTGTGACATTGTTTTATAGTGTTATCTAGCACTGGAGCATCATGCCACAGACATGTAGCATGATGTCCCACCCAGTCACATTATCCTGACACAAGGTCGACCAGTCCTAACACTAACCTCTTAATGCTGAGCACCAAGCGAGGCAGCTGTTAGTACCATTTTTCTAAGTCTTTGGTATAACTCGGTCTGGGATCGAACTCACGACCTCCTGCATCCAGGCGGATGCTCTAGCCACAAGGCCACCGGAGCAGTGTCATTAAATCTGAGCATCATGTTGGCAACATAAGCATTAATGGTGAGTCCCAATCTGCCCAGGTTGTCTACCATTGTGGTATGTCCCCTGGCAAGTCCCTTTACTCCAACTGCCTTTGAACTAAATAACCTAGTTTGAGTCACTGTGCCATAAAACACCAAACCAATCCAAACAATGTTTTATGGTCATGGTTTTACACTATCTAATGCAACGTGCACTCGGAAGTGAAGGCATCTAAACAGGAATGCAACTGACTATGATTGCATTATTCAAACAAAAGATGATTATCAAACTGTAGATGCATATAACCCGAATCACTCTTGCAAGGAATGTTAAGATAAAATTAATTACAGACAAAACATCAATCAAACTGTAGAGACATATAACCCGAACCACTCTTGTGAGTAAGGAATGTTAAGATAAAATTACAGACAAAACATTAATCACAGTATTTCTTTAAAAAAATACAAACACAATTTCACCAATTAACATGCTCTCAATTAGCAAAATACAAAAGCTGCTATGAGCTACATATCATCTCTGAAACATCCGTCTGGTTTCTGTAGTAAAATGCATTCTAATATTTTGTCATAAATTTGAATGAAAATTAGTTTACTGGCTTGATCCACTAAGATGTAATCGTAGTTGCTTGTTAAATTTTTTGCAATTTTACAGTATGTACAGTATATGGCTAATGGTTGTTGTTGTTGTGGGGTTTAACGTCATTTTTCAGCACACGATGGGCTATAGATGGCAGCCAGTATTAATGGTGGAGGAAAACCCTGGGAAAACACAGGAAAGAACCACTGACCCACGAGAGGCTACTGGCAAGCTTTCTCAGATACCCACATTGGCCGAATCTGAGACTTGAATCGGCGCAGACAGAGGTGAGATGGTAGTGATCCGTAACAGAGAGTGCTTTAGACCAGTCGGCCACTCAGGGCCCCATGGTTAATGGGAAAAGAGAAGTAAGCTATTATTATATTCAATAGGACAGATACCTAGAAATGTTTCCACACACCACAGATTCCAATATAATGCATTAAGGGGGCAAATTTCAAAGTCAAACAGGAGTCATCAATTTAGATAAACTTTATATTCTCAACATAAAGCCTCATACCAAATTTTGATTTCACTGCACAATGCCTTTCCAAATTTATACAGCAGAAATGGAGTTGGTGGACAAAGACTGAAACCAAACAGGTACCACAGCTCCATAAAACTTTGCTGGAAAACTGTGAAAATAAAACCTGACCAAGATGTTTTAATGTAAGGCCTCATTCCAAATTTTATTTAAATTCAAGAGGTAATGTAAAGGATACTGACCATGAATGAAACTGAACTGAGAAGTTCTAAGCTAAACAACTGCTATGGTGGCATAAACTTATGCTGAATTAAACAGTGAAAACTGAATTTGAACTAGATCTTATAAATGTAAGGGACCATACCAAATATAATTTAAATGCATAAAGACCTTCAAAAGTCATGGTGCACCAACAACAGTCCTTTGTGACATGAGTAACACTGCCCCTTCCAAAACTGTTGAGAACCTCAAACAACCATGTTATTTGGACAGTCAATGGCAAACCAGCATGGGAAATAAGGGAATTTGCAGAATTTGGAAAACTGTTTTAACACTAGGAAATGAGTATCACAAATTCCAAAGAAAATTTATAACTTCTTAAAATATATATGCATTATTACTATTATTATTATTATTATATAATGTTATTTCTCAACACAAGTGTCAATAATCTTAAGTTTTTTAACCTCAAAATAAAATAAGCCTTTCATTTATGTCTTGTATTTTTAAAGAAAAAATGCAAAACATAGTGATCCTGCTGTTGTCATCAACAGCAACTCAGTATTAAAGTTTTTGTGCAAGTCAATGTTAACATATCTGTATAAGTCAATGATAGAGTTTTTATATGGAAGTCAATGTCAAAGTTATAATACAAGCTAATGCTGAAGTTATGTAAGTCAATGTTAATGTTTTTGTTGGAGCCAAAAAAACATCAAGGCAAAATTTTCCAAAGAATCCTTGTAGCCAACAGTCATGAATGTCCTTGCATTTAGCATCAGATAATGCAAAATGTAAGGCTACATTATTTTTATTTTCTGGGGGCACCAGACACATGCCCCCCCCCCCTTTTTAAAAAAAATATATTAAGTATTTTAAGTTTGTGTGTTTCCCCCTCAGATATGTTGTATGTTCTATTTATAAAGAATTTTGTATCAAAAATTTTAATTTTAGTTTTTGATGGGGTATTTATTTTTCCCTAGTGTTATCTAAAGGGTTGTTCGTCCGAGCCTGGTTTTATTCACCTTGCTCGAAGTCCCTTCCCTTGTAATTTTTCAGTAACGATTTGCAGGCTCCAAATGTAGAATAGGCCTCTGTGCTTTCCTGCCTGTCATAAGAGGTGAGCAATGTAAGCAGGAGCCACTATGCTCAGTGGTTGTGTGCCACTTCCAACTGAAAGGTGTGGATTCAAAATACACTACTGGATCAGCTACTGTGGTGTGTCCTTGGGCAAGACACTTAACTCCAAATGCCTTGGCATGAAGGTGGCAGGGTCCAGTTTCATAAATTGACCCCTGGCAAATTTCTTTACTTGAGGCTATGATGCCACTTTTTCAGCTATTATTTGTTACTATTTAAAGATATGGATATTTGTGAACTAGATGTTTCGGGCTTGTGCTGTACTTGAAATTGATGTCAGGCATGTACACCTTCCATAGATACTCTGCAGTACGTTGATAGTGAAATACCAATAGTTGGCTAGGAAGAAGAGCTAGCCTCCCATAGCAGTTAACACATGGGTTTAAGGCAAGCAGAATATCTCAAAAATGGCTTTCAGTTGCATCAGCCTATTTAGTACACAATGTTTTGCAGAATTGTCATTTAGGAATAGGGCTTGTGCTTGTACTGTGAGCATCACATGATGTCAAAAATGACCTTCGGACATGAAAATTGCAAGTAGAAATTTGGGGTTGGGGTGCATAAACTTCTGAATGAACTGCCATTGACTTCTTTTATCAACTGAATAATATTCTTATGCTTTGTTTTAATATAAGTAACCAAAAATACGGACCTTTTTGACTTTACTTGTGTATTTGAATTTTTTGAATTTTTATACTAGGTCACTGATTGCAGCATTAAATTTGTACATAAAAACTGGTCCCTGCCCCCTAAATACATCGTATTGATGTGCCATACAAAACCCAACTAAACCAAATCAAACCTATATCTCAGTATAACAGGCTAAAAGAAGAAAAAAAATTGGTTTACGGTTGCTTAAATATTGCCGGAAACATGGAAAGTTAAATGGAGCTAATTAGCATAGTGCATAGGTTTCTTTCAATATATGGAGCATGACTGTACATTAGCTCAAGTACATGCCTGTAATGATGTGATCTGAAAAAGAGGAAGGAAGAAGCAGTGATAAGCTGGAGGGGGGTGCTATGTGAGCATGGGCTACAATGATATAAGGAGTTTGATGGCCTCAAAAAAGCCAGTTACCATAGTAACCTAGCTAGATGTGGCCTGTAATCATCTGTTGCTACATTTGCTTAGGATTGAGATATTGAGATATGTTTTATGCAGAGATTAATCACTCTGTACCATATCTGCAAATACAGCAAAGCTTATGCTTCTAAAAATCTACTTAAAAAAAAAATCAAACTTGAGAAAAGCATGCAGTATTTAAATGGCTGGCGCCAACACATTCAATACATAACTACTGTCATTGCTAATGTGAAAGTCCTTTGGCCTGTGTGGCAATTTGTTCCCCTTGCTGCCTGCCAGAATCTGGATCATCATCGTTCTTGTCTGAGTCAGCAAAATAATCAAAGAACTGTTTATTAAAATTGTATCAAAATTAGTCAGAATTATTGAGCCTAATGCAGTGAAGAAATTAATTTTGCTGTTGTCAACTATTGTTGCCTTTCTCTATAATCAATTAACCTTGATAAATGATCAATCATGCTTTGCCTGTCAAGATTTATAATCATTTGGTCGACTGCTGTTTTGCTGCATACAGTTGGTTAGCAACTAACTAAACTGCAAATGTATCTTCATGACATTACTCAGGCATGCACACACACAAATGCACACACACACACACTCATACATATTGGTCTTTATTTTATTTTAAGACGCATCAAGAATTCCTTCCATAATTGACCTTCTTCCCTGTACAATCATATTTCTCTTTTCTCTTAACATGCACTGACCCGGTGTAATACTTTGCTAAGTTATTCAATCTTTTTTAACCCCCTTTCTTCAGTACAGAACAGGGCAAAATTTTATCCATGCAGCTAATGAAGAGCATGTTGAATGCCAACCTATGTTCCCTTTTACAGAATTGAATACAAGTTCTTCCGAGATTTATTTAATCTTCATTTGGAAAGTAACACCTGCAACAGGAAATTCATAAATTAAAAAGATTTTTTTCAAAGCATATGGACATGGGATCTACACCTATCCTGTTCAAGACCAGGGTGAGAGATATAGGGATAGAGATTTTCAGACCCTTACGACATCCACACACACACAAAAATGTAGAAAACTTATGTTAAATTAAAACTCCCATACTTTTCTCAGGTCAAATTCAGGGTGACCACAGACTTTATGAAATTTATTTCATTCTATCTGCTTTTAATAAATAAACAAATATGAAACAAGCTATATCATTCATTAATCTTTTATCTATTGATTTACTGAGAAGAATTTAAAATCTGGCATAATTACTCCCTCACCCCACCCCATAAAGGCGTTCAACCCCAGTCGAAGTAACTGAGGATCATAATGCAAAATCTATAACATGATGCTTCTTTCTGCTTTTATTGTGTATATAAAAATCAGGAGTGAAAGGCAAGGATGCTCTTCACTGATCACCCACCT
This sequence comes from Sinohyriopsis cumingii, assembly GCA_028554795.2. NCBI lineage: Eukaryota > Metazoa > Mollusca > Bivalvia > Unionida > Unionidae > Sinohyriopsis > Sinohyriopsis cumingii. Next base: position 57,074,891 of record CM068824.1, read on the forward strand.
CTTCTTGCAGATGGTTAGCCAAGGGCAACATAACTAAATATTTTCAAGTTTTCCCCCAAAAGGTTTAGGAAGAGATGTTAATATGGCCAGACAGACAGTTGGACAGAGTGTATCATAATCTTCACCCCCACCCCACCCCCTGCTAAAAAGTTGGGATAATAAAAAAAAAAAAATATCCAACAATATACACATAAATATTCACTTTTTAAAAACTGCATTAATCAAGAAATCCTTTAATTCAATGAAATAAAAAATTACAAGTGACTCGGTGTTTGTAACTCAATATTATCCATTCACAATTCTTTGAATGACCATTTTGATATCAGCTCAGAGAAAGAGGGAAAAACAATATTAACATTAATCCTGCAACTTCTCACTGCATACCAGTGCCACTGAAAATTCCAAAATTCAGAATGCTTAATGTGTTCTTCAGTGCAAAACAGTAGCTGTGGAAAGTCTAAATTTGCACATACATACCCCTCCTGTGTTCAAAGGTCAAACAACCCTTTGATCATTAGTAAGCAGACCCCAATGCACCTCTAAATTGGTTGTCATGGAAACCTACATGGGAATCTGAGCAGCTTTCTATGTATTCTCTAACAGAACAGCAATGTGGTATATTGATCCATGAATGAGTTAAAGCTGGGGAATCAGACCATGGGAGCTGACCAGAAATTCTCTCCTACCAGAAATCTTAATGGCCAAACATACTAGTTGGTACAAGAAATTTCAATTTAACTCCTGATAAACATGTCAACTTCATTTATGAAATAAAATGTGACTGCTTCTAGGAACAAAGTACACCAATTAACAGGCATAGTACTTAAAATTTGGGGATCCATTTGAACTGAAAGCACATATACATAAAAAATACTCTGTCAATTCTAACAATAACAGGCTACCCTACATGATACTGCTGTTTTTCCCACTGCTTGGTTACAGATTTTTCAGCCATGGCAAGGAAGCATGTTTACAGAATTTCTTCCCAGCAACTGATAATTGGATAACTGGGTAAGGTTTATGTAATGTTTAGGCTTGCTAGAACTTGACTTTTTTGTTCTATCTGATGATGTACAAAAACCTGTTGATCATTAGGGCTTTTAAGTCTGAGTTCCCAGCAGCTGGTTCCAGGGCTGATTTCAGAATACCAGTAGGATCTGCTAAGATAAGACTCTTAAGAGGAGTCTGAATACATTTCATATACAGCACTTACTGAATGGTTTCAACCACTAAGCTACTGAAAAATTTATCTAAAAACATTTATCTCCGTATCTATGTACTGACAGCTAAGTGCCATATATATGAATAGTTATATGGTTCCCAACAGAGCAGTGATATACATGTTCATCTACAAACCATACCAAGGGTAATTTTGAGAGCACATTATTCCCAAGCATTCTCTTTTTTGACCCTACTAAAAAAATTGTATGTTTAAATTATGGTATATACAATGCATAACTTAGCCTCCAAGTTGACATTACCAGCATGATTTTAAACAAAATTTTAATTTGTATGTGTTGGTAGATTTAAACAAAGTAAGTAAGTTGAAGTTTTCTTTTTAAAAAGGCACCCAGAACTGGGTTACCATTAAGGAAATAAAATTATGTTCTAAAGAACATATACACTAAAAAGATACCTGGAGAAATTACAAGGCAAAATTCAAGTCAATCAGGGGCCATAACTAGTTTATGCTAGAAAAAGCTGAAAATCAAAATTGATCAGTTCTTCAAATGTTGTTGAGTTGAAATTATGGGCAAAGTTTAAAGCCAAGGTTGGATGGTAAATCAATAACATTTTGATGAAATATGATGAAAACCAAACCTGCTATAGTTCTTCTTAAAACAAAGCCTCATACTAATTTGGTTTTGGTCCTTCAAAAGTTACTGAGGAAAAGTGAGATGTATGACTGACACGTCATCGTGTGAAGTCATGGGACAGAGACATATCATGATGTGAAGTCAAGGGAGAGAGTGTCATGGCTTGATGTGAAGTTATGGGACAGACAGACACATAATGTGATGTTATGGCACAGAATGAAATGTCAGAATGTGAAGTCAAGGGACAAATGGACACATCATGATGTGAAGTCAAGTGACAGAGGGACATATCATGATGTAAAGTCAAGTGACAGAGGGACATATGATATAAAGTCAAGTGACAAAGGGACATATCATGATGTCAAGTCATGAGACAGATGGACATGGGTAAGTACACTATATGCACCTTCCATAAATATGGCAGGAATATAAGAACATTCAGCACCTAATACTTACTGGGGAAAATATTTTTTCTTCCTCACAACATTCCATACAATTGTGTGCTAAAATTTCTTTCCCATAAAAAGGAAAGATTATACAAGCCCAAAGAACAAGCCAACTCATGACTGTTGATTAAGTAATTGCCAAAAATTCTTATCCAGATTTCATTTATCTCTGCATACTGTAACATATGCATGAAATTTTGCAATTACCTGCTGTTAGTGTTCACTTTCTAGAGTATCTGACAAAATATCTGCAATGCTATTTTTAAAAATTATTTGGTACCATTACATTTTCAGAGACTAATGCTCATTATACCAAGTGCATGCAGATGATGTTACAAACGATATTTCTATGACGTCTATGTACAAACTCAAACAGTAAGCTCCCTTTGTCCATGTTGGGTGTTCTCCACCCCACCCTTCTGGTGTATTCTCTCTCAAACAAAATGGCTTTGCTTAACTTTTATGATTGATTTAAAACAAAAATGTGTGTGGTATTGAGGTATTAGGTATGATGGTGATAATTTCGAATGGCGTCATTAAGTTATATGCAGGCATGCAGCCACATCCTTCCTATACAACATTTTGCAACTGAAGAATATTTTACATGTAAAGAATTATTTTGTGTGATTTTTAACCAAAAAGAAAGACGAGTGTAAGTTGTTGTTGTAGGGTTTAACGCCATTTTTCAGCACACAATAGGCTATACATGGCCGCCAGTATTAATGGTGGAGGAAGAAACCGGGAAATCCCCGGAAAGAACCACCGACCCTCGAGAAGCTACTGGCAAGCTTTCTCACATATCCACATTGGCCGAATCCGAGACTCGAACCCACGCAGACAGAGGTGAGATGGCAGTGATCCGTAACGGTGAGCGCTTTAGACCACTCGGCCACTCGGGGCCCCACGAGTGTAAGACTAAAGCACATAAAAAGTACAGTACATACAGTAGCACCTTTCTATAACAAGAGTCCCTCATTGGGATCGACCTTGTACTGGTAAAAAAGACTGTATGAGAGTGCAAGTAAAGTCCATTTTTGCCACCAGTTTATTTTAAATTTTTTTGGGAAAAGAAAAGAAAAACAACAAGTTACTGAACTGACATCATTCAAAGTACTCATATACATCCACAAACTGGAATTTATACAAGTCGATCCATGCCCTGGACTCGACCTCAAGATTAGTTTGATCTGGTTTTCAAGCCTCTTCACAAATGAGTAACTTGCTGATCAGATCTAGACCATTTTCATTTCGAACTAATTACATGCTGCAGCAAGTGTTTCAGTAAAAAAAAACAACAACATGTCATGCCACCAACTATATCAAGAAGTGTAGTGATAACAAGATTTTACAGAGACTTCATGGTGCCATCTTGGAGGTCATATATACATAAGAAATAACTATATACCACTACTGTGTCAATGCAACCTGCCATCCCAAGTAGCCATATAAAGATTTTCAGGATGGCCATTAAGGCTGCCGTTTTGGAGGTTGGATCAGCATCATTTTAATACAGAAACAACAACATGTTTCATGAAACAAGTATTTCTTCTTTGAAAAAAGAAATGACTGTCGATATGACCATCCACTGAGGGGAAGTACCTGTAACTGAATTTTTCATAAAAACTGCTGTGACAGCAACTTTGTGAGGTTATATCGTCATAATTTTCATTTATGATCAACAGCTTAGAGTGATAAGTATTTTAGTGAAAAACTGCACGTAGATACAACAATCCATTCAACATATGACCACAATGATGGTCATATTTTTATGTCAGATTGGAAACATTTTCTGTTAGTGCCAACTTGATACAATAATTCTGGTGAGATGCCCTTGAGAAATGATTACAAGATTTACAAGATGGCTGCCACATTTGCGATACTGGATGTCTGATATGGCAGTTTTCATTTAGGACCAACAAAACATCACAAAAGGTCTTCTGGTGAAATATGACTACATACACACAGAGTAGCAATAACAAGATTTTCAAGGTGGCCACCGTTGTGGCCACTAAATGTCAGACTGGTGAAATTTTCATTTAGGAACTAGATACCATATTAAGTCTTCTGGTCAATATTTCAAGCTGATATGCTTGCAATCGAGGAAAATTTGGTGTTAAAAATTTTTTTAAACAAAATTGTCAATATAGCTGCCATGGTGACCATATTCAGGGTCAAAAAGGCAACATTTTCAATTAAGAGCAAACAGACATCATAAGAAGTCTTTAGTAAAATAACACCATGTCAATATGACCATCCATCAAGAACATGAATTGATAACAAGATTTTCAAGATGGCCATCACACTAGTCCCATGTCAGATCAGTCCCATTTTATTTAGTATCAACTATACTTCATAAGTCTTCTGGTAACTATCCTTTGTCAATATATCTCTCCTTTTAGGAGAACTGGCAATAACATGATTTTTAAGGTGGCTGCCATGGTGACATACTGGTTATCTGATCATCGCCATTTTCATTTATGACAAACTTGAAATCGTAAAATGGTGGTCAGTGAAAACCCCACATTGATATGGCCATCCATTCAGGTGCAGTAGTGATAACAAGATTTCAAGATGGTCACTATAGCAGCCATATTAGATGTCAAGCACCGTTTTTCTTTAAGAGCAACTAAATCTTGGGATAATCGTATATGAAATGTTTTGTGGGAATCCTCCAAGGAGTTTATAAAGAGCAACAATAACAAACCTGGAGACTGGCGATGGACAACATGCCATCCCATAAACTCTTCTGGTCTATGACCAAAAGAGGTAAAACAAAGCAAACATTTAAAATTGAGTCAAAATCTATTGTACAAACCATATTCTTGAAACATCATCAAAAAGCTTCTTAACTGAGTTAATGTCAAAATACTGTTTCACAGGTTGGAAGACAATGCACATGAGAAGAATATGTTTTAATTTTGATGGACACTTGCAGCGTATGCACCCTGTTCATGGTTTACCCTTCATATGGTATGCATGGGTCTGGTCCATACACAAGTGGAATAATATCACATTTCTGTAATTAACTTTATATGAAGGATACAACTCTCCAAAAATGGGTTTGAAGTTCTGAAGTGTGTGGAGTGTTCATTTCATATACCTTGCCAAGTATATAGACCATGCCAATTTATATAACATATCAATTCTCTATATGGAATGTTCCATTCAGAAACAGGTGATTGCAGGGCTGCATTGGCTATTTTGTCTGCTCTTTCATCATTCTTAATTTCAATGTAACTAGCTGAGCCAAAGCAGTAAAGAATACATAATTTTTCTTATTGCAAGTGTAAATTATGTTTTTAAAAGACAAGATATTAATGGGCTGTGATATTTAAGGTTCTGCAAGGCTTTCACTGTGAAATGGGTATCTGAAAAGATTATAAGAACTGTTTTCTGTCAAGTTTCAATTTAGTTCAAAGATCTGAGAATGGTTGTAATTTCTGCAATTAATAAAAGGGCTTTATCCTGTAACAAGTTCAAGCAGGTGCTGGGGGTGTTGCAATGGCTGCTGAAGCATTGGTCTCCATATTTCAAAGAATCGTAGACTAAATGCATGGTCATGACAGGAAGCTTCAATATCACTGAATTTAATCTGAAACAAATGAGAGAACTGGTAATGAACTTTTTTAAATTTGTATGCTCTGATCTTACTCATCACTGAATTGCCCAAGATTTTAATTGTTTAAAGCTATTTACCATGTTTAATCAAAACGTGGTTGAAATCTTCATAATACATGTACAAGCCTATATTCCAAATCTGATCCCAGAACTATGGCCTCCAGAGTGTCAATAAGGTCAGCCAATCAGATGCTAGATCAACAAACTAGTATGTGTGTATCTTGTTCAGTATCAAACTTCTGAAACTCAATCAGTGTTCCGGCCAGAATATAAAAAGGGCAGGGTGAACAAAACCGGATCAGAAATAAGGCCTTAAATGTTAAAAAGTTCAGCAATAAAAAGCAAGATCACCTCATTAATATCCCTGAATCTCACTAATTAACAGACATGTCTTTACTGTGTAAGAAATACTCCCTATCTGATCAAAACGGAATAAAAATAAGGCCTTTGGTGAAGCTAAAAGCTCAATTAGCTACAAGATAAGCTCATTAGCAAGTGTAGAGCTCACTCATTTTATGAACTTGTATGAGACATACCAGAACACATCATGCAAACAACACAATATTTTGCTCCCAAACCATACAACATGGTTGTGTTATAACATGATTTAAAGTAAAAATCTTATATGTATATGAGAGAGAGAGAGAGAGAGAGAGAAAGAGAGAAGCTGATAAAGATATATTCCCATAACCTGTAGCCTGTATAAAATGTAAACAGTCATGCTTAAAACACCAGGAAAACTAACACCGCTGGGTAGTTCATACGGTTAATTATCAGAGACAGTTAAAAGGCAAAGGTGGTTAGAGTTAAACAACCAATACTGCACAGATTACTTGATTGACTAACAATAGCTAAGGTGATGTTGTATCATGATTCCTTGCAATGTTGCTGTGGAAGAGACCAGTAGGCTAATTTATACAGGCAAAGTATGCAAATAGATTTATGCTGAAAGTGTGTGTTTTGGATTTTTAATGTAGCTTTTAAAAAAATTCAGTCTTATTGCAGTGATGTCTGCAGTGTGGCAATTTGTAGTGATATCTAGCACTGAAGCATCATGCTACAGACATATAGCAGTCCCACCCAATCACATTATCCTGACACCAGGCAGACCAGTCCTAGCACTAACGTCCTAATTCTGAGTGCCTAGTGAGACAGCTGTAACTACTATTTTTATAAGTCTTTAGTATGATTAGGTTGGGGTTCGAACCCACAACCTCCACATCCGAGACATGCTCTAACCAATAGGCCACTGGAGCGGTTGATTTGTGTTGAAGAAAAACAAAGCTACTAAATATCATTTCCTTGAATGAAAATTAACCAAGAATTCTTTATTTACTGTACCTATTTTTTCCAAATCTCCTGAAAATCAACAACAAAAAAAAACCCCAACCTCTTGAAGGCTGTTTCAGAATAGTCACGTATGCCATTGGATAATCAATGATAGTGCTCTCAAGTGAGTGATTTGATAATGAAAAAAATTATCTGAATTAGTAAGGAACATTTACATTTTCTTAATGTACTGAGATGTACTCTTCTTTAGTTGTTTCTCCTCCTCCTCAACTCTATACCAACTAGACTTGTCGACTCCGACTGCTTTGCTAGTCTTACTTCTGTCTCCCCTCTTAGAGAGTAGGGACTCACTGAACCAGAAATTCTGTCCCCCCAAAAGCTTCCTTTATGAAGCTTTGTCTTTCCTTAGAATCTCCTCTCTTGGTTTAACCGCCAAATTACAAGTGGCTCTCTCAGAGTAACCCTATATTGCTCAGCAATCTTCCAAGATGAAACTAAATTTTCACTTGCTAGTTAGAAGTTATAATTTGGATCGATATTTTTTTCACACCCTCTGTCTCAATTCCGACTGGATATCACTTTGACCTGATCCAAACAAACTTATCAGACAATGTCTTTCTCGCTGTCTGTCCATGTGGGTATGGATTTAGTACATGCCCTGTTCCTTGTGGGTTCCTCTCATCTTTGGACAAAGCTGTAACACATAGGTGGGAAGTCACACTATCTAACACCTGTGTCGATTCAGGATGCTGGATCTTCTCTCTGGTCATGGTAACCTTGTGTAAGAGATTAACTCTAGCCTGTGGCTATGTTCAGACATCAAACCATGGCTTGTAATAATACCTTTGTTTATACACGACTTACTAACTGGGGCTGAGCAAACATGACATTAGTTTAAACAATAGTTTTTTATGTCAATGTTTAAATTAGGTTATCCAACAAAGAAACAGGGTAACTGACCTGTATTAGTCTTTTTTTCAGGATATAAATCTTTATCTAGTTTTCCTTTGTTTAAGAATGCTATGATTATTATTTGTAAAAACTGTAGCTTTTATTGTCAGGGGATATAACCATGTATACACTGTCAGGGGACATAACCATGCATTTATGAATTATTATTGCGATGGACACATGCAAGTCCCAAAAATATGCCAATTCATATGTCAAGGTGCAGTGTTTCCATTAGTTGTAAGACTCAATCAATAACTCCACATAGTGCTGTACTGCATGTACATAGGGAAATGTAGAATCATTTCCCATGCAATAATAATACTCAAAACCCCAAGATATACATGGCATACATCAATGTCATTGAAAGTTAGCATTTAAGTAGTGGGACCCAGTTTATAGCAATGCTGAAGTTCTACAAGTTAAACTGTATTTTCATCAAAATCAGTCACATTTTTAAGCTTTCAGCTTGACCTGGATTTAAGTGTAATGTTCAAAAAGTGACAAGAACGTGTGGCTTATATTCGATAAAACACAGGCACAGGGTTTCTGCTGCTTTCTGAAAACATAAAGTTGCCAGTGTTATATATGGTATTTCCAGAACTTTATTGACTATATCACGTGAATAAATTGGAACCCAGTGCCTTTCCCAAGGACATATCAAAGCAGCTGACTCAGGCTGGCCTGCATGGACACTGAACTCATGGATTACCAATTCAACACTCAACCAAATGAGCTACCATGGGTCCCTTAAGTCATAATGAAAAAGAACAGAGTTTTCATTCAGAAGGATAGCCACAGATTTTTCCACAATCTGGATTTTCCACCCAGTTTGCAGGCTCTTGTCAGAATTCGCAATTTTGTACATTTTACTCTTCAGTTTCAGTTGCGAAAATTCTTTTCGATTTTACAGATTTTTAATAAGTGCTTCTGGAAAATTTTTTAACCACAAGGTCAAGTATGAATTACATGTTCATTGTGATACTAAAATACATGTAGATAATGCTGGGTAGCATGTAGAGTGCTTGAGGAGAAATTAACTTGCCTAGTACTCCTAATTTTTAAGAACAGAATTCACATGTAGTGAAAAGTTTTATTTTTTCAAATTCTGGATCTGTGTGGATTTGGGGGCAAAGGTTTGTAATTTTTGTTAAATTTTTCTGATTACCTGGTAGGCTTATAGCAGAAAAGATATACCAGTATTTGCAGATCTCCAGGGTGATACAGGTGATGTTTCATGCTATTTCATGACTCAATATATACCTTAGATATAGTTCATTCCATCACTGTATATATTTCTATAAAGACTTTTGAATACACACACACACTTGTAATTAAAAAAATGCATTTTTTAAAAATAAATGACATTTCATATTTATAATTAATCATGAACAGGACGAAAAATGCACTACAACCTCTCTTATATTCCGTACTAAAGCAACTCAATAACTTTAACTTATTTAAAGATGCATTTTTATTCATACCACTCCTGCCTATCTCAAAAAGGTACTCCTGCATGTTCAGCCCTTGCTAAGCTAAATTTGCTGTAACATTTGTGACCATGACCCAGACATCAAAAATGGTTGGCTAATGGGTTACAAAAACGAATAATCAACTTCACTTCCTAAGGCTTCATTCAGCTGGGAGCAAAGTCCATCATAGGATTTAGGAAAATATAAGGAGACAAAAACTTGCACCAGAACCTTAACAAGACTGTTGACGATGCAGTAGGAGCATGCTGTTTCTTGCTTTGCTACTTGATAGCATGGATACAAAAATAATGTGGACTAGATAAAAAGAAAGCGTCACTGTTTGCATTTTTGTGCATCTGATCTTTCAATGAGGAAATGGAAGGAAAGTCATTAGATAAAAAAAAAAGGAATGGACAGAAAGTTATGCTTACCTGGGGGAAAAAAGTCAGAATAAGAAAAAATGAAATCAAGTTTGGATGAGATAAAATACTATACATGACTTGATAATAAAGGATTGATTGAGGAATGAAACTTGTAGGTAGTGATGAGGTCAAGGATGCTACTTCCATTACACACAGGCAATTTGGAGAAAATCCAACACATGGGTTTCACAACTTTACATGAATAAAACAAAAAGCAAATATGCATGTTAATGTCACTTTTTACTTTGCACCTACCCTGTCGATTCAGATGTGTCTTTGATCAGCTCAAACACTCTACATCTCCAGTTCTTCAACCTCAATTCCAGTACTTTGAACAACATTGGATAGTGCATACTCCAATTAAAATGTGGAATGCCTATGATGTTGACATTCATATCAATAATGACTGTGAATGTTGGCACAATCGTTTCAACAGAATTGTCAACAAACACCATTCAAATATTAGGTACCTTCTTCAGTGCATCAAAGATGAGGAATCATCCATGGGAATAACATGGCAACAAATTTCAGCTGACCAGCAAGGAACATCATCTGTTAGGAAGTACAGGAAGCAGAACTCTCAAGTGGCCACTCTTCATCAACAATACCATAGAAGAGACACTGACATTATAATTTTAATGTCACATTATAATTTTCTTTCTTGCATTGTTCGCAATTCCTATCAAAGTTTCATTTTTTGATCTATGTAATAATATAAAAGATTAATTTCTTAATAACACCCAGATATTAAATGTTCTTAAATAACTTTCTTCATATTTTTTTTATTTGCCACCCATCTGTCTGTTGTAGAAATGATAATTAGCAGTAACAATGGAAGTGGAAATGCTGTCACAGAAATGCCCGATGTGGAAATGACATCTCCACAATAACAGTCATGCCCCAAGTAAGCGTATATACCGAGTGAATATCTGAATAGTTTCTATAATATGACTCAAGGGCTGTATTCTTATGTAAATGGACAGAAAGTCACACCACACAAAGTTATGTTCCAAAAATTACAAACAATAAACAGGATAGAAAGCCATAGGACAAAAAGCATTAATTTGTAATGGTGGACATACATGTAGAACGGAAAGTCAAAGGACATAAAGTCACATTTTATTTGTTGTTGTTGTTGTTGTTGGGTTTAATGCCATTTTTCAGCACGATAGGCTATACATGGCGGCCAGTATTAATGGTGGAGGAAGAACCCAGAAAACCCCGGAAAGAACCACCGACCCACGAGAAGCTACTGGCAGGCTTTCTCACATGCCCACATTGGCTGAATCTTAGACTTGAACCGCCGCAGACAGAGGTGAGATGGCAGTGATCCGTAACGAAGAGCGCTTTAGACCACTCGGCCACTCTGGGCCCCCACATTTTATAATTATTACTATTGATGTGATTGTTTAAGTACTTTTGATACTCTTATTTTGTTTCTGTTGCATATCTATTAAGTATTAATTGTAAAGTCACATGACTAATACTTTGTTTATTATGTTAATATCTCAACGAAGAAGCTGCAGTTTGCAGTTAGTTAAGTTTTGTCTTATAAAAACCTGCAACATTACAAAATTCAAAGTATGACACTATGTCCTGTAACTGTTTGGTCCTACAAGTAAATCGAAATAATAAAAATTCAAATTGTGACTTTTTGTCCTGTGACTCTTGTTCTGTTACTTTCTGTCCTACATTCATATTCCTGTGAGTTAGGAAAGGAACCTATGGCTAGACCCACTTAACACAGTCGGACACCTATTGACGTCTGGGTAACAAAATCCAGATGAGTTATCTGAAATTTTTTATATTAAAAATCATCCCTATTCCCCTATAACCCACTCACTAAGGAAGTGATAAAAACTCCAAAGCTGTTGGCATTATTGACTCTCCAAGGGCCATAATTAAGTCAAGTTTCATGGGTCTTGTTTTAAAAACATAGGAGCAGTTCAAAAACATTATACACATGCATATGGCTTTATCTGCCAACAAATGGATGCACTGCAATATCCTTGCACTTGTTCAAAGTGCAGATATATGGATCTCAAAACCACATTCATTGCTAAGTGACATTGCCACAAAATAAATTAAATGAACCTTTTTGAATCTTCATATAGACCTGTCAGATTAATCAAACATGACATTGCTCTCCATTGCTCTCACTATCTGATTTTATTAAATCCATATTTCTCTATTACTGACTAGATCTCTTTTGATATTGTCAGCAGGCTTGAGCCGCATCTTATTCTTTCTTTGTGCTTTCAGTTTGACAGGAAAAGATATCATCAACCACAGACAAGCTGATGTCAGTCTTAGATGTTCTTAATGCAATAAGTCATTTCAATATATGTATCAGTTTGAAATCTAAATGTTGTGTGCTTTTGACTGAATTAGTTTAACACGCACATATTGTCAGACCTTTCTCAAGCAGCCATTTGTTGGAAAAAAGAACAGTTGCTTCAAATGACACAAGAAACATGACTATAATGTGTCTTTGTTTATAACATCAATTTGGAGTTAAAACACTGCATCATCATGGCTGTCATTGTTTTCCTTAAATGTCTATTATGCCCGAACTACTCAAAACACCAAGTCAAGATGGCAAATCAATTAAGGGGGCCCCAAGTGGCCAAGTGGTCTAAAGCGCTCTCCGTTACGGATCACTGCCATCTCACCTCTGTCTGCATGGGTTCGAGTCTCGGATTCAGCCAATGTGGGTATGTGAGAAAGCTTGCCATTAGCTTCTCGTGGGTCGGTGGTTCTTTCCAGGGTTTTCCCGGGTTCTTCCTCCACCATTAATACTGGCCGCCATGCATTAGCCTATCATGTGCTGAAAAATGGCATTAAACCCTACAACAACAACAACAAAATCAATTAAATAATTCAGCTAAGTTTCAGAAACCTGTAGCTAATGGATCATAATGAACTCTTCAATGACTAATTTTCATCAAACATGGGGTTATCACAATTGTTATATAAAACTTAGTTGGTAGCAAAATTATTTCGATACCTTTGACTGCATTCTATTTAAACCCAACACACACAACACATTCATATATATATTCATTGATTTTTTTTATTGTTCTAGCTGTATTGTGGTTCAGCACATAATGCATTCATAAGTTTTGATAATCTCCCAACACTGCAGTTCTGTACAGAAGACAGTCATCAGCTATGGACCCAAGCTACAGTGCTACAGTGTATAATGGAACCTTCTTCAATCAATCATTTTTGTAACAACAGTGACCTCCTTACACAGGCTGTGGCTTTGCAATGAAGGTTTATTGCTTTCCAATGAAGGTTTATTTCTACAATAATGAAACTGATGGGAATCAAGAAAAGTGGCTCTTTAACAGATGATTTTGAAAGCCAGTCTGATGGTATCCAAGTAAGAAGTCAAATTGTTTGCAACTAAATCATAATTTGGTACCTCAGATGCAGTAGGACTTGTGTTCAAACTAAGTATGATGAAGTGGCCTCCATCCCTGTACAATGTCCCTGTTCTCCCCTTTTTTGTTCAAGGATGTCCCACCTCTTTCTATCTTCAGGACTATCCATGTAACCATTTAAAATTGATTCCAGAACAAAAGCCCCCTAATTGAGGTAGGACAAAAAGCAACTCATGGGCAGGATAAAACTCATTTTTGCTATTTACACTATATACATTTTCATTGTTCATTTTTATAGAACTGTTTATAAACTTGATTGAGATTTTTAAAATTTATTTATTAAAGCTATATTTACTATGATGTACAATGGTCTCCCTTGCACTCTTTACTACATTTTTCTAGTGTGTAATCTAAAATGTTTCTCCTGTAATGATCATGAAACAATTTATTAAAATATTTTATATATTTGTTTCTTTTGATAAAATGCATGCATATTTTCATAAATATCAAACAAAATGATAAAATTTACTAAACCTATCTGTGTATCTCAAACTAGGCTACAAATCATTACTACACGTAATAATCCAACAAGCATACTGTATCTAAGCACATTCATATTACTTTTTAATGTACATTTAAACCATTAAAACATGTAATATAAGATACATCTGTAAAATAATATTACTTGGAAAAAAATTATAAATATTTTCTTACATCAATCAAACATGGTGATTGCATACTAAAATTTCTGTGACTGAGAGCAAATAATTAAAACAATGAAAACCATAATACAATTATTCATTTCAAGAAACGTAAAGGGGTGGGAGAGCTTTTGCTCTGGGGGCATTTGTCCTACCTCTGTCAGGGTGCTTTTGTCCAACCCCTGTCAGGAGGTTTTGCTGAGGGCTTTTGTCCTACTCCTGTCATGGGGCTTCTGTCCTAGAGTGATATTGTCTGCACCCTTTCAAAACTACAACTATCTCCATTATCTACATTTTCTGATATATTCCAACAAAAGAATAATAGTTTTATTCCTTTAGGAAAAGAAAGTTGTATAATGAGGCACATCTATGACAAGAAAAGGTGATGTAATAATGGTATTACTATTACTATTATTATTATTTCTTACAGATGAAACAGGACTTTAAGTGAGGTTTGGAAATAGATCTAATCCAAACAGATTCTTCACACCCTTATTTCCTTGTTGCAGGCATCTGTTTCTCCAAGAATCCCAGAGGGCCCAAACTTGGTTCTAGGTGTGAAACCAGCAGGGGCTTTATATGGAGTTCAGTTTATGACAGCTCAATCTTGTTAACCATGTATCATTCTTGGAAGCAAAGGTGAGATTCAAGCTGCACTGTGTACACAATAATTTGTTGACACAATACCTGAAAATGTTTCACACCTTACATCACTTCCTGTATATCATATGGCTACTGCAAACCATTACCACCTGAACAGGAAACCCCAATCAATGACACCAAAATACCTTGGCTAAATTTCTGTATGAAGTCAATATGGGCTTTTTCAATTGCCATAATTTGCTATGGCACTTTGAAAATACTTAATGCCACAATGACTTAAATTGTTTTTCAGGATATCTGATGGGGGGGGGGGGCACATCAATGGTTACCAGCTAATATAGCTGGAAGCCAAGCTGGGGCCCACAAATAATGATATCTGACAGCATTCAACAAATTAATAAAATAAATTTCCAACAAATTGCTCTAATTTGCATAAATTCTGAAAATAACACTTGCTTAATATCAACAAGAACAATTATTATTATTATTATTATTAACATTATTATTGTTATATTACTTTGGTGACTAATTTGTAGAGGGCCTCAAAGAAGAATAGTTGTATTTAACTAATTGAGTTATCCTCCATAACATTATTATTATTACTTTTATTATTTGATACAGGAAGTAAATTTATTTTTCTATTACATACAAGAAAAGTCAGCCAAGATATTTGTCTCTGTTTGAAGAAATAAATATAAAAATATTTTACATATATAATTTTTTTTACATACCCCCCCCCCCACAACCTGTGATGAAACAAATTTTGTTTTTGTAATAAATTGCTTAAAACCAAATGGTCATGCTGTATTTTGCAATATGAATGTTATGGCTTCGTCAACAGTTAAGTATACTATTGCAACAACATCAGCACCAACACAGACTAAAAACAACAACAACAATAATAAATAATAATAATATTTTAGGTGGGAATTCAAGAACTACTCTCCCTTGAGACCAAACATAGTTTTCCTTGTAAAAAATATTTAAAATAAGTCTTTCCTCAAAAAAAATTTGAAAATGAAATTTTTGTGAAATGTTAGTAATCTACTGATGGCATGTCATTAAAGACAATGCTTATAAGTAGTTTTTGCATCATTTAGGAAATTTTACATCTTTTGAAATGATTTTGGCAGCAAAGACTAATCAGAGAAATTACAGTAGTGTTGTCACTTGCCTGAGCTGTCCACTATATAGATACCAGGACTTTTTTAAATTTATGGGGTCTGGCAATTTGGGGTGGGAAATTGTCCCTTGGGAATGCTCCAGGTGTAACACTGTCACATCCAACATATTAAACTGTGTTAAATTGAACCAGCACAGACCTATCTCATAATGTACTCTTCCCTTGAACAAATCATAAACAGAGCAAACAGTGAAGACCCTGATCTTATGGTGCAATATATAAGACCAGACTATAAATCATTACAAGATTAAAAAATTTCTAAATGCAGTAAATTCAGGAAATTAATAAAATAACATTTTAGCAAGTACATGATATTACTGTTGTTGACTGACTTTTAACTATACTTTTAACACATTATTGGCTATCAATGCTGAGAAAGTTAAGAACTATGCGCTTTTCCAACAGACACACTGAAGCAGCTATCTGTGACTGACCTAGGCAGGTATCAAACGAGCAATACTCTAATTTAAAAGTACAACTTTCTGCCACCAAAGTAACGGCTCCCAGTGAATACTGCCTAAGCAATTTGTGTAAATTGCCCTGCCAAAGGATACACCATGGTAGCTGACCTGGTCTGATCCAAGAGAAGACTTCAAACCCGTGCCTTTTTGGTTGCTAGTAGGGAAGACTAACTTAAATTGACTGATTTACAGGATCATGGATTAACCTGTTTGCATGAGTAAATATGGTAATTTGTACTGGTCTATCTACATGCCACCAACCCTAAAAGTTTTGTAAATTCATATACTTGTATTTACCTTCCAGACAGCTGATTTGAATGGATCCCTGCCAATAGATGATACCATATATAGGATGCCTAGACCTGCAGGGCTTATTGCCTGCAGCCCATCTGGGGTTTAAACCTCAATGAATCCTGTGGTCAGCTGCATACATCCGGAACTTGGTTACCCAGTACCAATTGTATACATGTTAAGTTTGCACTTTTCAAAGATTCATGAAAACTATGGCAATAACAGATGCTATTGCTGAAAATGTTCAATTCTTTCATTATTATTATAAATATAGCAAATTCTATTAGGAACCAAATAAAAGTAAAGAGTTTTCTACACCATGTGACGAAACACTGATAATTATCTGAATAATAAAAATAATAATAATAAAATAATAAGAAACATAACAACCATTATTTTTATTATTATTTAAAGGTTACGTTGCTACCAGAAATGAATATCAAGTTTCCACTGATAATAATTTTTTTTATACATCTGTCAACAACAGTCATTTTCAAACTGGTGCAGCAGATTCAATGAGCAATTAACTATAGATTCAGACTGGATGTTGCTACTGCCGTCTTTGAAAATCCACCATTTTAGAAACTCATTTTAAACACAGCTGGATTATAAGATGCATCCAATAAGGAAGGAACAGAGCTTTTATCAAAATGGATTTTAATTATCTTAAATAATTATTATTTAGATATAAAAATAAAAGTGAAAATGTATTGAATTTTCAGACAACGTTTTGGTTTTCTCATTTCCTTTTTTTTTCCTGTTATATGAATGCACAGGTGGAAAAGGAAGTGCTATTTCCATTGACTACCCCTTTTCTTCCCCCTCACTAAATTTTGGCTGGAATCTCTCAATGGTGTCAGCAGTAGGTAATCTCATTTCCCCCTCAAAAATCTTAGTGGGATAGCCTGACCCCTTGCCATGTGGGTGGAGCAAGACTGACAACTTCTGCTACAGTGGCACTATTTGATTGGCTCCCATTTAAACTTTCTGGAGGGACAAGAAAAAGTGTTCACTGATTGGCTTGCTACCTGTACTAAGCACCACCTCAGAGGCCTCAAATTGGTAAATGTATCTGATGTTATAGATGTAGACCAGGGTTGAAGAAAGTTCAGTGTCAAGCAGTATTAGTAGGATCTTTGCGTTTCAGAATTTCTGGGAAGGGAGGCTGCCTAGAACATCCTGTAGCAGCCATTATATCTTTCATGTCTTAGGTGGCATTTCCAGTTCAACCTTGGCATGTAGTTTCAAGGACTCCTCAACATGCTGCATCAAGACAGACCTACATATATCTACATATCTCTATTATTGCAAAACATTATGGGTGATTATATCTAATTCATTATTTCAAGTCTACACCAGGAATGGCCAGCTAGCCTGCAAACCTACCTCAGCCCATGCCTAGTGGTCAAGGCAACATCAAACTGGAGAAGTTCACGCTGTGTGCAAGATCCATACTTCTTTGCTATCCCATAAGTTAAAATATTTTCTATGGAATGTAAAGAAGTATGTATTCTGTGTATAGCAAAATCTTCAAGCGCTTACTGGTTGGAAATACTGAAGGACTCTGCAAATATATCCTTTACTCACAGTTTTGGTAAGTATCATCAAGAAGCAGCGAAATCGTTTTTCCCTATATTGGTAAATTTCCTGCACTGAACAAGAAATTGTAAATTTTTAACCTTATAATCTAACATTAGTAGGCCCATGTATGAATTTTGTTGCTGATTTACTAAGGTTTGCTTGATTTAATTTGTAAAGTAATGCTGTACAACAGGCAAAGATTAAAGCTGAAGAAAAACAAACAACTACACTGTAAGCATATTAATACCAGATTACAATGTGCCGAAAATGTCCATAAATTAAGATAAGACATTTATATGTCAAACTATTACAATTTTCAAAAATACCACCAATGCTAGTATTCTGAAAAATTAATATTTTGCAGAAATTCTAAAATCAGTTCCTATATTGTTCTGGAGCCTAGATGCTTTCAGACAGGAAATGACTTTCTATGAGTCATAAGCTGCTTAAGATTTTGATCCATTTATAAACTTGGCAAGCATTCAATGTCTAACTCATCTTTTATGACAAGTATATTACATATTTTCCTTTGCGAACTCCTAAATATTTCTTGACTATTGCAGTTTTTGCATTCATTGTATTGTTAATTTTTGTTCAACTTCTATTTTAGACAGGGACAAACTGATGTCTACTAAATGACCTAGTTTAATTTCAAATGAAGCTTGTAACTTCCAAGTTTCCCAGAATGCCTGGCTGCTTCCAGAAGCCATCCAGGGGCCTCTGTTAAGTTATTGCTGCTGCTACTGTTGCACTGGGGCAACCCAAAGTGGCAGCCAGTGAACTCTGCAGATAGGGGTATACAACATAATTGGAGGTAAAAGGCCAAGGAAAGCATGGCATCTGGTGGATAGAATTACAACCAGTCTAAATATAGCTTCCATTTTCAGCATCTGAATTCTTTCAATCAAATCTTGGACTGCTACTGTGTAGGACTAAAGAAATTATGGAAGAACTCTCAAGCAAGGGAGATAAGCCATGACAAACTTGGTGTTTGAAGGAATATTATAGTTACATAGGATGGTTAATGCTCAGACAACATATGGATAACTTACTGATAAAAGGAAATGATTCACATTAGGAATACCTATGGATTTCTTTTAATATCCAAAGGATAAAAATTCATTACCTACACAATTTATTGTTTCAATAAGGAAAGCGACATTTTTGAATTCTGATAATGACTGTAATTCTCAAGGAACAATTTATTAAAGTTGAACAGAAGCTGACCTATCACAAAAGCAAAGATAACCAAGGCCTACATATTGGTATAGCATATCATATAAAACAAAAAATTTACACTGACACTTATAGTGTGAAATTTTAGCGCTACTGCAAATGTCATGACCAATGGTTTAAAAATGTTTACTTGAGACAATTTGAATTTGCATATTATATATATATTGGCTCTCAGATGGATAATGGACATTAGGCCAAAATGTCCAATAAGCTACCAGTAAATCTTTGTCAGTGATAGTACTGGTCAGCAGAACATCTGTAACAGCATGTGTTACGGTTTGTGTGACATGTGGCAACACATTAATTGTCCCTGGACAACTCATTGATTAATTATGTCACTGTTTTCTTGGCTTAAGACATCTTGTTGCTATTGCCTAATAAATCTGAATTTCTTATCAATACAATTTTTTTTAAACCATTTTCCTTTATCACTACATTTCTTGTCCTATCAATGTCCTAATACAGTTTCCATAGCTAAAGCATTTACTGTCTACTACAAGCATTTCTGCTTCTTCCAATTACTATTTGACTACAAATGCTGCTCAGGATCAATTTTTAAACACAAATTTCAAATCTTTGTTAATTTATCCTCAAAGATTTATTTTTTTGTAATATATTTAACTAAATTTGTAATTATATTTGTAATTAAAGCAAGCATAATCTGTTGTCAAAGATAAATGCTTATAAAGCATTTCTACACTTTATACACTGTTGAATGCAAATATATTTTTAAATAAAGAAACCTCAAAAGTTGGAAAAAATATTCTTTCCAATATTACTGCTGTCATGCCCTCTGCATAAAGAGATTGCATTATCTGTCATTTACTTAATCGTTTTATTTTTTATTAATAAATATGCATAAAAATACATTGAATTATACAGAATTTAAAAAAGTAAAGAGATTGAACAAAATTAGGAATGATTCCAAAATATATAAAGATGTATAACTTCCAATACACAACGCATGGAACGAGAAGGATAAGTTCAGTAAGTGTCAGCAATATCCCCTTCTGGAAATCCTTTGATTTTTATCATTTTGGACCAAAAAGGAACTAAATTTGATGATTCTCATTCAAGCAATGTGTATCGATGACTCGTATTTAATGCTATTCATGTATGTTTAGCTGTAAACTGTTGTACTGTTTGCTGCAAACAGCTGCTAGACCATGATATGTAGTTGTTTACTTCATATCATGTGTGATTGATTCATACATAATTTTTTATTTTATTTACCTGATTTATTGAACAGATGACAAGTGAAACAGCTGTTTGAATTTGAAAATGTCTTAAATACAGTGAAAAAAGATTTATGATGATTATATCAGCACAGATTACTGATTAAGACCAATTTACCAGTATACCAATCCAACCCTAATGAAAATGTTTAAAATAATTAAAAAAATGATATTGATTACCATAAATATTACTAATAAATTAAAGAACTATGGACTCATTAAGTTACCAAAAAAATTCCATGAGAAATTTTAATTACATTTCCACTAGTTATGTGCCCAATCATTAAACTTCCATTTCAACTGGTCAAGTGATGTACAACACTAGTCCTTTTGTATCAGTTTTTTCCTAACAGAAATAAGCATTTTTCTTAAATTTAAAATAAACAATTGCTTGTGCAAGATCCAGTCATGCTGATATAAGCCTTGTTGGTTTTACCAGTAAATTAACTTTTACAACCAATCAATTAATATTAGTATGGTTTGCACAGAATTTATTTTCTCTGACATCAGATTGTTATAGTTGACATTTGAGTCTGTTTTCATTCTGCTCTTTCTCTCACATGCATGGACATATATTCACACAGACACTGACAAAGATTATTACAAAATAAAAGAACAAATGTTTTTTTGACAATAAAATAAACCTCGCTCACACACAATTGAATCCACTGATCATTCACGCATGATTCCTGTGATCGACATCATGATCACAGATCAACATTTATAATTTTTGTTTCAGCTCCATAGCTACTGAGGTACAGAGATAACACTGTGCAAACTGTCAAGGCTTTAAGGTCAAAGTCTCTAATCCATGTTACTCTGTTATGCTGTTTGTGATGGGGCCAAGAAACATGCTACATAAAGTATTATCCATCATACTTAGTTTTATCTAAGACCAACATCATTTCTTTCCTGCTTTATGAGCCAGGAACCATTTAAAGTCGATCAATAGTGCACAGTCTGCCAATATCACTACAACATTTTGTTGTGTAATGACTTTTAAGGTCTGCTCAGTACATCTATTTCAATAGTCCAAGTTGTTCACTGTCCAAATTAGGAGTGAGAATTATCTTTAAACTGAATATTTCTGAATATTTTCAGTTTAGGCAATTTGAAACATTCATATATATATTATGAAATTATGGCAGTATTAATCTGCATTTATAACATATCAATATATTTCTCTAGTATACATGATTAGGCAATCTTTTAAGCCAGAGTTACTGTACTGCTAGCGTCTGACAATATTATCATCAAGATATGACAATAAATCCAGATACTTCAGCTTTTCTACTGTTGCAACATTTCAACTTCAATAGCACAACATTTCAACTTCAATATCATAAGGCAACATAAATGTATCAATTTGTCTACACAATAATGTGATCATACTACATGTTGGTAACTCGTCTTGCTGACGTAAAATACACCATCTTGATTACATATGCAACATAAATGTATTTTTATTTGGCAAAGTATCTGAATACTTTCATATAAATGAGACGAATTTGGAGATTAACACCTTTCTTTTACTGTGCAAGTCTTGGTATCTCAATATGTACATCATCCTCCCTCCCTCCCTCTCTCTCTCATGTATATAAACAGACACAAACACAACTATCCCTGGCATCCCCTATATGACTCTGCTTCACTATGGTGTCAGGGATACAAGATGAATGTTCAAAATTGAGGAGACTTAAATGCAGAAGAAGAAAAAAACCTTTCCCTCACACTCCCCCAATCTTCAGTGCAGTAGTCAAGATATCAGTGGGATGGTCCGTTAGATAACAGAAGGCACTAAACTTGCTTTGTAATTAGCTGACCAAATCAGTAGCTTGCCTCCACAGACTGTTCATAAACAGTTCCTTCAGTCTTCCTGCTTCAAGCCTACCCCCCACTGCCTTGTGCCAAACTCCCCACTTACCACACACATTCTAATTAATTCAAGTTTTCTATAAACTACAATCACCCCAAGGTGTATGATTGCTGCTCTCTATCCTCCACCTAACCAACACCCTAGACTGTAGTCCTTAATTCTTTGATTACACTGTTGTATAGAACTCAGTGACAGATTTGTATATTATTATCTACACAAGTCAGAATCAGTCCACTATAAAAAAAAAATTTAAAATCACACAAAAGGAAAACTGTACTCAATTTGAAGTATATGGTGCACACAACCAAAACCTCTAATCAACACTGTAAGTTATGCTATTTAATGTAAATTATGTTTTTTGTCATAACCCTTTTCTCAACACAGCAGATTCAGCATTTTAGCATCATGTAATTAAACCTCAAAACTTTTTGATTATCATTTCAATTTTGGTCAAAAATAATTTCACAAATTCACTAACTTTTTGCACTTACTAAAATTTGATTTATAGTATGTGTGATCTCTAAGAACTGCACCTTTGACCTTTATTGCCATTCTCCTCACAAGGAATCTTTCTGAGATACAGATGTGTTATATTTACTCACTAATAAATTCCTTCAAACTTGAATTATATCAGCTATTAAAACACAAGAAATATGAGTACCAAAAAAGAAAATGATATTAAATCTAGTATTTTTTGAGGGCTAAACGCTAAATTTACCGACACTATCTTCATGAATCTTATAATAATTATTTCAACTCTTTAAAGTGCCGACTAAACAAATACAACTTCCTGTTCATATTCACATAAAGAGATCAAAATTTAAAAAAAAAAATTCAAAATGCTTTTAAAAACTGAAACATTTGTATAAAAATAATATAGTAAATTTTCTGAGCAAGTAAATACTGTTTACATGGTTTGAGAAACGTTTTTGAAGCATCTCAAAATCATTTTACTTTCAGTAACGACTTTCAAAATCTATGGCATGAACAGTCAATAGCAAGTGTAAAATTTTCAAGTTGAAATACAATTTATGTGCCCTGAGTAGATTATTACAAGAATGTTATGAATAACTTTGCCTTCCACCCACCCCATACTGTTATGTATACCTCTTTAACTTTTGCTTAATTTTCTGCCTGTGACTGAAGGTTGTGGCTGGAGTTTATGCATATCTGACTTTTGTCATGACTAAGTAATACAGATGTTTACTAAAATCGGAGTTCAAGGCCTAAACGTGTTTAACATTTAGTGGAATTTTCAATTAAAATGACTCAAAATTTAGTGGAATTTTCATTTAAAATGACTCACATTTGTATATACTGGGAACTTGGTAAACAAATAATTCCTATCTTAAAATCAGTCTGTGGAATCTGTTATCAGGGTAATTTGTTATTTAAATGATTTGGAGTTACTAAGTCCTCACTGACTGGATTGGCACATTATTTTGCAATAATTGAAAACTCTCAGACATTCTAGACTGCATCAATGGTACATCAGGACATTCAGGACCATTGTAATTCATTCAGAACATTTTAAGCTGGTTGACTTGTGACATAACATTTAGGATTATTTAGAATTTAATTCACAATACTTTGTCTTTTGAATTTTTACTTTTTGTTCTAGGGAAATGAAATTTTGTTGAATTTTACTTAAATTGCTGGTTTCTCATCCTTTCTGTAACATATTTTAAGACCTAGAGTAGATACAATGTAAAAATAGTACAGCTGAGAACCCACAAAACAAGACAAATTCTGCCATTTGCTGACAAATCAAAATATTGGATCTATGTACTATGAACACCATTTCCCACCCCCATATGCCCTACCTCTAAAGACCCCACCCAATTTTCCACAATAAAACTCCTGCAACTTTTGTAATGGGGGAGGTGTCTTTGGGATTTTTATTTGAGCAGTCAACAGGGACCAATAATGAATCTCTGTCACTATGAAGTACATTTCAAAATTATGCAGACTTGTCAATTTCATCAATTGTAATAAATTTACTGATAAATTTGTTTTTGCAAATTGCCCCATCTCTTAAGTTCAGACACCATTCCCAATCATGCTATTATCATTTGTGCAGATGCAAGTAACTCATAAATTAGTCTATCTTTCAAGTGATATTAAGACAATAATAAGAACCATTTCATTTACATGTGGGATAGGAACTACCAACTACATGAATGAGTCTAATTAAAGTGCAATGTCAAAATCCTGTTCACACTAAATACAGCCCTTGATGTCAAACATCATCCCTTTCTTCCCCAGACTCCCTCCTAAGGACTTTAAGTGATGGCACATGGCTCTGGTTTGGGTGCAAAGCTGTTCTCACACATACAGAACTTGTTCTTAGACATAAGGTACTTTTCAGACATTTACTGTGTTGTATTTATGCTAATAAACCTACCACACTGACAAAAATATCAACTAGTAAAGTTATGTTGCAAAAGGTGAACAAAAATGCTGACCCATCTAAAAAATATGCAAATTTTCAAATAAATTAAAACTTATAAATTGATACAATCATAAAGCCAAACAAGACAAAAGCCAACAGGTCTTAAAATTTTGGACAGTATTATGTCATGCAACAGTCACCATGCATAACACTATAGATTATAAGGTAATACTATGTTTGCCTGAAGAGCAACTGAAAAGAGTAATTTATAGATCACAATGTTTGTGTGCTTAGATCAGGGGTCTCAAACTCAATCTACCCCGAGGGCCACATGAGGGTATTTTCGATGGCCCAAGGGCCTCACCACCTTTATTATCCCTCATGACATTTTGTGGGCCACATGATACAGCTTGGCTGGCCACATGTTTGAGACTGCTGTGTTAGATAGTGTGGGTAAAAGTGAATTAGGATGGGTCAAGCTTGTCAGCCTGCCAAAACTTGTTGGTCAGAAATCCAGATTTTTTTTTTAGTAAGCTGTTTTTATCTGTAGATTTGGTACATCTGTAAAAAAAAATTCTTTCTTAATGCGTCTTTCATAAAATTAAAGTGAATACATATCTGTTTGATGAAATATTTTGTTATAATTACGACATAATTGTGCATAAATACACAGCATGACGTGGCATGACCTTTATATACTGTACCATTTTGCAAGATCTTCTGTGATGTCACATTATGTAGCAACAAGCTTACTCTGATATGAGAAACATTTACTTGTTCTCCCTTGCAATGCATTTGCATGAGTAATTTCACTCACTATTTATCACAAAAGCAATCGTGTATTATTGAAGCTCTGATTATTAAAACAACGTCCATCAAAATTCTTTCTTCAATACTCAAATATACAGGGCAAGATTTAGAAGGGTTGGTAGTGGGGTGGATCAATCAAATTCCCTTTTTCCTATAATTACAGCATATTTTTCTGTGTAAAAATGAAGAAAAAAATGGCCATTTTATGTAAAGTGAAACACTCATGTTAAACTTTAACCCTTTTAGAAATAAATCATGGATCTACTTAAGAATATACACCCCAGATTTCATGCTCCACTCATTTGAACCATTCTAATGTCCCTTCCACATTCTGGTAAATTCTAGTTTCCATTATACAGGGTCTTCTATTAGATTTAAAGTTGGAGGGTGCGTTTTCAAAGTAGGCGGGGGTCTCAGAAACCTCCCGCAACAGGGATAGTGTTTTTTTTAAAGCAGCCAGGTATAAAGTAAAAGTAGCCAGGTAAATCACTGTCCTCCTGCTGATAAGGAAAGCCCTGACTATATATTTTCATGGTTTATTTTAAATTATATTATCATGGGTTAACATAGTTACATTGAGCAAGATACTGGAATGCTTAAAGGCAAAGAAATGTGATTTTCCAATATTTTTAAATAAACAGCTGAAAACAGATCCACATCCTATAAACAATTATTTCAAAATCTGTTCAATTTCCAAGCCAGCATCATATTACCATGCTTGACAATGAAATCAACTCCGGTAGATACATATACTCTTGTTCTTCTATATCTGCTAGTCCTTAGACTGTTACTCTTTTTCTTACCTGAATGATACAAATGGACTTTCCTGTCACCTGAGACTCTAAACCAGTCTTGTTATCTAAAAAAGCTCTTGATGATGGCAGGGACAACACAGGGGACACTGTCCAGACAACCCAAATTTATCTCTAATACTCTGTGAATCTGACTGATCTCCTAGATCTTCTTCACAAGGGAAAAAATCCTCCTCATGTATTTAGCACAAAGTGTACTGTAAGATGTTACTGTATTTACAGACCCAAATTTGGAAGACATTTATGAGCTTGTTCACAAAATACAACACAGATCCAAGTACTGGTAGAAAAATGTACATTCTGACAGTAAATCTATCTAATCTGCTTATATGGAAAAAGAAGCAAAGAAAGCAATCCTATTCTGGTCATTAACGAAATTTAATCCACTTTTGACATATGACAAAACTGCTGCCTCAATATTGTTGCTTAATTAGCATTAATAATAATAATAGTAATTAGGACTTTGTATAGCGCGTAACCTTTAGAAGTTCTTAGCGCTTTACAACATTAGAAAACACCTATAACATAAAAAACATAATGATATGATTACAAAAAACAAACATCATGAAATTAGAAAACAAAAAACATGCTGAAAATATTTAAGGAAGGAAACATTATTAGGTCTTTAAGTTTGTTCTTGCAGTCGAAATAAACAAGTTGTAAGAGCACTCCT
Source organism: Sinohyriopsis cumingii (assembly GCA_028554795.2). NCBI lineage: Eukaryota > Metazoa > Mollusca > Bivalvia > Unionida > Unionidae > Sinohyriopsis > Sinohyriopsis cumingii. Next base: position 57,102,144 of record CM068824.1, read on the forward strand.
GAATGGGGTCACTGTGTCTTTGTGTCTAAAGTTCAGTGGGCAATTCATTCCACGTCGCTGGGTCCTGGTATGCAAAAGAACGTTGTCCATATGACTTTGTTTTCATAGTGGGAATAATGAGTATACGATTGTCAGAAGAAAAGCGTAAGTATCTTACCAATTACCAATATCAAAGGATGGTATGCCTCATCAGCTTGCATGGAGTAAGAAGTAAACAAAAATAACCCATCCCTGGTAACCTGATGTAAGAAGTAGCTCAATTTAACCCAATTTTGACAACTTATAAAACTGTGCCTCCTCAATATGGTCCCTATACAAGCATCACCAATATATATCATCTGCTTATACTAAGCAAGAACCATACAAAGAGGTCCAAGTGGGTGTGATAATGTTCACCTGGCTTACATAACTTACTAGTTGGCTATTAAACAAAGTAGGCTTGTGTAGAATTTTAAGATCACTACCTTGATAAACTATCTACGACACTTTATATCATGTTGATTTGACCATTTTTACTATATCTGTCTTATTCAAAGTTTTTAATAAACTTACAAAGAAACAACAAATAGCTGGTAGACTTAGTACTGTCAAATATCATCACCATACACATATACATATGTGCAAACACAACTAATTACAACCATACAGACATTTAAATAAAAAGATACACCAAGTTTCTGTCTCTAAAATCCACTAAATGGCAAAATATAGGCTTAATAAAAAAACCTGATCAGAACAGAGATGTTTTTGATGACCATAATTTTAGCACTGTCAAAACTGTATCTGATCCAGTCTGACCATGACATATTATTCTTATTATAGAAAAATAAACATATATCACATTTGGGACTGACAATTTCATTGGAGGAAGGATACTATTTTCATGTGGGGTTTTTACAGGCAATAAAGCAGCAATAAGTGTCTCTGTCCCATACGGGTGGTAACGCTTTATCAGCACACATCAACTGTGTAAACATATGCCCATTCTTATCACTGTCTTTCAGTCAGTCGATTTCAATGCAACTCATCCTGAAAGCATAGGTCAATTATTGTCATTGTTGTCGTTGTGGGGTTTAACGACATTTTTCAGCACACAATAATCTATACATGGTGGCCAGTATTGTTGTTGTTGTAGGGTTTAACGCCATTTTTCAGCACACGATATGCTATACATGGCAGCCAGTATTAATGGTGGAGGAAGAACTCGGGGGGAAAACCCTGGAAAGAATCACCGACCAATGAGAAGCTACCGGCAAGCTTTCTCACATACCTACACTGGTTGAATCCAAGACTCAAACCGGCGCAGACAGAGGTGAGATGGCAGTGATCCGTAATGGAGAGTGCTTTAGATCACTCGGCCACTTGGGGCAATTAACAGTATTTTATCATGATCAAGATAACAAATAACAATAAAGAGAACTAATCTGAATGTTCATTTCACTGTGCCAAATATGTTACATACAGGTGGAGACCCTATTTCAACATGCATCACCCACACTGGAATAACATATGCTGTTATGTTATTTGCAGACTGCCGTGCAAAGAATTAAATGAATCCTTCCCCCAACGTTTAGATGGCATGCTTCATTAACTAAAATTCCATCACCATGAGTTCTGAAATCTATTTTTGTTGACTTTGCACACTGCTAGTTGTTTCCTGAATTGCCTTCAAAATTGTATCACACTTGAACACAATTCCAACTATTCCAACAATTGAAATAATCACGCTTTGTGTGACACATATGGAGTAAAATCAAATTCAAATAACATTACTGCTGGTCACAAACTTGTCAATAATATTTAATACATATGGCTTCAATATTCTCATTCAAGGCAATGATGTATAATAAGTTTTTGTCTCATACACACCTCTAGCACCTCTTTGATTGATACTGGGTTGTTCAACCTTGTGATTTTAACCTATACAAATGAGCATAATGGACTCACCCACTGCAGTCTTCAAACATATCACACTAGCTATTGTTAGCCAATTAAGTACAGTGTGTTGTTGTTGCTGTTGTTGTTGTTGTTGTAGGGTTTAACACCATTTTTCAGCACACGATAGGCTATACATGGTGGCCAGTATTAATGGTGGAGGAAGAACCTGGGAAATCCCCGGAAAGAACCACCGACCCTCGAGAAGCTACTGGCAAGCTTTCTCACATACCCACATTGGTGTTGGTGTTGGTGTTCTGTGGTTTAACACCATTTTTCAGCACACGATAGGCTATACATGGCAGGCAGTAATAATGGTGGAGGAAGAACCCGGGAAAACCCCGGAAAGAACCACCGACCCACGAGAAGCTACTGGCAAGCTTTCTCACATATCAACATTGGCCGAATCGGAGACTCGAACCCACGCAGACAGAGGTGAAATGGCAGTGATCCGTAACGGAGAGCGCTTTAGACCACTCGGCCACTCGGGGCCCCCATACCCACATTGGCTGAAGTACAGTGTGAAACGTTGGTTTATACTTGACCTCTTTGCCTTTTAACTGCTGCTATTAAAACTGCTCAAGTTTTACATTAGCTCCAATCTGACTGTTTACCATTTATACACGCATCATGTAACAGGCGTATAATGAAGCTCTGCTCTTTTCTTTATCTTTTTCGAAGGTTCCTGAAAATGGTGTTTTTGAAACACGACTGTGCCATGGGGTTTGGGAGTAAAAACTTGTGTTTTTTTTTTTTTACAGAGTAACATGCCTTGTTATGGCAGGTATGCAATAATATGCACTGATTTTACTCATTAAGAAACCCATTCAACACTCATAGACACCATTATTTCAAGTTTGATCAATACTGGATCACAATATAAACATCTACAACAAACATCCAATAGACTTTGAATAATAATAATTCTTGTTTTGTTCCTCTTTTGATTATGTAAGCAACTTTTGTGATATTGTGCTACTGAAATATGAATTATTAGATTCAAGAAGTGAGTAGGCTGCTTTAACACTAGTTTTTCAATGTTGTTTGTCAGTTTATGTTTCTGATATATATATATATATATATATATATATATATATATATATATATATATATATATATATCATATGATTCATGCAATAATGTTTGGCCCCTATGCCAGCATGATTTGTGTTAAATTTGATAAAGTTGATAAAATCTATTTTATGATAAAGGTGTGTAAAGTATTTTTCTATTTTTAGTAATGCCATTTGTTAAAAATAAACTTGAAAGGCTTTCATGTCAGCATTATTCTGTCAAACATGGTTGAATTCTGTCAAACAATTAATACAAAGTTTTATCTATACGTTTAGTAACCGCAGACATATCTGATGACAGACTACATCATTTGCACAAACATGAAAGGTCTTCATGCTGATTTCTCTTGCGTCTGGTCAAATTCTATTAAGTAGTTTCAAAGTTGTTTATAGGTTTTTCTATTTTGTGTGTGTGTGTGTTTTTGTGTGTGTGTGTGATTTGGATTTTCAACGTAGCTTTAACAATTTTCCAGTCATATCGCTATGATGTCTGCAGTGTGACAGTTTATAGTGATGTCTAGAACTAAGGCATCATGCAGCAGGCATGTAGCATGATGTCCCACCCAGTCACATTATCCTGACACTGGGCCGACCAGTCCTAACACTAACCTCTTAATGCTGAGCACCAAGTGAGGCAGCTGTTAGTACCATTTTTGTAAGTCTTTTGGTATGACTCGACCGGGGATCGAACCCAAGACCTCCCGCATCCGAGGCGGACACTCTAACCACTAGGCCACCAGAGCGATTTGTTTTTAGTAACAGTGACCCTATTTGATGGCAGATTAAAATCATATGTATAAATTTTAACTGACTTCATGCCAGGATGCTTTCTGTCAAGTTTGGTCAAATGTTATTCTGTGGTTTTTAGTAAAGGTTTTTCTACTTATAGAAACAGCAGTCATATTTTATGTCAGGTCTGAATCATTTGTATATGATTGAAAGGTCTTCAAAGATGTTTTCTCTCAATTTTGGTCACATTCTACTCTGTGGTTTTTGAGAAGAACAAAAGGATGGCATATCAGTATCATCTGAACAAATTCTGTTCAGAATTTTTTGTAATTTTAGTAACAACAGCCAAAGTTCATGGCAGACTGGTACAACAAATCTGAAAGGTCTTCATGCCAGTATGCCTTCTGTTAAATTTTATCACATTCTATTCTTTGTTGTTAAAGAAGTCATTGAAAGGTTTTTTCTATGCTTGAGCTACATTTGACGGCAGATTGGCATTATTTGTACAAACTTGAAAGGTCTTTATGCCAGGATGATCTGTGCCAAGTTTGCTTAAGATTGGTTTGGAGTCTTTTTTTTAGATGAAGTTGAAAGCAGCAATTACTGGTAAATAATGGACTGGTTCTTGTAAAATTCTGGTACAGCAGATAATCATTAGCTTGAAATGTTATAATGCCATGCCATGTTGTCTTCTGTAAAATATCATAAAATTCTGTTCAGCAGCTGTGGAGAAGATTTTCTTTTTTCTTTACTATTTTTAGCAATGGTGGACAAATTTGATGGCAGATCAGCATCGTTACAAATTGAAAGGCCTTTATGCCAAGCTGTTTTATGCCAAGTTTGACTAAAACTGGTCTGGCACTCGCTCTTTGAGATAAAGTTTCAATGACAATTGTTGCTGTACAATACACATTAGAAATAAATCTGACAGAACTAGAACATCTGTTAAGCAGATTTCAAAATTTTCATCAGCAGACTGGCTTCTAAATCAGCAGGATTTCTTAACAACAAAGTTTTTAATCTTTTAATTTTTCAAAAGTGGTAGTTTTCAACTATAAAATGGTTTGTGCAGTAGTGAGCATTTAAAGCAGGGTTTTTTCTTGTCTAACCACTAAAAAATTATATATATATATATATATATATATATATATATATATATATATATATATATATATATATATATATATTAACGAAGGGCCATAACATAAGCCCACATGGCCTTATTTACAGGTGAGCAAAACAAACCGTAGTCAATGCTGAATGAGAAGTAGGTAAATTCTGATGCCATCAAGTATTGCTTTTCAAGAAGAGTGCATGATCCAACTTTATGTCTGTACTTGCAGTGATGTCCAAAAAATAAAGTCAAATGCAAAAAAAGCTAAACCATTATCACTAGAGTGTAAAAAGTTGAACATCATCACCTAAGTCTGGAGGTGGCCATCACTTTCTTCAAGATAATTTCATGTAAGGAACTCAACCTTATAGCACTAAGCTAGTTCTAATCTATTTTTAGAAGAGATGGTGTTAAGAAAAAAAAAAACAATCAGGATATGTTTACAAAAACTAACACAAGCCATGATCTGATATTGCCATAGTTACAAGTGAAATGTTGCTGCAGACTTGGAGACAAATATGAATCTTTCTGACACACAGAAGTAGGTTTATCAGAAGCTGCTGGAAAATTTGCACCCTCACTCCCACAGCTGTTAGACAATGTCTGTCAGTCAGCTTGGGGATCATATAAATGCACTCTTACAGCAGTCAAATGACTGGGAAAAGATTTATAAAATCCAACCAACTGTAACTTATTTTTTTTCAAATATATTATTTCCATAATATCTATGATATAAAAACGGATTAAACAGAAAAGAGATTAATGAAAATATGAAAACTACTGTAAGGACAATCTCTATGACACCTGTCTACACAAGATACATTCTGAAATCCAATTAACAAGCCCTAATAGTTGTTCTGTATGTAAACACCACCTATCTAACATAGACAGAGGACTTCTATTTGTTCAAATTTAATCCATTTTAGCTTCATATAAGGACATTTATATTAAAAAAAACACCCACTATAAAACTATTTCATCAGTACAGTCGGCTCCACTTAAATGCACATCACTCAAATGCATAGATCACCTAAGTGCATAGCGAAAGTAGGGACCCGTTTTACATTGTAAATATACATGAATTCCACTTAAATGCATACTCCATTTATATGCATAGCTTGGGTCTGGTCCCGAGGCTATGCATATAAGCAGAGTTGACTATACATTGTCAAATATTTAAATTTTTATATCTATACTAGAAAATCTTTGTATGAAAGTTAAAAAAGGGTAATTCACATAAAAGAGACAATCAAACATTAGTAGAACTACAAGTATAATCTCATATCAAAGACTACTGCATATAAATGACATCTGTCAATAAAGGACAAACAAAATGCCACATCCTCGACTGTCCTTTATATACAAATATCACCAAAGGAAATGAATTAAGTCAAGGTGAGAAGAAAAAAAACCCACATCAATAAACTTTTTTTTCAGGAGGAGTTATGATAAGATTTCCAAGATGGTTGCTATGGCAGCCATATTCACTTCATATCAGCACCATTTCTGTTTAGGACCAACTAGACATCATAAGAAACCTTAATGAAAACTCCATGCAAGGTCCTAATGTAGCAGACAACCTTTTTATTTTCAGACTGATGGCAGCATGCTAATCCATTTCACAGAAGCTGCCATAAACTTCACATGCCTCAGGCAGCTCAATGACTGTACTAGCTAATTTGCCTCCTACACTTGTAACCATGCATACTGCAACTGAATGAAAAACATCTGCAAGTTTAATCACTAAAATACACACTGCAGTCGGTCGTGTTATGAGAAGGAAGATAACAGACTTGAGATGGAATGGACTAAGGTTTTCAAATCTTAAAAAAAACTTCTTAAGTATAGATAAAATGCCTAATTTTTTTAAAAATGTCAAAACAAGTGATATACAGAAACTTATTGCTCCAATATTTTTCTTTTCCAAGTACTAGCATTAAAATATATCCTAATGTTTTTCACATGTTAAAATACATTTTCCATTATTTGTGCTCCTACAGGAGTTAAACAATCAGACAGCAAGAACAACCAGCAGTCTGCAACAAAGAACAATATATTTAAGGCCATGAAATTATATTTTGAACAATGTACACAAGTTGCCACTCTTCAGTTCTCTACAAAATTATGTCCCCTGCAGGTCAAGCTACCTTGTCAATGATGTAAATGCATTGTGTCTCAATTTGATTTGCTAATGGCTAGATACAATAAAAGTATTTTATAACATGTCAAAAATGTTACTTATTACAATTGATTAGGCAGCTCAGGTATACTGCACTCCTGAATCGCTGCTATTTTTTTCACAAACTTCGTAATAAGATTCAAATCAAACTTTTGTTTCATCTGGGTGGAGGTTGATTTTTATCTTACAAGTTCTGATTCAAGAGTAAGACTGGTAAGTAAGTATAAATACCGGTGTATGTTGTAACATAAACTTGTAAAAAGGTTTTCTTTCCATGCATTAATAATTGTTGTTTTCTCCTGTGGAAAATTAGGTTGATAATTTAACTCAAGGATTTGCCACTCATAATATAGCCATTATTGGCTTTGGAACCACAAGTAAGAGATATTGCCAACTCATCATCTTTTGAAGCAGTGGCTCAAAGTTGAAGGTACATGGCTAAGACAATGCAGCCATATAAAAGAAAGCTGTAGTACTGTAAAGTTGATTAAGTTGGATAAACAGACAGTAACTGAGTGAGTGACCAGTTGTTAAGAAGAATGCTGAATATATCTTTTATTAAAGCTGCATTCCTTCCTGAAGTCCATATTTGCCTCGTATAATGACCGTGTTCTTAGCAGTCTCAAGGAATATAATGTAATTATCACCAAAAATACACGGGGTTGAAGTTTTCTATGGGTTTACCAATTTTCTACACTATAAAAGACCACATCATGCCAATTTGAGTTGTTTATGTAAGAAAGAACAATCCATGTAAAATAAATAATTTCTTTATACAGAAAAAAATACTCATATGGTTAATCAGTTATCAGACTCTACTGACCTATTGAAAAATTACTGTCATGCCTACTGATGTTCAATGCATAGGAAAATCAAAGATTTCTCCCTAACAATTAACATATAATTTAAGAGCAAAAACTTTAACCAGAGATGAATGTAAAATCTTAAAGATATGAACAGCACATTACGCACCTGACCTGTGTTTCTAATACACTTGTAAACAGAAAACTTAAATTGTTGAGCAGACACCTGTCTTCTTTTCTACACAGTGACCTGACCTCAATATAAATATCCTTCTTCACTACCCCAAGTGTATACCATCCACAAAGTTTGGTCCAGGTATGTGATGCAGAACTATTATCATTGTGTAGCATCCAGTTTTTCTTTCCCAGTGTCCTTGACCTCTGACAGTTCAACTCCAGAATCAAAAGGCTTCTTCCTCATTTCAAGTACATGTCATCCATAATGTCTGGTAATTGAAGATGGTGGAAAACTCAAGTTATCATGTGGAAAATCATTTTTGTTTTTTTATATCAGTGATTTAAAAAATGACAGTGCAAGTTACAAACCCTTGTAGCTGTAGATGATGAAGAAAGACATTTTTATGAAGACATTTTTTTCTCTCTTTTAGTCATAGTGACTTTGACTTCTTATCTTTTGACCCCAAAATGGCTGGGTTTCTCCTTATCACATGTGCATGTCATCTGCAAACATTGGCAAATTGTAGACAGACAAAAACAAGTTTTATCCTGAAATGAAACTTGTAACAGACAGACAGTATAAAGCTGTAACAATAGATCAAAGCATTTCTGTAAAATGTATGACCTTGATGTCCTTTTTTTAGAGTGTGACCTTGACTCCAAAGTTAAAGATACAAACAACCATGCTGCAGAATGAACTATGTTAGCTTGATAATGATTTATCCAAGTATGAAGAAACTCCACTGTGAAGTGGCAAATTTTATGTCGATCTAACAAGAATACATTAGCTGAGACCAGACAACCATTAATTAGATTTATGGAGACAAGCGCGTATCATATTGCCATACTACCGTGTACGGTAATGTCCTTTAGAGGGAGAATTCTGTTCCTAATTAAACATTTGTTTATACAGCAGCCAGGCGGACAATTTAGGATGAGGAAAACTTCATTTTCATGGTCAAGTTGTCACAATTGAGAGAATGCAGAAACTCTGTTACTCAAACTACCAGGGTCAAGTTGACCCTGACTTTGGCGCCTCTGGATAAAGGTGGCAGAGATATTTGATTCTGATTGGTACGTTAAATGAGAGGGCGTGTTCCAACACAAAATTTCATAGGTTTTAATATCGCCCGCATCAAATTTTAATCAGTCTAAGCTTCTCCTACAAGAGGAGACCCAAAGGTTATGACTCAGGAAATTTGCAAGAAATTTCCGTAAAACTGTTGTCCAAAAAGGGGACGATTGTCGAAAGGAACCGACGAACTAATCTACCGATTAGGGGGAGGAAAAACATTGACAGCAAAGGGAGAAAATAGCTCCAAAGACGTACGAACGAATGAGGGACGTTATTCTGAGACCTATACAGAGAAGCATAGAGAAGAGGGCAGTGAGACATATAATCCTGTGACGCAACCCTGCAACGTGTTAATCTCTGAAGAAGTATTTTGAGAGTGTCCTGAGACGGGTGGTAGAAAGTATCATCCTGAGATCCAGGGGTCTGAACAGCGACAGAGGAAGCAAAAACAGACTGAGGACGAGCAGGTTATGAAATCGTACAAGACGTTGACTTCGATTGTTCACTCGATCCTATGATGAACTAAATCTATCAGTAACAGATCGACTATCTTATTTAGATCTATTTGCGTTTTCTTTGTATTTCGGTGAAAGTTAAATTTCTAAAAGCAGAGTACACTCCTGATGTAATGAATTTTCACAGTGTTTGTATGTAGTTGATTAAATTGTTTGTTTATATGTACGGGGGCTCGTGTTGGTTTGTTCTATATACCTGCTCAGATCTCTATCTATTCCACCTATAAGTTTCACCACTTATATTTCTATTTACTCGAACCGGGCAATAACATCGAAGGTGGTCAACCCCTAGATAACGAAAACCAAATACGGAGGGACATTCACTTTCCCCGTGTAACATCCACAAAGGGTTTAAGGAAATATATATGTGCATTCACACTCTGAACCAAATCCTTGACATAAATTTTATGTTACTGTAACCTTGACCCAAAGGGCAAAGAGGCTAGTTAGTGTGTCACAGAATGAATAGTCTTAGTTTCAAAATGATTCCTGCCAAGTATAATGAGAATCCATGAAGGGGTTTAGGTAATATATGCAATGAAAAACTTAAAATCAAAACCTTGACAAACTATTGGCACTTCCACAACCACTAGCAGAAAAGTATTTTAATTCCTATTATTTTCATTAAGGATGTCTGCTTTTGTAAAATCAGTGGATGGTTTGAAAAAAATATGATCATCTGACTATTACATCATAGACATGACATCCATCACTTGTTACTTCATAGTTTTATAATGCTATGAACTCTTCAACATAATAGAACATAGGTGACATAACTGAAACTTCTCTTACTGAAAAATAAAAAATTTGTATATAGTGTTTATACAATTTTTATCCTTGCAAGAGCAGTTCTGTGAAAGAAAATTATCCAGTCACTGAAAAATATATGACACTTTTAAAAAAAATCAATGAGTTACCACCTGCTACAAATCATCTTCACAGACTTACAGTTGGAGTTTCCATGTAACCTCAATAATTGTGTTGTAGTGTAAACCTCAATAACTGTGTTGCAGTGTAAACTTTCAATAACAAAAACTTTTCTATGATTGGAAGATCTATGTTGTGCAAATTCAATGAATTTTTAAATCATCCATCATTGTATGGGCATTTGGTGACATGGTATCTGTTTCCTATATATGCTGTATGTACTGTATATACTCACTCATACACAGATATGCCACAGCATAATGCACCAGCAGATCTGGGTCTATGCAGTCTTTTAGGAGTACTCAGTAGAACAAACAACAAAGACTCTGCAGGTCATGGTCTATGTTGTTTGTGTTTGTAGTCTTCAACGCGGGTTTGTACAACACCAACTGTTACCTGGAGATACATATTTTACTAATATAATGCTAGAAAATGCATATCAACTGAAACACTATTTTGTGATTTTCGATTGCTTGGACTCTGAACTACCGTATATACTCACTTTTAAGTCGAATCCAACTTCAAACAACACAGAACCTGACTTACTATTGAAAAAGGGGTCTAAGTGGTTTGCTCTACTGATTACAAGTAACAGACTTCATAGACTTGAATCTGACAGTGAATTACACGAAGCAGATCTGGAGCTGTGCAGCTAGCAATTGGACTTGATTTATAAGTCAGAATATATATATATATATATCACTTTGCAAAAATGTAAATTCTCCATGATCAGAATCATGCTTTAAAAAGCCATGATATTAAACAACAGATGATGGATGGAACATTGTTTTTAAATGCAGTTATGATGCATGCTTGGAAAATGCATTACTAAATCTGCTCTAATCTCCAATGAGTTTCAAAAGCAATAATGAATGACATAGTCCTGTTTCAATACCATCTGCGACTATCTTAGCTTTTTTTTAAATGTCAGGAATATCCCAACAAAATATTAGTTCAACATGTTATCAATTAAAGACTCATTGGAAATATTTATAAACGAGAGGGTTTTTTAAACGAAAAATTTAATCTTTTAGCCAGTTCAACTGATTACAATAATTTTTTGTTGTTGATTGTACTTACTGGTGCCAGCATTGTTTCTGTTTGCTGGTTTGAAGTGGTTGAAACTTCCAATATTTTTCATGTGCAGGCTTACAAATAAAGATGATGTTGCATTGTTTCTTCATTTACCAAAGACATTAAGAGAAGTAAACTTCTCGTCATTATGACAGACTATTTACTATTGTTGCTTGTTCAAGTTTTTTTGTTAGAAGTTGACTACTCAGTTTGTACTTATATAATTTATAATTGGTGGAGGAAGAACCCAGGAAAACCCCAGAAAGAACCACCAACCCACGAGAAGCTACTGTTAAGCTTTTTCACATACCCACATTGGCTGAACCCAAGACTCAAACCCACATAGACAGAGGTGAGATGGCAATGATCTGTATCGGTGAGCACTTTAGACCATTCTGCCACTCGGGGCCCCAATTCGGCCCTGGTATATAACCTGATTATCCAAACATATCCTTTTATTCACTTCATAAAGCATATTGTTAGAAGTAAATAAAAGCATGATTCATATATATCAACTTGGCCTTTGGCATGTGTTTGATAACAAATGACAATAGATAACAACTGTTAGAGCCTTACTGAAGGCCAAATGCAGAATGCGTGTGACATCTAACTGATGTCATGGAGACACCCAGATACAGCCTTAAAAATACTGACAAATACTGGAAATCTCCTTGACACTAATCAAGGCTTTACACCTATAGTGCCAATTAAAAAAACCCAGCAAATCATCCTGAAGGACCTTCTATAAGTAACACATTTATGGCCTTGTGTGATCTAGAACACGACCATGACAGAACATCTAAAGCCCTGATAATGAGAGAAGCCAGTCTTCCCCTACAAGGCTATGATTCCTCTTTGCTAAATTCAGAAGCCTCCTGGAAAATTCTAGTCAGTGTCTCTCTCAGTGGGATAAAATCAAAGATTCCATGATGTAATATCCTGCCAGTAGATGATGAATGCAACATAACACCTTAAATAGTATGATTATGTTGATGCCACCATTGCCATAATCTGGAAACGTAATGGTGTCATAACTCGGTCTTGTTAACAGTGACAAGGCAATACATGTACAATGATATCCTCAGTTTTGTGGAAGTAGGTTGTACCAAAACAAATAGCTACATGTATATGCATGGGATTAACAGAGACCAGTCTTCCCCCACATGGCCATGTCTTCCTCCCCAACTTCAGAAGCCTGGGTATGTCCCACCACTGACCCATATCTAAATAATGCCATGGGAGCAGAGAATGGAACTCCAACTTTATTGTCAGTTTTCAGGAAAAGAGATTTTCTCAGGGTGATCACTTCCTAAATTATTCTAAAACAGATTTACTCCTGAAATTAAATTTATTTTACATTTGTCTTTATACTTAATCTATGGTTTAGTGAAATGGAGCCAATTTATTCAACAGCTCTGCACATTAAGTTGTCAATTCATATGTTCCTAACATGCTGTTGAAAAGGGCATTCAATCCACAGCTAGCTTGGGAGACAGATGCAAAACTGAACAAATACAAAGATATGGAGCAATCTCAGTATCTATGAATAGTCACAAATGAACAATTTTTGGAGAATGAAATGTATATTTGATTATTACTATTTTGCAATTGTACATTTATTGCTATCAATCTCTAAAAGACAGACTTTTAAAGCTATTACCAGGTCCCCAAAATCTCGAAAATAATAAAAAACAAAAATTCACCACAAAATGGTATAACATGAGCAATGCTAAATGAATGTCCTGTTCGTGGAGACTGTTTGCAATAATGTTGTTGCTGTTGTTGTCAGCTGATATGTTAATGGCACTTTGAACAATTAATTGGCTATACCAACAATTTTCAAAATATTTTTCATTTATTTGTGGCTGGAGACTGATGTACTGATTTTCTTTGCTGGTTTCCTTTGATACCTCATTAAAGCACTATTGTTTCTGCATCTGTAAGAAATAAAATTCTGTGCCAGGTATTCTGCAATGCTTCCTTTGTTCCAACTCAGGAAGTCACTGGCTTCTCCTAAACTGATTAAAAGTCTATTGAAATATAAATAGTATAACAGTTCTATCCCTTCCTCCTCGTCACCGCCAGACATTAAATTAATAAACATGCATAGCACATATTAAATACATGAAGGGAGAGGCACTTTATCCTCTCTTCATGAACAATTAATTAACCCGCCACATGGGAATAAAAACCTAGGTGTCCCGATGTGACATCATAGTAGTGACCAATTGCTACTGGCGTCACATACTGCTTGGTTGACACCTAGCACAGCCAATGCAGACTGAATTGCTACCTTTAACTCGAGTGTGTGCTGGATCTACCCCCACTCGAGTATAGCCTTACATTCAGGTTGCTAGGGACTATGAAGCCAGTCCAATTGACCCAAGACCTGACGGCTCAATTAAATAGTGCCTTTTATGCACAGTAATCCCTGGGGGATGAAGCTCTAATTCCTTCCCCCGGGATCAATTAAATAGTCCACTTATGGACATTAACCAGATGTACATGCCCATATGGGCGAAAACGTCTATAATTTAAATGATGATGATACACTGTCTAGATCCCTCCCTTCACAGTCTGCAGCCAGCCATTAAAGGAAGAAAAACACAGCCAATGCAGCAGTGGTGAAATGGAAAGGGTGGGGTGTGACTGTAACAATGCCCTGCTAGAGGCAACAAGACGACCACAGAAAAGGAAAAAACACTTGAAGGAAACCAGTTCATTTTGATCCAGCTATTCCATATCAGCTGACCTATTAGCTAAAATCACCCATTTGGAGCTATCGGTTGTCCTGAAGAAGGAAAAACAAAAAAACCATGACAACAATTCTGCACCATGACAACAATTCTGAGGTAAACACAGTACTGCCTAAAGTGAACAAAGAGGGACTCGTAGTAAGATAGTTCTTCCCATAGAGCTACAGTGGCTTACAGCTGGAGTCGGATGAACCCAGGGTGAGTCGGGTGCCAATCTGCCACCCCTCAGTGCAACAGGGTTACTCATTGTTGGCCAGCAGAAACGAAACTGGGCTGACAGAGTTTTCAATCTGGCCCTTGAAAACATAATTTTCACAGTAACTTGGATTAATTAAATTGCCTAATTCATTCGGTGACAGTTAGAAAGACTTCACACAAAAATAAACAATTGGCCTAATTAAAATGTCTACCATAACCTGATTAATATCATGAAAAAAATAATAAGCAATATTAGCTACAGATTAGAACCCTTTTTAGACAAATATGTACTCTTAGTAATGAAATTTTCAAATTGTAAAGTTGGAAAAATCAGCAAGCATATTTAACAGTAGATTGTGCAACTTAAGCATTCTGGCAAATAGAGACAGCCCCATAACTGGAAACTGGGCATAATTTGATTGATGCTTGGTTTAGGTATGCATCAAAGCACAAATTAAGTAGTGCACAACAGCACACACATTACTGATGTTGTTATACATGCCATTAGGTGATAGATGATGTAAATCCAATAAGCAGTAAGCAAGCAGGCATACACTTTTTACAGTTTTGTTCTTGAATACATGGATGAGCAGGTTCAACTAAAGCCGAGCTAAAAACCCTCGAATTAACCATTCTTTGCACATAAAAAATTATAAATATCTATATGAAAACAATGTGAATATTTTTACTGCAAAGGGTGTACTGTAAAAAAAAGAGATAATAAGCATATACATACATGCTTTAAATTATGGATGAATGTATATCCATAGTTTTTAATTATGCTTATTGACAGTGAAATGAATAATTAGACAACTAATTTAAATGTTGTAATAGTCTTGCTCACCAACTAGAATTAACATCATATTACATATTTGTGATAAAAGAAAGTGTGAAGGAAAAATACAGAACTGGTTAAGTTGTTGTTGTGGGGTTTAACACCATTTTTCAGCACACGATAGGCTATACATGGCGGCCAGTATTAATGGTGGCGGAAGAACCCGGGAAAACCTTGGAAAGAACCACTGACCCACGAGAAGCTACTGGCAAGCTTTCTCAAATACCCACACTGGCTGAATCCGAGACTCGAACCGGCACAGAGGTGAGATGGCAGTGATCCGTAATGGAGAGTGCTTTAGACCACTCAGGGTCCCCAGAAATGGTTAAGATATACATGTATATTTAAACAGTCATAACAAGATAAAACTTAAAACAAATTTTAGAAGATAAGATTTTATATTTTCGCTTTGCCTTGCTTCCACAAAAATATATGCACTTCTTTTATACAAATAATGCAAGAAACAAAATAATAATATTAAGATTCTCTTGTGAATCAGAGAACATTTTTCTAAATGAACTTTCATTTTTCAGATGTACATAGATGCTCCTGTGTGTGTGTGTGTGTGTGTGTGTAAGAGAGAGAAAGAGAGCACATCAACACAATCCTGACTATATAGTGCAAATTAAGTTTACATACCCCAAAAGGCATACAAAGCAAAGGTAAAGGAAAACTGGGTAAAATCCTTCAAATACAAAGTCAATTTGTATATAAACGTAACTCTTAAAAATTCCAAGACCATGTCAGTGTGAATATGATCATGGGATGCATCCAGGTAGAAAAAAGTTACCTCCATGATTCCACCTATTCTACATCCCACCCACCCCCACAGCCAGCAGGGGGATTCAAAAAGTCTATGCCCCCCCCCCCCCCATGTCTGCAGGGGCAACCAAGAAAATCTAGGCCCACATGTGTAAATTTGATATGATCTCAGAACAGAGGTGAATCCCTGGGCAGCTGAGCTGAATCTTTCTATCTGTATCAAGGATGCACATAATTAGTGTAATAAATATAAGCTCAAGCTGTACCTATGCATTTCTAATAGATAAGTACCACATCTAGTCACCTATAGGTCAAGTCCAACTGGAAACATCACAGACCCAGATCTGCCATCATATAATGTGCCAGCAGGCCTAGGTCAATGCAGTTTGGAGTAAACAAACAACATAGACTATGATCTACTGGTGTATTATGCAACACCAGATAAGGGTTCATGTTTGCAGCTGGATTCAATTTATGAGATGTATGAACGGTACATGTAACAGCTTCCCTGTGGCCAATAGTTGATGGGTAGTTCATGGGTAAATCTATGCAGTCTTGTAATCTGGCCATTTTACAGAAGACTGATAAAAATATGTGAATTGACAGATACCTCAAAATCCTCTGACCCATCATGATATATATGGTACTACAATACCAGCAAACATGAACAAAAGTTAACATTCAAATAAAATAATTTGCAAATCACAGAATCAGCTGTGATTTTCAAGGAAGTCAGAAGTCCATAAAATAATTTGCATTCCTTGCAAAAAAAAGTCAATGAACAGGCACATCCCATCATAAATTATGTATGTATGTATTTGTGATTGAAATTTTTAACACACCTTTAAATATTTTTTCATCATATCACTACAATGTCTGCAGCGCAGCAGTTTATAGTGATGTGACTTTGTCTAGCACTGGAGTAACTTGCTGCTGACATATAGCATCATGTCTCACCTAGTCACATTATTCTTACACCAGGTCGACCAGTCCTAACACTAACCTCTTAATGCTGAGCGCCAAGCGAGGCAGCTGTTAGTACAATCTTTTGTAGGTCTTTCGTATGACTTGGCCAGGTTTCAAACCCGTGACCTCTAACCACTAAGGCCACCGGAGGGAATATGTATGGCTGGATGGATGGAGGAATGCATGCATGGATGTCTGTATAGGGTTCAACACATTAACCCCTGGCGACGATCACCGGGGATTTGGTTTTTCGGATCTATTCAGAAATAGCTTTCAAAATGTGTTTCCTACTCGATTTTCAGGCAAAAATGACAAAAACCTCCAGGGGATAATATGTTAATTAAACAGTGCATTTTGATGACATCACCAAATTTGAATATTCCTTGCATATTTAATCACTTGTGCATCGACATTGCACATAAATTACAAATTTAGCAACTCCTTGACGATTTGTAAAAAAAAAAAAAAAAAAAATCCTTGTTAACACATTAACCCCTAGTGACAACTTAACGGGGAAGGAGGTAGTAGCCTACTGCAGAGCTCTGTAGTGTCAAGGTCATGTATGATACACTAAAGTGGGTGGTACTATAGAAAGGTAGACAGATGTAACTCTACAATGATACCAAATAATCTGTTATTTCAAGTTGCACTACAAAATACGGAGGGAAAAACCTCATTTTTTGGACCCAAATTTTTCTACCCAAAATTCGCCTGTGGTCAGAATCTGATTTTGAGTCTGGATTTTTTACTTTTTGGTCTCACATCTAAGGTGAACCAGTATGAACTACAAACAGACAGATGAACCTTTGCAAAAAGTAGGACAAGATGGGCATTTGGAATGAAGAGTGGTCTCAATACCAAAATAATGGGTCCATTAAGCAAAAAAAATAATTTTAAAAAAATAATTTTTTTACCCTTCTGCTTATGCACAAGCCAAATAGCCAATGAAAAACGACGTTTTTAACACAACAAGGCAGTATGTTATTGCAAGATCACCTGTAAGTTAGTGTTTTCGGATGTATTCAGAAATAGCTTTTAAAATGTGTTTTCTAATCGAATTTCAGACAAAAACGACAAAAACCTCCAGGGGTTAATGTGTTAACAGCATACTAGTACAATCCTGGCTACAGAGTAATAAGTTAGTTTAGGATTCACCAAAAGAGGCACACAAAACAAGGAGTTTAAACAAGGGAAAACTCCTTAATGTAAAATGTCAAAATTCTGAATATACACCTAATTTTAAAAATTCCAAGACATTCTCAGCAAGAACTTCATCATGGGATACATGTCTCCATTAGACCCTTTTCACAACATGCAGGAGAGCACATCAGACCTTGCATCAATCCTATTCTATATGTCTGAGACCAGAGTGAATAAAAAATGTCCAATACACCATTATCACATGAGGTCTTGCATTAATCCTATTCTACATGTCTGAGACCACGGTGAATAAAGAACGTGCAAGGACCCACATCAATCTTACTTAAAATGCCTGAGCCCACAGTGAATAAAGACTGTCCATTACACCAGTATCACATCAGGCTTTGCATCAATCCTGTTCTATCTGCCTGATACTACAGTGAATAAAGAATGTCCGAAACTCTATTCATATCAGACCTTGCATCAATCCTATTATATATGCCTGAGCCCACAGTGAATAAAGAAAATCCAATAATATAATCATATCAGGCCACAAATCAATCCTATTCTACATGTCTGAGACCACAGTGAATAAAGAATGTCCAATACACCATTATCACATCAGGTATTGCATCAATCCTGATCTATCTGCCTTATACCATAGTGATAAAGAAGGTCCAAAATCTATTCTAAATGCCTGAGCCACACAGTGAATAAAGAATGTCCAATACTCTAATCACATCAGGCCCCACGTCAATCCTATTCTACATGCCTGATCCGACAGTGAATGTCCAATACTCAAATCACATCAGGCCCCAAATCAATCTTGCTTTAAATGCTTGAGCTCACAGTTAATAAAGAATGTCCAATACTCTAATCACATCAGGCCACAGATCAATCTTATTCTACATGCCTGATCCGACAGTGAATGTCCAATACTCAAATCACATCAGGCCCCATATCAATCTTACTTTAAATGCTTGAGCTCACAGTTAATAAAAAATATCCAATACTCTAATCACATCAAGCCCCACATCAATCCAATTCTACATGCCTGATTCAACAGTGAACGTCCAATACTCTATCCCATTATTTGTGTGCTCTTTTACACTAGTAAATCAAATAAAAAGCACTGTCTGCTTCACTATCCTATACAGTAAGTCATGCCATTTTGGCTAAATATAAAGTGTCCCTAATGTACTGCAAAGAACAATAATAAGCAACTAACAAATTGGACTTATTACACATAAAATTTCTGTGAAAAACTGATGGACGAAACTAAAGATTTCTGTTTTTTTACCCTAACTACTGGAAAATGATACATAAATACATGCTGAGTTACATTAAAGAAGGCTAAATGAAATGAGCTATATATACCTGATTATAAGATGAGTCCAACTGCAAACGGCAGAGACCCAGATCTGCCACTGCATAATGCACTAGCAGATATGGGTCTGTGCAGTTTGTTAGAAGAACAAACAATATCTACCCTGATTTGAAGGCACATTATGCTACAGTAGATCAGGATCTTTGTTGTTTGCAGTTTGAATTGATTTATAAGTGAGTAAATACAGTATCATTCAACTGCATATAAAATTAATTGACAACAAGACAGAAACAAATCTAAAATTATAAACAAACCATTCATAAGAGCAACTGGGGTGCAGATTAAAAGTAAAGTGTAAAACAATTAAATATAACAAATTGCAAACAGAACTGTAGGAAGATAAAGCCCTTCAAAAACAAATTAAGTACTAAACAAATAAAGTTAAAAGGTAAAGAAGCCAAAATTCAGAAAAACCTTGACTGAAAGACCACCCCAACTGCCAACAAATAATGGTCTCTCAAGGCAGGTGGTCTCTCATAACTGTTCATAACACTATATAACATGGTTCCCATACTTTTCTAAAAGTAAATTTCCAAGTCACTTCCAGGATGAAATTACTTTTTTCAAGGTTCACATATGACCATTACTGAACGAAATTAACGAAACATTTTAGATCATAAAACTTGTATTTTCTAAATCTAAAGATGTTTCTCTTTCAAAGCTCTCCAAAAACATCAAAGTCAGAAAAAATGATCATGTACAAAATCACAAAATGTATCACACGAAACAAGTTTGATTATATTCCTTTAAATTGGCATGTAAAGTCATTTCAATATACAGAATAAAAATTCTAACTTTATTTTCCTGCATTATATTGCTAAGTGGGAACAACATAATGAATATAAATTATGTTTTGTTTCCTTTCAAACCTTTAATTCTGAAGAATTCTATAGCAATATAATTATATATGCATCTCATAGAAAGTAACATTTCCTATTACAGTATAAAAAAAAAAACAATAATTAGATTCTTGTCCTCTAATGCAAAGAGATTAACCCTGAATTTAACTGTGCCAATAAAATCCCAAACAAGATTTTTCAAACAACCTAATCTCCTTAACCCTTTACCTCATACAGCATAGTTACAAAGTGCAGTGCGCTATAAATAGAACACCTGTTACCTATACGACCCCATACGCATTGGCCTGCCTGTTAACTGTTAAGCAATGTAGTGTATGCTACGTTTAACAGCAATTTTAACCATTTTACATTTTTGGCACACATCTATTATACGTGGAAAAATTTAAGAGTAAAGTCCGATTGTTATAGCTGTGCAATTATTTTTCACGAAAGAATTTTTTATGTGCTTTAAAATCTTGAGAGAACTCGTTCATCATCATGTCAGTGAGGCTGCGTGACCAACTGTAGCTGCCATTTCTCATACTCAAAATTTACAGGTTTTTCGTCTGCGTCTGCATCACTAAGTCATATGAAATTGATAATTTATAAAAACTAATTGCTGCCTACATCAATATCAGAGCCTTTACCTAAGTTATTGAATCTTTTATGGTTGTGATTCTAATCGTGAAAACTTCGTATGTACTGACTGAAATTTAAACCGCCATTTTGGAGAGTGGAGATTACGACCCAGTTACTTTAAATAGCAGATACTGACCAGTGCATAAACAGTGACCATGTGATCTGACGTAATTGTAATTCGCAGAAATGAATGTATATCTAATGGGGGGGGGGGTGTCCCCGAAAGTGGCACTACAAAAACCAGCTCAAAATGGCTGATGTTTACAGGAGGCATCAAAAGGCACTTCCATGCGAATGGAGTAGAGGTGTCAAAAGGCGCTTCCATGCGAATGGAGTAGAGGCATCCAAAGATGCTTTCATGAGGTAAAGGGTTAAGAAGATCTGGTTAAAAATCCATCATATAAAAACATTTTCAAAAGGGTTGATTTAAATTTTGACAAAAGACCTTCAAAATTATATACTGTTGTATAAACAAGGACTAAATTTTCTGTAATATCAACTTGTCTTGTAATTCATTAAACCAGTCCCCAAACCTATATTGATACAGGGGCTCATATAATTTTTTAATATATAATACAAGGAACGACAATTTCTCATTTCAGCTCTGATTCAACAATTTGATCTGGCTTAAAACGAATAGCAGTCCAGTTTCTAATCCAAGTTTCACAGTCGGAAAAAAATTATCATTTCTCCTGACTTTTTCCCAATTTCCCAGTAGCGTGGGAACCATGTATATAACCAATAAATCTGTGCATGGAGAGCAAAGTCTTTCAAAACAGGTGATCTCATAGCGGTGGTCTCCTCTCAAAACAGGTTTTACTGTATATCATGTAATAATCCTTAACATATTGGTAAAATGTGTTTATTTCAATGGCATTTCCTGAAAAGATTTCCTCTGTTGGTATGTCAGCATCAAGTTCTTCATCAAGTTCACATACAAAATCCACAAGTTAGTCAATTCACTCACTGATACTGCATTAATAGTACTAAATGGCACTGATGACATAGTGACTAGCAATGTATATCCCTGGATAGACATTAGAGTTTCAGATATAAAATTTTAGGAAAAAGTTGGTTGACTTGCTGTATTCGATAAAAGTTTTTGCATGCTAAAATTCTGTGATGAACAGTATTAAACAAGAGGCCCAAGTGATCCTAAGATCTTTATCGTAACTGATATCTGCCTAATTCCACAACAATTGGCAAAGAAATCTGAATCAGTAATATGGTTTCTGTTTAAATTTGTTCCATTTATTTGTACAGACTTAAAGGTGGTCATGGCAAAATGTCTTCTGTCAAGTGTAGTCACATTCTATTTAGTAATGGAAATCATATTTGATGCCACAATAGGCATCATTAATACAGGTCTGAAAGGTCTTCAAACTGAATCATTTTGTAAAGCATGATCAGACTTTGTTCAACTTTTCTGAAGTCACCTAATTTTTTTCTTCTATTTTTAATAATAGCAGACATCACTGAACACAGATCTGCATTAGTTGTATAATCTTGGAAGCCCTCCGTGAGAGGGAGGATTTTTTTCAAAATTTAGTCAAAATTATGTTTAGTGGATTTTGAGAACAAGTCATTTAAAAGTTTTCTATCTTTAGTAACAGCAGCCATATCAGATGATGGAGAGTTTAGAAATTTTCAAAGGTCTTTCTATCAAATTTGGTCACATACCATTATGCAATTTTTTTTGAAAAAGACAGAATCAATCAGTCCTCATCCATAATCTCTCATTCCATGGGTTTTCCCGGGTTCTTCCTCCACCATTAATACTGGCCGCCATGTATAGCCTATCGTGTGCTGAAAAATGGCGTTAAGCCCCAAAACAACAACAACAACAACAACAACTTTCATTCCATATTTAACAGCCATTACAGAGGATTTCTAAGCAACTGGTAACCAAAACCCCAGAGGAACCTCATGCAAAACTAATGTCTGTTGGCAAGGGATTTGAAGCAGCAGTACTAAACAATATACATGTATTTTAAGTTGTCTGCGAAGCAATTCAACATAGATCATTATTCTATGGGATGATTCTACACAGTTATTTTGTTTACTCTTATTAATTTCTAACAAGTTTTTAATGCTGCTCTTCCTGCCACATGGCATTCATTTCAATGGATAAGCTGTGTCTACAATGCTCACCACAGCAAAAGAAGTCCCTTGAAAGGGCACAATTACAATGCTCACCACAGCAAAAGAAGTCCCTTGAAAGAACTCAACTTCAATGCTCACCACAGCAATCACACACAATCATGACAAAATTCAGGCATGCTGAAACTATCAGCAACCCACAATCACAATCATAACAATATTCAGGTATACAATATAAATTAAAAATACATAACACAGCCATATAAAGATTTACAGAAGGTCATCAAGATGGCCTTTTTCGAGGTTGGATCAACATCATTTTAGCAAAGGAACAACTATATATTACAAGAAAGAAGTTTATAGAAGAGAAGAAAAAAAAAAACTTACTGATATGGCCATCCATTAAAGAGAAGTAACTGTATTTCACATTTTAGGAGGTTACATCAGAAATGTTTTCATTTAGGACTAACTACATATACACATTTTAGGAGGTTACATCAGAAATGTTTTCATTTAGGACTAACTACATATAGTGATTTAGTGAAAAAATCCATGTCGACCATCCTTTCAATAGGGTTTTTAACAGTGGCTCTCGTGTGACATCATGAGTCACTTGCCACATATCTTAAAATAGAATGCAGCCCCATTTTCAGATGAACAGATAATAATATGGTGGGACAGAACCATTATTTTAGTTATAAAAACCCTACTTAGAGAAAATGAATAAAGCAAATTAACTTTTCATCTACATAATAAAGCAATGATTAACCTGACTGATTACTTGTAAATACATTTCTTGCTGCCAAACAATTTATATACAAGGAAGGATGTTCTGTTCTATTTGTACATATCTTACACACTATTTATAAGCTGATTCTTGTCATTTAATGCACTATAATATTTATGTACACAAACTGTTATTTTAAAATCCATTTTAGATTCGTTATATATTTTTCTGATTTCACTGTTTCATTGTTCTTTGAATGAATTTAAAATATGACTTCTTTTTTACACACTTGTAATAGTAATACTGTGTATACTAGTAAACATAAGCAATTCTTTTCTTCTAAATTCACTATGTTAATGGAGAATACAATAGCAGGTGTGGAAATGCTCTGTACAAAATATCCCAGTTATGAAATGACTTGTGCACCCGCTAAACTACCATGCACACATACACTACCCGAATTTCAGTCAACATATTACTGTTTAATAATTGTTTTATTAAAGTGTGTGGTAAAAAAGGATATGTGAACTTTTAGTCTTTTTTTATTAGCCCAGGCTCTAACATTTTTGTATCTTTTCTTTATCTTAACTGCAATGAAATAATGAAGCAGCTTGTTCTCTTAAACAGGGAAAACATCATTTACTGTCAGTTAAAATCACACAATATTTTTGTGGGATGTCGGGCATGTAAGATCGAATACAAAATGGTTTTAGTATTACAATGTACTTTATTCTTGTAATTCACTTCCAAAAGATTTAGAATTAAATCATTCAAAGATCAAATTATAAAAACAACAACTATAATAATCCCACTTTTGTTGGTATGAATTTTCCATGCATGAGGTGTAGTGACAAGATATTAAAAATGGTATCAGAGGGGCTCCATTTTCATTGAAGAGCAACTAGATCTTGGCATGGATGTGAGTGTCAAGTTTCATGGTAATCATTTCAGTAGTAAGGATGATTTAGAGATAACAAAACTGTACTAATGAAGGAATGATACAAGGATGGACTACAGATGACATATGACATTCAATCCCATAAGCTGGTCTGGTCTATGACCAATAGAGCTATAGAACTAAAACAGGCTGGTACACTGTATCTACTTTCTATAACCAATTAGAAAACCATTCTGACTCAGCATCTGGTCCTATTTAAGACTACTGCCACTAAAATGTGGTAAAACTGAGGCCAACAATTTGGCAGCCATATGGAGACAATAAGGCTTCCTATGAAACCTCATGAAATTCCTCAAAATGAGTTTACCATATATGCCCATGTCATGTGCCCAATCATGGTCTTTGCCTTAATCAGAGTCAGATAAAAACAGGGCAAACTGAATTATCTGTGTCTGGCATCCCTGCCGATCAGGATCCCTGATGTTGATCCCATTGATTGTTTTAGGTACACTATGTAGACTCAGACCTGATTAACATGGGAAAATGGGAGAGTCTGAGGGGTTACCCCTCCCCCAAAATATAATTAAAGTTATAATGTCCAAGGGTGGTATCAAATTAAGTTTACATTATTGCGATAACCAAAACACATACATGTGAATAAATGTGAAAAGAAAAAACCAATAGATTTGCAAAACTGTGCTATTTCCCCAGGAATAAAGATCGAAAACAAAATATGTACTTTATTCTCTTTCTGACCCTTATATTGATATTTCAATGTAAGATATAAACATGAATATCATTAGAATAAACTTAAATCTGTCTTACTGGCCTCCCTTGTTTTAAAATCAACATTTAGTTAGTTTATATCAGAAACTACCGAATATCGAACTCCACACAGACAACCTCTTTATCACTGAACATCTGTGTAAAATTTCAATCAAGTTTTGGCACCTATGTTGATAATAAATCTACCATATGATATTACATTTTCTACATGCACTTACCATGCCAGTCTTGTATATAACCTACACTCACATGTTATTGGCTTGGTTTGGTATTTTATTACACAGCAACACTCTAAAGGTTATATTATCTCAAGGCAAATAGAGTTATGTGCCTTGTCCAAAATAGAAAAAGTGGGATGATCTGATGGTGGGAATTGAACCAATTCCCAACTCTGTAGCATGAAGAAGCAAGCAAGCATAGATTCAGATCAGTTACCATGTAATGTGCTGTCTGATCAGGATAGACTACTCTGTTTGTTTACCAATGATTTCAAGTATACAACATCACGCAGACCTGGCTTGACAATCATAAATCTCTTGAAAGTGCCTTTGAGCTTCAAACCAATCACAAATGATGTTACTCCTGGATGCTTGTTTCTTATTGGCTGTTGGTGGAAACTCAATCTAAGACTCAAGCTCAAGTTTTATGATCTGGAGGCCAGGACCAATGCAGTAGATTAATGGGCATGCAAGTTACCAAATATGCTCACATATAAATTTAACTTCAAACTGTCAATATCCAGATCTGCCACTGCATAAAGAGCTGGGAGATCTGGGTCTTTGCAAACTGTAAGGAGTAATCAGTACAACAAAAACACAGATACTGATCTGCTGGCACATAATGTAATGGAAGATCAGGGTGTGTGTTGCTTGCAGTTTGACTCACTTTAAGCTAGTTTATATACAATAGTATATAAGGGGGAACATATAGCATTCTATCATTACTCAATATTAGCATCATGATGGGGTACAAATCTTAATTTTGCTATCTATTATGTCCTTTCCAAATGACAAAACTCAGAATAACTTCTGCGGATCAAAGGCATTTTGCCAGTACTTGCATAAAAGTTTCACATATTTAGCAAGAAAACTATTTTCACAAGCACTTTATTACATGTTTATAACATTGTAGGCTTACAATAGTGTGGGTTGCCCATTTTAAATCCCATATTTAATGCTACATTTACTCATTATTCCCACAAATTTTTATAACACAATATTAGGATTTATAGTGTATGCTGTAAAATAAAAGTCTGGACAGTAAAGGATTTTTCCAGGCAACTTCTCAGATTCAAGGGTTTTTCAAAGGAGGTACGAGCCGTGTATCAATAACAAGTTGAAAGTGAAAGTGAAAGTGAAACCAGGAAAGCAACCTACTGCTCATTCTATTTGTGATTTCAAGCAAAAAAGTCTGGACCCTGATCTGCAGGTGCTCTATGCAATGGCAAATCTTAAACAATACTCTCTGCACCTGCGTGTGGCATATACTTGGCCCAAAAAGCCAATTAAACAAAGAAGCAAAGACTCCAAACAATAACATAATCATCTTTACTCCGTGTATACTACTTGGTTACCAATAATAAATAGCAATTCGTCAAATCATTTCTGTGCTTGTGAGCCAGAATTTAAGCTTCTGAGTTGATCACAGATTTAATTAGTTGTTTCTGTGTGTGTTTTAATAGACTCAGTTATCCCTACACTAGCTTTGAAGTGAACAGCACCATAACAAAATTTGCAGGCACATATGGTTCTACCCTGTCTAACAGATAAATTAAATAAAAACGTACAGCGGGATGCTTTGTAATGGGAAATCTAACTAAGAAATATGCATGTTTATTTTTGAAGTTAGTGGTAGTTTTATAGGCTTAATTTTGATATGCGCTAATCAAGTAAAATTTAACTCAGTGCGACTCATAATGATTAGATATTCACACTACTGGCAATCATCCACATGGAGCAGCTTATTACTAGTGGTTGATAAAAATGCATATACAGAAAGAAGAAAAAAGCAGAATTGGATGAATGTCAATTTTTATCACTTAATCAGACAAAAAAAAACAACTGTCAGCAAACTTCATGATTCATATTTTTTATTTCTATTTTATACACACATGCTCTACTTTTGTAAAAAATATAGTGGAAGGACGGTATGCACATTTTACTTCATATACCGTATATATTCATTTTTATGTTGAGTCCAAGTGCAAACAACATTGACCCTGAAAGGCCATCACACAATGTACTATACTGTTTGTTCTGCTGATTGCTCCTAACAAACAGCACACACCTGGATATGATGGCACATTATGCAATGGTTCACTTGGGTTTGTGCAGTTTGCATTTGGACTCTACTTACAAGTGTATTGATACAGTATATGCTTATCCACATTTAACAACTTGTTTATGCCAATGCCTAGAGTTTGGCATCATATTTTAGAATTTATGCAACCCATTTTTAAGATCCAAGTTAAATGCTAAACTTTCAGAGAACAGAGCTAAAATCACATTGGTAACTAACGATGCTCAATTTCAATTTAAGGCTGTTAGTTCAGGTTAATTGTGTGTTAAAAGACCTGGTGAATGTCATGCATTTTGCTGCTTTAAGCCAGCCTCATGCAACACATGCTGACATAGACAGATTAAACAAGTTCTTGACACATTTAAGTTACACTGTATTAAAATAGGTTAATTTTAAGCTGACAGCTCCATGTTTAAGATGAACCTACACTGACAGATTCAGAGCTACAATGTATTAGAATATATTCATCTTAAGCTGACAGATCCAGGTTAAAAAGGTACCTGCAATGACATATTTGAGCTACACGTGATTAAATGGATTAATGTTCATCTGACAGATCCAGGTTAAAGATGTACCTCCAATTACAGATTCAGAGCTACAATGTATTAAAATGGATTAATTTTTAGCTGACAGATCCCTGTTAAAGATGTACCTGCACTGACAGATTTGGAGCTACACTGTAATAAAATAGATTCATTTTAATAGATTCATTTTAAAATGACATAACCAGGTTAAAGAGATAACGGCACTGACAGATTTGGAATAATACTATTAAAATGGAATCATTTTAAGCTGACAGATCCACATTAAAATGGCATTTGCACTGAAAGACCAGAGTTCTTACTTTTGATACTTTCTAAGCAAAAAACTTAAAATCAGTTATGACACTTGAAGGGCTATTGAGCTGACTAATTTAGAATGCCAAAATTGAGGAAAAAAAAGTAAAGAGAATCCCCACATTTCACTGACCTAAATTTATTATGGTTCACAATTTAGTCTGTCAAAGGTTTCAAACTCTGAACATTATTTTTAACTTTCTGCTTAAAATTTTTCATGAATACCAAGTCTGGTTTGATGCTGTATGGAGTATATAGTATAACTTATAGGACAGTATATAAGGCACTGGATACAGAATTTAAAGCAGGATTTTAGAAGGTATAAAGCATGTAGAACTAACCCTGTATGTTCCACAGCCAGTACATTACACTGCCTTGATAATCATTTTTCTGGAAAAAACATATATGAGTCTATATCAGCAAGTAAGCAAACTATGGGTAGCTTACTGTGTGTCAGTGCCTCAGTGCCCTCTTATTCCTAATAACACAGTTATCATTTAAACAAAGAAGAATAATTTTTTTTTTGTATCAGGGCATTTTAAGGATTAATTGGTGCAGTCTGTATCTTTGCTGTGCACTTTAATATATTTGACAACAAAACATTTCCATTAGCTATGAAAACTGCTTACTGCACAAGATTCTCTTGACTTTGTTCCATGAATCAGAAGTTATTTTTTGCAACACAAACTGCAAAACAAACTAGTATGAAAATACTGATTTGAATGGATGACTGTGGCCGATATAAATTTAATGGTCACTTCCATCTGGGTACATATGGTTAACCAAATAAATGTTTCCAGAAACAGCTCACTAATGATTCAGGATCACAGAAGCTAATCTGCAATATCACATGACATGGTCACATGGTAATAGATTACCCATACTGCCTTTGAGGCATCTGCTTCAATCACCTTATAAGCTGATGGGCCAGTCCCAAATGAAGACACCCCTCACGTCCAAATATGTAACTTCCTTCATTCTCTATGGCTTGGTAATATGATCAAAGAGGAACTAACTCTGTTTCAGAACCCTAAGTAAAATCCCCCATTGGCACCCCACCCCCCATAACTTGGAGATAATCTATCTGTCTAAAGGAAGATGCATAAGCCAGAAAGTTTCAGGAAAATCTCCCATCTTAAGATAAATGGTTTGATAAACCCCATGACAAACAACATGAACCATAAGTATATAGGACACTGTATATCACAGCAGTTTAAAACAGTACTTAGGACTAATGTGTAAAAAAAATTCTAATTAGATTAAAGTACAAGTTACAAAAAGTTGACACATGTAAAAAAAAATTAAAATCAAAGTCATTTTGGAGAAAAGCCCCCCCAATTTAATTCAATAAAACCATAAATCATATAAACAGCTCAATGGTTAAGTACGGCTTTAAAGCACAGCATGTACTGTAACCCAGGTACATAAATAAAAAAGTTAAAATGTATTTTAACAAAAATAGATGGTAAATAATAGGTCTCATAAATTCTTCTCCCCTGATTCAAAATGTATCATCATACATTATATAAGGACTCAAAAATAAATATCAATTGTGAAATTGAGTAAAAAGATTCCAAAGTTCTGAAGCATGAGAGAGGCAGCGTATATATAAGGATCAAAATGACTGGAATTCCTGAATCTCATCCCCAGCTGTTCCAGAATCAGAGAGCAATGCAATCTGGGGAATGAGATTCTCTCTCTTCTGGAGTGAAGATGCCTGCCTTGCATATGTACAATGCATCAGCTATCCATACATGTATGTAGACAGCCTGCCTGACTGCCAGCCTCTCTGTTATGAAGACACTTCTATAAATTGCTAAACTCATCCCCCTTACTTGGCCCATGGGGTGAAAACATACCATGCCAAATATCTACCTGAGAAATGCAAGTCGCAGGGAGAGTATGGGTATTCACTTGTTCTCCAAGTGATTCCCCTATACATAGATACATCATGGTTACTACTACGAGATTCCATAGTAACCTCTCAGCTCAGGTAGATCATAGAGAGCAATCGTTTCACAACTACGCTTTTGTTTTCATATGTGCATATGTATCTTAGATGAGGCCTCTCTGGCTTGTAATGGATTCTTAAGTTACTTTACAATAGTTATCTATTAGCCAAAACACCATCACAACTTTGTTGTGGCTCGGATCGCGCATACCTTGGATACTACCTTCAGCAACAGTAAGTCTTTGCACGGATTGTGAAGTGTGGACCTTTGGAAAACTTTTATCAATTCTTCTCATGGTTTAAATTTCTATTTTGTTTTTATCTTCTATCCAAAGCATCTCTTATTTCCCCTGCATGTTCACTGATTCTTTCTTAGCAATGTCTTCAGCTCAGTGTTAAGCGTGTGTGTGTGTGTGAAGAGCTGGATTTTGCTACACAGTATCTATCATCTTGTTAACTTTGATGGCAGTTTAAAATTAAATGAGATTTACCTCATTTTGGTTGCATGAGGCTTAACTCTAAATGTATGGCCTGCTACTAACAAGGTGGATCAAATTTCAAATCTGTGTTAGTGCATGTCAAATTTGCAGTGACCCAGTCTTGCATCTGGCTTTTCTGGCAAACCTTTTATCTTAAATGTTGAGAAGATAAATTATTGCATTCAAAATATAAGAAATGAAAAAGGTGTTTTTGAACTTTGAAGGAAATGTGTGAAGTTAGAGTACAGAATTTAATAATTAACCATGAAGTAAATTTACAGTCATTTTGTCCTGAAATAATGCTACACAACATTTTTACCCAGGCCATTTGATACATTACAAAGAAGGTAACGTTGCTTTTCTGTGGTTAAAGATAAGGAATGGATATAAATATTTCTGATTTGGGGGTGGTGGCATTGTTGAGATAAGTCAGGAAGCAATGAAATGTAGTCTTAAATTGTTCTGCTCTATATCTAGTGCAAGTTTTCAAAATCAATGAAACCTATTTAAAAGAGATCTCCTGCTAATACTAAGATATATTAAACTTCATGAAATGTGTAAGCTTTTTTTCCCCACTAAAAATGAAGCCTTCACAATTGCCAAATAATTAGTAAATTATCCTAATAATCAGCCAATTAGGTATGTATCAATATCAAAACAGTATGTGCTAAATTTTATTTTCCAGTGCAATGCAGTACAAGACTCAGAATACAATAGTAGTCTTTTGGGGTGGCGATACTGGCACATCAAGATATTTTATTTGGGTTTTGTGGGGTTCAACACCATTTTTCACCACATGACAGGCTGTACAGTATATTAGGTGGAGGAATAGCATGGAAGACATGGGGATGAACTACTGATACACAGGAAGTTACTGGCAAACTTTCTTACATATCCAAGACTTGAACTTGCACAGACAAAGGTGAAATGTAAGTAAAGGCAAGCACCCGACTACTAGGCCACCCAGAGCCCCCATCTGAGATTGTATGTAAAGATACTGTATTTGGCAACTGAAATATTTATGGGCAAAATGTTTCACTGATAATTCTAATTTAAGTTTTATTTCTCATTCTAGGACAAAAATGTATTTCTCTTCTAAAAATCTGATGTAGATAAATTACTCATTTAGATTAGATTTACAGCAGATAAAGACATGATAAATCTTCTTAAGAAGTCACATGCTTGAAACATATCAGTTTGAATTGTACTGGAAATGAACCTGTTTTATTTATTATGAAAGAAATAGTACATTGTATATTTGTGTTGTTAGAAATGATTCCTCTCTAGCAAAAGATGTTTTAGAATATTGTTCTGATCACTACCTCTTTCATGTCCAAATCAGATGTAATGTGAATTTTTGTAAGGTTCAAACAAATTATCATTGTGTGGCTGGAATAGGGGTTTGGGTTTAGGTTGGTGGGGTACCAGAATTAGCCTTGGAATCTAATATATAGTTGTATAGCTAAAATCAACAAAAATGAGGCTTGGTTAGATTCTGAATAGCTTTGCAAGTTTGCAATCACAGGTTTAACACAGAGTTCCATCATATGCAAGGGTAAGTAGTGGTAAATCCAAGGTAAGGTTGATTATTTCTTGCACATTCTCCAGTTTTCTCCATCTACTGACTTGTCAATATCTAAGCTGACAAAAATGTATTCTCCAAGATCTAACAACTTTGACTGAAAAGGTATACATTCTGGTTGTTTCTTACAAGTTACTGTATGGCTGATATGACATGAATCAAGTTTAAATTATAACTGTCTATACAAGGCAATATCCACAAAAAGTATATTTTTTTATGGTTTGATAGGGAATTTATTAAACTATCTGTAATACAAACATGCTGGCACTCAACCTATACTGGCAATGTCATGAACAAATAAGGTTCTGCCAAATAAATTGGCAAACTGACTAAATAGTTGCTTTTAAATCTAATACCATTTTAATTTTCAAGCAAGTCTCTTCTCATAAAAAATTTCAATAATATTTCAAGTTTCTTGTATCAACAACAGTGGTGAATTATAACTTGCCTACCTAATTATAAAAACCTTCATGATCAAGTAGGCAAAACTACAGCATAGCCTGGCATGCTTAAATAATACTGAATTTGTTCAAT
Source organism: Sinohyriopsis cumingii (assembly GCA_028554795.2). Taxonomy (NCBI): domain Eukaryota; kingdom Metazoa; phylum Mollusca; class Bivalvia; order Unionida; family Unionidae; genus Sinohyriopsis; species Sinohyriopsis cumingii. Next base: position 57,135,458 of record CM068824.1, read on the forward strand.
TGTTACTTAATGCTAGTTCAAATCTGGTCCAAGCATATTTATTCAAATGCATTTCTGAAAATGTCTCACTTTCCTTTTCCTTTTTTAGTCACATGAACATAAAATTCCTTCTCTTCTATGCATGTTAGAAACAACCTTTTCTTTACCATGCTTTGAGATACCTGAAACAGAGAACAACGCAGAAGATGTGTACAGTACTATCTGCCAATTGACCTTCACTTGATAGACTGGTTGCTTTGCTATCGCTGGTTGAAATCGGGCCAAATAGTTATGTTATGAAGGATTTGGTCCCCTTCAACCAGCTGTAGTTAGCATTCCTACCAACAGAGGGAACCAGCTGTTCATAGTTTATCTATTCTTCAGCATACTTTCCTCTTTTTTAACCCTTTTTTGCATGGTGTGTTGTTTTGTACATGCATGTCACTTTTTTTACCTGCAAGGTCTGTTTTGTCAGTCAAGTTCATGAAATATTTGTGCAGCAAGAATCAGAACTTCTCTATAAGACAAAATCCTAACTGAAGACATCTGCGTATATGCCTGTATGCAAAAATATGTACATGTTATTTGGAGCAAATGTTTCACTATCTCAACAGCACTTGTTATCCAATGTCAAAATGCACCTCATGGTTCAAGAATATTTCTCTTGAACATAAGTATGAGTAAAATATTTATAAATACCATCAGTATCAGTGTGTGTGTGTGTGTGTGTGTGTGTGTGTGTGTGTGAATTAAGCCAACACATTTATTTATGTATTATTTAAACTGAGATTGGAATAAAATTAAAATTGCTAAGATGTATTAATGTAAAGAACAAAAGGTAAGGGTATACGCCTATAAAGAAAAAAAAATGCTATTGTAATATTTTTAGTACTTTTACAAATGTTAAACAATGTGTATAATTCATTAAACAAATGTTGAAATTAGTTGAAATTCCATATGACCTAGTGCCCTACTTATTTTTTTAGCCCTTGTTAACTCTGAATAATAATAATAATAATAATAATAATAATAATAATTCTGCCCTTTTTTTTACATATCCAAAAAGATTGGAGAAAATGTATTTTAATACTAATAATCAAACACCTAACATTCTTTAACTCAAACCACAAAATTTTCAGTTAATTAAGCTCCAAATATAAATTCTGACCCATTGCCATATATCACAACATCAAGAGGGCATGCTTCAAGTTATTATTTTGCTCCCAATTGTCTTCACATGGAACTCCATGTCCAATAAGATACCATGTTGAGTGCTTTCTGGATAATGGATAGTTCAGCTGTTATTTCCAATTCTTGAGATGATAAGTACATGTTTTATCAAGACTGCAGCAATTAAAAGTGGTGCAGGGATAGCCAAAAACATCCCATTGTATCAAGTTTCACCTTCAATGCTTGAAGGATTCACCAACTACAGTAACCTGTGTAGCTGCTGGAATGGGGGGGGGGGCAATACTCATCTACATTTGGCATTCACCAAACATATATACAACTATTTCAACATTCTGAATTCAGCATTCAGTACACTGCCTGCTGTTTGAAATTCATTTCTATATAATCAATGTGAACTTATTTACTTGTTTTCCATTTAAGCTATTATTCACTACATTTTACCAAATTAGCCCATATAAAGAAAAATACTTTATTAAAAATTATACACTGATATACAATCTGTGCAAGAGCAGGTTTGTTCCTTGAAAATGAACAATTCCTATTAAATTTATTAGATAAAATTAGTTTCAATTACTAAAATTAAGTATTCCCATCATTACATTATGTAAATATAACATTCTGACAGTCACTGCAAATGAAACCAAGCTGTCATAAGTAAGGTTAACAATCTGAAATACAGATAGCTTATTGATTGCTGTCTAATGGAACATAATGTACCAAGCCAAACAATGGCATCCAAACCTGGCTGGTCTGGGCAGGTTTTGAACCTGCAACCCACCAACTGTGAGATGAGCATGTTAACCACTTGGTCCCAGTGGCTCTAGACACAATGTACACAATAACAAGTTCATCAAATTATGAATCTGAAACCAGTCAAAAATCACTTTCTAAAATTTACAATAATAATAATAATAATAATAATAATAATAATAATAATATAATAATAATAATAATAATAATAATAATAATAATAATAATTCAGCTACATCATTTTTCCCGTCATAAGTCCCAACTACAGTACTTCTCCTAATTAACTGAAATGTGACAAATCAGGTACACAGGATACAGCCTGATGCACAATTTACCCAAAAATGACACAGCTGCACAGATTACCAGAAAATTTACAAAAGGTGCACAGTCTCTAATACATGTACTGCATTCAAACCATAAAAAATAGGATACCATCCATGATTTACTGTCACATTTGTTTATGGGGTACACATTTTATTGGACTTCATGTTGGTTACAACATTATCTCAACTGAAAACAATCTTTTCTTAACAACATTACATAATGAAGCCTCATTCTTTGTAGCATATATCTTCAATTTTGGCAACAGTCTTTGTACAAATTTCATTATTGACTCCACAGGTCAAACCAGGAATCTTTCTTCAGAATTTTAATGTTTCATTTTCATAGGCTTAGGAAATACAAAAAATAATTTGAAAGCCAACTGGTGTTTTCCTTACATATAATGTTAGTCAAAAATTCTAACACAATTTCTCTATTTGTCTTTTTCAGGTCCTGGAGATTTTACAATGAAGTCTATAACTCCATTAGATCAAGATGATTGTGGGTATCATGATGGAATATATATGTTCAATTTTCCATTTAACAAAGGATTTGGATATATATATATAATAAATTTCCATGGATTACATTTATTAGGCATTATTTTGTTTGTTCTAAATGCTAAGGATATAGTGTAACATGTCTATTAGCGGACTGACTATGAGGCGTAAGTCTTGATTAATTACAATGAATATTTTTTTCAGGTGCATACGCAACAATAGAACCCAATTAATCCAGTAATTTCTTGAAATACACAAATATCAATTAGACAATTGTATCTATTTTATGAAATAAATGACTTATCTGTAGTCAGGCCCAAACAAATAAAATCTTTTGATTTTTAAAATGCTTTGTGCAGAAAATAACATTTAAAATAACTAAACCCTAAGACCAACTGTATTTTGAAATACTAGCTCTGTGAGTTCATAACTGTTGATGAGCTATCAATTTTTGTGCATTCTAAAAACCATGACTACGAAAATCAAATAAACAATGATTGATGTGTGAAAATGGCAGGTCCACTTCCCAATCAACAAATTAAAGTAGTAAGGAACATATCAATTTTGGAAAGCCATGAAGACATAAGCATGAAAATAAATTTACAGAACTAAATTGTATGACACTTAGAATTATTATTTTCATGGGATTCATAATTGTTACAAAGACCAAACAAACAATCCTCTGTCTGTTATCATGATAAGATTGTCCCCATCCATGGAATTTTATGTATCAATGAAAATCATTTTTTTTGCAGAAATCAGAAAACCTGATATGCATATAAGAAATGAATTCACAGAATACAGGAGAATGTACCAAAAGCCAAAGTTCACTGCCAAATCACAGTGCAACTTCAATATGTAAATACATAATTTAAAGGAAAACAAACTCTTATTTTCATATATGCCTTGAACAAAAATACCAAATCAATGGAAATATTCATCAAAATTGTATTCATATTCACTGAACAGTTTTAAAGATGAGGCCAATTAATTTCACCATTAACATGAACAGTCTGGACTGCAAATGTTGTCTTGATAGATACAGTTGTGACCACTCCAGTGGCCAAGTGGTTAGAATGTCTGCCTCAGATGCAGGAGGTCGCAGGTTCAAACCCCAGCCAAGTCATATCAGAGACTTATAAAAATGGTACTAACAGCTGCCTCGCTTGGTGCTCAGCATTAAGAGGTTAGTGTTAGGACTGGTCAGCCTGGTGTCAGGACAATGTGACTGGGTGGGACATCATGCTACATGTCTGCGGCATGATGCCCCAGTGCTAGACATTGCTATAAACTGCTATAGTGCAGACATTGTAGTGATATGACTGATTTTTTTAAAGCTATGTTAAAAGTCCACAACTCACACACACACACACACACAAAATACAGTTGTGATATTAAGCTACATCCAGTCAGTCATTTATATATTGGTCAACCTACCAGAACTCAGAAAGAATACAACCAAATCCAATTATAATTACAATGGTATTATGAATAGGTAAATTAAATTTTCAAAGTAAAAATAAATGTGATTAGGAGATACGAAGGGAGTGTGGGACAAAGAGAGAATGTTTATTCATATACCTAACTGTTGCTACAAAAACATGCTGAATGTAGGTGCATTTACCAACTTCCAATCCCACTTCTATAACTGTATATACTTGCTTGTAAGTTAAGTCCAGCTGCAAACTGTACAGACCTAAATCAATTTCCAGTCCCACTTCTATAACTGAATATACTTGCTTATAAGTCAAGTCTAACTGCAAACTGTATAGACCTATATCTGCAGTTGCATAATGCACTTTCTTAGAGAACAAACAACACTCACCCTGATCTGCCATCACATAATGTGATGGCAAATCAGGATCTATGTTGTTTGTAGTTGGACTTATAAGCAAGATTAGGTGGTAACTGACCATCACATTTGCAATAATCAGTGAAAATTATTTATAGATAAAGATTACATGCCTATAAATAAAAAAGCTAGAACAGTGCTGTCCAACTTTTTTGACACCATGTGCCACTGAAAAATGTTCTTGAAGCCAAGGGCCGCAGCAGAAAACTGAAAAGCAACGATTATATAGCTCCTCGAGCTCTAGTGGGCCATTCAAAATCAGCCCACGGGCCATGGGTTGGACAGCACTGAGCTGGAACATGGCTACTCAATGTTATTTTCCTGCTGATGAAAATCCTCACGACAGGCCATCTAACAAATCTTTCAGTGAATATATACTTCTAGTGCTTTTAACATTTTCTGGGCCCTACTTTTTCTCAATTTATTAAGTAGAAATTCTTTCTGTACATGTGACATATTGAGACTGAAATTAAAATTACTCCCATTTGACTTTGTTTTGATTGGTCCCCGCGTCATTCACAAATATGTATATATTTATGACTTCTATATTTTTTTAAAAGTATAATCATTTTAAAGTGAAAGTGCATCTTCAACTTAGTTTGATGATTGTAAATTGAGCAGCTGTGTAGAAAATGCCAGTATTATGTTTGATTAGGATTTGGTGACTTCATAGAGATAAATTTCTTGTCAATTCAGGCAATTAGGTAATGAAATACCTTTGCTCAAAAGTTGAAAGAAATTGGAGGCAGAATATTCTTTTACATGCAGTATATGAATTGAAACCAAATTTAAATGGCTTTGTAAAAGCTGATGTTATTTCTAATAATAGTTCACTCCTTGACATTTTGAATGGAATTTTATTTTAAGCAGCTTTAACACTTTGAGTCATACTGCTATGATGTCTGCAGTGTGGCAGTTTATAGTGATGTCAAACACTGGGGCACCATGCCGCAGACATGTAGTATCATGTCCCACCGAGTCACATTATCCTGACACTAGGCCAACCAGTCCAAACACTAACTTTAATGTTGACTGCCAAACGAGGCTGCTGCTAGCACATGTTTTAAAGTCTTTGGTATAACTCGATTGGGGTTCAAACCTGTAACCTCCTGCATCTGAGGTGGACACTCTTACCACTTACACCACAGAAGTGGTCAACAAGACCTTAAAAAAACATTACTGAAAAGTGAATAAGTGAATAGACAGTTTAGTCCTGCAATTCACTTGCCCAATTAGACAGGTGGGATGAAAATTCTCCTTGTCTCATGTCAAGTTTCCATTGTCCTGGGACATTCATTAACTGTTTAATGTCTAGCCCCATCTTACTGTGACCAAAGCAATGGTCAATCTGCAGTGGATGCTGCGTTACACTAAGGTCAACTTAGGGATGTTTCACTGCACTTAGAAATATATGTGGCTTTCGTGTGTGTTTACATAGGGCTTAATGGCACATCAGTACAATCCTGGCTATAAAAAGATGGTTAAATAGGCAAAATTATAACAATAATAAACCCCACAAAGTTAAATTTTTATATAAACATAAATACTTATATCATTTACATATACCATATACTAACACACACCAGATATTAACTAAAGGTAGTATTGTGAAATAACTTGTATTCCTGGTATACCAATCTTTGTAGACTTCATTATTGCTCCAAACTACAAATTCAAAGAACCACGAAAAATTATGTTTCTGTAGAAACAACTGGACCCATTTCACAATTCATTAACTTTAACTACCAACAAAATGTAATTTTTTGCAAAACCATGAAAACTGATATTTATGCAAAATAATGAATTCAGGGCATTTATATCAACATGACAGCAAAAGTAAAAATAAAAATAAACATGATCCTTCACTATGTGGTATATGGATAGAAACTGTTGAAAATTGTACTCAACAAAGATAACAGAAATCAGAATTTCTTTTCAGATTTCAATCTATGTAATTCTTCTAAACAATGTTTCTCAGGAATAAAGAATGGCATGCATATGAGATGTGTGGAGAGAGAGAGAGAGAGAGAGATCCATCAACATGCATATTACCATCTATCAACTAGCATATTGCTATCTATCAACATGCATATTGCTATCTATCAACATGCATATTACTATCTATCAACATGCATATTGCTATATATCAACATGCATATTGCTATCTATCAACATGCATATTGCCATCTATCAACATATATATTGCTATCTATCAACATGCATATTGCTATCTACATGCATATTAGTATCTATCAACATGCATATTGCTATCAACATGCATATTGGTATCTATCAACATTCATATTGCTATATATCAACATTCATATTGCTATATATATCAACATGCATATTGCTATCTATCAACATGTATATTGCTATCTATCAACATGCATACTGCTATCTACATGCATATTGGTATCTATCAACATGCATATTGCTATCAACATGCATATTGGTATCTATCAACATGCATATTGCTATCAACATGCATATTGGTATCTATCAACATTCATATTGCTATATATCAACATTCATATTGCTATATATATCAACATGCATACTGCTATCTATCAACATGTATATTGCTATCTATCAACATGCATACTGCTATCTACATGCATATTGGTATCTATCAACATGCATATTGCTATCAACATGCATATTGGTATCTATCAACATTCATATTGCTATATATCAACATTCATATTGCTATATATATCAACATGCATATTGCTATCAACATGCATATTGGTCTCTATCAACATGCATATTTCTATCTATCAACATGCATATTGCTATATATCAACATGCATATTGCTATCTATCAACACGGCTCTGAATCTGAATCATCTAATAAAAGCAAACATCTACTATCCAGACTCCAAGGGTGAAATGAACACCGGAGAAATATTTGTCAAGATAAATAATTGTTCAGATAAAATATAATAATCTGAAAAAGAACTGTCAGTCACAAGGGCATTCTACTGGTCACAATAAGTGGAAAATCTGGATACAGTGAAAGTGCCCATAAAGGACACTCAAGGGAATATAAAGTTGTCCTTTTTGGAGATATGTCCTTTAAGTAGAGGTTAAATTATACTGAAAATAATAATGACCACAAAATATTGTTGTTTATGAGCAGGCAGTATTTGTGTGAAGGTGTCTGCTTAGGCAGGTTACAATGTAATTGGATAGATTAATGATGTTTAAGTGTATCCATTTAGATGAGTATGCTGATTTATTTTACTGTAATTTGACAACACTATGACTGAATCATGATCTGAATAATCATCTAATTGGGATTTTATACTGGTGTGATTAGTCCTACTATATACAGTGTGGCACTTTCTGTCTACTTTGCCATATATTAGCTGTCTTTTCAAATATACTGATGTGTAGTGATTTGACCCTAATCAGGTTTAATCTTTACTGGCATCCTACTAGTTGTCAGCAATATTACAAACATTATTTCACTTGTAATAATCAGTTTTCAGTATATTTTCAATATTTTAAAATTAGTCTGCTTTCTTGTCTAAAGAAATTACAGGTACAACCGTTATAATGTGATGCTTGGGGTCCAAAAGAATAACATTGTGATATAAGCGGGATCACATTAACAAATTTTTTTTAAAAAATCCCCATAGAAAACGTGCATTGAAATTTCAATGTCATGAGTTTTAACTAACCTCTTGATCAGATAATCTGCTAGGGATATGAATAATTGGCTTTTTCGAGAGCATGTATTTAGCATGTTAAATTAAAAAGTGGAAGCCATGGTGTTATAAGCAGAATCGCATTATAACAAATCACATTATAATGGGTTTTACCTGTACCACCTCTGTTGTTTGATCACAAACATATTGCCCTTTAGGCCATTTCTGATTAACACAATCGTAGAACACCAGCCACCTTAATATCACTGCAGTATATTGACCTAAGTGATATGTTTTATTTATCTAAGTGCATTTCCTTTAACATCTGTATACCTAATTCCTTGGAAGTGACAACTATTTCAATAGGCAATGATGATCTAGAAATGGCATAATAACTTGAATCAGTGTCTGTCCATATCTTCTCAAACAAGTGGATCTCAAAATGGTGTTAAGTTAATGCCATGTGTGAAACAAAATGCAACTACTATGCACAATTTATTGTGCATTTCATACTTAATGCATAAATTTATTTATCCTAAATCAACAGATACATATAAAAGATAACGGTGTATGATTATTTCCTCTAAATGAACTTACATGACACACACTTGAACTTAGCTCATGTTTCCTCATGCAAAGCAACAGAAACAAGATGGAATCAGTGTTATTATGGTCTGCTGTTCGAATAAATGCTTTTACAAATTTATGTTGATTTTATCACTTCAAACTCACTTTGAAAGCAAAGAAAGGCAAACAGAGCACAGAAATAATTCAAATGTCAAAATCTATGCCTATCAGTTGTTAACGAAACTTTTACAACATGAGTAGTGAGTTCTAGATACATGTACCTTAGTGTGCCTTTATAGCACTAAATTCAGTAGTGTAGAATTTGTAGTGATTTAGCAGTCTTAAACTGAGATTGGAAAAAAAATTCCCATCAAAATTTTTTTATAATAATTAAGAAAATTCAAAATATCATTCTCAGTATGTGTGATAATAATAATAAATGTTTTGAGTTACTTCATATCTTTATCTCTTAAAAAAGAAGTGATCAGAAAAATTAAATATTTTAAGAAAATATTTAAGCAATTATCTTTGATGAGAACATGATACTGAAATTATTCTGTACTTCAGAAACTCTTTAAACAGATGCCAAGCATTATAAAGGGAGGTGACCACTGTAAATCTAACCATTTACTCTCAAGATCAGAAACTGTCTTGTCCATTAGAGTTGACATACTTGCCTTTCAAGGGCAAAATGCCATCCGAGTTTAATATAGAAATTATATATTAAAAATAGAAACCCACAAACTATTCTTAGTAACCAAAAAGTAGATAGCATGCCAAAGGCTTAACCCACACAGCAAAAATAACCCTCAGAACAAGAGTCCTAAGTAGGCTTAAGATCACTCAGCTGACTGACATCTGCCTATCAGCCTAACTGCTAGAGCAGTTGGCTTTGAAATCAGTCACTATGACGCTTTCTGTAACAAGAGCCTTAAGTAGGCTTAAGATTGCTCATGTGGCTAACATCTGCCTAAGAGCCAAAATCAAGAGCAGTTGACCAAGAAATCTTGGTCAGAAGGATGCTTTCTGTAGAGATTTTCTTTAAAATACAATGCATATGTTATGAAAACACGTTTCAAGGTTTCTCTATTGTTTGATTTTCAATCCATATTTGATGGCACATCACCATTTGTCCAATACTGGAAAGTCTTTCTGACAGGAGGCTTCCTGTTAAAGTCAAAATCTGTTGAGTGGTTTAATGTCTTTTAAATTTTTTTTTTAGTAACGATGACCACATCTGATTGCATCATTTATAGACAAATTTCAAAGCCATGCATGCCAAGATATTATCTGTCAAATGGCAAAACTTCTGTTAGAGTGGATTTTCTTAAGTCATCTAAAGTTTTTTTTTCTAGTACTGTATTTCATGTTATTTTTCGTACAAGAAAAAATAATTATTAATTTCAGTGCACGAAAAATTATATGTAAAATAAATAATTATCATTTACTGGTACTGACCGTGTACAAAAAATAAAGGGATCGTATGTGAACAAGTTCTACAGAACACACACTTCTCGACAACCTAATGGTACAAACGTACAAAGTAAACGTATATTTCTGTCTCATTCTGCTCTCAAGTCAAGAATCTAATTACAATAAAAATAAAAGTACTCCAAGATTTTTGTTGTTATTAGTGAACGAGAGAGAGAGAGAAGGGGGATAGAGGATTATGTCTCAATGTGCAAGCTCGTTTGCATTTAGAGTATATGTAGCTGTTATGTTATGTAATGTTGGCAAAATGATTAAGATGCTTTGAACATGTATTAGTTATGGGTATTATTTATTGGTAAATTGTACACAAAGATATGAAAACATTGTCATGAAATTAAGTGCAACTTGTACTTTTACATTAACAATAAACTCATTATCAAATTGCAATAACTTGAAATTATGTTTCAGTTAATGAGCGCGAGCACATGCGCGTATGTGTGTGTGTGTGGGACAGAGATGGAAAAAAAACTGTAAGTGTATAAGACAGTATTTATTTAGGGTGGTTTTTATTTGCAGTATTTGCAAAGAGACAAAAAAGACTTACCTGACGATTGTGATTATCCTCAAGTATTACGGCCCTACTATATTCCATTATCAATAAACTCCGCAAAATCAACAATTCATTCTTGTTTTAATTACAGTGTACATTGTCACAACAACCACATGGCTATGCAGTGTTATTTACAAGGTAATTAAACATGATTAGCCTTCAGGTTATTCCAGTTGAAACCAGATTGAGTGCAAGAATCGACAGAAGAGGTCAAATCAGTGAGGCTGCCAGCAGTGAAATGAGGCTCTCTTTAGGGAAATGAAAAACTGTCACTGTTATTGAAGCCCTTGTTCAAACAGCAGATGTTATAAGGACAAGCGATCATATATGCATTACTTGTTATTCGAACTCACCAATAAAGATAATAGTGGAGTATATCGTAGAATAGATTTGCAACAAAAATGTTAATTATATCCAAGTCAAAACAGAACAAGTACTTAAAAGATAGCATATGTATATATACGAATTGATTTAAAGGAGTTTGTGACTTTCATATTTACGACAGAAAATAACTATGTTTTATATTTTATGTTTGTATGACTATAATGAAACAATAAGACTAGTTGACCAATGCTCTGTGGTCTTCACTTTAGCGTGTATTGAGATGCCATTTTTATTGGATAAGAAAACATCAAAGGTCTTCTGAACTAATTTTAAAATGCACATCGTGTTTTGTTATGGTGATGGACTTGATAAGGAGAACTAATTAACAATAATATTTAAAGGTATGGTCTATGAAGTCCTTTGTCCATTTGTTAAAAAATACCAGTAGATGTTGTAATGACAATAAGAAAGCTTATACACATGGGTGCCCGCAGGATCTTTTTGCAGGTGGGGGGGCAATAAGTCACGGCCAAGAGAGTTAGTATAGTAAGCATTCTGTAACTAAAGCTAACATTTACACAACGTTTTGAACAGAATCTTGTAACATATTTTCAGCTTCAATTGCATGATTAAACTTGTCAGGGGGTCACATGACCCCCCTTGACTTATGCTGCAGGTGCCTATGCTTATGCATCAATCATTGTATTTTCTCACCAACAATTAATTATTAATTTTTGTAAAAACAAATTGGCAATAAGCTACTTTCAATCTGTTTTTGCAAATGTAAACCTTAGTAAAAATTTTATGCCCCATAATGCAATGTAGTTTTTTGGACAAATACAAAGTGATATCATATGCACAACAAACTATGATACATTTAAATAATTATTATTTTGATAACCTGATTGTGTATGAAAAATTAAAGGGTACGAAAAAATACATGAAATATGGTAATAGCAGTCATGATCAATGAATAATCAAGAACATCTGTAAGACTATGAAATCCATTCATGCCAGGATAGTTCTGCTATGTCTGGTCAAAGTCTGTCCAGTGCTCTCTGTGAAATCGTTTAAAGTTTTTTTTCCTTCTATTTTTAGTAATGGTGGCCACATTTGCAGTTCAGCATCATTTGTGAAAGCAATTATGCTACAAAGCTTTCTATTACATCTGGACAAATTCATCAGAAGTTGTTTTAAGTTTTTTTAATTTAAGTAATGAATGTCATAGCTGATGGTTAATCATCATCGTCATCTATTAAAAACTTGTGCCTACATACCAAGATGCTTTGTTCCAAATTTGGTCCTATTCTGAAGAGCAGTTTTGATGACCAAGATGTTTAATGGTTTTTGTTTTCAGTAATGGTGGCCATATTTGATGGCAGATCAGCATCAGCTGTAAAAATTTGAAAGCCCTTTATGCCAGGATGTTTTCCATTAAATTTGGTATTGATCAGATATTTAAGAGGTCACTTAAATTTTTTAAATTTTTTTTCAGTAATGACTGCCAGATTTGATAGCCGATTATTTTTTTATTAAAGGATATCAATACAAAGGTTATTCTATTACACGGCAAGCCAACCTTGATGCCAACTTTGGATTCTTTTAAATGTGCAAATTTTTTTATTGTTAAAAAGAAAAATTTAATATATAAAATCATCTGAGATATGGAAGGTAACTTTGGCTCCTTTTCACAGGATTTTTAAAAAATAAACTGAAACAATGGAACAATTTTTAAAGTGACACAATATAGTGCTTCGTGCACAGACATTAATGACCCACAGTCTCCCAGAAGATTTGAAGAAAATAAAATCATTTGATGTCAGAAGACGAGTTTGCCGACAAAAGATCATTAACATGGATGAAATTCTAGTGTACTTTGATCTCATTCCTGGACGGACTTGCAATTTGATGGGGATTAAAAGTGTGAGAATTAGCATGACTGGTGCAGATTTTAAAAGATCTGACTTTAGTCCTTGTAGTTTCTGCTTCAGGAGATGTGTTGCCTCACAGCATGAGAAAGCTAAAAAAAAAGTATTCATGCACCAAAAGATTTGATCGTATGTTTGCAGGATTAACGAGTTTTATCTAAAGTACACAGTTTTATATTTTTTAAATAAAATTTTAGTTGGAGTGCATTTTCCAACATGTAATTTCAAATGATCTAAAAGGTGTCCCACAACTTATGACTCAAAAAAAAGATGTGTCCGAGAACATACAGTGCACAAAAAAAAATTACTCTAAAAAATTAAATTTATGGTGTCCCAACATATATGGTAAATACTGTAGTATTTTAAGGCGTCATCTCTGGCAAAAAGAAACATGTCTGCTTCTTTATTTGCAAACACAGATTAGACAAACAGGGATTAATTTAAGAAACCATCATGCAACACCTACCTTGGATTTCCCCGCAGTGCAGCATGGTGAAGTGCACTGAAGCCATTGTTGTTTGTAACAGAGATGTCTGCATGGTGTTCTAATAGCAGTGCAATCATATCATCTCGCTTCTTGCTGATGGCATCATGTACTGCAGTATCCCCTTCAGAGTCCTGATGTGAATTATGTAATTTTAAAATCATACAAAATTTATTTAAATTCAAACTTTTAAACAAAAAAATATAAATAATGACAGCATATAGACTATTTTATGTCAATTGAGTTCTGCATGCACTTGATGGTTCTGATGCTCCAGCAATGATGCTTTGCATGTTTGATGGGACACAGTGTATTGAGGACCACTTAGGAACAAGAGGCCTAAGTAGACCTGATATAGCTTAACTGGCTTACATAAAAGTTGACATTTCACCAAACAGGCTTAATTAGTATTATAAGAACACAAAATAAATAAACTACCTCACAAACTCTTTACTGTGTGGTGAACTGATTTATTCTGCTATATCCTGATAAAATTTCTTCATTACGACAAAGGCCTAATAAACATGCCAACTCCTCCAAGATTTTGGTGATACAAAGTCACTCACCAAACTTTCTAGAAAATGGATGAGAAATATGGTCTCCATATCTAGAGAGGTAACAAGCTCAGCCCAACAGCTACAAGAGATCTCATTATGTACAGATCTCACTTATGATTGAATCTATGATAAAGATATCACAAATTTAAGATGGTTCAAATCTGCTTTTGAATTTGCACTCCATAGTGATAACAAGCTTAGCCAATCAAAAGAAACATCACCTCACTAATATGAGTGGATCTCACTCTTTATCTAACTCATCTATTTTCTAACGATATAAGCATATATTCAAAGTTTAATCAAAACTGGATCAGTAACATGGCCTGCAGAGTTGTACCAAAATTAGCCAACCAGAAGCAAGATCATCTATTAATATGCATGAATCTCACTCGTTACTGAACTTGTCTAACATTTTGATTACATAAACGTATATCCCGATTTTGATTGCATTCAGATCAGGAATATGGACTTCAGAGTGGTAAAAAGCAATTATTGATTGATGTACATGTAATGATGGATGAAGCATGATGGATGCAGTGCCTGACCATAAATTAATCTGGCCTTATAGCATGATCAACTAATTACTGCCCATGGAAAACAATCACGTTGGAACTTGTGAGCATTGTGACGAGTGAGGAAAGAATTAGGATTAAATGTCATCTTTTATCAACCACTGTGTCACCTCTGTGCTTGATGGAAAATATTTATTAACAGTGGCATTCAAGGAGAGAATTAACTATTGCAAATAGTGAATAATGCCATTGTATCACAGTGTATCATGGTGTATTAATCAGAAAATGCTGTAATAACAATTCTGATCAATATGAAAGATGCTGAAAAATTATGAAGAAAAATATATGATCACCCAATAATATAATTTTTAAAAAATGTTATGATTGGGATAAAATGTTACTTAAAACAAATGGAATCAAAGCTTTAACCAAAAGGTGCCATAAATATTGACCCCAATGGTCCCACCTTGAGACTTGACCAGAGGTAGGACTTGTAAAAACCAAAGGTTCAGCTGTGTGATGTGATGTGATTTGGATTTTCAAAGTAGCTTTAAATAATTTTTAGTCATACTGCTACGATGTCTGCAATGTGGCAGTTTATAGTGATGGTTAGCACTGGGGCATCATGCCGCAGACATGTAGCATGATGTCCCACCCAGTCACATTATCCTGACACCAGGCCGACCAGTCCTAACACTAACCTCTTAATGCTGAGTGCCAAGTGAGGCAGCTGTTAGTACCATTTTTGTAAGTCTTTTGTATGACTCGGCCAGGGATCGAACCCATGACCTCCCACATCCAAGGCAGATGCTCTAACCACTAGGCCACCGGAGCAGTCTCAGCTGTGTGATGAAGTTATATTCTAAACATGCAGTGAATTATATTTCTTGACCTCATGAATTCACAGACGGGGCTAATAAAGCCTCACCACTGCAAAGATATCCACCCTGGACAAAAATTTTGATAAAGCTTTTTCTAAAAAATATCCTAAAAATCTAACTGAAATTAGCTAAGCCTTTCTTGAAAGTTGACAGTACGTTTTCCACATGATTTCTATCGAAGCCACAGCTTTTGTTATGGGAGCCACCCCTGGACAAAATTCTGATAAAACATGTCCTAACAGACATTCCTATGAAGTCTGATTTTAATTAACTCTGCCATTCTAGGAAAGTTGCAAAATCCACACCATTAATATGTGACCCACTGCAAACATAATTGACAAAGCATTTGTTAAAAACATCCCATGCAAGTCTGCAAGTTTGCAAAGCAATGTTGAAAAAAAGAAGAAATAAAACATGGTTTTCCATTTTTGATTTTATGCAAGCCAAACCACTGCTAAACATCTGAATGCAATTTTGGAATTGCATATACTAAAGAACATTCTTAACAAACTGGCAGTGCTTTCTCTGAGAAGTCAAACATAGAAATGCTGATGTACAATGAATGATAGACCATAGACAAAAAACAAACAAACAAATGATGGGCCACATTGTAAGTTCACATGACCTTACTGTCAATGCGGGCTACAAAAACAACTTCTTTACCTAAAATACTGCCCAAAATAGGTCACCATTATAATTCTTGAGCTCGAGGCATCACCCAAGCATAGAACCGAGGTACATTTAAGTTATGAAAAAAAAACTTAAACCCAAAACGTGTCCAAATTTCTTGACACCATAGCCCCACTTACGGATAACAGTGGTACTGACTGAAGTACAGTATGTGATGATATATGTGACGTGAATCAGATAATCGGTTACTCAGCTACTAGTGCTGTCAAATGTTTACTGAAAAGTGTCCACAGACACACCAACTCTCCCCAACACACAAATGGCCAAGTCACACGCTACTTATTGACATTTTGGCCATAAAAATATCAGTAGGCCTTAAAATACTGCAGCTTGATGTTTTGCTTAATTTTTAGGCAAACAACCACATAAGTAAACATGGTAAATTTTCATTATATTTTCCACAAATTATAATACAAAAGATTAACGCAAGCGAGAAACAGTGGGGCAACCAAATCTAAGATTATGGGTGGGATGCAGTCTAAGATGGAAAGAGTTTCAAATGTGCATGTGTTTGATTTGGAGTCATTGTTTTGGGGATATTCTCATTTAAATAACTTTCTTATTTCAAATGTTGCCAACACTCAGTATTTAAACAGTGAAACAAAGAATGAATTACATCCCAAAATATACCTACCTTGTTCTGTATATTGTGCCTTTCTATTTTACCATTTTTGTAACTAACAATTTGTTATTGGTACACTGCATACATCCTCACTCATAAACAGTGGCATAGCAGGGCCTTATACCAAGGGAAATCAGGTAACATAACTCTATTGCACAATAATGTGGAATGCTGAAAATTAAAGCTAGACAAGGTCTCATCAGTATAATGGTACCTGCCAAATCTGATTGAAATCCAACGTCTCTTAGTAAAATAATGATGCAGAAAAGTCAGAGGGCATTGAATAAAGAGCCGTAACTCATGTCAATGATGTACATGCATTTGTGCGCATATGTGTGTGTGATTTGGATTTTTAACGTAGCTTTAACAATTTTTCAGTCATACTGCTACGATGTCTGCAATGTGGCAGTTTATAGTGATATCTAGCACTACGGCATGATGTCTAGCACCCGGGGCATCATGCCGCAGACATGTAGCATGATGTCCCACCCAGTCACATTATCCTGGCCGACCAGTCCTCACACTGACCTCTTAATGCTGAGCGCCAGGCGAGGCAGCTGTTAGTACCATTTTTGTAAGTCTCTGGTATGACTCGACCGAGGATCAAACCCACGACCTCCCGCATTCAAGGCGGACGCTCTAACCACTAGGCCACTGGAGCGGTTTGTGTGCATATGTACATATGTATGCACATACATAAGAATGTATGTATAGGGTTTAATGAGATGCCAGCTCAATGCTGGCTATACAGTCCTGATTAAAAGTTAAGTTCCAAAAATGTAAAGGTAAAAGCTGCAAAACTTCATGAAGCTAAATTCTTCCATATAAATCTCAATATATAGTAATATAATATAAAAGGTAAAAGGTAAAATGCAAAACTTCATTCAAATGTATATAATATAAAAGATAAAGGCAAAAAGTATCAACTCTCTGAAGTACAGGCTCAAGTTTTGTTACACACACCATATTATTTTACGGAGTTACAGATTTTCTATTGTAATACTTCATTAAAATGATCCTTAATTGAGTTCAAATAAACAATAACTTGTCTCTGAGGGTGGAGGTTGATAAACTCATTAAGAATGTATTCCACTGTCAAGACACTAGCCAGGCATTTGGCCAAAGTTGACCCTAAAGGAGGCAGACATGGGTCATTATGCATGTCCTGCAATTTGTTCTATATCGGGGATATCACTCTCCAGTAACTGTCTGGATGTTTAGAAGCCTGTTTATGGGGTTTTCATTCCACATATTTTGTCAATTTAAGGAACACACAACTTTGTATATCTCAAGCCACTATATGGAGTCTTCCTTTCAGATACAAATGATTACAGGGCAGCTGACCTTTTCATTACCCTTTATACCAATGTGACTAGACAGCAAAAAGTACAGAATATTTTTCCCAGATTTGATTTGGGAAATATAATGGGCCACATAATTTAAGGTCTTGCAAGCCTTTCAGTCTGGAAAGGGAATCTGAAAAGATGATGAAATTTGTTTTTTGAGAGTTTTGATGTCTTCAGAAAGATTATGGGTATTAATTTCTATGTAGTAACTGGCTCAAGAAGTTGCATTTGAGACTTGCAATAGCAGCTGCAACCATGTCCACCACCACCCCATCTTTTAAACCATTTGTATACTTGGATATATAGCTATGACAGGTGACTCATTTCAGTAAATCTACTCTGAAAAACGAGAACTGGAAGAGGACTTTTTGCAATAGCAAATATTATCTGTGTGCTTGGTGATTTGGGAATAGAGAACTCTGTATTGTCAAGCATGGTTCAAACTGCTTTTAGATTAGACAAATTTGTATGACAAGTGGAATGAAATCTGGTTTCCAATCTTATAATGGGATTAGATGGATTAGTCTATAGCTTGGTACTGAACAGCCAGTGTGATCTGTGAGCTGATCCATACACAATCAAGGCAGAGTAAAATTTTAGATCTTAGCAGGAGAAATACCTTCTTGTCTGCTCTCCAATCTACATTGAATTGTCTTAAGCCCAGGGCTGTATGACATTTGTCACAAGGTATCCAATGTGGACAGAATATTAGTTTATAGTAAAAGATATAGTCTAAAAAAAATTCTAACATGCATTTGAAACCATTTCTTCAGGCCATTTTTTTAACTCTGCCGAGGCATTTCTGAAGTTACTGTAATAATGTATGCATATTTTATCATCTATAGCAGATGAAAATGGTATCGACATAAAATGAGAAGCATGTTCCTTGATTAAGGTATCTGACCATGCTATTAATTTGGATCCTTTGTTATTTGGATCCTTTGTTGGCTGAAAAGCACTACCACATACATCAATACATTCAACATTACACAACACAAATTCTGAATTTCAAAAGTGATGCATATTCCATTTTTAGATTGTGCATTCCCTCAAACAGATTTAAGACTTAAAAAAAATTAAAGGACTTTACAAGTTAAAAACTGACTATTTCAAAATTCAATTAGTTTTGAAAGCAATTCCTCAAATTAAAAGAATTTTCAGTTTTATGAACCATATTAGTCTTAGTCTTTCAAAATATCACCTGTGCACTTTTCGTTGGTATAATTTAAAATCATAAAAATAAAGTCTGGTATTACAGATCAATGTGGACAATTCTCATAACTGTCCCAAAATGAATGAAATCCCATACTCAGTAAGTTTCTACCAGAGTACAATCTACACAGAAACCAATCTTGCATGTGACACCTGAATGTAGTGGAACCAATTTCAACAACAGTACTCTTGTTTCAATGCTACACAAAACCTGATGTCTTGGCAAAAATCTTGTCATTCCAAGACATAAATTGTGACATTCTTTTTCTCCCTCAAGATGTCAGTTCAAAATTTATGAAAACAGGGCACATGAACTTTATTATGATGTTGATTCCATTGTAGTTAGATCAGTAGTTTATGAAAACAAACGCCAAATGGTTTAATTTAAAGTACTGTGATAGTTGCTTGTGTTTTTACTGGTTTTCCTGGCACTTTGAATATAACACTGGCTATAAAACGCAAAGAAAATGTGATCAATGTGACTTTCCCAAGGACACACCAAGGTGACCTGTTCTGGCATGAGCAGTACTTGAAGTAGTTGGGGAGGAGGAGGAACAAAGAATATGAAACTAATGTAGAGAAGGCAAGCAATCATCAGACTATTATGAACTGTATCCTACTGTCAAATGATTCCTGGATTTACACTCCAATTCCATCACTACTGGTGGAAGTGCATTCTTTCTACAGTGGTCTTTGAGACATAGATCTGGTCAGATATTTCTTGTTAATCTTCTACACAATTAAAACACAGGCCAACTCCATGTGTTCCAATTTCATAATACTAAATATCGTGGCAACAGTACTGTAGCGTAAGTTGATTTCTAAGGTGGAGGAAACCAGTGAACCTTACTAGTGATAAGTAATCTGTAGCCAGAAAATGGAATCAAACCCAAGCTGCAGAGGTGCCAAGTCAGCAGTTCTTTTTTCTTAAGCATAATCTAGCCAATAATAATGCTCCAAGAAAAACAAATTCGGACCTGTTTAAAAATGCAGACCTCAACAAGTCTTCCTCATTGAATATGAAACTAAACCTTGTATGTTTCTCTTTTTTACTAAAATTACATGTTGAGAAATCATTTATATCTGCTTCTTTGTAGAAAAAAGATAAAGAAATACATATATAAATGTTCAAAAACTTTTCAGGATTATCACAAAGTTCTGTCTTCTAATCAGTATCAAACATTATATCTATTAATATCAATAAACACTGTCTTTTCATAATATTTAAAACCCAAACTTTGTAATAGATTTTTTAAAAAAAAATCATGCCTTTCATTTTAAAATGCTTCTTTATCCAGTTTTTGGAAATTTTAGCTAGTAAGAAATAGCAATCTAAAACACAACAGAAATATCATTATATGTGAGCATGAACCTGCTGTATGTATCAACAGCACATGTAACAAGGTAAACAACTTCCTGTGTTTCTCATGGCTGATTACCGGATCTGCAAAGAAGCAAACTGCAAGAACAACAAGCATAACACCAATGTTACCTGCAAGCTTGGATGACAACAAAGCTCAAGTAGAGTTTTGACAACACCTATATGGCCCTTGTTGACACCAATGTGAAGAGGTGTCTGCCTTCTTTTATTACGAGCATTAATATCGGCTCCACCACGATGCAATAACTCAATGACAGCTGGTTCATCTCCAAATGCTGCATGATGGACTGATCTGTCACCATCCTTGTCCTAGCATGGTAAATGGTAATACAATATATAAAATTATTTTTAAGTTTGTCAATTCATAATTTTTCTAAATGAATGTCATGAGACTGATGGAATAAAAGGATTTGAAAATATGGTATATTAAACAAATCAAAATGATGAACATGAAAGGCAAGAGACTGCTAATTACGTTCCCTCTATAGGATCATAAACCAATATCCCGTTACATGCAAGTAATCTGAAATAAATATCTAAAGACTTTTCTTGTCTTTGTCTCTTGTATGAAAATTTATTAAAAATGAACACTCTATTGTTTTGGAAAATAGTTATGAAATTATCATTCTATGAGTAGTTTGCAATGATGTGCTGTTTTAAGTACTAAAGCAAAGCTATCAAGCTATGTAAAGGGTGGAAATAACCAACTCTAATCATTTCCTCTTAGGATTAGATTTTCAGGTTTGTTCCATTCAAAAATTGACTTTAACAAGGCCAAAAGGCAAAATTAGCTAAATATAGAAACCTACCAATAATTAGAAACTCAAACTATTTTTAGTAATGAAGACTAAAGCAGTCAAAAATATGTTGATTATTCATGCATATTGACACATCTAAAACAACACATTGTCTGCTGTATTGGTATGAAATCGTGTCATGTAACCTCTCGGTCATGAGTAATTGTGTGAACAATGACATTTTTGCCAGTACACAAGTTTGTGGATTAGAGATGGGATATCACTGTTTGCAGAGGGGGGATTATTTGGTCTTTAAATTCCTTGTTTGCAGTGTCCAAGAAATCAAAATGAATGTCATGAGACTGATGGAATAAAAGGATTTGAAAATATGGTATATTAAACAAATCAAAATGATGAAAATTGGTACTACATGAAAATAGTGAAAAAATTCAAAGTAACCTAAAACTGGATAACTATCCCAGATAAATAAAGCGAAAATGAAACACTTAATGGCTTTAGGTATAAAAAAATAAACATTTTAAGAAATGTGATAGCAACCAAAATAAGCTTTACTATAATAAATAAGCTTTACTATAATAAATAACACACTTCTAAGTGCACAAATTTCCTATTCACAAAATCAGAGATTTAAACATAACAACAAAACATCTTTTATCCTGTATGATGCCCATGGGTATAAACCTTATACAGTAGCCTATGGCAAGCTGAAAATTGTGCTGGGCAAGTACACCTCTCCATCAATAACTCGCGCACAACGGGGTCCACAAACACAGACCACAATATAAGTGAGGCACGAGTTACAAAGGGACCTCCAAAAATCAAAAAAATTACTTTGACATCAAGAAAACTGCTGGGGCGGGGGCAGCATTAGGGAACTGGGCTGTTTATTGACTGAATCCTCATTTTACAATCACGTTGATGATAATTTTTAATAACGCACTTTTTCTAATGAAGTTGTTCATTATTCTTTAAATAACATTTATTTTCAAAATGTCCAACATATGAAAGATATTTCCAACTGGTTTCAACAACCATCACATGCACGCGAAGAAATCTGTATTGCGTCACTGATTTTTGTTTTCTTGATGAGTCTGGTTCCCATAGTGGTGTTTGCTATTATCCTGCCAAATCGGGAATTCAAACGGCAGGGAACTAGACTAACTGTTGATACATCACCAATGAAGATTCCTTTTTTAAAACACAAGTGACATTTATTTTGTGAGACAATCGTCTACGTTGGAACTCAATTTTTTTATTGCTCAATTAGTACAATACTGATGTCGTGAATTAATTGGAATTAATAATGAAATTTCTTGTCATCCTTGAGGATATCCCTAAGTGCCAGTTCAAGAATTCTCTGAAACTCGCTTGCCCACAATGGTCTGTATCTGTGAAATCAAGCTCTTTATTTTACAAAGTATTTGTTTCGCTAGGCTGCATCGTTATCTTTCATCACAGTTATGAAAGAGTCGGTTAATTTAAGGTAGTTTATGTTACATACACAATAACATTTATAAGTGTTTGACTGATCAAGTTAAGTGAGTTAGTTTACCCGACATATGAAAGGGGCTGCTAGATTTTAAGTTTGTAGGATTTTTGTGCCTTTTCAACTTTTCTTTTATTCCACCTCCTTTATTTGATTCAAAAGACATAATTAACGTGATAATACAAAGGAGGCCAGCTTTTAATTCAGTGCAACCATACAACAAATACTTCTGAAAGTCAAGATTCCTTTTTTTCACGCTTGGCACTTAATAAGTTCTCAGAGTAATGCTTGCGAACATAGCTGTTTTAGGTTTCATTACAAGAGGACACATTGCATTTATGACACTAAACAACAGAACCAGAACAAAATTTCAATTGATAAAAATTTATTTCATTTGTATTTATTTATTAAAGTACTGCCTCCACTCGGAGTGAGTGACATTTTCATTGATCAAAATTTCCATACATATCGTTAATTGCAGTGTACTAGGAATGTCGTTTCGAAATTAAATGTAAAAAACTGTAAGACCTATTTTTACATTTGTTATTTCATAGTGTTGGCTCAAATTTCCAGGTCCTATCTACCATTTTCGATGATAAAATGAGCGATACATCAAAGTTTCCGTTACCAATTATGATCGCAATTTTCAAGTTCAACAAATAGGGATCAGTTCTTGAGGTATTTTCTGGTTTTAAAATGGGATATATGCCAGACCCCGTGTTATAAGCAGGTTCGCATGCTATCAGGGTACGAGTTATCGAGGGAGTGGTGTACAACATGCTAGTACTTGTCCATACATTAATATAAAATGTATATGAACAAATCCAGATTTCTGGCAGTTTAACTGTAAATCTCCCTTCTAAGTAAGTTGAACAATTAAGGATTTTTCCATGCCTTATAGCACAATATTCACATTTATCAAAGAGCAAAGAATGTCTGTTTTACCTCGACTTCCATGTCTACATCATACTTCATGAGGACTTTGATGACATCAATGTGTCCATTCTGTGAGGCTGCCTGGAGAGCAGTATGACCAGCAAATACTCCATTAGCCTGATTTCAAAGAAACAAGAGGCCCAAGTATTTAATCATGTTGATGCAAATTTACTGATATAATGTCAATGCAAATTTACTGACATATTGAAACTGTGGAGGGGAAAGAGATTCTTCGAAAACAAAGTTGCTACAATGTCTATTAATGTTAACATCACTTCTTTATTAGACGATTATGTGTGTGTGTGTATATATATATATATATATATGATAACATCAATTGAAGGAATCAGTTCTGAAAAACAAGGTGCAAAAAACTGAACAAATATTCAACATAGTGATTTGAAAATGTATACTGTAATACTGCTATGTAAATTATACATAAATGAAACAGGCATCCATCATGCATTTCACTGGTATATTGTACCATGTTTGAAAGAAAAAATCCACAAAAACATACAAGTATATATAAGAATGTAGAACTGGTATTTGAAATATTATATAGTGTTTTTAAATTAACAAGTGAAATGTCCTAGCTGCAATGAATTTGCTTCATGATAAGTTACAATGACAACAATAAACTTACTGGTTTGAACAAATGGAAATGCAAATATTTTGAAACAGACAGAAATATACATGGGAACATTCAAAATGGAGAACCTGCAGAAATGAAAACGCTGCTTGTTTTAACATTAAAAAATAACTAGTATATAAATACTTTTTACCAATGAGGGAATCAATTTCTGTTGATATTAAAACACTCCATAAAAATATGATAGACTGGGCAACACGCCTTCCTTGCATGAACTAACTTTAAAAAAAAACCAACTCAATTCAGTCAAAAAATTTCAGATAGTTCTCTAATTTTTAACACAACTTCCTCAGTTCTAATTTTGTACAAAATTCTTAACAGGCAAAACTGACAGCTGTACAAGCTTCTTTTCTTTAACATTATCCTCTGTACAAAGAAATACCATGACCAATGCTTGCATGAGTACAGTGTCAGTTATGCTGTCTTTCCAAAAAGAGCATGTTTCTATATCTAATCATGCCCATCAATGGACTGAATAGCTGTTAGTTTAGTTTGCTGTCTCCTTATTTGTGATATTCTCTTTAAAATATCTGAAAAAATATGTTAATAAGTGAATCTCAAAAGATAAAAGTAAATGCTTCAACAGCAATATTTCAAAAATCCACTGTCCACATGTTCAGGTTCAGTTGAAAAGCATTTCACCCTGAGCATGCCTGACCAAGCTTTGCTACCACTGAAAAATTTTTATATGATTTCTTTCTAGACAATATCTGTCTCTGTTAGTATCTGGCTACAGTATCCATTGGATTGCAACAAGAATAGGGGAGGGGGACTGTTGTAATCAACAACCTTGCATCATTACTCAAGTCCGAGTTATAAAAAATGTGAGTGTACCAAAAATGTCACTCTTTATCATACTGATAATGCTTTTTTTATTAAAATGATGAATGTTTTGTTAAACTAGATGGGAAGAAATTTTCATTAATTTAATCTTAGATTTATGAATCTTTTATTTGGAAGACTACTTCCATAATGTTCCTCTTCAAATTGATTTTCTACAAAATAGGTCCAGTTGCATACTTGTTGCAGACAAATGAAAACAAATATATTCAGAAGTTCTTTCATCATTTTGAAAATTTACTTCATCTATATGTTACATATTAAATTTCAAGGTACCTAGATATGAGTCTTGGTTTGATGGATTTTTCATTACTGGATCGCAAAACATGAAGTTAACTCGTTAGTTAGGCAATATTTACTTTGGCCGGAAACATGTGATTCCTGTCCAAAGCAAACAGTTCAAATGGAAAGTTAACACTCTTGAGCAATTTTGTTAATCTGAACTTACATACATGATCAATGAATGAAGAACTAATGGACAATCTGAAAGTGGAGACAACCCCTGGCCTCAGTTTTTCTGCAGGTAATGAAACGGTATTCTAATGACTATGTATACGAATTTGTTCCCAACGTTTTGTTTTGCAGTTTGAGAGCATATATAAAATTAATGTCAGCAGATATAAAACAGCCAACATCAACTACAACATTAACAATAACCACCAATGGACCAAAACTGAACATATTTTATAGAATTCAATACCCATTTGCTATGTTGCATGCATTTATCCTTGGTGAACATTGCATAAGGAGACAGTTAATAAATATTGAAATAAACTTTGTCCCTGGGTCATGCCCTGTGTCTATCCCAATCTCCTGGGGTCCAGCCACTGGGACATAACCTGGCATTGATTGAAATCACCACCCAATAACAATATATAAACTTTCTCTATGTAATAAGGTCATAACATTTACATAATGAACACTGGAAATTGGAATCAACCCTGCCCCTGGGGCTAGCCACTGTGTCATAATTTAGAAATTGTTCATAGCTGCATCCTTGAAATATATATCGGTCTACTCTGCATTATAAGGGAAGTTAATTTATGTAGCCATCATGGATATCCAAGTCTGTCCTTATCAACTGAGGCCTAACCCTTGGGGTCACAACCTGGAAACTAATGAGATTCCCATCCAGGAGAATCATAGTGGCTCCATGTTTAAGCACTGGACTTTTGATCAGAAGGGTGCAGGTTCAGTTTCCCACCACTGGATCAGTCTAAATCAAATGCTATATTTCTCAGGATGCTTTTACAAATCCATGGTTTCTTTGTCCATTGTAATTAAGTCTGGTGGTATTTCAGGAAAAAAGTTATGGTTTCTTTGTCCATTGTAATTAAGTCTGGTGGTGTTTCAGGAAAAAAGTTATGCTATTATTAGAAGCTAAAAATACAAAATATGAATTTAAATTAATTTGTGAGTATTGAAAAAGAATATGCAAAATGTCATAAAATAATGCACAATCAATGTGAAATTATATAAATGAAAAATAGTTAAGTCACTTTAATATGGTGATACAATCGTATGACAAACTCTTTTTAACCAAAAAGCAGCTTGCTTCAAAATATTGTGAATTTCAAATATGGTCAAGTTTTCAGTAATAATTCTATGCAAATAAATCTACAAATATATACATAGTTTTTGAAGAAATATATTTCTATTTAAGCAAAATCAAGAATTTTTGTTAATTTTTATAACTTGTTCCACTGTAAAATATGAATCTTGTATTCTAAAATTATTATTTATCTCCTTGGCATGATATAGCCAATATTGTGTTGTAAGTGCCATTAAAAACCAGCAAACCAAAATAAAATTCAACAAGGGGATGAATTCTACCTAACCCCAAAACCTGTGATTCCTCATAACAGGTTACATACCATGCTCTCTTTTAACAGGCAAAAGGACACGTAATTTCATGTCAAGTACCATGCATGCATGCATATATATATGTGTGTGTGTGTGTGTGTGTGTGATTAGGATTTTTAATGTAGCTTTAACAATGTTTCAGTCATTTTGCTACAATGTCTGTAGTGTGGTAGTTTATAGTGACGTCCAGCACTGGGGCATCATGCCGCAGACATGTAGCATGATCTCCACCCCAGTCACATTATCCAGACACCAGGCTGACCAGTCCTAACACTAAGCTCTTAATGCTAAGCATTAAGCAAGGCAGCTGTTAGTACCATTTTTGTAAGTCTTTGGTATGACTTGGCTGGGGATCGAACCCATGACCTCCCACTTCTGAGACAGACACTCTAACCACTAGGCCACCGAAGCTGTATTAGAATACAGGAATGTGTGTGTGTGTGTGTGTGTGTATGTATGTATGTATGTATGTATGTATGTATGTATGTATGTAGCATGTTATGGTACATCAAACACAACAGTAACTATATATGATGCCAACTAAAGGTAAATGTTTAAAAAATGTCTGTAGTATGAACTATACACTGATTGTTGCAAAGTGAAATTATTAGAACTGAATCCCTTGGCATTATAAAAGTGCTATAAACAAGCAGAATGTGACAAAGAGAGGAGTTTTCTATATAAAAACTAATTTATTACACAGCATACAAAATGAGGACTATTTGAAAACCAGAACTCCAGATCATTATTTGTTAAAAAAGTAAAATACTGGTCATTTCTAAAGTCATAATCTGCAGCAAATTTTTTATACTCATCAGACTTCAAAACCTCTGGCAGCAATAACTGGTAGCTACTGCTGACACACAATTCGGAAGAGCACAGATATGCAGGTACTACCTTTTCATTTTACTCTATTAATGGCTTCGAAAACATATCAAACAAAATAATTTAATCTGACTAAACTTTGATCCTGTATCAACCTTTGTTGTATGTTGTCTGGCTTTGTGATATGTCAGCATGTTGA
Organism: Sinohyriopsis cumingii; assembly: GCA_028554795.2. Classification (NCBI taxonomy): domain Eukaryota; kingdom Metazoa; phylum Mollusca; class Bivalvia; order Unionida; family Unionidae; genus Sinohyriopsis; species Sinohyriopsis cumingii. The sequence goes on from CM068824.1 coordinate 57,163,805, forward strand.
ACTGATGTAATAAATGAACATGGATCACTAAACAAGCTCCATCAGGGTGTATTGTGTTACCTGATGGTTCCACTTGGTGCCAGGAAAATTGCATACATTCTTTCAAGTTAAGAAAACAGAGCATTGTTATAAAACATAATTTCATTCTAATACATGTAGTATGAATTTAACAGTATTTAGGAAGAAAATGATCCTTAATTTTTATTTTAATAAAAAGTATAAATTTAAACAAAAACAATTTTTTCCATATTAAAACAATATTTCAGTACAATAATTAAGATTCACAAAATTGTGAATAGATGCACATGCTGGCTGTATATTTTGTATACTATAAAACTTATTTTTAAATACGCAATGAAAAGTTATCCTTCTGTACAAACAACAGTACCCCTTCCCCAGTCTATAAGTGTTTGTGTGATTTGAATTTTTAACATAGCTTTAACAATTTTTCAGTCATATTGATATGATGTCGGCAGTGTGGCAGTTTATAGTGATGTCTAGCACTGGGCATTATGCTGCAAACATGTGTCACATTATCCTGACAGCAGACCAACCAGTCCTAACACTAACTTCTAAATGCAAAGCAAGACATCTGCAAGTACCCATAACCTCTGGCATTTGAGCAGGACACTCCAACCACTTAAGTGATCCCCCATATCAACAAATTATGGTATTTATGAAAATGTCATTTCAGCCAAACACCATAACACTGTATAAGCATCAATTTAATTCATATTAACTACTTTAATTTCTAAAAATTAAAATTAGCATGTTTATATTTTAATCCAATCATATTTTTCTTCTGAACCACTTCACCTATAAAAGGTGTAACTTGGTAGGTAGTTCCCATAAAGTAGTAATTGTTGCTATATTCACAACAAAAATGATAACAAAGAAAGAAAATAGTTTCCAGTTGCACCCTGCATACATTTTAATTCAAGCTTTAATAAATGATAGGTTTCATTATTTTGTCTGTAGCAGAAGCAATGGCAGAGAAGATTCAGAAAGAAATCAGAGGATATTATTTACTATTTGTCTGCAAGCAGCTGACATTTTCAACACTGACAACTGACCCCTATTCTGATTGGCTACTTGTTTGTAAGAATTCTAATCTGATGAATCATTTAGAAGACAAGCCAAAATGTTCATCATCATTAAGTACCTTCAAAAGTTCAGACAGAAATGTTTGCAAAACTGTCTCAATATCTGGTGCAATGGAAAATTGATTCCCTGGTAATTTTCAGCTGCTTCAATGGCAATTAGTGAACAGAAAATAATACAATTGATCTTTTATATTTCCCAAAACAGGTTTGCATAGTTGATACAAGTAGTTTTGACAGAACATGCAAATTTGAACCAAAAATATGCATAACATATATATGTATGTATGTATGTATGTATGTATGTATGTATGTATGTATGTATGTATGTATGTATGTATGTATGTATGTATGGTATATATTTATACATAATGCATAAATGCAAAAATATGCATAACATAAATTGATATATAAATATGTATGGTATATATAAATATGTGTGTGTATATATATATATATATATATATATATATATATATATATATATATATATATATATATCTTGAGTTCACATAACTGTACCATATTTAAAGTAAATGTACAGATGGTGCTTCCCATTATCAAAGTCATGACTAATGTCACCCTGAAAGACTCTCATGTACTCACATGCTCAGTCTATCACAGGCAAGAAAGCTTAATGAATGTGTAAGTGCCTTACTAATGTGTAAATGCAATTCATAATCAAACTGATCCAAGACCTCAATGAATAAGTATATATACCAAGACCAACCAAAATCTGTTTTTAAAAAAATTAAGCCTCTAGAGTGTCCACACACTCAGCCAATCCTATACACAGATGTTGCTCTTGAAAATACTCAAAATACTGAATTATGTTTAATCAGTCAGTCTGATCACAGTCTGAGTCACAATCTTGAGCCAATCACTACAAGGTGTAATTAGAATGTGTAAATGTTGCTCATAACTGAATTCATACAAGATAAAAGTGTTTGAGTGGATGATGCACTAGAATGTACACAAGTCAGCACTAATGGTTAGTTGATGCACTAGTGTTCAGAAGTCAGTGCTAATGGGCAGATGATGCACTAGTGTTCACAAGTCAGTGCTAATAGGTGGATGATGCACTAGAGTATTCACAAGTCAGTGCTAATGGGAAAATGATGCACTACAGTTTTCACAAGTCAGCACTAATGGGAAGATGATGCACTAGTGTTCACAGGTCAGTGCTAATGGGTGGATGATGCATTAGAGTATTCACAAGTTAGCACTAATTAGAGGATGATGCACTACAGTGTTTACAAGTCAGCGCAAATGGGCAGATGATTCACTAGAGTGCTTACAAGTCAGTGCTAATGGGCGAATGATGCATTACAGTTTTCACAAGTCAGTGCTAATGGGTGGATGAAGCCATTAGTGTTCACAAGTCAGTGCTAATGGGTGGATGAAGCCATTAGTGTTCACAAGTCAGTGCTAATGGGTGGATGAAGCCATTAGTGTTCACAAGTCAGTACTAATGGGTGGATGAAGCCATTAGTGTTCACAAGTCAGTGCTAATGGGTGGATGAAGCCATTAGTGTTCACAAGTCAGTACTAATGGGTGGATGAAGCCATTAGTGTTCACAAGTCAGTGCTAATGGGTGGATGAAGCCATTAGTGCTCACAAGTCAGCACTAATGGGTGGATGAAGCCATTAGTGTTCACAAGTCAGTGCTAATGGGCAGATGATTCACTGGAGTGTTTACAAGTCAGTGCTAATGGGAGAATGATGCATTACAGTTTTCACAAGTCAGCGCTAATGGGTGGATGATGCACAAGAGCATTTACAAGTCAGTGCTGATGGGTTGATGAATCCATTAGTGCTCACAAGTCAGTGCTAATGGGCAGATAATTCATAAGAGACACTGGGCCATACCAAAACTCAATTGGCTCTCGTCTTAATCAGCAAAATATAAATTATTATTTTAATAAATACTGTAAAATCAGAAATATTAGCTTGGAAACAGTTTTGTGGCTTGGAGGAAAATATATGATAAGAAGCTGAAAAATGTCAAGGGCTCAGTCTGTTCACCTTACAACCCAACAGACAATACTATTTTTTTAAGTGGATTTAAATTCATGTACGCTCATTAACCACAATTTGTTTTTAAACCCTCCAAGTATAATTCTGGTTTAACAGTATGAATGTAGCATGCTTACCTTCTGGATGCACATAAAAATATGGGGGCAGAAAAAATCAGTGAATAAGTGTATGAAAATTTATTGTCATTGCAATATTATAGTGCTCCATAAAAATTTATTCCCCACAATTTTTTTTAATTAGTTTAACTGGGAATAACTGTTTTCTATTTTTTGAGGGTTCTGAGGCATAAATGATGGTTGTAATGCTAGAAATGTCCTCTATAACAGAAAATCATTCTGTATCAATAAAATCATCATTAATGTCATCAAACCTGTGTTTATAAAACATGCATTCCCATGATTCCCCATTGCAACCTATAGCCCAAAGTTTGAGCCTCTTGGTTGAGTCTTTCTTGTTAAGGACTACCCCTATGGCAAGGTTAAGAAGGATATGTGCATTCTATCTTTTCAGGTTCAGTAAGTATAGGGTAGGGATCTCAGTAGTCTCCAAGTTATTCACAAATAAGGATGCACTCTGGGGAGAACGTTAGCTGCATGTATTCATTTGTCTTTTCATGTCCAGTACATGCATATTTCATTATAGGGTAGGAATGTCAATAGTCTCCAAGTTATGACTAATAAACTAAGTTCATTGGGGTAAGGATGGATCCAGGTATAAATGTCAGCTGCATATATAAATATGTCTTATCATACCCAGTAAGCGTAGATAAAACAATAGCATAGGGCTCTAAACAGATTTTATACTGTGACCCAGGAACTGATTTCCTAGGGGTAGGAAACTATCGCAGGGCATGAAACAGTGGTCACAGTCTGACAGTTTAAATAATCAATTTTGGAGTTATTTGAACTTTATATATTAAAAAACATCACTTCCAGCAACATACAAGGTTATGGCACAATCTACAACCATAACACTATCATTGACTCTAGTTTTCATGTGTCTGGCTTTGACAACGTAAAAGTTCAAGGACATCACACACATACATTCCATACAAGCACTTCTTTGAAAGCATGGGGATAACAAGACTGATATCCAAAAATTTGGCTTTTATTTAATCATTTTTAAAAATTATATTTGTAACAAAAAAATCTCAAAAGGCAATTTCAAAGTAAACAAATGAAAATTTATCCGCTGAAGCCTACTCAATATACCAGTAAGTACCACTTCAAAAGATGAATGCCAACATGTTGTTTATGACTGAAAATGCAAATGCCCCCAAAACTGAGCTACAAAACTATATGCAGTTAACTCATTTTCCACACTCTAGGTACTAATGATTCTATTCACACTCTTGTAAAAGCTTATGAAATAAATCACACCTATTAGGTGTGAATTTTCCCGGATACACAACTTCTGTCTTAGCCTTGTGGGGGTTTCTGTTAAAAATATCCTTTACTCCCTCAAAAATGGTGTTTTATCTCTGACTACTCACACTTGATGGGTATGATTATTTCTTTCCTAACATAATGCATAACGATTTTGTAATGTCTAATATTTTCAGAGATTTGATGGTATCACAAAGACACCACAGGAATAAAGGATCCTGAGAACACAACAATTTCAAGACAAAGGACTGATTCCCCATGACTGCCCATAGCTGTTCCAACCTATCATGAATTGGTAGGGCTATCCTGTAAATCTCTACCACTAAATTAAAATAGGTGAGCCATGAGGGGAGTAATCTGGATCAGTTAACACTCAGATTCTGATGCTTTCTTCTAGACAGTGATGATCTGATTGGTAAGTAGAAAGGTATGTCTATCAAAATTTTTCCGTTTTGCACCGAAATGGTGCTAAGGTTTTCAGATCTTGTCTACAAGACAATTTCTGTCTTCTTGAGATGGCTGGATTCAGGAGGTGGAAATCTTATTTTCCTAACTTTAATGTGATCAGAGAACATATCTGAAGGAGAAATGCAGTTGTCTGAGGTGTGAAAAATGGGATAACTGTGATCTAGTCTTGGGGAGTTGAGCAGTCCTCGAGATAAATACACAGATAGCTCAGTAGCTCAGTAACAACAAGTCAGAAAGTCTGTGATACAGGGATAACTCCAAAACTTAATATTGGCATCATACCCAATAAAGCACCATTGCAAACAGCAATGCATGGGAAAAAGTCATAAATTACAATGAATAAAATAATATATACAACAAATTCAATTGCTGTTTTCACCACAAAAAATTAACACTTTTAAATGCTGTTAAATTCTTACACAATGACAATTATTTTCACTCATCAGAATTATAATGTGCATTCAAATATTTTTGAACAGTAGTGCTCTGAATCTATACAAACAAGATCAACATGGATCAAGAGGTGAATGAATATGAAATTTCCCAGAAAAATGTTAGCTGCTGGCATTAAGTGGCAGGTTGTATTATTATGTCAGTCATATATGGAACACAATTCCAAATAATAAACAGATAACTGCCTCATTTTTAAAAGTATGATAAACTATATATGTTATATAACATTAATGTAGCAAAATATACAAAACGTTTAAGTACAGTATAGACTTACATCCACATCTCCACGTTGTAAAAGTTCTTCTACTTTAACACTATCGCCATTGGCAGCTGCTTTTACAAGCTCCTCATTCACATCTCCTGATACATGGTTCTCAAACAACTTTTTCAACAATGCACTCAATCGCTCTTGAAAACAAAATAAAAATTATCAAAAACAGTGTAGTCACTGTGCACTGACACAAGTCATTGAAATGACAGTTTAAACGTACTTTGTTCCTTTTTGTTTTAATAATGTACAATAACATTTTCATGTAAATGTTTTTCAAAAATGTAAATAAATTCAACAAATCTCACTTGAATTTTGTGTGATTTACACATCTGTATTACTCACATATTCAAGTTACTATTAAGGTAAAAATATAATTTTTTATAGATATCTGCAGACCAACGAATTTATAAAAATGTAGGCTTAATACAATTTTGGTGATTATTATTTCACATTCCTGGGACCATCATGGGACAACCAGAGCAAAAAAAACGTTTGGGATGTTTAAATTTCACCCAGATTTTTTACATGTCGCCCTGAAAACTACTAAATCTTGTCCAAAGAGTATTAAAAGACTAATACTGTACCTGACTGCCTCTGAATTTAACAAGATTTCTTCTGCAGTTTGAACATATTTACAGATATGGTATAAGTCCCTAAAGCCCAGGGTTAAACTTGTCTTGTTGTTGTTGTTGTGGGCTTTAATGCCATTTTTCAGCACATGATAGGCTATACATGGCAGCCAGTATTAATGGTGGAGGAAGAACCTGGGAAAACCCCGGAATGAACCACCGACCCACGAGCAGCTACTGGCATGCTTTCTCACACACCCACATTGGCTGAATCCGAGACTCGAGTTAAACTTGTATGTTGGGTTAAATATATATGACTTTCCTATCATGTCTTATTATTATTAAACTGAGATTTTTTTAATGCGTTCCAAGTAATTCTATTGTAAGGGAAAATAATTATGGCATTTAGGATATTGATTGTGGGATCTTCATGAGGCCAGATAAAGATTTGAATCCCAATTGAATCTGGCCATAAATCAAATGCAAAATACTTTAAAAAATCATGCAGATTTCCGAATTTCAACAAATGACCATGAAAAGTTCACTAGTCATTCCTGAAAATACATTTTCAACAGATCAATTTTTATACCCAAAATAGTGGACTTGGCTCTCTCTCTCCAAAATTATCCAAGTAAAATCCCTGCCTTTTTTAACATGAACTCCTGATTGCAAGGAAGATTTTGTTGTAAACTACTGATAAACTCTTCTTCTCTCAAGATGCAAACTTCCAATAAGGAACCTAGAATTCTATAGCAAAACAGCATTTCTCAGTTATCTCTAACTCTGTCCCCCTTCAATTTAACATATACAGTGGTTACAAAATAACATGGCCCGATGTCTGGTACTAGGGAGACCATTGGTTGGGTTGGTGAAACTTTCAAAGGGCCTTTTCCAGTATAAGTCAGTTTTTATCAACGTGCAAACGTTGGACAACAGCAGCCTTGTATTCTCAGCTATATATTTTAATAAGATGTATTCAAGAAAGGAAAAGCACAAGTACTCTCTGGCGGCCAGAAAACACATACCCACTTGTCATCTGATTGAAATGGTGTAGTAGTCATATGCATTCTCAATGTTATGTATATTTGATTTAATTTATATCTGATTTAATTGTTTGTAAGTTTTAAAATCTTTTTCATTTTTTAATTTCATTATATGTCAAAATAATGTAGTTTTGTTTACTAGGAACTCAATACTTTTCCAGAAAAAAGTTTAAGCTTGACTGTTCATTTTGTAAACACTTAAAGCTAACCTAGTTCCCGACCTTAATTCAAAGTTAGTAACAGTCACGTGAACAATTTTGTTTAAATTTATTTTTATTGTGGGTATAGTAACAGTGAGATTGAGGCTGTATTGAATACGTGACCCTAGGCTTGTAAATGGTTTTATTGCAGTAAACAACTTTTTCATATTTTATTCTTTGAGTAAAATGATTGGTTCTTGTCAGGGCCATGATGAGAGTATGTGATGTAAACATGTTCACATGAACTTTATCCAGGCATCTGTTTTGCACAATATTCAAGTTTTAAACCATTGTTTTGAGAAATAATCTTAGTTGGGCTTCAAAACACTGGGAGGTAAAGGTGTTTCTTTTGTCGTGTCATTTTGGGAATTACATTTTAATGTTTTTTTGAATTATCTGGATTCTAAAGGATTAATTCATATCTCTGGAAATATTCTGAGTGCTCATGCAGAATCCTTGAACAAAGAAATTTAATTAATTCAAACACCGGATTATTTCTTGTGTTTCTACAAGAAACTGTTGTCTTCAACACAGTACAGGATACAGCATATGTCATCGCCTTCCATCCTGGATTCTTCTACGTGGACTCAAACTTTTAATTCATTAGAACATTTCATTATTAGGACTTCTAAAATTCTATTTGTGGATTATTCTTGGATTACTGTTGGATTTTATTCTTAAAACCTTAAGTTCTTATTTTTTCATTTTTACAGTATTTTTCCAGGGAAATAAATAATTTGTTAATTTTTTCAAAGCTTGTTGTTTTCAGTCTTTTTTGTGTTACTGTTTATTCGAGCATAAACACATGACACTCTAACACTATGCGCACTTGTCCATGAACAACTGCAAAATGTTGCATGAAACATCTAATAAATTTTCAATATACTACCTGTGAAACAATGCCAATATGCTTTGGACAAACTGAAAAGATTATCAAGCATGCACTCATGGAATTTATCACTGGGTGAAATTTGACTGGTAACAACAAATTACTAATGATGGCAAGCTGCTTTGTATAAACTCTAGGTCAGTAAATAAAAAAGCAAATACACAAGGTCATTTATTCAACTTTAATTTTATGAACTTTGCTTAATTTGCTGCATTTAAAATATGTTCATTAATAGATCCAGATTTTGCACTGAACAAAAATTGGACTATTTAAAACAGATCTATCACTGAGAGGCTGTGAAATCCTTGGCCAACTTGTATGGTTGTCCAGGCACATATATGCAGTATTACTACTCCTACAGCCTGTATATTTTTCTATAAAAAAATTATTTTAAATGGCTAATGTGGCCTATCCTTCACACTAGTTTTACTGCCAAAAACTACAGTATGCTTTAAAGTTTCTATTACTGTGTCACAAAGTACTGACATGCAGGATTGTCTTGATCAGCCTGACTTGGCAGAAAATGATCAAAAAGCACACTTGGATTTCTAGATGCTGGTAGATGAAATTGTGAAAATTATGTGTACTTATTTTAACAAGGAGTAAGCTGAACCCCTAACTGTGACAATACTTTTGTACCTAATAATACTACCATACTTGCTTACAAGTCAGACCCAACTGCAGGACACATAAATGCAGTCCTGACGTCATATAATGTACCAGGAGATCAAGGTATTTGTTGTTTGTTCCACTGATTCCTCCAAGTAAACTGCTTAGACCAAGATCTAGAGGTGCATTAAGTAATCACAGATCAGGGTTAGTGCAGTCTGCAATTGGACTCAAATGCAAGTGTATACATTGTGTGAGAAACTTGCAGTTGGACTCCAATGCAAGTGTATACAGTATGTAAGAAACTTGCAGTTGGACTCCAATGAAGTTTATACAGTATGTAAGAAACTTGTAGTTGGACTCCAATGGAAGTATATACAGTATATAAGAAACTTGCAGTTGGACTCCAATGCAAGTATATACAGTATATAAGAAACTTGCAGTTGGACTCCAGTGCAAGTATATATAGTGTGTAAGAAACTTGCAGTTTGACTCTAAAGCAAGTGTATACAGTATATAAGAAACTTGCAGTTGGACTCCAATGGAAGTATATACAGTATATAAGAAATTTGTAGTTGGACTCCAATGGAAGTATATACAGCATATAAGAAACTTGCAGTTTGACTCTAAAGCAAGTGTATACAGTATGTAAGAAACTTGCAGTTGGACTCCAGTGGAAGTATATACAGTATATAAGAAACTTGTAGTTGGACTCCAATGGAAGTATATACAGTATATAAGAAACTTGTAGTTGGACTCCAATGGAAGTATATACAGTATATAAGAAACTTGCAGTTGGACTCCAATGCAAGTGTATATTGTGTGTAAGAAACTTGCAGTTTGACTCTAAAGCAAGTGTATACAGTATATAAGAAACTTGCAGTTGGACTCCAATGTAAGTATTTACAGTATATAAGAAACTTGTAGTTGGACTCCAATGGAAGTATATACAGTATATAAGAAACTTGCAGTTCGACTCCAATGCAAGTATATACAGTATATAAGAAACTTGAGCACTTCGCTGAAGAAATTCAAGAAATGCTAAATGTGCAGGTCACACAAACCTTTTACTGTGCTTACATTAAAAACTGTATTATATGGTACCATCTCTAAAGGTTGTGAGTTGTTATGAAATGTATCTGAGACCTTTTGTTATAGATCAATAGATTCAGCATTACTGACACAAGTTTTAAAGCAAGAAAAATTTAAATTATCTCCATTGCTAGTAGTAGTACATGTATCAGTCAACAGTCTGTAAGTATTGGCACATGTTAGAGTTTGAGTGACATAAAGCAATACATTAATTATATAACAGTTCATGTGATTCAATAGGCAACACTGCCTGACAAAATGAGCTACTGTGAGGTTAAACAAAATCAATGAACTGCAAAATAAAGGTCACAGTGCCCTCATTTTCAATGAAAGATGAAGCTCTCCAAATGACATGTCTAATACCAACTTATAGGACTGTGAGTAACAGAATCTAAGAAAATGACTCAAAGGTGAACCCAAACCTGTACTGACACTAGCAGGCCTACCTAATATCATCGATCAAATAAGATGAAATTTCACTAAAATTCTGTCCCAAACCCCAACTCCCAGAATATTAAAAAATCCATGGACTTTGCTCCATAATACTGAAAGTATTGGAGTATTAAATGAAAATGAAGAAGCCTGCTAAACAATAAAGTACGAGTAGCAAAATTCACTGCCCACAAGCCTGGGACAACTAAAAATTAATGCTGGGCAATAATTTTTTCCCAATGTGAAAGCCAGCCAGACTGGGCAAGCAAAAGTATTATCAAATGATGATGATATTAAAATTTAAAACTGAATTATATATTTTCCAGTGACAAACAGTTGATCATTAAATTGTCTCTCTGGGTACCTACAGCAGGGTGCCTGAATTATTGACATAAATAATTCTGTTGTCGAGTGTTAGGTAATTGCTGTTGGCAAGTCACACTAATCATCATGTGTCAACAATCCATTATCTGATTAAGTAACCACAATCCATTCTAACAGCCCCTGAGAGTGAACCCCTAAACAACCAAATTATGTCAATGTTCATTTTTTGGGGGTCAATATACCAACATAAGGGAGATTATGCCTTTGGCTTGACACGCTGAATCAAATGATCTGGTATTATGCTTCAACATTAGTTTGTTTAAGAAATGGGCACTCACAGCAGAACAGCAATCTTTGGGGTTGCTACGGCCAATGTTGAGCAACCAGATTTCCAATGCTAGTTACAATAAGACAACCATGGATTTTAACAACTTTTCCACCCCCATATCAACTATATTTGACAACCATGGATTTTATAAATTTGTCTACCTGTGTATTGACTATATTTTCCATGTTACTTAAACCCATGGACAAGTGATAAATTCTGCAGGACATGTTATTTTTTCAACTGAATTATCTGGGGCAAGTGGATCAAGAAAACATTTGCTCAATCCCAGTAGTTTCTTTACTCCCTAAACATCCACCCTTAAGAAACAGAAACAAGATATGAAACTGTTGTGCACATCCGCAGACCACCTACAATGATACCAGGCCTAAAATCTCTATCTTGTAATTACTTAATATTTACAGACAATTAAAAAAATGCAAAGATGTCCTATTTCCCAACTCCACAATTAGGGGATGGATCAAGATTCTGAAACTGCAATGCAGGTCAACATAATATCTTCAACACATGTCTCAAAGTCTGATGTCTTTACCTAAAATGGTGTTGGAGTATTTATGTGACATTACACACATATCAAAAATGATCCCCACCATTCTTTGAGAAGTATGAAGTATTTCAAAGGTTACAATTGTATTGATATTCTGCTATCTTGTGTTTTGGCTGCTACTTATGAATTTGGAATGTGCATTTATTATCATATGAGAAATCCCACCTTTGAATCAGAATTTAACAAGCAGGAATAAAAATATGCCATTGAATTCCAGTCTTTGGGTGGGATTTCCCCATAATGCAACAGTAAATATGACTGATTTTACCTCCAGAAGAGTTGCCCATTGCAGCACCATCAGAGGATGCCACTTTGGTCACAGCAGATGGATTGTATGTCCATGATGTTCCACACACTTCAACCTTCAGATCACTGTCATGATAAACTTGCTGAATTCGACCAATTTTTCCCAGTGTCTGAAAAGCACAATATTCATTAGCAGATAAAAAAAAAATAGAGCTAATGGTAATGGCTCTATCACCAAGGGCCCCATTGGTTACAATATTTTCATCACTACTAAACTATAAATTACTCATATAAATGCTGACATGGAATACTAGAAAACTAACTCATTTAAGGTCTTATAAAATACTGCATGCAGCTCTTGATCCAAATTCCATGTAAAGTTATGCTGCTGAAACTCAGGTTAGGAGGATGGCAATCAGGGGCCATAAGTAAAAAAAAAACATGCCAGATATGTTATGTGGAACTAATGTTATTGTGCAGAAACCATTTCTCTATTTGTTGTCAGTTTTCTTAACCTCTGACCCTTTTACCCCAAATCATTAGGTTTCTCTCTTACCCCAAGTGCAAGCCATCCATAAGGATAGATGGGCTGATGTTATTGTGTGGTAACCATTTTTTTTCTTTCAAAAAAAGAGTTGAATAATTTCTGACCATAGAATCAATTAGCTTCTTCCATACTGCAAGTGCAAACCATCTACAGAATTTACTGCACGTCTATGTAACTATCCACAAATTTTATACTGAAGATGGTGGAGACATTATTATTTGTAAATGAACAAGGAACAAATGGATGGAAGTACAGCTAGTTATCATAACATAATATGCTTTGCCAAATGGTGGGCAGATTAAAATTACCAACATTTGACCAAGATTTCTCACCTAAAAGCAACATTTGCTAGAGAAAAGACAGTAAGATTTGAAAAAGATTTAACGTACATATTTTGATCACACAAATCTGAACAACCTTGCGCTTGGATCTCAGAGACTACCAGATGGTCTAGTTAGGTCTACTTTATACTGAATCAGGTACACCAGACTGTCTAGTTTGGGCAACTTTATATTGAATCATGTACACAAGGGTTACCACATGACCATTACTGGTTTTACATTTTTTCCAAAATATAACTACAAGGGGCATATCAAATGTTTCTGAATATTCTGTTATAACTTTTGTTTGTTTGTTTTAAAAACCTGTCATTACTGGCAATCAATAGACAGAGTAATGTTCACTAAAATGATTTGCAGTATCACGTGCAGCACATCAGACAACTACAATAGAAGTTAGCCTAATGAAAGTGATGTAAAACTCATTATCAGTGAACAATTCTGCTACTGAGTAAAAAGGGGGCCCCGAGTGGCCAAGTGGTCTAAAGTGCTCTCCATTACGGATCACTGCCATCTCACCTCTGTCTGCGTGTATTCAGTCTTGGATTCGGCTAATGTGGATATGTGAGAAAGCTTGCCAGTAGCTTCTCGTGGGTTGGTGGTTCTTTCCAGGGTTTTCCCAGGTTCTTCCTCCACCATTAATACTGGCCGCCATGTATAGCCTATCATGTGCTGAAAAGTAGCATTAAACCCAACAACAACAACTACTGAATAAAAAGCATAATTTAAAATTAGGGAGATCCTGGGCACTTTACAACTGATATCTAAATCAAATGGGATAATGTCTATGGGTGAAATTCTGTCATATCCTACAATATTAAGGTGGTATCATCATTTTAAAAATAGCCATCATGAAAAATGCAGATCCTACTAACCGAAACAGATTCAGATTTCTCCCTAGTGAGGCCATGTCAGGCAAATGGAAGTGAAAGAAGGCAGACTGAATATGCCTGTTAGCTGACTGCCATGTCCCAAATTGAGATAATATATACTGAAGGCCAGGCTTGTGGAAACATCGCTCATTACATGAGCTTAAATGTACCAGATCCTGTCAGAATTCCGAGTAAACAGATATAATAACTCCTGTTAGCCAAGCAGCCAGTATTGGTCCAGTTATGTTTTGCATTCCTATATTCAGTCATAGGAATAGTCCTTCTGTGTGTCTCAAGTAACATCTGAGAGTAAATAAAGGATGCTTCAGCTGTTTCTTCTCTCAACAGATTGATCAAAGATAGGAGCAAATCGTTATTTTTGGTTGACCAGTGACAGCAACCTGTTTTTCGGAAGAGAACCATGTTGTGTCATTAGAAGGGCTGAACCATCAAAACAGATCTGCATGTAGTCAAATCTATGCATGCTGTATGTAGCTCACTCACTCTGCATGTCTGAGTTATTATAAATTGCAAGTCATGTACAATAACTGCTAAAGTTAGGGGGAAGATGGTAACTAAAACTCAGACAAGTTTGCCGTGTCAAACTCAAGAGAGATTCAATATGGGAATAATGTGAGCTTGCATGGTCTGGATATGTCCAAAATAGGACTGCAAGTCAGACATGACCTTGGTGTGGCTAACATAATCTCTTCCAAGAAGTCTGAGCATGTCTGAAGTCATGGAACAGTAACCCTTGATTATGATTGGGGCTAACTTCTCATCAAAAAATAGAAAGAAAGAAGCTTGCTGTTAGAGAATGGGTGGTTTGATATCATGTGAATGTGACATGTCATCGACCATACACGGTTCCCCCTTGTATGTCCTCAAAGCTTAGGATCTTCAGCTGCTGCGATCCTCTCAACAATGAAGCTCAACACTCCTGTTCATGTCTGGACATCCCTGAAAGGAGTGACCAGTGAAGGAGGAGTATCTCAGGACATCAAATGAAACAGTGGCGATCTCAACTGCTTGGGCAGAATGGATATCACTATGACTTGTCTGAATGTTGAGCATATCACTAATCCAGAATGTGTCATCTCAGTCTCATAGTAATTTAACAAGAATTTGTACTTCTATGTGACCTGTTTTTGATTATGTCAATTGTAAAGCAATTTTAATAGCATACCGGGTACCGTAATCCATATACGAGTCAATGCAATTTCAATGGCATAATCCATATATAAGTCGATTTGGAGTATCAGATGAAGACCTGACTTTCAAGTCAAAAAGTATCGACTTATAGGCTAGAAAATATGGTAATTTAAAATGAGTAAATGTGTATACGTGGCTCATGTGACTTGAAAAAGAAATGCCAGGAATCAGATGGCTCCAAAAGGCACAGACCTGATGGAAGGTTCCTGGAGGGATAATTCTGTAAGAAGCAATTGTCCTCACTTGATAATGAGTCAGCCAGGATCCTAAGATTGCCAGGAATGTGTCAGACTTGAATATTAACTGATATCATGAGGGTATTCCCCTACCATGTGGCAAATATCTGGTGATTGTTCCCCCCTTTCAGAGGTGCATCACAACTGAATTATTAAGAGTTCTACATCAAGATGGATACATTTTGTGAATGAATAGGTTTGACTTCTCTACTGATTATCACCCTGAACTGCAAATGAGGTAAATAAAGTTATTCATGTCATGAATCAAAAAGCATACTTTCAGAAGGTTTTTGTAGTACGTCATCTAGAAATGCCGCCTTCTCAGTGCAGGATGTCCTTAACTCATAAAAGACATATCTAACGTCTTATTGACGGTCAAACTTTAACGTCTTGGTTGATGCCTTCTCTGATGCATGAATGATTTTTTTAATGCATTTGGGAGGAAGATATCAAACTGATATGTGCTAAGAATTCCATATCTAGATGAACAAAATGTATAGAAGGGACATGGTCCAACTTCCCTACATTGATCAACCACCATACAGTGAGGGAAATAAGGATATTAGTTGTATTAACCAAAATCCAAACGGAAGGTATCTTCAATATGTCATGCAGGAATGTCACCATCTCTGCAGTGGATGTCCTAAACTCTTAGCTCATTTATATGGCTGGGCTGGTTGGTCAGCTGTCATAATGGCATACAAAATATGGTACATGCCTTGTAGTCTGGCCAGTGGGTGCAGTATGGTCTGTATGGCCATCTGGCCATTCTGTCTGTCTGAGATAACAGATTCCTGACTACTGTAGTCATAAATAGCTCATTTACATGACTGGACTGGTTGGTCAGCAGTCAGAATGGTGTAATAAAGAAAATATATGCCCTGCAGTCTGGCAGGCTCATGTGGTATGGTCAGTATGGACTGTTCGTCTGTGTTTTACT
Source organism: Sinohyriopsis cumingii (assembly GCA_028554795.2). Lineage (NCBI taxonomy): Eukaryota > Metazoa > Mollusca > Bivalvia > Unionida > Unionidae > Sinohyriopsis > Sinohyriopsis cumingii. Next base: position 57,179,962 of record CM068824.1, read on the forward strand.
GTATGGGACAGCCATCCATACCATATTTGTCACACTGCAAATCTGTTTTCTTCATATTTTCATGCACAGACTGGGTAAATGATACTTGCACAGGCATATGCCTCTCAGGTGGGGGACAAGTTTGACTGTATGTAGGTACGGTAATACTGATTGCAAGCCCTCATGCGTCATGGGCAATGCCCTATTTGTGAGCCCTTAAGTGGCATTACTGTATATAAATGCCATTTCTACTTGTTGAGTCATATTGATTATATGCAATTCTAAGGCCTGATTGGAATTGCCTGTGCTTTCTACTGTATTCATGGATACAGTATGTTCTGGTGCTGTTTCTGCACACATCTGCAAGGAGGGAGGTAGGTGGAACGGGCATCTCAACAGCATCCATAAAACAAATCAAGGATTCTATTCAACTTTATTCATGAAAAGAGTAAATTATGGCACTATTCTGCATCTCCACAGGAAGTGGAGAGGGCGTCCTAACAGTATCTATGAGACTAATCAATGATTCAAATGTGATGTGTATGTTAAAAGTCTTCCTACAATGTATTGTAGCATGCTAGGTTATTGCGACCCTTGAGCTACTTTTTCCAGAAATTGGACCATGAATTTGGGGGCCCAGAGGGGGTGAGTGCTCTGAAGTGCTCGCCTTGATCTTAAATTGTTTATACTTCTTGCAATATCAATGTAACGTAAACCATGTTATCAAAATGACTTAGAAGTGTCATAGTTGACGAATACAGGAGCTTATCAAATTGACCTTATGCAAGAAGGTAGATCGCTCCGCTTACCAAACATGTTACTTGACAACCTCTTAACCTCCAACAAACATTCTGTGAAAATGGAAGGTGTGATAACAATAAGAGATATACCAGACGACACTGGTGAGCAATATTTGCATTATGAACACAACTGAAACAGAGACAGAAAGTGAGAGCATTTAGTAAAGGCTACTATATTGATGATGTGAAAGTTTTTCATATCAGGAATGAAGAAATTCAAGTAAAATGCAGGATATTTAGGAGTCAGCAAAAGAGCGAAGAACCGCATAAAACTATCATGGCAATCAATACTCCAAAGAAACTAGTGACTGAAGCTCTATGCAGCAGGAAATCAGGGTAACTATCAGAACCCATTCATTATGTATTTTTATATGAAGGCTGCTTTTTAAACAGGATTATCTGGTGTATTCTGGTTTTGGCAATAATGTGACTGTGTTATCGATCAGCTGTTTCAGTACTATGTGTACTATGTGTATGTATTTTGTGTACATGTACACTACAGTCTCTACAGACCTGGGTAGTATGTAGAGTTGCAGATTTGTTTAGTATTTGGCAAATAAATGTTTCAATTTCACTGATACATATATTAAATGTATTCTTGCTATTGTTGAAGTGGTAAAACTACAAAAAGAACAAGAATTAGAATGCAACAGACAATGTATATACAGTTCTTTTTATGTATATAATGACCTTCATGCATGTGCCATGTTTTTTATCTGGGTACCTTTCATCGCATTTTGTCAGACTAGCAGATTCATTTTTTCTTATTGTGACATTTTCAGAGTTTCTGGTCAGTGTGCCCATGTTATCACACTTTCAATGACCCTCAAAGACTGGATTTTATAAGGATTTAAAGACATACCTGCACAACCATCATGCACAAGTTCGCCTCAGCAATGGAACAAACAAAGGTGCAAAGATACAAGCCGAGCCAGTCTCGACTATGGTCATCGCCAAACCAAGAAACAAGCAGGAAGCAGAAGCCACTTACTGCATTGTTTGATGACAATAGGTAATAAAACATTTTTTTGCATTTGTTGTTTGTTGGTGCAGATAAAACTCATATAAGCAACAGAAATAAAAAAGCTTGTAGATTTTTTATATATATTTATTTCTTCATAATTATACAAGGAGTACTCTTTCCTTCAATCAAAAACATGATTGTGGCAATGCATTTAAACAATTATTTACAATGCTTAATATACATTTTTGTAGTTTAATTATATGAAGATACAACTGCTGAAAACAGACATCATTTCAACAAGGTCTAAAGGGTTGTCCATTTTCATATATCTTGTGGCTTCTCCTGATCATACAATACAGACATAACAGGGCCCACAGAATATAGGCAGTCCTCTGGGTGATCATATAAGTTCTTGTTCTTTCTGCTTTATATCCATGTGTTAGTCTTGAATGAGTAATGGCATAAAGCCAGTCAAGAAGCAGCAACAAAACCAAACCTGATTCACACATGCAAATAAACACAAGTCCAGTCTATTGTCAATAATTTTAAACTTTTCTTGCCCTTGAGATTGCTCATTCCACATGGACACTGTGTGTGGCAATTTTCTTTGTCAATGCTACATCTGCTGCTGACATCTGGCCCCCACGTGGTGCAAATGGGGGTATTATGAGTTTTAGTCCAAGTTCTTCAATTTCATCTTGAATTTAAAAACATTTATCTACCATCACCCCATCCCCTCTTTTAAGTTTTCCACAGTCCAGCAATTGTTGCAATAATGGTAGCAAACCACACTCTGTAGTAATTTCTTTGTCTGAAATTGAGCCAGAAAACAACATCGATATAAAAATGAAAGATCATCTTGGATCAATTCCAACAAAGCCTTTAAAAGTCGTTGATGACTTGTAGTCAGAATAATAATGACTCTGACTTCGCAGGGCACTAGGCCTTTCCACTTTTGAGTTCAGTACCATCTAAAATTACAAAGGTTGTTGAAAAGTCCTTCTTGAATTTCACTGGCATATTTGTTGCAACAATACTTCTCTGTCAGGCCATATAGAAACTGAACCAAACCTGTAAAACATGTAGTTGATCCATGCTCGGAAAATGGCACCAACATCCTGTTGTGATACATGGAACAAATTGGCTAAATGTCTGAAGTCAAAATTCAAGCGTAACTTAATTAGTGTCAGCAGCAGTTGATCTTCCAAAGGCATGTTCTGAATGCTGGTTATAGTCCTTGGGAAGCTAAGAGCTATTTCAAATTCATCTGGCACAAGGAAATTGAAAATGTTCATAAATAAATCCGGTACAGTATTTAAAGTTATCGTTCAAATAGCTATCCCTCACTGTTGCTACTGTACACTTATTCAATCTTAGATATGTTTTCTCTTGGGTTTTTTCTCCACTCTTGTACTTTCACACCTCAGTGCTTCATTAATAAGTACTTGCTGAGCAAGTTTCTCTGTCAATGCTCTGTTCTCTGCAGCCAAAGCAAGGAGATCCAATGTTAGTACATCTGAAAGTAGAAAGTTTACCAATTCAGATATTCTTCAAAGTATAAGAAATTTGTACAACCTAAATTTTCAATTTGCTTAGTCATTTATGCCAGTTATTCAACTGTCTACTTTCAGATCCCATTAATAAAGCTGTAGAAATTCCAGGACAAAAGCATACAGACTGTGGAAACGTGGACTTTCCACAAAAAAAACCAACAGATATTAAGATACCTTCTTCTGTGTTGGAAAACACTGACAATTGGTCTAGTCTAGCTTTGTCGGAGGAAGAAGACATATTGACAGAAAGGAACATAAGGGACCAGAATGTTTGTGACCTGTGGTACAAGGAGAGAAAACAGAATAACTGCATCCAACTTTGGAAGATTTATGACAGATAAATTCTTGAAAAGTATTTTTAAACCAAAGCCATTTAAATGAGCTGCCACAAGTTATGGTATTTCCAGTGAAAAAGTGGCAAAAACTATGTACATGAAGAAGACAAATAAATCATGTACATGACTGTGGGTTCACTGTGAACCCATTATTTCCATTCTATGGTGCATCACCAGATGGAAAAATATGTGAAGGTGGGCAGTCTGGAGTTCTGGAATAGAAGTGTCCATTTTCTATACAAGACTAGACTATTGCTGATGCCTTAGAGTCATATGAGAAGAACACACTATTTCTTGAGAAAAACGGAAGAGAAATTGTACTCACAAGGAATCATACCCACTGGTTTCAAGTGCCAGGCCAGTTGTTAGACACTGGTGCAAATTTTTGTGATTTTGTCACATACACAAGACAGGACATCCACATAAAGATAAAAAGGTGATGGTGGGTATTTTGGAGAAGCTGTGTTCTGCATTCACTTTTCATGTGTTTAAGAAATGAAACAAACATAAATGACATGTACCAAGATTATAGTTTTCCTGTTGAGTGACATCTTTCTGCAGACTGACATCATTCTCTTGACTTGCATCAACAACAGCCAGAAGTAGTTCTGCATTTTCTTTTAAAATGAAATAACAAGGGCTTTGCTTTCATTGGATTCAAATAAAGTGCTAAAATTCTGCTGGTATTCTTTATTGTAATAACATGAATAGTAGTAATAATGATATTATTTTTTTTTAAAAAAGGTGACACAATGTCTTGAACTACTCTACCTTGCAGACCTCTTAAAATGGAACACAATTATAATAGTATGCATACAGATATACCTGTATACACACAGCAGATTGCATATAGATCTATTCACTTCATTTCATTCCTCTCTCCCACCCACTGACACTCCTCCAAACATATAAGGCCACATAGCCAATGTATATAGTATGCAATAGTGAATACAATTTAAAAATTTCATCCTCAGTGAAATGCACATGCTTCATGAACTCATTTTCGTAGTTTATCTTTGAGATACTAAGCATCAATTTCTTTTCATTAACAATTTGTAACTTACACGTTTGTTACATTGGATAGAGTTTTCCACCTTTTCTCGGTGGAGGTCTTTCAGGTGTGTATCGTGTGAGTATTGCATCCGCTGGTATTGGATCAGGGAAGTGCTGAATAGATGTACGATGTGCTTTAGTTGAGTAAATCAGTAAACATATTTATCTTAAAGGAAATTTACTTCAATAGTATCTAGTATACTCCTGCCTACAGTTAGATGACTAAAAATACAGAGTTGCTTAAGTGTCTAAAAGATCGAGACAATGATGTATTCATTATTTATGGGACAAACCAATATTAAAATGTTAATGTTCAAACTTTAAAATGATGCATGATATAATGCTTGCTATATTCCACACATGATCAATTATATTTTTTTATAGGTGCAGTGCTTCCTCCACACACGATCAAATTTCTGTTTTTATTCAAAGGTTTTATTTTCTTATATTAAATTATATTATATTAACAAAAGGACATGCTTTTTACATACCTTTATGCAAACAAACATGTGGTAATTGCCATCTACTGTTTCCAAATTCAGCTGATCGTGTGGCCGACCACACGCCCTTATCCTTCGATTGCACGTCTCTAAGATATGTCTTGGTTTCGGGAAGGGAATAAACTTAACTCCTCCATTCTGACCATCTGGATCACAATTATCAGAATTGCAAAGCCCACAATGACACCTCTTCACCATTGTGAATCGAAAAATTGACAAACCAGTGCAAAATTTGTAAATATATACAACAGCCGGGTCGATGTCGACAGAAGCAGCTTGTCGGAGGAAAATGGCGGATGTAAACAGGGCCTGGAGGTGTCTGTAATAGTGCTATCTGATTGGTTAATTGAGCAGAATGATGGACAAGTGGCGATAGGTCAATTAAATGTTAACAATCAAAATTATACATGACAAAAACAAGTGGTATAATTGCAAAATAGATGAATAAGTTCACTGAAATTCACAAAATTGTCATATGCACTATATATAAAAAAACATTTTGACATACTAAAAAACTAAAACTAAAAGATATATTATGAAATGTAAGTATAAAATAAATGGATTCTAAGGAGGACAGCTTTACAGCATGACAGTGAAGGTAAAAACAGGTTCATCCAGGTACAATGGTAACCACCTTGCAGGTAACAATGAAAGTTAACCTGTATGAGAAGCTTTCTTTTATCTATATAATACAAAGTCATAAAGACATTTTTCATCTATATGGGAGGACTGGATTCAGAAGGCAGCAGAGAAAGTTATCCTAATGTATTTGATGGAGAAACAGTCCTACAATTTCCACACAGACTGGAGAAAAGGAGTCCTATTATTTTCCATATGGACAGAGGAAAGGATCCTTACTTTTGCAACAAACTGATTGGGAAAGAACTCCTAATGCTTCTACATGGAATGGAGAAAGGTTCCACTTGTTTCCATACGGATTGAGGAAAGTTGTTGTTGTTGTAAGGTTTAACACCATTTTCAGCACAAGATGGGCTCTACATGGCGGCCAGTATAAATGGTGGAGGAAGAACCCGATAAAGATCCCCGAAAGAACTACTGACCGACAAGAAGCTACTGGCAAGCAATCTGAGATAACCACATAGGCTGAACCCCGGGACTCGAACCCACACAGACAGAGGTGAGATGGCAATGATCCGTAACAGTGAGCGCTTTAGACCACTCTGCCACTCAAGGCCCAGATTAAGGAAAGGGTAAAACTATTTCTAAATGGACAGTGGAAGGGGTCCTGTTGTATACACAGGAAGGCTCAATGTTTGTTGGGTCTTTAAATTTGAGGCTTGAAGAAACCATAAAATCCATATGAATTAGTACCCCATGATAAATAGTAAATTCTCAGTACCAACAAATTTATAATTTGTTGTATCAATCAAGAATCTACATGAAAACTTATTCTAAATAAAGTGACAAACAAACGATATTTGTCATCACCTCTACCAAGAACATAGATACAAGCTGGAAAAATCCCTTTTTCCAACACCTTTTTTCAAAACAATGTCTATAATTTTTTCCATACAAGACTCCCACTTTTTTCAGGAATGTGACCCTAGACATAAAATTTCAAAATCCTTAGAGAGCTATCTAAAATAAACAAGCGAACAAAAGAACAAACAATGATTTAAAATATCTATTGACTCTTTACCGGCAGCATAGCTTCAGCCCACTCTCCATGGCCACGCTGAAGGACTTTAATTCTCTCCACATCACTGCAGACTTGGACGAGGTCCCCTACACCAAACTGAGGTGCTGCTGTTGCTGAGGCAGTACTTGTACTCGCGAGATTTACATTAGATTCACTGCTAGCTGAATTCATACTGTTTGGTGTGCTCACCTTTGTTAAAACTGCTGGGTTGAATGTCCACCTAAAGAACAAAGGTCAAGTAAATTGTACATGAATTTAAATTTATTTTTAAATGACAATTTATAATGTTAGTTTAATTTACAGTATCTGACATAAACCTGATCATGCTTTAATAAATGCCAATCCCACATATTGGTGCAAACTTCAACAAAAATATCACTTACTAAGCAATTTTCTCTGGCATGCCTCTTGGCAGAAAAGTCCTTGATAAAACCTGCCTACAATAATGTCATTTTTTCTGGAACGTACCACTTGTACACATCTCATACCTAATGAGTTTAATCAGACTGAAAAATGAATCTTACATGTACTTTCTTTAATGCAACCATAATGGAAGAGACAGTACGCCTTCAAACTCTTTTAGAATGTACATAGTTTCAAAAGCCTCAATTCATTTTCAAAGACTTTCAAATGGAAAATGAACTTTCTCCACAAATTACTTTGCTTATAAGTTGCTACAAAAGTAGAGAAAACACACAACTAATTAGCTTGCCACAACAGCATGGGATGCTACTCCATTTTGAAACCTACTCGTCTTGTATCATTTGATTAACCCTTATATCTAGTCATTATTTTTTGAAAATGCATAAACAAAACAATTTCTGAATTTCAAAAGTTCCCATCTCATGCCTTCCTTCCAAGACAGCATAATTTAGCCACTTCTGGAGTGCTAATTACACACATATCTACTGGAGATAAAGGCTGCAGTGACCTTTCAATAATGGTAGGAGATGCAGTCTGAAAAAGGCATTCTTACACTACCTGATATCTTGACCATCATAAATTATATCTGACAGTGAGTGGGAAATGAAGTCCTCAGACCTCAGCTTTCTAGCTTGGGATTTTCTCAGGTGGTGTCACTCCTGACACATCCCAAGCAGACTCACCACCCAAGTTAACTTGTTGTCCTGATAGAATCAGCCAATTCATACTAAATGGTCTATTTACATGGGTAAATGCTGGGAAAAACCACAATACTGAAAACTGATCCATGACTCAAGGGGGCCACCTAGGCCACCTTGTGGGTCCAGAGCAAAGACTTGGTGGGGGTATCTATGGGGGCAAAGTCCCCCAAAAGCTATTAACAAAAGAGATTTATTTTGACAAGATATTTTTGCATGATTTGTTCTATAAATTAAATCATCAATGACTTGAAATAATCACTGATCTCAATTTGTTCTGTGCACCATGACAAAACACAATTTCACTTCTGATGGACTGCTTACATGTGACCATGAAACAAAGGACTGACTCTTTGGTTAGCCAAATTAGGCTCTGGAAACAGTTTTCATGCTTCAAAAACAATGTCTGGATTATCTAGTTGCTCAACTCAATGAAATCAAACGACAGTCAGCTTATGTGACAGGCCTGTTATGAATAGGTTGTCAAAAGAAGCCGTACATGACTATTCTTTGTGACCAATGAGCCAAAACTTTACCTGACTTTTATAGACAAGTTTTATATACTGAATGACCCCAACCCTAATGAAAAGAGACATATAGTGTGATTGCGATTTACATGAGGGGTACATGAGGGTTACGTTTTTGATGCATACACAAAATTTGAGATTCGCTTAAATCGAGATCATTTTCTCCGTAAAAATTCAGTATGTTAAAATTAGGAGATGCTTCTGCAAAGTAGATTAAAATAAAAAACTAATAAAAGTTTTCATAAAAAACATATGAAACAGGAAACATAAAATAAAAACATGAAATTATGAATTTTAATCAGAACATATGCATGTGTTATTAAAAAACGAAAGCTGCATTGAACAGTGTTCATCAAGCTACGTTGCTAACATGCTTTCCATCCTGTCCATTATGTTGGGGCGGGTAGAGCAACTTTTCTGGTTCGAAAGAGAGGTTCCATCTTTCATACTTGATTTTATTTTTTCAGCACTGTCGCATATATGTGTTGTTTTACATGTACTTTCACTTAGGTTCAAATTATGCTTTATCATGGAGGTATTCTGACCAGCTTCATGCTTATTCACTACATCAAGTTTAACCTCTAAAGAAATAGCCTTCCTTGGTTTCTTTGGACTATCACTTGCTTGTCTTTTAGATGCCATCACTAATAATGTTCCAAATTTGTAAGAAACAATTTGTACATGTACGTACGAACACAGCACTGAGGCCACAATAAACAGAATGGTGGGGGCTTAAGAGCTGGGCATTGTGGGTAATGTTTGCCTGCAACGGTGGGACAATCTATATGAATGAGAGTTATCTCAACAGTAGCGATCTTTTTCACGTTTTTCCCCATCTCATGTTATTTCTAATTTGCGCAAATATGAGATCGTACAAATCGCGATGACACTGTACCTCACATCTCTTCTCAAAAATAAGCTTTTCTCATCATGGTTAGCTTTATTTCCACAAGCAAATTTATGAAGATATCAAATTATACACTGGCACAAAAGGCAACTTCCATTTTTGCTGTGATAACACAACTATTTTACCCAGCATCCAGCATGTAGATTCCTTCAATTCTCTACCCTAATGATAAAAACAGCCTTGCTTTCATATCAGACATATTGGTACCTCTGAGTTACACTGATGATGTACTTAGAAACAGCAATTACAAGTGAGATAAAAAATATTTCCACATCAATTTACATAATATTCCTTTATCTAAGCAAAAGTTTTGTTTGCACAGACTGAGCAATCACTGTCGATAAGATCCAGGGACCAATTAAGGCAGGGGAAAACCATTGTATGGCTGGGAAACAACTGGCTACTGACTGCAGAAAGTAGGTGAACATTACACATGACATTTATATAAGAAATTTGCTTTTGGAGGGGGGGAATCAGAATGGCCATTGTGACAAGGTGACCACTCTGCAAAGGTGACTGTAAGGACAGGTGTGACTGTATGTTTACCAGTATAACCAAGTAATATGAACTGTATTCCATGCCTGGTGTAACTCCAATAAAATAATGGGACCAACTGCCATAGAACTGGAGCTACCAAACGTTAGATTTTAAAGTTTGGGAATCAGAGATCAAGAAAATATGTTTAGACCCTGAGTGGGAATAACAAAACTGATGGAACAGTTGCATTATTTTGTAAGAATCCTCTGGTGGATTCCATTCTCAGCATATATGGTAAAACAACCCAGCAATTATCCAAATAAAATATTTCTTCATTCCCAGGGAATTGCAATATTTAGACTGGTAAATAAACTGAAAACGAGATACTTCCAAAGCAATCCCCATGTTTTTTCCTTACATATTACTACACCAGAAAGGGTTGCAATGCCTTCCCAGAAACCTCAACAGAGAGGCTCAAAAACAACACCAATCTCCCAGATGGTTATCAATGGGGAATCTATGTACAGTGGTCCACCTCTTATACGGCCACACATTCTGTCCTGGGAAAGTGGCCATATAAGATGGGTGGCCTTTCCAGAGGGGGACTAAAAAAATTGTGAGAAGTATATGTAACGTACGTAGTAAGAACACTACATACTTCAAAGCATTTAATATCTTTCTTTTAAAGTAATATTAATTAATAAAAGGTTCTTCTTGTCTTAAGAATAGACTTATTTCAACTGAATAGACATTAATAGTTCTTATTCTTGACATAAGTGTGATATGCGAGTGGGTATTGCTGTCATGCACATTGCAAAACCATTCAAACATGTCATTTAAATCTTGGTAATTACGTAATTCTCTTTCCATTTGCTCCATTTTCCCGCTGCTGCTGAATAACCTCCTTATGGGTTACAATGTTGTTTATTTGAGCCTTTTCAGCATAATATTGTTTTGGTTAAGTCTTTTCTATATAAAATTGTTTGGCAAGTCCCCCGTCCCAACCCAACAATGTCGCAGAGTAGAATAACTGACTCTTTTCTAAAGTAATACATCTCCATTTATGTGATGACATGTTAACGTTTGCTAAAGATTTATTCGGATGCTGCTAACTGTATGTGATTTAATTATGCAGACAAAACTTTTGTAGAGTGGATGAAATGCCTTCTTCATAAAGGAAGTGATAGAAACAACACAGACTGTGATCTGCCAGTGAATTATGCAGTCGCAAATACAGGCTTAAATTGTTTGTAATTGAACCTAACTCATAAGTGAGTGTATATGGTAATCACTGTCACTGTGGGACTTCTATATGGATATGGTTACAACATGCGCTAGACTGTCAAACAGGAAAACAAAGTAATCAATCAAGCTCACAGAAGAAAGATTGGAGGGAGGTATTCTTTTTCTAATCTCGGTCAACAATTCAAATTATTATACACAATTATATAATATATTTGGTTCTAATGGAAGTGACTGGTGTGCCAATTAACTGACATAATCTGATTGCATCACAAGTTCTTCTCAACTTTTTCCCTAGATAAACGGTATGTATGCATGTATTATATATATATATATATAAATGGTATGTATGTATGTATTATATATATATATATATATATATATATATATATATATATATATATATATATATATATATATATATATATAATTCCTGGAGAGCAATTCACCAATAGCTAAAATATTTTAACCTCTGTATATCAGCAGTCCCTAAAATATTTTTTTTTATAAAATAAATAAAATTCATCTTTGTGTACAAAACTGCTAAGTTTTACATTTAAAGAATTCAACTGCAACTTGTCCACTTTCAAGTTATCACAATTAACCAAGCATAGAAAAAGATAAACTGCATAAAAAACCAACCCATCATCATCATAGACAAAAAATCAATATTTCAGTTCATTTTTTTTATTTAAGTGATAATAAAAACTAAATAAATATTTAGCTGAATGATTGCTGAATGCTTTGTAATAGTACTTGCCTGTTACCACTTGGATATGACACAACAATATCATGATCTTCATCAATACCAACAACTGTCCCAGTCTGACCCAGACACTGAAATATGGCACAATTAAATATTTTTCAAAAGTCAGTGATAAAAATTACAATTAAAATGAACAGGATCAATAAAAGGGTACAAACCTGCTTTACTTATCCAACCATCACTGAATAAAACTGCCACTTGAATATCACATCACAAACGGAAACATCTATATAAAACTAATCAAAACACAATTACATCAATTTTTACTCAGTGCCCTAAAAAATATGGTTTAAGTTCAATTACAGAGATTTTAAAAAAATTATATTGGTCAATATATAATTATACACTACATTATATAGTACACTATTATGACTTGAAACAGTCCTTATCTGTTAGAAAAATCATGATAAAATCTCCCAGAAAATGACACAATTTGCTTGCAAAATACCAAAACATAGAGAGGAAACAAGCCCAGCCAATCAGATTTGAAATACAGTCTCTAGATCTAGACAGGCAACAAGCCCAGCCAATCAGATTAGAAATATGGTCTCTAGATCTAAACAGGTAACAAGCCCAGTCAATCAGATTAGAAATACAGTCTTTAGATCTAGAGAGGTAACAAGCCCAGCCAATCGGATTAGAAATATAGTCTCTAGAGCTTGAGAGGTAACAAGCCCAGCCAATCACAATAGAAAGATGGACTCTAAATCCAGGAAAGTAACAAGCCCAACCAATCAGATCTAGAGAGGTAACAAGCCTGGTCAATCTGATTTGAAATATAGTCTCTAGATCAAGACAGCTAACAAGATGAGCAATCAGATTAAAAATATAGACTCTAAATCAAGAATAGTAACAAGCCCAGCCAATCCATGCATCTCATTAAAATGTGTAGATCTCACTTACAATAGAACCGGTCCATAACAATGGTAACATAAGATTATTTACCAAGATGAAGCAAATGCTTATTCAAATTCAGTCTCCTCATGGGTAACAAGCTCAATCATTTGCTCATAAGCATACTCTTTCGCCATCTTGTTAATGTAAGACTATTCAACAAGTTTGATCACAAATATACTGTATACTGTGTTGACAAGCTCAGCCCATCAAATGCAAGCTAAGGTCATTAAAATGCATGAATTTCACTCACAATTATACCTAACAGAGATCTTGATATGGGCCTATTTACTAAGTACGACCAAAATCTTAGCAAAAATAATGAGTGATAAAAAAACAGCCAATCAGATGAAAGATCACCTCATAAATATGCACAGGTCACACTGATAATAAAAATCATCTAACACCCTGATGACATTGGCCCATTTACCAAATTTGATTAAATTAGATCTGACATACAATTTTTTACATTTTTTTTCCCTTTCAGTCATAGTGACTTGTATCTTTTAATCCCATAATCAATAGGTGTTTTCTCCACCACAAATGCAAGCCACCAACACAGCTGGGTCCTGGTCTGTAATGTAGACCTAACATGATTATGCAGAAACCATTTTTTTCTTTCAGTCAAAGTGAACTTGAATACTGGCTATGTAAAAGCTCAGATCAAGAGGGTTCTTCCTTACTCAAGGTATAATCCATCTACGAAGATGGTTGTTGTAGATAACTCAGACAGATGTGCAACATCATAATATAATATATTCTGCCTTATGATGGCATATAATAACTGTTCTGATAACTCCTGCAAGATGATGAAGGGATATAACACTTAACAAGCAATCTAACCAACATGCAAATTCTGTATATCTACCTTTTCTAAATGAATTGGGGAAAAAAAAAGGGAATTTCATAAACTGGAATTATTTTTATGAAACTTTTCTGAATATACAGTAGGGATGACAACTTTTTTAAAGTAACTGCACTGAATGAATAAAAAAAGTACTAGAGAATATGGTAAGAATTAAAGCCATGAGAAAAAATTGGGTAGTGTAAAGTGGGCAGTTTTTTTCTCTACCTCAAACATGCCATCTGCCCATCCTCCATGGCCATGCTGTAAAGACTGCACAATCTCAAAATCCAAATCTACATTCACTTGGTCTCCAATAGCAAGTCCTCCTAGGCCAGCTCGAGATCCTGACCCCTGTTCACCTAAAAACAATTTGATACAAAAATGATTTTTGTTATTTATTAATAAAACAAAACTAGAAATGTGTTATCATCCATATTGGCAGACAATTATTGTATTTTGTTCTGATAAGCGTCTTAATAATGTAGATTCTTTACCTATAAGTAACTGTACTTTCTAAAATTAAATGAAGTGTTGACATATGCAAGTACTGGGAGTGGGTCGCTTACAGTTTATATCCACCACCTGGTATAGAAAGATTTTTATAACTGGCCAGGAACATTTTTTTTTTATCAAATCAATTATGCAAAAACACACACTACATTCTAGCTTCAACATGGAAGAAAATGGTGACGTGACAAGATATGTATTCCCAATAAGCATGTTAAACCTATCTGGATTACCTAACAGTGAAAGATGATCTCTGTAGACAGTTCCTCCCTTGGCATCATTCACCACCTTCAGGTCTGCCTGTAAAAAAAAGTACAAGACTCATATAACTTTGGATTTTTTTAATATTACACAGAGTTCTAACTTGGTAAAGGATTACTGGATGTAGTTCAATTTAAAATATTTGTGGCACACTAAATTGTACACTGCTACCTTGCTTAATCAGTCCCTGAAGCATCTCTCTTCATACATGATTTCTAGTAAGAACCTCTATAAGCAGCATAGAACATCCCCCCCCCCTTTTAAAACATTTTGAAGAAAAGAAAAAAAAATCACAAGAAACACCAGGCAAATGCAACAAGAAACCAGCGATGTAAAGCAAGCAGAACTGTTCCCGAGCTCTCCTTCCCACTAATGACAGCCAACCATTCAACTGTAAGGGACCTTTATGGACCCACAGATTGAGGCCAAACTATCAGGGTTCCTTGAATCCATAAAAGCCTGGGGGAAGTGGCACCATCCCCTTCCCCAGGAACAACTAGCAGGCTGCGGTGCAGTCAGAAAAAAATGGCACATGCACAATTGTGTGCACGCCACTATAATTAAACTCAACAACAACAACAACCCTGAAGCAGGTGGATCCAATATTTTGTCTTACAGAAAAAGCAAAAAATATGCTCCTATTTTCCTATTTACTTAAAATTTAGGTTTGATGTATCACTCATTTTATTGTTGACAATGTGGTTATCATGCTTTGATTTGGAACTCTCATGAAATTCACAAATTTTAATAACAGATCATACATTTTGCAAGACCGTCTTTTACAAATATATTTCCTCAATAAATAACACAACATATAAAATATCAATCAATAAAATTTTGAGAAATACCTACTGCTGGTAACACTGCAAGAAATAAATACTAATTAAAGAAGCTTTCACAAGTGAAATTTGTGTGTTAATGTATGTTTTAATGCAACTTCAGTCTGATCATTTATTAATATGATATCACCAGTACTATTAAAAAATGCTAAAAGAGCCAGCCAAACAGTACGGTGATGCATGCTAGAGATTCTATTAGAAGTCAGTGGCAAAGCTGCATCTATTCTGACAACTGTTGAAAATATTAAATGTCCTTTGCTATAACACAAGTTAATAAACAGACTACATGCCTCAGCCAAAAACTATAGATGTATTGCTGTATCTGTATGTAGGGTCAGCCTCATTTTATTTTAAAGCACACACTGTAAACAACAACTAACAATAGTGCTCATGCCTCATATGCGGACTGTTCTTCAAAATATCCAGTAACGGATTCAAAAAAATAAACTTACAGGTTCTAATAAAACAAACACAACTATTATTTGTCTTTTTCTTTAAGAAAATATTTTGTAACAAGACTTAAATGTAGTGTTGTGGGACTGTGCAACTTCAATCTGCCAAAGGTTTTAGTGTACTGCCATGTTGCCTGAGCAATTCTAAAACTGACATACTGTCCAAGGCAATTATAATGCAAAAAACACTATGTAAGCAAAAAATATGTGAGTTTGACACATTCTTGTAGGGATAAAAATAATGCACATGTAGGGAGGTTTTTGATATAATGGTAAATTCTTCCTAAGACCACAGTATCGGCAAAATTAGTCTTTCTGGTTCCAGTTCACCAATTCATACAAAATCTAGTGCATCTCTGTACAGAAAGGAGTAAGGTTCTAGAGTGAGAGTCAAGACTCCAATTTGAAACTGAAGACAACAGGAGAGCCTGAAAATGAAATACCTCCTGGCTCCTGACAAAATCAGAGGTACACCACTCCCTTGATAACTCGCGCACATCGGGGTCCAGAAACATCGACCGCACTATAAGTGAGGCGCGAGTTATCGAGGGACCAATAAAATAAGCCCAAAACCAATAAAGTGATTGACGACATAACAGAGAAATAAGGGGGGGGGGGGTAGGCAGATTATACTGTTGAATACTCACTTTATAATCGTTCTGAGATTAAATGTTAATAAATATCTCTTCATAACGGTGTACTTTATTATTTCCTCATAGGACAACATTAATTTCAGGATAAATTACAGTATATTGAGGCGATCATCGAAAACATTATTCCACGTGGTTTCCGTTTGCTTAACATGTGTACCACTTCACACATTGTGTACTACGTCACTAATTTTTATGCTGAATTGGATACATTCTAGTTTTATTGTTTGATCCAAATTAGACGTTTTTTTATATACAAAAGATCGACTCTTTTCGAGAAACAGTGTCGATCAAACGAAAGATAGATATTTTTTAATGTGATAGAAGTAAAATGGAAAACAAAAAAACAAGGGTTAATCAGTACAGACGTATTTAATTGGTCTACAAATTTAAAACAACGTAAATTAGAACAAGTTAATACTTGCCATTTGTGCCACGCTTGACAAATATCAATTCACTTTTTGAAAAAATCAGTTATTTTTTTATGTGTGTGTTAGTCCTTGGTTTCTCTGCCACCGAGCAAAATCCCTCAGATTTCTCAACTGCATGAGCTTTACGTAGTCAACATTTTGGGTCTCCAGCCACCTTATGACAATATCAAAATATCTGATTGCTTCCTGTGCAGAGGGGTGGGGGTACAACATCTGCGTCTGCATCACTTTCAACACTTGTGTTACTCCAGTTAGAATCGTCTTCTGCTGCAAATTTGTTCGCTATAGAAATAATTATAGTTTCATCTGACATGTATTCGGCTGTGGGGCAATCATTGTCAGCATAAATCCACTCCTCCATATCATCATGAGAAACGCCCATCTCAGGACCATGAGTCTGTACGAATTTCTCCCAAACAGCCTCGGCATTAATGACATAAGTTTCACTGAAACATTCGAAGTCACTATCATCGTCGTTGTCTCTGTTACTGTTTTGCTTTACGTCAAAGGCAGCTCCAAGACCCTTAATCCAGCACCCGAGGTCTCTTGTAATTGATTTTTTTTTTAATGCAACAAACACTTCCCCAAGTTGTTGATTAAAACAAAGCCGACATGTACATGTAATTAGGTTCTCACAGAAGTACTCACGGGTTTCGAAGTGACGGTCGATTGACTCTTTTCATGTTTTCAATGAACAGAATATGTTGTGATTATAATGTTTACACTGAAACGGAATTAAGGGATTAGAACGTGACTTTCACACAGGAAGACGTTTAATTGGTGTATATTTCATTCTCTGTTGCCACCTGTTAGCATTTACCAGAAGTTTTCATTGATCGCTATTTCACCAGACTGTTTATTTACAGTATACTGACAACTATTTATCATAAAAAGTTACATAATATATGATATCTTTAAACAGAGGTCTCGCTAGGATTTTAAAACTGGGTCTTTCTGCCTCTGAAGTCAATCACTAAATATCAGTACATTTTTTCACTCGGCCGCTAGTCAAAGCCTTTGAACTAGCCGCCTAGCTACTGCATCATGTTCTTTTTTTTTTTTAATGTACTCTTATAAAATGGCAACAGTACATCAAAGAGTCTTTCAGTCACTGAATTCTGTCATTGTAAATATCAGCACAGTTAACTGATCAACACGTTTTCCCACAAGCAGGTGGCTGAAACAGGACCAGCAAATCTTTGAATTTTCCCGCGCACCTATTACATGCGTACAGAGGACTCCCGCCTCAGTGATTTTCTGCGCCACAGATCAAAAATTGGCTTCCAAATACGCGTAATTAAGCGTTTTCGAAATCTCTGAAATTAATTCTTCTTTAGAACTTGCAAATTTCAAAATATGGATTATATTTTTACGGGCATTAATCACCATTTTTGATGATAAAACGAGCAATGTATCAAGGTTTAATTTATCAATTCTTATCGAAATTTTTTCATGTTCAGCATATTTTAAAGATATTTTAAATACATTTTCTCTGGAAAAAATCAGGAGCCAAGACGGACACGGCGTTATAAGAGGGATCGCGAGTTATCCGGGCGCGAGTTATCGAGGGAGCGGTGTGTATCTTTTGGGTCAGGAAGATGAATATGTAAAGCTACACATCCTGAAGATCTCGAGGGAACACCCAGTCATTTGGGGCTTATGTTGTTTCTGACTAAGATGCAAATCTCTACTCTGAAATCTTCTTCCCAAAGAAATCTGCTGAAGCAGAAAGATTGATAACAAGTCAAATTTTCCACTTTTTTCAAGACTGGCCACCTTCCACCCTCTCCATTGCACACTTTCAAAGAAAGGGGTACATCTCTTCCCAATAATGAATCAGTTTGGACTGGTGAAAAAAGTGGCAACCAGTAGTGGAAGCATAGAAGACACCCTTCTGCTGTCCTGCTGACTTTTGGTCCAAAGAAAACTTCTTAGTAAGCTCCCAAACCATCGCCAAGTGTGCGAACAACAGAAGATCCAAAGAAGAATGGATTGAAGAATGTCTCTAAACTGGACAGAATACTAATGCCCCTGGTTCCCAAAAGCTTTGGACACAGCTCTACGAATGACAGTAAAGCTGACCAAAAGTCCAGACTTCCATATCGTCCATCACCTGCTTCATAGGGTGGGATGAAATAGGGGTCCCTAATGTATAAAAGAGGACCCTGCCACAACCAGTTCCTCTGAAAACTCCTTGAAGTCAACTAGAATTAAAAGGGCATCATCATCCTGGCCTCATTTGTAAGGTAAGACAGGACTACTTGGTCTCCATCTCTGATGAAGAAGAGGTTAAAATTACGTTTTTGTTGTCCAGTAACTGCTCATGAAAAGCAACTAGACTGACCCCTAGATCTATTCTCCATGAAAAATGGAATCAAAAATCCCTTCTCAACAATCATGAAGGGTGTAATTACCCTCCCTCGTATTGCTGAACAAGGCCAGAGGGGATGAAGTCCATGGAATGCTCCCTCCCATGTACTTTAGAACCAAGGAAGAGAATATACATTATATTAGTGGGGTGGAATACTAGCTGTGTAGTACTTAAACAGCTGAGAAAACATTATGAGGGGACCAAGTATTAATAATTTACCAGTGTCTTCAAGAACTAGAGAACAAAGATGATACATACTGATGCTGACCTCAATGACTTTTCAGGAAAATTAAATGGCATATTTTCACTCACTTAGACTACTGGAGAAGTCTGTTCTAAATTTAGCAGGGACCCAGTGGTTCAGCTATCTGACTATGAAATCTGCTTATGAACACTTACCATGCCCTCAAATCCAACTCTGTACAGATTCTTGGATACATTATCCCACAGCACATACGCAGCACTTCTTGGACTAGCTGCACTCCAATCCTACAAAAAAGAACATACAAATCTTGTAAGAAAAATATTTATTTGCCTTTCGGGAGTAGATTTAAGCCTTGGAGGTTTAAAACCAGACACATATTGTACCCTACCAGTGAGGTTACACCTTCATAACCATGTTAAGATGAGTAACTATTTTCATTTTCCATTAATAACCTTGCATCAATACTTGGAATGAAGGATATACCAATAACTAAAGCACAAACAACAAACAAAGACTCCAACAAAGGGACTAATGCTCTACTGGACAAAATGAATTTCCAGGAATTTAAGATAAGACCATTTATTCCTTAAAACTTTCAAGTGTTGAAACCATCTCTGATATTTTTTAGTGATTTTTCAAATCAGCTGCTGTGGTAACACATTGCACCATTTTCATTTAGGACAAAGTAGACATTATTACAAGTCTTTTGGTTAATACCTTATGTAATAATGATCACTCATTCAAGGGGAGTTGTGACAAGATTTTTAAGACAGTTGTTGTGGAAGCTATATTGGATGTATGACACACCATTTTCATTCAGACATGGTGAAAATCCATCATAATAATCATCCATCCTCATTTAAAATAAACTAGACATGATAACAAGACTTCTGGTAACCCCCCCCCATAAATATGACTTTCTGTTCAAGTAGAGTTGTGATAAAAATTTATAAAATGGCTGCCATGATAGCCATAATAGATGTTGTTGTTGTTGTTGTTGTTGTTGTAAGGTTTCATGCCATTTTTCAGCACATGAAAGGCTAGACATGGCAGCAAGTATAAATGGTGGAGGAAGAACCTGGGAAATCCCCGGAAAGAACCACCAACCCTTGAGAAGCTACTGGCAAGCTTTCTCACATACCCACATTGGCCGAATCCGAGACTCGAACCCATGCAGACAGAGATGAGATGGCAGTCATCCATAACGGAAAGCATTTCAGACCACTCAGCCACTCAGGGCCTCCATATTAGATGTAAGAGTGTGTGTGTGATCTGGATTTTTAACGTAGCTTTAACAATTTTTCAGTCATATCGCTAAGATGTCTGCAGTGTGGCAGTTTATAGTGATGTCTAGCATTGGGGCATCATGCTGCAGATATGTAGCATGATGTCCCACCCAGTCACAGGCCGACCAGTCCTAACACTAACCTCTTAATGCTGAGTGCCAAGCGAGACAGCTGTTAGTACCATTTTTATAAGTCTTTGGTATGACTCGGCTGGGGATCAAACCCACGACCTAGATATAAGACTGGTACCATTTCCATTTAGAACCACTTAAATATCATACAAAATCTTTTAGTAAAAATATCATACTGATATGAATATCCATTCAGGAGGAGTAATGACAATATTTAAAGGTGGTCACTAAGATGGCCAAATTGGTCACTATGGTGGCTGTATCCAAGAAGCACCATATTTAGGACCAAGACAGACCAGGGTGGTCCAACATCTTCAACACAAACATAATATATATTATAGTAATTATAATATAATAATGGAAATGACCATTTGTATGTGCACGGGCCACAAAAATTACCGATAGGATTGTAGTTGAACCACTCTGAACTAGAACATGGGGTGAATATATGTGTAAAGTTTCAAGGCAGTCCTCCAAGTAGTTTAGGTGGAGAAACAATAACAAACTTATGCTAATGTATTGATAGATGACAGACAACAAACTCAGCCCATAAGCTCTTCTGGTCTATGACCATTAGAGCAAAATAAAAATGTGGCATTTAAATTCAATATGTGCATTAAAAACATCTCATATGTTGGCCCTAATCTCTAAAATGTTTAACTTTCAGGTGAGCTTTTTTAAACAATCTGAGAAATGGCAAGCAATTTGCTCAGATAAATGTACCCCTGCCACATCCCACCCCTACTCCATGATGGCAATAATTTACTCTAGTGGTGTTTAACACCATTTTTCAGCACCAAGACTACATACATTTAAATTCAATATATGCATTAAAAACATCTCATATGTTGGCCCTAATCTCTAAAATGTTTAACTTTCAGGTGAGCTTTTTTAAACAATCTGAGAAATGGCAAGCAATTTGCTCAGATAAATGTACCCCTGCCCCACCCACATCCCACCCCTACTCCATGATGGCAATAATTTACTCTAGTGGTGTTTAACACCATTTTTCAGCACCAAGACTACATACATTGTGGCCAGTTAGTTTGGTGCTTGAAGAACCTGAGAAAACAACACGAAGAACTGCCAACCCATGGGAAGTTATTGGCAAGCTTCCTCACACAGGATGTGTGAGTGATCAAGCACTTCAGACAACTTGGTCAATCTGATGGCAATGAATTTAAAGTAAAAGCAATAGCACCATGAATAAATGGCATATCATATGCCTTATCCATGTTTAACGGTCATTTATGTAGGCACAGTTAGGACATGGTTGACATTACTGACCAAATGTCTCAAGACAGGCAGTCTTTAACTAAAATTAATGTGAAAAAACATTATTTTCTTATTAGACTTACTTCTGACCTAATCTATAAGTATCTTTATAACCCTAAGATCAAGCCATCCACAAAGTTTGTCCAAGAAACTTAATCCAGACCAAATATTTTTTTGCAAAATCAGTTTTCCTTGCAGCTACAAAGACCCTGACCTTTAACCTCAAAATCAAAACAGCTCTTACATATCTTTAAGAGCAAGGCCTCTGCTTTTTCAAATTACAAAGTGAAAACCCAGCTGGGATACAGAAACCATTATTCTTCTTCACTCAGTCAGAGATACCATGACCTTTGATTCCAAAATCAATAGGCTTCTTCCTTTTCCTAAAAGTGCAAGTCGCTCCCAAAGTTTGGTTCAGGTCTGTGATGTAGAATTAATCTTATTTTTCTGAAACCATTATTCTTCTTTTTTTAAATTATGCTATTGTTCAAAAACAATTTTTCTTCTTACAGTGACTTTAACCATGACCTTTTTGATCCCAAAAATCAACAGGCCTCCTTACCCAACAATAAGTCATCCACTAACTTTAATAAAGGTATATGATCAGAAGATTACTGCAATTTCTGTGCAGAAACCATTTATATTCATTCAATGACCTTGACCTGTGGCCATTTTACTCAAAATTCAATATACTTCTACCTTTTGCCATGTGCAGCAATCCAAATGTTGCTCTGTGGAATCCATTTTTCTTTTTCAGTCACAGAGACCTTGATATTTGACTACCAAATCAATAGGATTCACTCTAACCCCTAAATGCAAGCCAATCATCAAGTTTGGCAACTGTAGGGAGTTAACAATTTGTGTTATTGTGCAGAAATGAAACTGGTAACAGACATATATGGACACTAGACAGGCTGACGGAAACCATCATAAGATAATACTTAGCACAGGAAAGATCAGTTAGATTCACAAAATTTTATCGTATATTGTAGCCACCTGTCAAAAAGGTAATAACTCTTACAAAAGTCATAGGAGCACAAAGATTTTCGAAAGTTACATCCTTGAAGATAACCATAACATAAACCAGATATACAGTGTTCCATCAACAAGAGGCTCAAGTGGGCCTGATATGTTCACCTGTCTATTTACTATACCCTGATAAAATTATTTAAAAAAACAATCTGATGATAATGGCATAATTAATATGAAGTCTTGCTAATAACTAAAGACATGATATAAACTCATCTGTGAACAGAGATCTCATAAACGCATAATTACGCTTATCTGGAAGATAATTTTTTATCTGGGACCCAGAAAATCACTGAGGCAGGAGTCCTCCGTACGCATGTAATAGGTGTGTAGCAAAATTCAAAGACTTGCTAGTCCTGCTTCAGCCACCTGCTTTGTGGGAAAATGTGTGGATCAGTTAGCTGTGCTGATATTTACAATGACAGAATTCAGTGACTGAAAGACCCCTTGATGTACATACATGTTGCCATTATAAGAGTACATTAAAAAACATGATGCAATAGCTGGGCGACAAGTTCATTGGCTTTGACTGGTGGCCGGGAGGGAAAATGAACTTATATTTACAGTGATTGAATTCAGAGTCAGAAAGACCCAGAGATGTACATGCGGTCATTTATAAAAGTACATCAAATAAGCAACTATTGCTTTCATTATTGTGTTCATTTCCAAATGTATCGGAATAAGTAGTGCACGTGACCTCAGAATCAAAACATGTTGAGACTTGGACAAAATGCCATTCGTAAATTTGGATATTAAGTATTTTGGGGTTAAATGGCAAACTTATGAAGATTGTAACGTGATTCAGAAGAGTGCTAAAGCTGCTAGGTGTAAGAAAGTGTGTGATGCATAGCTTAGTGTTTGGAATAAGTGCTTACTTGGACTGACAAAATTAAGTATCACTCTGATGGACGAACAAGAGCTATTTAATAGGTACATTGACTGACCATACTTTATTTTAAATGTCCTCGCCTTAGCCCGGTTAGTTCTAGTGTTGTAGCAAAATGTATTCATCAAGACACCAGTAGCTAGGCCAAGTTTTGATATCAATTACGTTGACAAACTCTTGCCCATTCACAAGCATATGTTTTGATAGCTGATTGACCATTAACCCTTTTCTGAGTAAGGTAGAAACTATCAATTTCCTGCATGATATTCTTTGATGATAAAACATACAAACATGTGTTTTAAGATCAGAATCGGTGATCGGTGATCTGGATATATATTAACTGCCTCATATCACTATTTCGTCATAAAAGTAGTTTGAAACTGTAAGTGAACCAGTAGGCCTAATGGGAAATAATGGCGGACTTTGCTAAGTCTGGGATGTACCAGTTTATTAGATTGTCTGTTTTCGTAAATCATCGGGCAAATATTTTCAGAAAAATATACAAATCATTGAAAGCAAAGCCAAGATATTATTTTGTTAAAGATTTAACTTTAAAATGCAAATTATGTAGGTCAGAAACGTTTGGGACAATGCTGTGTTGTGGAATGTGCGAGATATGCTTTAAGGTCTAAGCTGTTTTCCGAATTGACATGTATTTGTGAAAATATGGGGCAAAAAGCAAATCAGATACTATTTAACTATTGCCTAAAATTACTACAAGGACGTAGACAAATAAATAAACCATAAATTTGCTGTCCTGTCAGTGGACTGTTGTAATGAAGCTATATTAAAGTGAGTGATTACATTACGAAAACCTCTCCATCTAAAAATAGATGCTCTCACGTCTGTGTTGATTCTGTAGGAAAGAAGGGACTGCAACTTTTGATGGTTGGACTCCTATTTTTACCAAAATGGGAGTCCTGGACTCCATGTTTTAAAATCCTAGCGAGACCTCTGTGTGAAGCTGTACAGAAATTTGATGAGAAATCCATTCTTATGGTCTTGAGGCATAGCAAGCTCAGCCAATCTGATGCAATATATTTTTGTAATATGCACTGGTCTCATTTATTATAGAACCATTTGACAACAATGATTATAAAAATTTCATGGGAAGCAAAATTACACTGGAATTCAATGTAACGAGTCAGAACAAGCTCAGGGAATCAGATACAAGATTACCTTATAAATATACATAGATCTTATTTAGATACTGTTGGACTATTAAACAAGTCTGATTAAAATCTGATCAGAAATATAATTGCCTGATGGATTCTTTGCTCAGAAATCTACTTTTCATTTCTTGCAATATATGTATGTCACGTATTTTTTGGGGGGTGTCTCTAAATATTAAAAGCTTCAAACTGCATTCTGCACTGTTTACTGTAGCTCTGCTTTCAGGCAATGTTGTGAATGTCCATTATTACATAATTATATTGTTCTGACTTAACAATGGAGGCAATAAAACTTCCATCATCAACTACATGCCACAATGTGGACATCCACAATGACCACTAAATCCAGTTTGTGATGTCAACAATATGCAATGAATAAATTTACACTATGGCAAATGTGTATCCCACAATGCATGTATCATAGATGATGCTAAGATTCTCAATGGGACTCTAAGCACTAGAATTTTAAGAAAACCCAGGTCTAAATTCAAAGTTGCCAAACTTAACAAGACCTTTTTGGTATGGCAGTTGATTCTGTTCATATGTATGACCAGTTTTCTGTAAGGTCCAGCAAAATATCATGTACTGCTATTGTCAAGCTGGAAAACATGCAGTCCAGAAGTGTGAGTCAAGACTGATGCAGCAACAGTCAACATTGTATTCAACTAAAAAGGTATGTAAAGTTTACCTGAATCGTAATTACCTCCAGTACAGTTTCACAAACTGCAATTCCAAACCCTACAAAGTTCAATGGCTTCTTGATATTTCTCAACTTGACATAATCCTTAAAAAAAATATGTGGGCTGTGGCAATGGCAATGATCTTTACTGCCATGTGACATACTCATATCAACATATGATGTCCATGAAATGTAATTTCTAGCCTTTCTGACTTTTTCCCTTTGAATCTGAATTATCCTATTTATTCTTCTGTTCTATTAAAACTTTTTAAGAGGTTTATTGTCGATTTTTTTGTAATGAAATATCTCTTGTTGGATGCCATTTTAGAAAAAAAAAGTAAGCAACAGCTTCATCATGCAGATGTTTTGCATCAAAGAATTGGCATGATTTAATGTGTCTGAGGCACTCCAATGAAGTTAGTCTGGTTCCCTGACTAACTCAACTAAATCTAATATGAAACAAAGATCTGAATCAAATATGGACAAGCCAATATCGGATTTTTACCAAAACAATCTTATTTCTAAAATTTGTGCATTTATTCCGCAAGTCCATATTTTAAGGGTTATTTCGATAAGATTATGACAAATTCCTATTGGTAGGCAGGTCTGTAATTTATTAAAATTGTTAAACAAAATAATACACGTGGAAATTACTTGAATTTCTGTGACTTTCCCTCTGCGTCCATTTCCTCCATCTTGGTCCTCCCACTGCCAGTCTACTCCTCGAACAACACGAGCACCAGGAAATATCCCTCGCACTGTTATCTTTTTGCTCTTTCGTCTTGGTTCAATAGCAACTCTAGAAAACAATTAAATAAAAGTTAAAGTAGAAATAATGACTGGTTTCAACCATAGTGCTCTAATTAGGTGTTGTGGCAAGCAGTAATTTAATAATACTAATGGAAATGCTATATGATGAATACAAAGCATAATGCAGGGCTGTACAAACTGGATAGCCTAACATATAGGCCTAGTTAATTTTTCTGTCAGTCAAGTGCCTGATGGCAAGAATTGAGCATCAGACAAGAGAAAACTTATCAAAAATTAAAAGTCCCAATATCATTCACAACATTTATGGACTGCCATTTTTGTACCAGCACTATCCTCTTATTTATCATCACCTTCCCTTATAATGGTATCCTTATTATTCACTGAAATGTGACTTTCCAAAGAATGGCAAACAGCACGTGCTCAGAGCAAAAACAGCTTTGTTATCTAAACTGGAATAAGATACTGTTTCACGAAAATAAAGATGTAAGATAAATGATGATAGCTAAAGTGTGTCAGTGTGTCTGGGTACGATTTCTTCTAAACTGTAGGCAATACACTAGATCAGTAATTATTAGGCTGGTTCCAAGTACTGTGAGACTCGATATTAGAAATATTTATGTAACCTTTTCTAACATATTCAGAACCATTCTTGTGACAGTGCAATTGTTTAGTTTCCTAAGAGTTCAAAGTTTTGAACAGATATGAACAGTAGCTAAATTATAATATCACATAATTTTAAAAATGTGTAATTTATGACAGTATATAATATGACAAAAAAACTATATAATAGTTACTTGAAGAAACTGATGATCAGCTGACTGAAAAGTATTTCTAGTAATCCAAAAGATGACCATTTTTTATATGTCCTTTTATTCTTGTTAACTATGACAGTTAGTATTCAAAATGTAAATGATATTCTTGACAAACTCCAACATACTAAATTTGGTACCAGAGTAGCTATAAAAAGGTTTTAAAGATGATCGCCATGATGGTTATATTGCATGTCAGACCAGCACTATTTTCATTTAGGACCAACTAGACATCATGAGTCTTCTGGAGAAAACCCTATGCTGATATATCTATCCATTCAGGATGAGTATGCATACCAAGATTATCAAAAGTGATGTGGCTATACTGAATGCCATTTTCACTGAAAACCAACAGGACATCACAAGTAGTCATTCAATGAAAACTCCATGTCACTATGACTATCAGTTTGGGAGGAAGATTTAAAGATGGCTACCATTGTGGCCATATTGGGTATCAGACGGGCACCATTTTTATTCATGACCAGCTAGACCCTGCGATGAATGTGTGGTTAAGTCACATGGCAATCCTCCAAGCAATTTAGGCAGAGTAGCAATAAAATAAAACTATGCTGCCGTCAGAAATAAAATGAGCAGCTTAGTCATTCTAACGATGGACATAAATGTTAGATTATAATGCAGTACATGTCTACTAATACTGTCATTAAAGACTGGATAATCAAAAAAATCATGAATATAATACATTGGACAAGTCAAAAAGTAGTCAGGACAAGTCATTTTTCTGGATAACTGAAATTGAAATGTTTTGCATAATTGATTACTATTACCTTTCAGTACCAGGTGTAGTAATCCGGTAAAATCTATGCCGCAAATTATGTTTATCTCCATGATAGCAAACCGAGCATAGGTCATAGTTGGTACACTCTCCACACTTCCATCTGACACCAAATATGGGTTGCTGACGACAAGTGTCACACATAGTACCATCATGCTTTACTCCTGAAAAAAACAACAATGTGTAAATGTGTATTCAATTCATAACATATAAACCACCTCATTGTATTTCAAAATTAAACCTTTTTTCCTTTGCAATTTTTAAACAACTGCACAAACTTCAATTAAAGTCACACCTCAGTGATACTGCATGCCTACACTATCATCTTGCCCAGTTACTTCAGTGTTGTGTTAAGTCATGAGCTGTTTCTAACTTTCTAGGACTTGCATGTATGAAAACAAGGCTATAAAAAGGCAACCTTTATGTTATGCTTTAGACACTGAACATCATGCAAAAACTCACGAGATTCAAGTATCTAACTTTTCACAACAAATTATTTACAACACATGCAAGCAATATTTAGAATGAGCCACCAATTTTTACTGCCTGTCAATCCAAAGTGCATCTAATTGAGTATGTCAAACCTAAGAGAGTGTATCTAAGGAACCTGTCAATCCTAAAACATTCAACTGAAATACAAGGGATTTAATGAATCTGCAACATTATCGATGTTCCAGCGAGAAAATATTTATTATTGAAGGGGTCAGTTAATGGCACTTCTTACTGTAAGGGCATAATTTTGCAAGAAAGCCTTGGTCACAAGTCATGAGATCATATTGATTTTTACGATTTCAAAATAAAAATGTACACCACTATTTTCTTCTCAAATTATAATCTATCAAACAGGATTTATATGACAAGAAAAAGCCAACAATGTGGAGAAAATGTTTTAAAAATAAGGACTCAAGATTTAAAAAATATGAACTTGACAACTTGGCATTTCATATAGTGAACTGATTACTTTTTACATACACCTCTACACCAACAACTTGCCTACAACACGGTCCACAATTAATGACTGTGCTGTAAGTGAGGGCCCAAGTTGCTGAGACCCCTGAAAATTTCAGGATTGGATGACATCCCAGCTGGACACTGACAGTGAGAACTGGGTGGGGTGAGATTAGGGGACTGTTTAATGGCTGAATATTTGTTTTATCACTGCATTTGGAATAATTGTCAATAAATAGCTGTTTGCTTTTCTGTATAAATGACTTTGTATTAGAGATAACAAATCTCTGAAATATCATTAAAATATTATTCTGCAATATTTTTAAACACATTATTCAAAACATTTTCAACACATCACATACATGTTTACCTGCAAAAACATTCTGCATTATGTCACTGCTTTTTGCATGTGAATGTGGATATATTTGAGTGTTATGGCTGGATGAGAATAAAACAAAATACAGTTTTCATAAAAAGTAGGGATATTTATTTTGTGAAACAAACATCTATATTGAATGCTTGGTATATTTTTTCATTCCTTCTTTGCTTCAATTAGCAACTGTAATTCATTTATTTTATATAGATACAGTGTAATGCCAGATGATTACTCATGCAGGCTTCTTTGATGGGAAAGAAAAATCTATTTTACTTGTAGAGAAAGCTACACATCATTCCCACTATTCATTCTTAGAACTTAAACTAATGGTTGAAAATTTTATTGTTGAAGTTTTCATTTTCAGTATTGTTGTAGAGGTAAAAAAAAATTGTAATAAATTTATATGTATAAATATTGTTCTTTGTAGTGTGATGTCATAAATGGTTAAGAAATCAGTCCTAAATTTATGACTTGGACACTCAAGAAAGAGTCGAAGACTCCTCAATGAAAAAAAAATGTGTGTGCCTTGATTGCCCTAAATATGTAAATAAACACAATCACTTGGACTAGTTCAATACATTGCTTGTGAAATACGGAATGCCATTATCTGTACTGCTAATCTGTTGAACTAATATTTGTGGAAAAACTATAGTTGAGTGGGCTTGAAGTGCAATCATCTCATTTACTGATAGTTTGGCAGTTTGCTATCTTCTTTGCCAGAGTTTCTGACTCCATCCAAATTAATGTGTTTATTTAAAAATTCAAGCACTTTGCAAGGACTACTGAGTATTTTAAAATACTTTTGGAACTGGCCTCAAATTCAAGCACTTTTCAAAGTAACCACTAAAATTCAAGCACTTTTAAAGTTAACCACTAAAATTCAAGCACTTTTCAAAGTAACCACTGGAATTCAAGCACTTAACAAAGTAACCACTAAAATTCAAGCATTTTTTGTTCGTTTTGTCTGTAGGATGCTTTCTGTTTAAATTTCTTCTGTGTACTTTTGACTGCAATATGTTGTGAAAATAACTAGTTTTGTATACTATCTGATGGCATGTCTGCATTTTCACCCAATATTGACAAACCCTATGCTAGAATGCTTTGTCAATGCCGATCAAAAACTTTTTTATTATTATGCAAACATGTCTTTATCTTTTTAGTAAAGGTTGCCACATTTGATCTTGTAATGAAAACCCTGTGCTGATACAATTAAGCAGATGATGTTTATAAGGTAATGGACCCCTTGCTAGTGTCTGAATATTAATATTTACCAAGTGAAATGGTGGTCAACATATCCTGAAAACCAAACCATCTGATTGTGCATGGATATCCTTCAGTATGGAAAAAAATCATCCGAATATGTAAAAGTACAATTACATGCAATTTGAATAATCTGTGCAACAATGCCTATATGGACTGCCTACTATGTGAGTTGTTCCTGCAATCTAGAACAGGCAGGATGAATTGTTCATGCAATAAGACAATGATCCCCCAAGCTTGCATATCAGAATCTAGTCTAATAAATCAATATCTCAAACTGGAAGTGATAACTGCTAGATTAATTAGACTAATCTCAATGTCTAACCCTGAAGGACCTGTAACATGAACAGTGCCCAGTCTTCTTTTCATATCACCTGCTTATCTTAGTCCTGAATGGAGATTTCAGCTTTGTTTGAGCTAACCATGCCAATCTTTCACTCATTACTCAACAGTAAGTTACCAAAATGTTGGTACCCAAATACTTTAAGCTATGTAGATGCATTTACACAAATTAAATTTTAATTGCTGTTCTAAAATTTAATAAGAATCTAGTATAACCCAAGTCTATTCAGTCCTGATTATTGAACGCTGTGGATCTTAACTGTCATCAAGAAACTTCCACATGAATTTTTTTATCACTATGAACTTCTACAATGGTGGCTTGTTATTAAACTAGGAAAAAATGTCAGGTCTAATCATAAAATATAAGGTGATAAATACATTTTTCAACATGCTGAGCCTTTACAGTTAAATCACTGCATGCAACATTCAATACGATTTTTAATGGATCACACCTTTAGGTGGACTGTGTCCAAAAATTCCAAAAATGTTTATGTACCTTAACAATGACTATTGCCATAATGTCTTCCTCATGGTGAGTAAATAATTACCTTACAAAGGAATATATTATGTACATTATGAGGATCCAACTAAAGTGAATAATCACCAATTAAGGGTATTTGTAATTGAATGCTAAGTACAGGTAACATCCATCATAATGCAATTCATTATAATGGAATTCTACTTTTAACGTGATGGCAGCATGGCTCCTATTTTTTAACTAAAGGTAACTTATCTTTTTAACATCCTAAATACATGCTCTCGGAAAAGCCAATTACCAGTATTCGTATCCCTAGCAGATTATAAGATCAAAAGGTTAGCTGAAACTGATGACATTGAAATTTCAATGCACATTTTCTAAAGGGAAGTTTTTCAAATTTTTAAAAAAAGAAATCCCACTTGTATCATGATGTTATTCTTTGGATGCTGAGCATCACATTATAATGGGTTTTACCCGCAACAACACGTTACTGAAATAGTCTGTACTGAACATATACTAGTTGGTTGAAATGCAATGGAGTCCAGACAGTTTAAGTTAAAATATATTACTGTAACAAAATGAATAAAAATATACTAGATGAAACTGATTAGACAGCTTCATTTCTTTAAAGATACTTATCATCCTTTTAACTGATTTCAGCATTCCCCAGCTTCCAGAGCATTCAACTCAATTGAACTGTATGTCAAATACAACTTAAAAAATAAAATAATCCATTTGCCTGTGTCAGAGTTTGACTCCATCCAGAAAAAGTGTAAATATAGTGCAACTAAAGTGTAAATGCCAACCCCAAGAGATGTCCAAGATAAATTTTTGCTAACATAAGTTGCCAAAAAAG
The DNA here is from genome assembly GCA_028554795.2 of Sinohyriopsis cumingii. Taxonomy (NCBI): domain Eukaryota; kingdom Metazoa; phylum Mollusca; class Bivalvia; order Unionida; family Unionidae; genus Sinohyriopsis; species Sinohyriopsis cumingii. The sequence continues at coordinate 57,212,394 of CM068824.1, forward strand.
CATAACCTGAGCATGTAACTAATATATTACATGCCATAATTACAGTACACTGTATGAAAAATGTAATTTACTTTTACTACTAGCTGCATGTCAAAATACTTGGCACAAATGGGCAACATCCATGTGGATTAGAACCATTATACAAACACAAAACATGCTGAAAATTTATTTATATTCAACACTCATTTTAACCAGTCTATATGTCTATAACCTTTACAGAATAAGTGTGAAGTCCAAAGATTCTGACCTCAAGACAACTGCTATAGTGCATCACTCAAATATTCTTCTTTACAAATTTCTAAAGCAGTGTTGAATTTTCCTTTTTCTGATGAGATGTGTTTTGAAATTTTAAAAAACCCACATCTGCTCTAAAAATTTTCACCCACAAGTCAACCCGTTAAAGTCAATTTGCTGAATATCTGGCACCATTTTCTGTACAAGTACAGACTGGTCTGCTACCTAAGTTCATTATCCATACACCTCTCCCTCGATAACTTGCACATAATGGGGTCCAAAAAATAGACCAAACTATAAGCAAAGGTGCAAGTTACAAAGAGATCTCCAGAAAGATCTGATAACTATCAAGAAAACTGTGGGGTGTGTGGGAAATGGGCTATTTAATGACTACATCCCTGTTTTATAATCAAGTCAAAAATAACTATCAACAAAACACTTTTTCTAATGAAGTTGTATGTTATTCTGTATAAATTACATTTATTTTCAAAATGCCCAGCATCTGAAAGATCATTAAACTTATTCCAACTGGTTTAAACAACTAACGCTTGTACCCGAAAACATTAGTGTAATACGTCACTGCATTTTGTTTTGTTAATTAGTCTAGTTCCCAGAGTGGTGTGTAATAGAGTAGTCCAAAGCAAGAATTCTACAAAGCAAGGAACCAGACTAACTGTTGATATAGCCCTGCCAACCCTAACAAGACATTCTCAGTAAGGCAATTGATTTTTTTTCCCCGTACGTTGGGGCCAGTTTTCAGTAAGGTGTAACAAAATATCATGTACTGCTATTGTCAAGCTCTACATAACCGTCAAAAATATCCAAGATCATGAAATTCTTCAAAACGACCTTATGAAATTGCAAAAGTGGGTTTGAACTTGAGGCAAGTAATTTAACACTGTGAAATGCTATATACTCTTCGTCAGGAACAAATCTTTGAACTTTTACCCAATAAACAATACCATTTTACAAACAGGTACCAACAAGTTTATACCTAAGGGTTTTTATCTCATAGGATCTCCAATGGGACACACAAATCAGCAACATCCGCAGTAAAGCACACTCTACATTGGGGTTGTTAAAATGGAATTTAAAAAACTTCCCTCACAACAGTAGGAAGACGGCATATATATCTTTGGTCTGATTAATAACACTCAAGTAGGGCTCATTTATATGGAGAACTACAGTGCTAATAGTATATAATCCACTGAAAGGATTCAGCGCCAAGTTGCATCATTTATCAAGTAGATTATAGATCTCATGATGAATACTGTGAATTCAAGAAGCTACAAATTTTGAAACTCCCTAGCCTTTAACAACGACAATGAGTTCAACAGGCTCACCTATCAATAGTCCCTACAACATAGTGAGGGGTACAGTACCAGAAATAGACACCGCGGATCATTTAGTCAAACTTTAACAAAAAGATGCATAAAATCTAAATCATACACAGACATTGAAGCTATAAAACTTTGTCGACAATCAGGTTACTGACAATTCTACATGTATTGTTAAAAGTATGAGTACAAATTAGAAACTTTATAATAACTCTTCGAAGTCATGTGAGCACCAAGTCAATGAAAGTTTTCAAGTCATAACTCCACAAGAGCTACTAAGATGCTAACTACCCCGCAGTTACATACCAGTACCGGTTTCTGCTATGTACATCACAGGATTTTTTACCGAAAATAATGTGATCCAGTGTTTACAGGAATGATGTATCGTTGCACAGAATTACCCAACATGGTGTTACACACAGGAGTCAATAAGGTATGACAAAATCTCTGACAACATGATATTGCCTTATCGGTACTATAAATTAACACAAGGAGTGCAAGTGTGAGCTACACCTCCGCTCGGTTCGACTTTTTCTTACGCGTCTTTTATGGCTTCAGAATCAACAGAAGACTTAAAAATGACATGTATCCATTCAAAAGACAGTAATGTACCAGCGCATAAATCTCGGATGACCATCGCATGAATCCAGTCTGGCGAATTACACCCTATTCATTGTTGTTTCTCTTCCACTACATTTTTTTACAAGATCGTTTCATTTGGCTTAATATCGCTTCACATTTATTGGCTTTGTTGCGTTGAAATTTGTAAAACTAGTTATAAACCTGACCAAATTACTCGACTGAACTGCTGACAGAAACAGTCCAAATTAATGTATTTCATTTATATAGCCCGATGGATAAACATTACATCTTTACAAAGCTGTGCGCAGAATTGGCCGACATATCGCGAGTCATGAAAACACGGGGGTGGTATCCCGTGTGTCCAAAATTAATATTATTTTGAACAGAATATTTTCTGGTAACAATTGCCTCTTTTCAAATGGTAAGCAATGTATTATTTTATTTTAGCCAATCGGTCGAATTAGGTATGTGTTTTGCTTCAATATTGGAGATGGAAACCTTAGGTGCGCAGAAATGTCCGACAGCATTGTACATAATACAGATCGAGATACACGACTTTTACTGAAGAAATGTTTAGATCAATTTGTTATGTTATCCAGTAATATACCTGTCGGTGCACTGTCTAAAATCCTAAGATCGTATGCACCAGCACATCGGTAGTTTGCAGCGGTGCCATTATCCCAGACAACGACCACTTCCTCCGGAGACTCGAAATTTCTGACAGTTCCAACATGTCCTTCTCCACCGTCTTGTTTACCCCATTTCCAGTCCGCTCCACGGATAACTCGACACCCCACTAACATATTAACACGAAAACCACGGTTAATACTTGGTGGGCCTGTTTCCATAGATATTAAAATTCAGAAATTTCAGAAAATAAATTCAGTTTATAATTATACACTAATGAACTAATTCAACTTCCCTCACTCTCGTCAGATCTCGCGCTTAAACTTCCGGCGAGATTAGACCAAAAACGAAAATAAACCAAAAACAAGTATTAGCTTTCTGAAAAAGATTGAAGCTTCATCAGAATCAATAAATTATATGGTTTGGAAAGAAAGAGACGACTTGTTTTAGTTTTAGTTGCAGGGCTCGTAGGCCAAATAATTTATATGAATCATAAATACTCTTTCCAATACGTGTTTTATAACTTTAAGATGTGATTTTGTATTTCTTTGTTATGTCCAGTCAGCAGCCATTGTGGAGCGTTTTCTAGCATTGTGGAAATCCCTATATCGTGAAAGATCATTGCAAGGATTGCACTTCCACTGAAAGAGAAAATTTTCAAAGTACATGTATCTGAACTCTCAGCACCGTCTTAGCAAACGGTAGTCCCGAGTTCGATGATTTTCGCGGGACCACCTGGATTTATGCGCGGGGTCCATGTGAGCACGAACTTTTTGGAGATAAACTTTTAAACAAGTTTTATATGATATTGAACTTAAAATTTTCCTTCGTCGATCTAACATTACTTTCTCTCTTTAGATATATTTTTTAAAAAAATACTAACTCACGGCGGCCCTGTGAGCGCAGGGCTTGATTGCGTCAAATCGGTCCAATCGACCTAAGGCTTATTGAATTCTGTCATATTTGGACAATGGGTTCTTTGGACCCATTTTTTTTTTTTTTTCGGGCACCTTACGGGTGCTCACCACCCCCACCCCCCATTCGCCGAAAAAAAAGGAAAAAGTTTTTATGTGTATAAGTGTATCCCTCTAAGGTTTGTTATGTCGTGTTGCAATGTAAATATAATTTTAAACAAAAGTTTATTTTAAAAATATTTTAGTAGCAGGGGTTTCCCTAATTTTGAGGTTCCCGGGTTGGTTCCGTTCAGCTTATGAGAGTTGTTCACCTGATCAGAGACCATTGTCTTTGTTGGATTCACTTCCCCCTATTATTCAAATGATCTTTGCCAAAGATATCCTAATGTCTTGTGTTTACTATATTTGTATATGCTAATGTTTGTACGCAACAGATGTTTTTGCAAGGACGGCTATTATATCATATCATTCCCCTGGTTGTCTAATTTTATTATATACAAAAATAAAACGGGGAGAGAATTTCTCTTTTTTATTTTGTTTTCTAATTTCTCTTCCTTTATAGGATGAGAGTTATTTGTGTATTCTAGTAAAAAAATGCACAAAATGAAAGATAACTTATCGAGTGTTTTTCTGTTTATATTTCGTGTATGTATGTCTTTCTTACTCATTCTTGCGCGGATTAACTCGAGGGCACTTTGACCGAATTATAGGCTGATTTGGACTCAATGCAAGGCTTATTCGAACAATGTGAAATATTATACAATATAGAAAAGAAAGAAAAGAAAAAAAAACATGGAACACACATATAGATTTTATTTTAATTCTTATTTCTTGTTTGACAGCATAGTTTATGGTGCTTGCTAATACCAGGTCCAAAAGATTCTCAGAAATCATTCGTGTGACCTTTTGCTGAAACGTCATTTGCTTAAAATAAAAGCTTTTTTACGAAATAAAAAATTAAGGTCACTAACGCTAAACCAAAGTCTCTAACTTTGTCGAGAGTTTCTCTAATTGGGTTAGGTTTTCTTTTGTGTTACTTTATCTTTTGTCATTAGTGTTTTTCTAAATTTGTACGTGCGTTTTCGTTTATCCGTCGGATGTTTCATTGAGGTCGCACCCTCTCTGCTGCTGTAATTAGATCATTATTATATCAATAATAGCACCTGGTGCTGAATCTTACACAGCTCGATTAAGTCGAGAAAGATTAAAAGCAATTTAAAAAAAAACTTCCTGTTCATGATTTTATTAGACGAAAACTTCAAGAACGTCAAGAATCTCAGGTAGAATTTGCCGAAGATTTAAAAAATAGGTTTTTAAACCTATTACAGAAGCAACTGAAAAAGCTGCAGCAGTTACTGAAAGTCTTCGTCCAACGTTAGAACAGGCTGCTAAATATAATAAGAAAACAACAACAACAAAAACTTTTAAAAGAACTTCCAGCCGCAATAATTGTTGCTCATCCTCCTACTCCTCCTGGCAAAGGTGAAGAAATACTTGAAGGTATTAGTAAAAACAAAAAATCTTGCACCCACACCTAAAGTAGAGAAAGAAAATGTTAAATCGATTAAAAAAATTAGGGAAGTTGTTATTGAACAACTTAAAGAAATTAAAGAGAAAGATTTGCCTAGACTGACACTTGATGCTCTTTTTGATAAAAGTCGATTTTTAAAAATAATATATGCTACTGTGCACGATGATAATTTTGTTAAGTGGGTATATCGCATATATTACAAAAACAAACAAGCTAGAGATGATGATCTAAAATATAGAAGTTTTGTTAATGAACTAAAAAGATTTTATGATAATACAATGGAACAACTTTCTTAACAAAAACCTTCCCCACCACAACCTCCCCAGCAAGAACCTTCTTTTCGACTTCCTCCACCGCAGCAACAAATAGAACGACAACAAAAACAACAACAATCTCCAGGGTCACGAATTCCTTGTCCACAACAAAAACAACCACAACCTCTTAAACAAAAACAGTCAGAAATAATTGATATTAAAAATAAATTTACGTCACAAGGTTTTAACAGATTCTCGAATTCAAGACACGATGAATTAGTAAAAATTTCCTCGTGGGAATATAGAAAATAGAAAATTTTTTAAAATCCGGATATATTGATTCTTGGAAGAGTGAAGATGATTGGGTTAAAGATATATATTCCATATCTGCTAATAAACCTGTCAAAGGTAATGACTCGCATTTTCTTGATTTTAAGCGTGAAGTAAAAAGACAAAACGAAGAAGATGCACTTGAATCACTATCATTTGAAAAATCTGCTAAAGATGAAGAATAATTTTATGATCCCGGCGCTACTGGAAGTGGTTTTTACGCAACTACGTCAGGAGGAAGTTGTCTTATTGATAGTCCTAACAATATTCTTTCTGACGTAGATAGATTAGAAATATTCTGATTGGACAAAAACGTGCTGGAAATAATTCGACGGAAATCATTAATGAAATATCTGATATTTGTCGAAGATTATTTACTGGCGGTATTATGGATATCAATGTATATAGTTCCCTCATTGATGAAATTGTTGATGATTATCACAGCGAATAAAAAAAACCTAATTAATCAGTATGTAATTTAAAAATGATTATACACACTGCTCAACGTGGACTTGTAATGGTCAGGGTAGTAAACTCACGATTACCAACTTACAAAGCGATCTACGGAGATGGAATCGGTGATGTTGTTCAAAGTCTATTTAGAAGGATAGCCCCAAAAACAAAACCGACTGCAAAACAAATAGGAATGAAAGATATTGATTTTGTTCGTGAAAATATTCATAGCACAGTTGGTAATCTTGCCGTTAAAGCGTTCTCGACAATCAGTTAATTAGACGAAAACCTCAGCTAGTAAAATTACCCATCACTGAAGTTATGCCCGCAAATGTCAGTAAAATAATAAATCAAGCCGCAAATAAATAAAAAAAAAACTAACAGAGTTGGCTGGTGAAGCAGACAACGAAAAACTAGCAGAGTTGGCTGGTGAAGCAGAAAGAAATATAACTGCAAATTTAAAATCAGGAAGTGGTCTTCGTTTTAGACGATGTTAAATATAATATATCCAGCATTAGACATTGATGCACTGATTCTCAAAGATCAATCGATAGGTGATTATGAATTTTATTCTTATGAAGCAAGACAAACAAATCAGCGTGGAAGAGTCGAATTACACAAGTTCAGGATACAAGTGGATATTTTGTACCCGCTGAAGCATTTATTGAAATAGAAAGGGAACTTGTGACAAATGTTGCAGCTGATACGCCATATCGTGAAAATCTACGTGTTGGTTTTGTTAACAATGGAATTATGGCGTTGTTTGATAGCGCTACATATATGAGCGATGGAAGAAATATTGAATCAATTCAGAAAGACGTTGACGTTGCTACAACGATATTAGGTTCAACAAGATATTCTGATGATTATACAAGATCAGCTGGTCCATCAATGATGTTCGCTAAAGATGTTACCAACAATGCTGATCATGTTCAAGATACTAAAATACGGACACCTGTAGATATTGCAACTAATCCACAACCAGTTGATTTTGAACATGCATATATACCAGCTGCTGATTTTGATATTATAGGAAGTGTTAATGCAAATTTCAACTTAGGATTTGCAACACGTGTATCAATGCTGTTAGGAGCACGTAGAATATTTTCACGCGCGATTCCATTGTCACATAATTTTGGATTTTGTAGAAATGTTAGAAAGGTGTTTTTTCGGGGCTAAGCATACAGTTGTACTTGTAAGAAAAGGCAATGACAACGACGCAATCTGGCGGGACGCTGGTGCTGCTGGTGATGGTAAAGTAAATATAATACAAATCTCACTGTGGATGCCAGTAATGACTCCAACAGTCGCTGAAGAACAAAAAAATACTTTCTTTTATGGGTGAAGGTGGTAAATCATTGTTATCATGGTTAACAGTGACCACATATAGCGTTCAAAGCACCGTTCGAGGTGTATTTACATAGCATGTAGCATCACAACAGGGTGTTTCTGCACCGCGTCATATTTTTATTGCTTTGCAAAATAATAATCGATTGAACTCGCAAGAACGTAGTCATATGATATTTGACCAACTCAGGGTTATCGAGGTTTCTTTAAGAATAAATGGCCAACAAGAGCCAGCTGAGGATATATTGTTAGAGCATACCACAAATCATGTAGCACGTGCATATCGTCGTTTGATGATATTTGTGGGACGTGAACAAAATATAGATACTGGTTTACAAATAGCACAATTAGATTTTACAAAATTATATCCAATCTATTACTTTTCGCTCGAGCATCTTGATTTAGCACGACAAACTGTCGTTGATATACACTTCCGATCTCGCCTAAACGACGTACCCGCCGATGGTTACAGAGCAATTGCAGTTATTCTTTCAGATAAAGCAATGTTACTTGAAGGTGCTGGTGGAAGAATGAGAGTTGTTGACGCACCAGTAGAAAACATGTAATTAAATCGCTCATGATATTATAAAAATGTCGTATAGTCACGTTAATGTCACTTTGACTTCCGGTCAGGTGAAAAAAGTACAATCAAAACTTGCAAGTAAATGCAGAACAAAAATATCACAAAAAAGGATAAAATTTCTAGTGTGGTCTACACAAATTATCATTAACCAAGACTCAACTCAAACATTTTGATAAGGCTTTAGAATAAAAAAAACTGGAATTTAACTTCATCTTTCTCCGAGCGCTATTAAAGATACAGTTAAAGTTAGTGGAATATTTCCACTTCTTGCAGGTATAACAGGTTTAATAGCCGCTGAAGCCCAAGCCATTGCAAAAACAGCTGCACTTGGTATTTTAAGCGGTACTGCCTGGAAGGTTAGTAGTATGTCTGTTGATAAAATAACAGGAAAAGGATATACAAAAGGGAAAAGGTCTGAGACTTCCAGGAACACTTCGTTAATCCGTCCAATGTCAAATTTTGATTTGCTTGATGCTGCTAGAAAATTGAATATCAAATATTTTAGAGGTGTTTTTATGCGTGATCAATTACCAAAACAGCCGCACGATTTTCAAACAGGCATTATTAATTTCGATACTAGTTCTGGTTCAGGAACTCACTGTGTTACATACGCAATTGATACACGTGGAATTGTTATTTTTATTCTTATGGGTTGGCACCACCAACTTAATTTCTAAAATATACAAACACAATAAAAAATATTCCAGTCTGGTATTCAACATTACCAACACAAACCATGGCAGATCCGCCGATATGTGGCCGTAAAGTAATTAATGTACTCAATGCTATATCTTCATCAACATTACCACCTCGGGGCCCCGAGTGGCCGAGTGGTCTAAAGCGCTCACCGTTACGGATCAATGCCATCTCACCTCTCCGTGGGTTCGAGTCTCCTGTTCGGACAATGTGGGTATGTGAGAAAGATTGCCAGTAGCTTCTCGTGGGTTGGTGGTTCTTTCCAGTGTTTTCCCGGGTTCTTCCTCCACCATTTATACTGGTCGCCATGTATAGCCTATCTTGTGCTGAAAAATGGCGTTAAACCCTATAACGAGAAAGACATTACCACCTCATAAAGTCGTGCACGATTATACAAGTAACCGCGTCGTTTTAAACAGATCTTAAAGTATAATGGTTGATATTTACGGAAAATTTTCTCTCAGTGGTACCACTAAGGGCAAGAAAATAAAAGATTATATTGATTTGTAAAATTACGCAACTAAAGATGAACTTGCCGATATTATGAACCTCTCTGGAGCTGACCGAGATGAAGTTGTTTGTTTTTTCTCAGGATAAATACGGTGTTTTAAAGACGAGCAACATCAAATGGAATGACATAGTTCGTAGAGTTCTTGGTGCTACTGCAGATAACATTCCGGTATTTACTACGGTATAATCAGAGATTCAAATATATCAATTGCAGCTATTACAGATGAAATTACAAAAAGTGTTGCTGATCGTTTACGATCTATCGGTGATATAATGACATGTGAACTTAGCATGAACGGAAATAAAATAGCTGTTTTAAGAGATCCAACATCTGATGACGATACCGCAACAAAAAAATATGTAGACAATAACTATAATAAACTAGATACTAAATTATCCACGATGCGGGCCGAGTATGACATTCACGTAAACATGTTTATGAACACTCGCAGACATTTTCAAAATCTTAATAAAATTGCAGATGATTTCTTTGGCACCCCGTCGACTCTTGACGTGAAACTCGTTGATATTAACACAAAACTCGGCGATATTAAGACAGCTATGTCAGACATTGAAACGATTAGAAAAAAAAAAACTAGATGTTGTAAGTGGAATTCTTGATATCGTTAAAAATTTGAACTGATTAAAATTCCCCACAAGCAGATTATCAACCTGGTATATACAGTAGCGTCTGACCAAGCATTATGGTCACCAGTCAATAAATCCAATAAACATCGCGCTGATGTTACCGGCATATACAGATTCTCAGTACTTGGTGTTGTAACATTTATAATGTCTACCACGATTTCACAGCGTTATCCACTGATCGGATCTCCTGGATCTATGTTAGTGATGTTAGATCAAAACGACGAGATAACATTTACTGTGGAATCTAAGGGAAAAAAAAAAAACCTCGGCTTGATTTATTATTGGTGCCTTGAATTAGTAGCTAAATTCCCACCTAATTAAAATACAATGAGTATTCCGATCAACGTTCACGTGATGTTGCAAAGCAACATTATAGATACAATCAAGTACGTGAATGGCAAACAGAATTAAAAAATATCGTTGACGGGTATGTAGTAAAAGTAAAGAAATATCGTAGACGTGTAGTTATTGTTGATATAATTGTTTATTCAGCGTCTGCTGTTATTGCTGGAACCGGCGTATTATTATCAACAATAACACCATCGATGTAATGGCACCAGCAGTTGTGACAATGTGTATTTCCGCTGCGACAACGATTGCCGGTATTCTTAATATCATTGCAAGAAAATATATACATGCACAAATGCAAAATTGTATGATTATATAATAAATTACACACAGCGACGTTAGCATACTCCAAATTTTTCTTTTTATTATCAACAAGTCTTAGTGATGGAAAACTATCAGATTCTGAGTTCAGGGATATGATCGAAATCTACAAAGAAGCAATGAATGTGACTGATTTAGAAAATCAAGATTTAAATAAGAATGTCAACTCCACTGACGCCGTCAGGCGAGCTACTTCATCAAATCGTAACGAACACAACTCAGTCAAAAACTACGATAATATCAGTGAGCTCAACTAATCAAGAATTTAGTGTTAACTTTCCAACTGCAATTCCAGTGAAAGAAATCGCGCTTGCATAATTACAAGCATATTTCAGTAGGCCAAATATCAGATCAAAACCATCTGGTGGATTACAGGCGAATTTTTTCTTGTATTTGCAGATAAAAATAAACCAGATGGAACCCCCTTCTATTCCTACAGAAAATTATCAGATTGAACAAATCAATGATGAATTTCAGCGCAGAATAAAATCTATAAGCGGAAGAGAAGCAAAAATAGCTATAACAGTTCACGAACCAACATTATCGGCTGTAATTGAAATATATTCTCCAGATTACTTTGCATATATTTATCAGTCGTCAATCAGATCTGTTTTTTGATGGCCTGAAATTCGAACAGAGTATCATGGACCGCCAGAACCAAAACCAGATGATTTTTTTTTTATCACAGATGAGAAAAATTTTATAACAACTCACAAATATCGAAATATTTTTCCGTGTAATGCAGCTAATGATGTATACAATATTTATAGTTTTATTGGCGAAATAAGACACTTGGACGTTTATAAAATGTATTCAGACCCCATTAATTCTGAAGTCAAACAGTCAATCGAAAAAATACGAAATCTGTTTTTGTCGTTATCACAACATTATAATGATGATATAAAACAAACAGTCATTGAAAAAAATACAAGATCTAAATCAATTGGAATTATATTATAATCATGTTAATGACACTTTCATTAAGGAAGTTTTAACACCGCTATTTCTTTCCCGCGCCCTAGAAAACCATTTATCAATCATAAAATAACAGAAAAAGAATATGAAGGACCAGATGATTTTACATTTGCAGTACAAAATTTAATATGGATGAACTATAATTGTTTTTATTTTTATAAACGAACTCTTTTCTAAAATCGTTGAATCATGGAAAAAAAATAGCCATTCCTCCATGAATTATCAAACATAACAATAATCTGTATGGAGAATGTCGTTTTATTTCACCAGGAATCGTTAATATAACTTCAACTATTGCAGTCAGTCTTGTATGCGATGTAATTGATGGCAGTTATCAAATAGATCTTGAAAAGTCAAATAAAGCTCAGCAAGGATATATTCTGTATATTTTTACTCCGCAAGTACCTCCTGGATATTTTATTCTACAGGAACCTATAAATCATGTTTATCTACAATGTCATTATCCGTTATTATCAAGAATAAATTTCAAACTTACTAACCAATCCGGACACTTAATTGATTTAAGAAATAAAAATTTGAACATAAATATGTATGTCAAATCTTAACGAGATATTTTTTGTAGAGTGATTTACAATTAATTAAAGTCAAGAGGTATATTGTACAATGTACCAACATGTCAGAGTTTTCATACATGACAAGGAGGATGTACTCGAAAACGCCATCAGAACAATAATGACACTATGTCCAGTCAACACAGAACAATTTAGTCTTAATATAGTTATTGATAAACACGTCAGCGAAGACGTTTTCTTGGCGCAGGAACAATTAGATGAACTGTAGCGAGAAATATTTCTATGATCACGTGTGAGTTTGATCGGCTTAAAAAAATATTTTCTAATTCTGAAAAAAAATCTGTGATTGGTATACACGAAAAAAATATATAAAATATTGTAACAATCTTTTTTTACCGATTCTCGCTCAGATTTCAGATAAATATTGAAATTCAGTCAGATTTTGTTTGTTTTTTTAGCAAATAAATGGAAAATTTATCGATTTATCGATAAATCATTTGGAGAATTTTAATGACAAATCGGCTAAAATCGGTATAAAAAGGATGAATTTTGACTGAATTTCAATAACATTTTGGAAAATCAACATAAAATGATATTATAACAGAATATATTTTTTACCGATTCTCTCTAATCACTAGTCATAACTTTCATTTTCATCACTAGTGACGTTGTTACTACAATCATTGTCATAAGTGACAGCGTTTTCGATTTCATGATCTGATATAATTTTTTGCAGCTATTTATAATCTTTTTTGTTTCATATTGGTTAGATAATTTAGAAAGAATGTTCTCAATTGTGATGGAAAGTTGGACCAATTTCTCCACTTTAGTATCTTTCACTGTCGATAAAGATTGTAACATAATCTGCTGGATGGTTCTAATCAATTTATATTCTGCTGATAGTGCACATCCACCTAAAAATTTACGATTTTGTTATAATTCAAAATCAGAAATTATTTTGTCTTGATCAAGTTGAATTTTAATTTCTGAATTGCAGAAATAACAGCATTAGTATTTTCAAAATTCATGTTATTGCATATATATATATATATATATATATATATATATATATATATATATATATATATATATATATAAATTGTATTCCTCAACCAAGACGATATAATAAAATTGTGTAATATAGCGCAAACACAACATCTTGACTACTGAATAAATGTTTACTTACCTCTGTGCAATCTCCGAATTCAGCTCCACCCTGACTGGGGATAGAGAAATTCTGGCTTCATTTTATAGTCCAAAGTATTCTAGAATGATGGGTTTTCCCACACGGGTTTCCCAGAATAACTTGCACGATTCTCTAGAATGTTCTAGAATGATGGGATTTCCCAGGTGGGTTTTCCAGAATAACTCAATCACAAAATTCTCTAGAATATTCTAGAAAGATGGTTTTCCCAGACGGGTTATCCAGAATAACTCAATCACATGATAATCTAGAATGTTCTAGAATGATGGGTTTTCCCAAAATGTTTGAATATAAAAGCAAGCCAGAATTTCTATATCCTCAGTTAGACTGGAGCTGAATTCGGAGAGTAATCAGAGGCAAGTGAAACATTTTATTAAATACGTTCTTTTAATCATCACACAGATAATTAATTATTATGACAAAAGTTAATTACGATCTACGGAGAAAGATATACTACAGAGTAACCTCTCTTCTTTCAGGTCAGTGACATCAAGAGGGGAGGTAACTACTGAATTACCCTACAAAAGTGACAAGAGTTATCTCTCTTTAGTAATACTGAAATTTTATAGAGGTTTCAGATAAAAATAAGTATTCTGTCTCGGTATTCTCGTGACAGGGTAAAACTATACTAAATATATATTTTATAGTAATTTGAAAACATTTTCACTACTGACGATAGAAGCTTCAGAATGGATAAATTAACTGTTCTATCTTGATATTTAACTCGACAATGATACACCTATATGTCCTTGCGAGTGGGGAATCTTCCATATTTGTAGTGTTATATAGGATTCAGGAAATTTCCCCGGAGAAAAGACATATATATGATTATCTATTTTTTCCTCGACGAAGCCTTAGATTGATAAAAAAACTGTTCTATCTGAATTATTTTAACAATGCTTATGATGATACCAAAAAGAAAGAAAAAAATTAAATAAATAGTTAATAATATAATCGAGATAAGTACTTAATTAACTCTTGCCAAAGATACAGAGTCTCCCTTCAACAATAACGAAAAGTTATTTTCTTACTATACTTTTCGATGTGTGATGTGATGTGATTTAACGTAGCTTTAACAATTTTTCAGTCATATCGCTTCGATGTCTGCAATGTGGCAGTTTATAGTGATGTCTAGCACTGGGGCATCATGCCAAAGACATGTAGCACGATGTCCCACCCAGTCACATTATCCTGACACCAGGCCGACCAGTCCTAACACTAACCTCTTAATGTTGAATGCCAAGCGAGGCAGCTGTTCGTACCATCTTTGTAAGTATTTGGCATGACTCGACCGGGGATCGAACCCACGACCTTACGCATCCGAGGCGGACGTTCTAACCACTAGATCACCGGAGCGGTCCTAATACTTTTCGAAAAAGCCGATCTGGTAATATTATTTGCGACTAAATGTACAGAACGCTTTACAGTATTAAAATATTTACCAGCTGCACTCATTCATTGAAATATTATTACTTCGCCAGTCTCTACATTTGTAGATACAACTGATGTTGCAATTTTTGAATGTTTGCCAGTATTTCGAAATCTGCCATTTTGGCTCTGAGTGGCAGCTCGCAGATGAGATAAATTATTATCGATTTTTATACCGAATATAATGCAGAATATCCCCTGACTTACCGATATAAGCTCTGGTTGATCCGACGAATTAAACTTTGATTAATAAAATTCATGACTTCAAGAAAGGATTTAACAAATATGGCGCATCTCATGTGCAGTCAACGTTCAAAATCATAAGCAACGCCGATGGTGTGATACTACGATGAACGACAAACGAGCAGCGACGATTTTTAATTATCTCGACAATGGAAGATATTTTTCCAGAGTAAAGTTTATTAATGAAGTAGACGATACTTGGATTGTCAGTGACAAACGTGACCCCGTCTTTCATAATGAAAAATGCCGTATTGAGTAAAAATTTCAAACCAGGAATGTTGACTGGTATTGACAAACCATATTATTAAAGAGCCTATCCTGTCACAGCAGTAATCTACGCGTTATATCCGATAAATGATAAACCCAGCGTTAATAATTTAAAACCAATGAAAGTTACAATTGTGTAGCCAAACGAGTAACGGATTCGACTCGCTGAAACGGTCTAACGGATAAAAGACGTAAAACAATAAATGAGTGGGGAGAAATAGTTAAGGATACCGGAGCGTCTGTCAAAGATGTCGCTGAGCTAGGAAAGAAACTAAAATTGTAGTAATAGTAAAAACGAAAACCGAAGCGATTTTGTACGAATCAAAATATAAATCAAAAGAGCTTCGATTGAAATTATTGATCATAATGCGCATGCGTAGATTAATGCAGTAACAATATTTCCACGAAATCGAACTGTTCAATTTTATAACGATGATATATTTGATTTTATTAACGAAATAATTAAAAATGATCCTGTCTCAGTATGGTTATTTCAAAGTTCTGATGATGGAAACTATCTAATGGCGACCTAATGGCGTTATTTATCGCACAGAATCTCTCCACGAATAAATGAAGAATCATGCGTTAAAATATACCGATGATGCTGAGTAATTCTTTTACTGTTCCGTCAGTTGCTGCTCATTTTGCTAGAGAGAAAAATTCGTGGAAACCAACATGATTGGATTTTCTCAATGAAATAATATCGAGTTGTGTCGAATACAGACACGATGGATTGTGGAATAGTAAATACGATCATAAAGATGTTATTTAGGTTGATATGGTTGCATGTTATCACGAACGTTTTCATTGTATGGGAGAGTGATCTAAGAATTTTGAGCGATTTGGTCATCCCTCACACGAAATGACCAGATTATCGATAAACAGACTATTACCAGATTTTGACCAGACTGGATTCACTTGCATCGAGTCATTTAAGTTTGCCGAAAATCTTCATCGGATTTGTTTTGTCTGGTTTGGCAAACATTTTTCAGAAATAATGTGAGCACCAACAATATTTGTACGGTATATGCTCGATGTAAAAATACTGATATTTATGACAATAAGTGAAAAAATATTATCATATCGTCCGCAGAAAGAAGTTTGGTTACCACAACAAAAGAAATATTCTGATGATTAAAATCCTGACAACCGATTACGAAAATAAAATCGCAAAAGATCTCGGCAGAAAAATAATCGGTAAATTTACCCAAGGAGGATCATATGATCATAAACGACATTGTACCAAATTTATTATAGACGATGCTGAGTTAGATTTTATAATTGTTGACACAACGAAAACAAATACGTTTATAAGTTGCAGTATTGTTTACTTATCGGACGCAACTAAATTAGGTACAATTGTGGGTTATATTGATGGTGAGTCACCGCAGTTTACTCATTTAAGTTCTTCAATACTCGCGTACGTTTTGATACTTCTATTATCGATGATAAATATAATTTCTAAGTTTGCTGACAGAGTCACTACAGATTCGTTTTATATGTATAAAAAAAACATCCAGGATTGTTGGAAAAATTGAATATCGGCATTTATGCATCATGTGGCGAATGAAGAACAAAACAGGAAAATATACTAGATTATTCTGAATCTGCCGACGTTGAAATCAAAGATATTTATTACAAAAATAATCAAATATCAAAATAGTCATCTGCACCGTCAGTGTATGATCCCGTAGCTAGATATGAAAGTTCATCTTAATGAGCCTGATTGTTCTGGTAAAACAACTCGTGTGATTGAACTATTTCGGAATTTTGATATGGTTGTTTTAATCCCTACGCACAGACTCACAAGAGAAATGAGAGAAAGAAATATTAAATCATGTACTTATCTCAGCTTCTTTCGATGGAAGGTAGATAAATGAACTCCTGATCGAATGGGTGAAAAATACATTCCAAGGATTATTGTTTGGGATGAAATATGTACAGTGTCGTTAGAAACATTAAAATCATTTCTTGATTGGTTCTTTACAAAAAAATACTGCTGTATTAATGTGCGGCGATCATGGTCAACCGCCACCTTTTGTTGGATTGTCTCCACATGAATGGTTGAAAAACTTTGTGGATTATTATGAAAAAGTAACCGATGATTTTAGAGCGCTTGATCCAGAATTAAGAGAACTTAAGAAATTAATCAGACTACAACCGAATAAAGTTCAGTGTTAAATAATGCGTGATATAATTTCAGGAACCCCAATTAACAATTATTGGAATTTATGGAGACCAAATGACTTAATAATTGCAAGTAGAAAAATAGCTCGCAGTGTCTCGAGTCAGAAAGATATCTCAGCCGCGGAGAGTTGTCACAGACTTTACATAAACTGCTGGTGATAGCGATGTTATTGACAACGACATAATAAGAAAAAAATTAGTTATAAACAGTGTGACCAAAAAAAAAATAAGCGCGACTTTGATGATCTTGACGCTGAATTTATAATGACATTAAAACAACATCAAACTAATCATTGTGCGAGCTGTCACACAGTAAAGTTGTGTCAGTATTCAAATAATGATCCAAGACAATTTACCGTAGATAGAATTAATAGTGATTGTGGTCACACACGTACAAATGTGATGCTGACCTGTCTTGAATGTAATCGAAGTCGAGGTGCTAGTTTACAAAAGTGAATGCGATGGTAATTGTGTGTCTTCAGGAATTATTTGTAATTGCTCGCGTATGAATCCACGTTGAAGAGCAGTTGAATCTAGTATCTAGATTGCAGGTCGAACCGTAGATCTTACAACGCTAGAAATGTTATGTGTCGTAATACTCCAAATAGGATCAGTCGCTCTTTTTTTGCTACCGCCATCAAGTTCACCGGGTTCATATAAATATCTTACAGTAACATTACCTAATACTGGTTGTTTTGAAAATTCATGTCGTTGTATTGGTATGTATTTTTTTTTTTTGTAATCGCATTAACGGGTTTCATACAATTTTTTTCGAGTAATTTCATTATTTAATCCATTTATCACACTTGGTAATCTTGCAGCCCATTCACGAGATTTCATATCTTTCTGAATTATTTCCTTTGCATATTGATATCCAAATAACCGCTCAACTAGTGTCCGATTAAATCGTTCAACAATTGCCTGATCACGATGAATTACAGGATGTCCTCGTATAATTTTGACGTTATGTTTTTGCATCAGAGATTTTATTGCCAATCTAGCTAACTTTTCTTTAAAAGAGAAATCTTTCATGGAATTTAATGTATGAATTAGTTTTACGTTTGCAATATGTCGTTGTCGTAAATATTTACTTTTTTAAGCTACATCATGAACATGACATGCTCGATCAATATCATTTATAGGATACTCTCCAGGTCTTGGTTGATCTTGTTTATCAAGTCGGATATCAAGTCGGGATCCAGGACCACAATAATTATATCCAGGAAGATGTTTTTTCTCCTGGATACTTAGCCCGTGGAGCACCAGGTTATTTTCCTAATGAAGCAGCGATATCACCACCTGTTTTCCTTGACTTGTCAAGGGAGATAAATTTATATTTTTTAATACCACATTTTACACATTTACCTGTAAGTGCACGCTTTCTATTTTCTGTAATTATTATTGTTAATCCACTTTATTTATTATATTTATACAACATAAATGTCACTGATTTCTCAGCGACACAAAAGCAAGAGCCAGTCAAACATATTTCAGCATTGCCGAATTCCATCAGAATGATAATAATAGGTCCATCCGGATCGGGTAAAAGACAATTACTGCTTAATTTGATAATGAGATGGCTCAAGAGGGATAAATTATATTTAGTGGCACCATCCGTAGATGATCAGAGATGCTTAAATGTGCTTACAGATTTATTGAAAATGCAAAATTGTTGGACGGTGATGGTAATTATATTGTTGATTTTATCACCGATATTGATGAAGCCCCATCTGTAGATGACCTCGATGGATTTATTAATAATCTCATAGTATATGACGACGTAATGCTGTACAGGCAACCAAATCCAGCAAAAAATATATTCTCGAGGCAGAAACAAAAACACGAATGTGATTTATGTTACTCAGTGATATATACAAATACCTAAAGTGGTCGGAGATAACTGCCATATTTTAGTTGTGTCTAATGGAGTCGATACACATACTCTGCGAAATATTCATCAGGCTTAGTGTAGTGGGGACATGGACATGATTAAGTTCAAAAACTCCTTTTCAAAAGCACAATCTACCTCCCCCCCACGGATTTATAACAATAAATTTACATGATCCTCGATTGCATAGGTGACTGACGTTTCTCGGGAGTATAGGTCTGAGTAGTGCTCCACCCACCAGGCCATCTGTTGCTTACGGTCTTTGATCTTCTCTCGAGTCAGTGATTTCGGGGGGGGGGGGAAGACCTCTTTCACTGTAGGGCCTTCTTGATGCCACTGTGCACATCTTGGATGTTTCCAGACTCGGTACTGCGCCCTTCACGATGTTCCACTTGTCTGTGGCATCGTGCTCTGGTAGGTCCTGGAGAGCCTGGTCCTGGGCGGACGCATACTCCTCCACATTGAACTTGGAGGGGACAGACATCTGCGCAGTGTTAATGCGAGGGAGTCCTTCTGGTTTTGAGCGGTGTAGTGTGTGTGGCTGTAGTCGCACCCTACTGATCACGAGGGCGTGGTCGGAGTCGCAGTCTACACTGTGGTAGGTTCTGGTGGAGAGGACGTTGTTAAGGGCAGAGCGCCTGGAGATGATCAAGTGGAGCTGTTGCCAGCGATGAGACCTGGGGTGTTTCCATGACACTTTGTGTTGTGGCTTACACTTTAAGGTGTTTGTGACACACACAGATCGTGATAGGTGCACAGCTCTAGCAGTCTCTGACAGTTTTTGATGGTCTTTCCAATGCCATGTTGTCTGAGGCAGGTAGGCCATGACTCGTGGTCCGCACTTACTCTGGCATTAAAGTCTCCGAGGAGGAATACTAGTTCGTCTTTGGGGCATGCTTTAATCTGTTCGTCCAGCTGCCCATAGAACTAATCCTTTGTGTCTTCTGAAGACGTGAGGGTGGGGACGTAGACATTGAGGATGTTGGCAGGACTTGCAGCAGTGGTGAGGCGGATGGAGAACAGACACTCAGTTCCCCCTGTGGGAGGCTCAACCGAGGCCAGGATGGTGTTTCTGATGGCGAAGGTTAGGTTCTCGACCCTTCCAGAAGAAGGTGTAGTTTTCCTCTCTGAGGGATCCGCTTGAGGCAAGTCAGGTTTCCTGGAGGGCAGCTATGCTGATATTTAGTCTGGTGAGCTCTCTATCGATGATGGTCGTCTTCCTGGTGTAATCCACCTGCCTGAGGTCGTCAGAGATGCATGTGCACATGCTGCGCACGTTTCAGCTTGCGAATCAAAGAGCTGTAGTCTTCTCTATTGGTTTCTAGTTTCTTTTGTCTGGTGTGGAATTTCCGTCTGCTTGTCATGCTTAGCAACACACTGAGCTCCAGACACCTACTTAAGCAGGCAGACGTTGGCGGGTCAACACATTACTGACCAGGGCTGTCAGGCTTGAGGCAGGCGGTAGTAGGCCAGTGGGACACGATTATCCCTCCCACCGTCGAAGCTGACCCGTGGCTCCCCTTCCCTACACCACTCGGGTAGGACTTATAACCCGTAGACTGCCAGCTTTCGTGTTGTTTCCTCACTCAGTAGCGAGACTGGAGTGACCTCTCCATGGCGCAAGCCTGGGCGTGGAGTATGGAGATTCTGGGCTGCCCAGACATCAGGATCTCCCTCTCGTCCTTGCTGGTGAGGTCCAAAGTAATGCTGAGTATGACATTTGACACCAGTTCGAATGCAGTAGCTGCCAGAAGGAAGTCGTAGTTAACACTCAAACGCCTTAGGGGCTCAACTCCGAATTTTCTGTTTGGGTTTACTCCCAAAGCCTTTCCTTCTCCCGAAGATATCCACAAGGCAGCAGAGCCACCATCCAATGGCTGCGACTTGGTGGGTTTTGAATCAGAGTTTCCTTCTCTTAGACGAACTGCCTGACAAGGCTAAGGAGCTCCATCTGCCCGGGTTTGGAGTCAGAATTTTCCTTCTCTTATACTGGCTGCCTGCCAAGGCTAACGAGCCCAGTCTTCCCACCCAGTAATTCCGCCGGGCACTCGGTCGCGTCACACAGCAGGCTCTGTGAAAACAAGGGGCCCCGCGTGAAGGTGCTGATGTGGACACAATAGTGTAGGAGAGGCTATATGCAAGTAACCTCCTGCCCAGCAGAGCCAGACAGGGGCCCCGTGGTATTCACTACACCTGGAAAGGAGAGGCTGTGAGAGACGATTCACTTTCCTTTGGCGAGTGGTACGTCAGGCCCAGATCTCTCCCCCCCCCCCCCAAGTGATAAGAATGGCAGATATCGGCATAATTCGATTTAGGTTTGACCTCAGAGTTCTGAATGGTCTCAGATGTATTTTTGAACTTTTTTTTATATATTTGCAACCACTCGGTAAAATTCGACGCAGACTTCATAGTTCCTGTTATCTTCTCTTTCCAATGGTAGAGCTCCTAAATACTTCTGACAGAGTGACGGGATAAGCTGAAGTTGTTTGCATCAGCACCATACACATATCAAGGAAGGTTTGGCATACCTCTATGCTACTTTCATGTATTGTGTCTAAAATATCTTTTCATGTCGTAATTATGAAAATCGTGCATGATCCAAGCATACGATTGATCAAAATGACTGCTACCATTTGTTCTAAAACTTAGCCCCACATAGTCCAAGGAACATATATTAGTATAGGGAAAATTAACTTACCCACAATCGGAAATGCCATCATCTGAAAGTGCAATGAATAAATTACAAAGTGTACATTTTTTATTTTTTTTTATTTTTATTTTTTTTAATCGTCTTTTTTACAGTTTATGTATGAAGTTTAGGAAGCGAAAATGAGCAAGCGGAGCTAGCAGCTTTTTGAAAGACACATCTCTGAAGTAAAGTCAAGCTGTATAACCCAAATTACACTCATCAGTCAGAAACCAAAATAAAGGGAATTAAAAAATCTTTTAAACATTCGTAAGACATGCAAGTCTTTTGTTTTTAAACAATCATAATAACCATTGAGGAAAACCTAAGAAATTATATTAATTCATTAACTTCGACACAGCATGTCGTGCAAAGTTGAGGATACTCCGATTAAAGCGCTGATCATTCACAATACCTGTTTATTCTGCATGAGCACTTGTTGATCTCATCGGTTCAAATGCAGGGCGAGTAGGAGTAGACTGGTTCTAAATATTATTGTTTACAAATATATTGATGTCAAACACAAACAAGAATGGCTACTGCTATGATGAAACAACACAAAAAACGGACATTGAGAAGAATAGCTGCCAGAAATTTCTTGTCCAACATCTCACTAGACGGGACATATAGAGATACCAAATATTCTGTATTTAATTGGAAACACCATAGAATCAAAGGAGAAAATTACCAGGAAACGACTAAACCCAATGACGAGCCACATTCAAAAGGAAGCCAAGAAAATGAAGTGTTGCGGAAACAGGAGTCAAATAACGCAGCAGAGGAAAGCCCCCAAAAGAATGATGACTTTATTAATAGGGAGCGATCTCGAACTCTTACAGAATTTGATAAATCTCAAGGGAGAAAGAGTTCTGATAAATTCGGGAGGGAGAATTCGGTTGATTCAAAGACACCCAAGAGATGGAGGTAAAGATGAGACAAGACCAAAATTTGTCACATTAGCGGGTTCAAATATGCACGATCGCAGTGGACAAGAGAGGATATTTTTTATTTTTGTCTGCATTAATACCTTTCATCTTGTGATACGCGAGACGTAATCTTAATGAAGGGCACATCAGTAGGGTTTTCATTATGTAATTACTATAGTCATACAATGTTAGACATCGACCTGATATTTATGTTTTGGGGGTCGACGCCTAAAACTTAAATATCTGGGTCGACATCTTACAATGTTGGACTAATAATAACTACAGTAGGTGTTTGTGGTTTCCGTTTAAAAATGCTGAAATATGCCCAAGAACCGATATACACGAAAATACGCAAGTATTTAATGTCTTGTGTGTACACTTCGATATTATCATTTGTAATTGTTTTAATAATAATAACAAGCAAAACAAACACTGATTTAAGTGATTTTTATACGAATTATTTACTTTTTACCAGCTTCTATTGTAATTCATGTAATGAAGTCACTCGGTCATACTCGATTTTTCTCTGTTGGACAGGAATGATAAACAGCAAAATGGTCAGAACTTAAAACATAAGAGTGAGATTATGATTGTGAGATGCTAGAATGTGTATTTAGTTTTGGTCTATGGATCATATACTTGTATATTTTAAAGTAAATACAGACAACTGGGTAGAAGATGGAAATGTAGCATACAGACATCCTGCAGAAGGCAAGTTAGATCAGGGTAATTTTTTGGACACAGGAAAAGTTGTTGAATTGTCATCAAAATCGGTCTGGAATTCCATGTGGCTTAAAAATGTCTTCATTTTTAATAATGAGAAAGACTGCAAAAAGAGGTAGTATAATGCTTTTACAGACAAATGTAGGTGTGTGGGATATATAAACTGCTGGTGTATTCCCTAAATCATACTATTTTCAGTCAAAGAATGGGGACATGAGTATAATTTTGTTTAAATGGGAAGTTTTCCAGATCCATATATACTATACTCATTTGAAGAAGGACCACATGTACCAGAAGAGAGTAACATGGAGAGGGTTTACTAAGAATTGTTTTAATTTGTAAAAATCTATATTATTGAAAGTTCAAGTAAATATATAATGTCAGCCAATACTTTCAGTACTTTCATTCCATGTATATAATATGATTTGCCTTTTATCCTAGCCAACCAATCAAGTATGACTGAGTGACTTCATTGCATGAATTGTGCTGTAAATAGATAAAATGTAAGCAATTCATATAAAGTACACTTTAATCAAATTTATTTTGCCTCTTCATCATTTTTCAAACACATTACTATCATAATACATTCATCTTAATGAGTATTTCAGGTTTTGAGTGCATTTCAGAGTTTCTAGTTACCCAACACCATTGTATAGTAGAACTTCCTCACTGGATGTTGTAAATCACTCGATCTTTAAGTGTATATGCACCACGATTTTGACAAAAAATTAAGGTTATGGATATATTGTGCATGAAGAGAAGACCTTCAAAAATATGATTAGAAAATTATATAACCTATAGTCCTCAACTTTTACACAAAGCACTTACTTTTACATTGTGAAAAATATTCACCTTTCATAGTGATACATGTATCTCTTATTTTTTAGAAACAAACATGCATATAAAGTGTCATTGATATATTCCTTCATACTCTTCTTGGTCCAGAAGACCCCATGTCATTTGTTTTGTCGCACTTGGACACTGTTGTACATGGCTCCAGTACAAAAATATATCACATATCATGATTAGAACATAGAAAACACAAGATTTATAGGAAAACTCAAATATTTAAAAAAAAATCATTTAGCATTTCTAAAGCTTTCATTTCATACCAGTCTGCCTTAGATCTGAGACCAAAAAGTCTAAAATTTAGACACAATATTGGATCCGACCACGGGCAAATTTTGGGTGGAAAAAAGGGTCAAAAAAATGAGGTTTTTCCCTCTGTATTTTGTAGTGCAACTAGAACTTCCAGATTATTTGGTATCATTGCAGAGCTACATCTGTCTACCTTTCTATTATACCACCCACTTTAGTGTATCTTACATAACCTTGATGCTACAGAACTCAGCAGTAGGCTAGTACCTCCTGCCACATTAACTAGTCGTCAGGGGTTAATGTGTTAAGGGCATAATAGAAATCAGCAGTTGAGACCTCACTAATGTACCAATACCAATTCAAGGCCAACTTGGTGTTATAGCATTAAAACAAGTAAATGCTTGGTCACAGACTACACCACCAGGCAAGAAAGCACTCTGGAATTGTTTCTGCAGTGATGAAGTCGAGTTCACTATCAAATCCACCATGTTTACATTCCTTGTTGATTATGTTAAACCAACATGGACTCAATTGAGAAAAACCTTAACTGATATTTGACAAGGACAAACTTGTTTCTTTAAACATTTCTTGGCAAAAATGAGAATGATCCTTTCAGACACCATTAAATGGTGCAATCGGTATAGGTCTAAGTGATTATAGTACATGTCCTTGGAATACACAGTGGCTGAAAACTGAATTATTCCCCATGTATATATTTTCTGTGATGGTACGGCAGTTGTAGAAGTATAAAAGAGTGATTGGTTGGAGTTGTTTGCATGTTGCAGCTGAAGAAGGCAAGATTTATTAGCAATTATACTTCATGATCACACTATTAATGGAAGAGCTATGATAGACCCTCAAAGTTACTGAAGCAAGAAAATAATTGAAGCAGTTACAATTCCATTTCTCTTCTTTGCCAGCTATTGTTTTCTGTTGCTAAAACAAATATCAAATTTTTAAAAAAATTTGTGGGGTACCTCAACTTTAAAGACCCATAGAAAAATTTGTCATTTATGATAATGACCCCGCCTTTCCATTTTGTTACAGTGTTTTTTTTTCTAGAGATTTACAAAGATACCAGTATTTGATAAATCAACACCAATACTGTAATCAGGTAATGAAATATTAGTTTTGACAAGTGTTTGTTTTATTTTAACTCTTTGAGAAAAAAAGAGCATTTTATGTTTCAATGCAAACATCGTAAAGTTATAGAGTGGCTATAATTTCAACTAACTGTCTTAAATCATATGTGAAATAATTAATGTTAGAGAGAAACGAGAAAACACCTAGGTATTCAAAACAATAGCAGTAATGAAAATGAAAGAACAATACGCTACTAGTATATGCTAACAAAATTTAATACTTATTGAAATCGATCCTTCATTCAAGTACAACTGTTGTTGAAAAATTTAAATCTTCCTAAAAACATATTTCATTTTATCCATTCATTTTTAATCCAGAAGAACAATAAGTTTGTAAAATACAAGGACAATTACATGTATAAAACACAACTTACAGCAAATTATTTATGTCAAGATTGTGTCGATCATGTCTAATGGTACACATAAATGCTTCCCAAGTAAATAATCCCAAATCTTCATAATTGGACAAGTCCAGTTTTTTCAAAACCACTGAAAACGAGGTCACTTGTTATGTGCGCTGCAGTTGTCCATTCATCATGAATTGGCTTGGCTAATGAGGTTACAAGATTCACATATACATTGCATAGATTGCCACCAATTACGTCTTCCTTTTCCATGATGGCCTCCATGGCCTGTTTAGCATCCCGTTCAGATCTAGTGGTTGAAGTTGGTCATGAGGCAGGCAAAAACAAAGGAGTGATTCCGTGGTCTTTTAATTTAGGTAGCATCTTCACACTTTTGTGGCACCAGCTTCCATCAGTATTGAGCACTCAGATGAAAACAAGATGAAAGTGATTGATCTAGACCGATTCATTTGTGCTACATGTAATTGCAGTTGTAAGATTTTTTTCATGTTGTTGGCTGTACTGGCTTCCATTGTTATTCACCTCGACAAAAATTCAGTGTAAGTATTGAACTCGTCAGGTCTTTGCTTTGTGTTCATACATTTGGTAGTTTTGTTTTAAGTGATTATCGTGTGCATTGACATAGTTTTTATCTTTGGTATTTATTTTGTATTTTTGTAAAGACTAAATCATGAATTAAATACATATTTATAGGCAAACCCACAAATTTAAGTGCCTACGAAGATGTCTTTTTATTTTACAAATCAACAAAGATTTAGCCCAACAAAAATAGATGATACTAATCATTTTTAGTATCTCCACTTCCCACAGAGATCCCCAGCCTCAGTTGAATCTGTGCTGGGGATGATCAAGACTTGTCAGTGCTCTGCATTCTACCTCAATGCTTCCAAAGGAAGAGGAAGGATAAAAAATGTCTTTCTTCCTATGATGGCTCCATTGATATTTGGCTTCTATGATTTCATGGTGGATTGTCCCTACCATCAAGAGCTTATCATTCCCTTATTGATAGAGGCTTCTGTTATGAAATAAAATCCCATGAGGCGGCTTGAGCTATTGCTTTTTTGGCCTCCTGAAATCATTCTTTAGAGGAAATCATGAAAGCAGCATTTTGGCAATCAATTCTACCTTCTCCTCTTAGCGCTACAAAGGGCAGACTTTTTTCTGTGGGACATACAGTTGCTGCACAAAATGTGGCCCAGAGAAATGCCAACATACAGTAAGTAGAGTCTTCCCCAAGGGTGATTCCATTCCATTTTTCTCTGTGTTTGTTATTTTGTTTTAACACATCAACCAGCCCACCAAACTATATATTTTTCTCCAAGTTTGCATTTTAAGAAAGAAAAACAGAAAGACTTGACACAGAAGTTATATCTTGTCATAAAACAGTTCTTAGGAGCTCATTGTAGGCTAGGCTTTGAATTTTGAAATACTGGCTTTTTATTGACTTGAATGCCATGCTGTAATGAGTTATGTTTTGTATTTTTCCACTGCATTAAGATAGCACCATAAAATAACTGGCCAGATGCATCAGTAGAAAGGGTTCCAGATCCTGCTTGTGAAACTTCATTGAATGATCCCTTTTCTTAAGTTTGTTAATATTTTTCACCATTATATAAATAATTCCAGCCCTTTTTGGAGGACAAAGCTGCAGTCTCATAGTTTTATTTTGTAGATAAGTTTCACTGTATATCATATTTGAAACTGTAAAAAGGGAGAAATGTTGTTGTATAATGCTTTACAGAGTGCTAACTAAAAGTCAGTAATTAAAGTCAGATCATGTTAATAGGGAAAAAACAACAGAAGGCTCTGTTCTAGAACTGAACAGTTTGGTGGCGGGGGGATTCTCCTCTCGATTGGCAAAGGCAGAGAATTTTCTGAATATTGGAGATGTTTCCTGGGGTTGGTTATTTGAAACTGTTATGCTTGTTTTGTATGTATTCAGTTTTATTTTCATATTGGGGTGGGAAGAGAGCAGTAGAAATTTGCACATCCTTGAAAAATCCAGAAAATGATATTTAATTGCAGTTAAATGGGATTCATGACAATGGCTGTCTTTAATGTGGAACTGCATAATACTGCAGTGTGTTACATTAAACAGTGTGTTACATTAAATTCAGGGATTGCAAAGTACTTTACTCTTGGTGCAATGTCTGTCAACTTTTATGTTGAATTCAGGTAAAACCCATTATGTTACTACAAGTACATGGTGCTATGACTTGTATATTTTTCTCAAAACATAGATTGATTAATATATTTCACCAAGGAGAGTACTTACCAGTATTTATAAATCATAGCAATGGATAAAAGGGAATGTTTAGAGCCAACACCAGTATTTATAATTCATAGCAATGGATAAAAGGGAATGTTTACAACCAACACCAGTATTTATAATTCATAGCAATGGATAAAAGGGAATGTTTACAGCCAACACCAGTATTTATAATTCATAGCAATGGATAAAAGGGAATGTTTCAGCCAACAACAGTATTTATAAATCATAGCAATGGATAAAAGGGAATGTTTACAGCCAACAACAGTATTTATAAATCATAGCAATGGATAAAAGGGAATGTTTCAGCCAACACCAGTATTTATAATTCATAGTAATGGATAAAAGGGAATGTTTACAGCCAACACCAGTATTTATAATTCATAGCAATGGATAAAAGGGAATGTTTACAGCCAACACCAGTATTTATAATTCATAGCAATGGATAAAAGGGAATGTTTCAGCCAACAACAGTATTTATAAATCATAGCAATGGATAAAAGGGAATGTTTACAGCCAACAACAGTATTTATAAATCATAGCAATGGATAAAAGGGAATGTTTACAGCCAACAACAGTATTTATAAATCATAGCAATGGATAAAAGGGAATGTTTACAGCCAACAACAGTATTATAATTCATAGCAATGGATAAAAGGGAATGTTTACAGCCAACAACAGTATTATAATTCATAGCATTGGATAAAAGGGAATGTTTCAGCCAACAACAGTATTTATAAATCATAGCAGTGGATAAAAGGGAATGTTTACAGCCAACACCAGTATTTATAATTCATAGCAATGGATAAAAGGGAATGTTTACAGCCACCAGCTTAAAATCAACTTGCCTTCTCTGAGCAACTGAATTTCTTTTAATGATAGTCCACAGGGATGTGAATTGATTTTGAAATTTGTCAGGCCCTGTAGTTACATACCATTTGTCTACAGTAACCATAATGTTCTCTTCAAATGTTTCCAGGACAGGTTCTTATTCTGGGGAGAAGAGCAGTGTGAGGCGCAAAGTTGTTCAGCTTCCACCAGATACTTTTGTCAGTGCTACTTCTCCAATTCAAGAAAGACCAGGTATAGTTTCTGCATTAAGCTGTATATAATTTGAACCCAGCTAGCACATATCCAGAGATTTTGATGCTCTGTGTGTTAGTTTGGAGATCATAAAAGTGTACTTTTGAGTTTGAGACTGGATTTTTACTTAAAGCCAGTCAAAAGTGATGTTACATAAATAATATTCTTTGTGATTGGCTAACAGAAAATATCAAGTTCAGAAAAATCATGATAGTATGAACAACAGATCAATTGCATAAGTTTAGTCACATAACTTCATTCATTGTATGTTTCATAAATTTGTTGGATATTTTCAGTATTCCACATAATGATGTCATACAATTCTAAAATCATCAAAATTAAACTCTAAATTTCATTCAGAATTTTAATTCATTTGACTCAATGAACTTCTTGAGAAAAGTAACATTGTATTTAATTGTATGATAATCACGATCTTTCATTTATGTTTTTTTTTAAAACTAATGAATCTTACTGAATAATTTCAGTACATTGTATTTTGCTTTTCAGGGCTAACCCATTAGAAAAATTATTTACCTGGCTTTATGAAATGAGCATTTAAATAAAATTTTCGTTTACAATAGCACAGTTTAGCTTTTCTGTCAATATAATACCAAGGCAAGAAAAAATTAATAGGCTATCTGCTTTAAACAAGTTAAAAATTATGCTGGGCATGTTTGGATTTGTTTATCTTGTCCATAACTTTTAAAATGATATATGATATGGAGAAAAGAAATTGAGTAAAGTGAAAGCCTCTAAAATGTTATGTTTGATGCAGCTAGAAATTATATTTTTCCAGCGCTGAAAATTTCAAACCTATAAAAAAGTAGAATAATCTCTTGACACTAAATTTTAACTGTGTTTGATTTATATTTCTGTGAATGCCATCAGTCAGTCTGAAAAGTCATAACTGTTCCAGATCATGGGGATTTTACTGTGAAATAATGGGAAACCAGTGATACTGTAGTGTACTTGCCAAGTTTTGTTGCTACAGGGCTATTTTACGATATGTTAGTCAGGATACTATATTAATGTGAGTTATTTACGTATGGTCATAGAACACTATGCATAACTCACTCAATTTTCATTTAGAGTTTCTGGATGATTTTGAAAAAGGAAAAACAAGTGACACATATTCCTGGAAATAGAGCCCATTAGAAAACTTGATATCAATTTAAAAAAATAAATAAAAGGTGAGTCCAGTACATAATAATGCCAGAAATTGGAGGTCCTAGGACAGGGGCTGTCACTCACTTCTGAGAGCTTTTGTCATAGAAATTAGTACAGTACTGTTGTATGTCAATAAATCTATACCTTTTGAATTTGAGATATTGGTAGCACATTGGGAAAGTTAAATTAAGGTTTATTCCTGAAAAAGTCCAGAAATTTAGAAGCCAGAACTCTGGCTACTATGAATTTTGCTCTTCTGTTGTATTTTAAAAGATTGTACTTACAGTCGCAGTGTCACAGGTTGTACCGGTACTTACAGTCGCAGTGTCACAGGTTGTACTTACAGTCGCATTGTCACAGGATGTACTTACAGTCGCAGTGTCGCATGTTGTACTTACAGTTGCAGTGTCACAGGACGTACTTACAGTCACAGTGTCACAGGTTGTACTTACAGTCACAGTCACAGGTTGTACTTACATAGTGTCACAGGTTGTACTTACAGTTGCAGTGTCACAGGTTGTACTTACAGTTGCAGTGGGGGCCCCCGAGTCGCTGAGGGGTCAAAAGCACTCACCGTTATGGATCACTGCCATCTCACCTCTGTCTGCTCTAGTTCGAGTCTCAGGCTCAGCTAACATTGGTACGTGAGAAAGCCTGCCAATAGCTTCTCGTGGACCGGTGGTTCTTCCCGGGTTCTTCCTCCACCAATTATACTGGCCGCCATGTATAGCCTATCTTGTGCTGAAAAATGGCATTGAACCCTACAACAACAACAACAACAGTTGTATCGCTATGATGTCTGCAGTGTGGCAGTTTAAAGTGATGTCTAGCACTGGGGCATCATGCCACAGACATGTAGCACGATGTCCCACCTAGTCACATTATCCTGACACCAGGCCTGCCAGTCATAACACTAACCTCTTAATGCTGAGGGCCTAGTGAGGCAGCTGTTAGTACCATTTTTCTAAATCTTTGGTATGAGTTGGCCAGGGTTCAAACCCATGACCTATATCCAGGGCGGACGCTACCCACTAGGCCACCGGAGCAGTCACAGAGACTAGATATGTGACATGTATGTATATTTTCATCACATAAACACAACAAAGCAAGATAATAACTTTGGAATAAAATGAAGACAAATTATGTCAGTGAAAATCAAATGCCTGTTTTCTAGGAGAAGGAGTTGACCACAGATCAAGATCACACTCTGGTGAGTCAAGCGACTCTCGAGATCAAGATGTCCTCTTCATTTCTCCAGATCGCCGGAAACGGATCAGGAATGAAAGGTAATATCGATGCAGACACATGTATAATCAGTGATATATATTTGCACAAGTATTAGTGAGTTATAGTTGGATTGAAATATACTCATGAAAGAATATCTCGCTTTCATATTCTGAACAATTAAGAATTTTGCTGCATATTGATCATCTGCTTCAGTAATGCTAGTAGCTTGCTTATTTTTTGGATGTTGTATTTGTAACAGTCTCCATGCTGTTTAGTAGAGCAACAATCCTACAGTAATATCTTAATTCTTAGCTCACCTGGAATACAGGTTTATATCATAAATACAAGTTGTACTCTGTGCCTATTAATCTATGCTTATTAAAGAAGTCATCTTGTATCAGCTTGTTACAACACTCTGGAGGACATACTAATCGAGTGACAGTTTCTTACCAGTCTGCGCATGTCTGATAATTAGCAAGATGAATGCATATTAATGAGGACATTGACTGAGCTAATTACTTCTCAGTGTGTCATATTTCTGATCCGATTTTTGATCAGACTTGAAATATGAGTTTGTATCATCCAGGTTGGATGCAGGGATGAGTGAGACCCATTGCATAATAATGAGGTTATCTTGGATATAAAAATGCTAGCATATCGAAATTATGTTTCTGATCTGATTTTGATCAGACTTGAAATATGTGCGTATGTCATCAAGATCTTATAATTTTGATAATAATCAACATCCATGCATACTATCAATATGATCTTGCATCCGACTGACTTAGCTTGTTACCAGTCTGGAAGTCATATTTTTGATTGATTTTGGTCAAACTTCGATTGCATACTTATATGATCAGAATCTTGTAGGACTTTATTACTGTGTGGGATTGTTAATGTGTGGGATTTGCATGTGATGGGTTAGCACGTCACATGGAAGATACTATTTCTGAATCAAATTTTGATCCGACTTGGTAAATAGGCCTCAGTCATAAAGAGCTTAGTATAGTTCTGAGCAAGATTCATGCACCTCAGTGAAGTGAGTCTGCATCTGATAAGCTGAACTTAACAACACTTGGCAACTTAATTTCAGATCGAATTTGTTATCAAACATGGTACATAGGCTTATATCATCAAGATTTATGATGTCTTTTATTATGAGCAACATTTACACATATTATTGAGCTGATCTTGGTTGCTTGACTTCTTGCCAGTTGAGAGCATGTGTAGTAGACCTGATTTTAATTAAATTTGGTAAATAGGCTACTATCATGAATATGTTCAGTGTTTTAGTCCAGGTCACATGATTTTGTGGAATTAGCTAGTATGCATGCATGTGTAATTGCACCTAGAGGGGTGCTGATATTGCTGCCACATGGACAGGACATACCAAAAACTTAATGTTATTATAAGTTCATAAAAAAGGTTTTTATGTTTTATTGACTGATATCAAGTCATTAACACCGTGGAGTTATACTATTGACCAGTTGTAACCAATAAAATTTCCCAAGGGAGAAAATTTGTCTGAATGTACTTGGTTAAATTGTCACTGTGTCCAGTGCTGGAGGATTGAAAGATCAGAATGGTTTTACAGACAATAACAGCTTTTTCATTAGACATTATTTACAACACATTATGCGATACTTCAAGAAAAGTGTTCAGTGTGGAATAAGTCATAACAGAATTTTCACAATTCTTATGAAGTGCTTGAATTCTTCCTAAATATACAGGCCACAGCTTGATTTGTAGGAAAAGATACAAAATGGATGCTTTAGGCACTGATGCCATATCCCTTCATCTTTTGGCATTAAATATACTGTAAATTTGGAAGTATTTTTTTATTATGATGCAGTATGATTTACGACCATAGTCATACTGCAATGCATACAGAAGATGGTAAAGTTTGAGCACAGTATAATTGGTCGCATAAAAATGAGTACACTGTATTTATCATGTTGATACCTTTGTATGTATACTATGGCATTAGCAAGGATACACAGCTCTACTATTTACAGACTTAAAGTGGAGATGGTGAATTCTACCCCACCATGCATGTTTTTCAATTTGTTTTTTTTAAAACAGAATACTGTGAATTCACTATTTTTCCACATGTCACAATTTTGTTGGATCTTATTTTGTTATGAGCCATGAAATTAAACACCCAGTGAACTGTGTTTCTTCTATTTAAACAATATCACTGCTTTTTCCAGTTCACATAATTAAGTACACATGAAAGGGCTTGCCTTTTGCAAACCACAAACAGTGATAAAATACAAATATGGCAGTACTTGCTCACATTTTTAATCGTCATTGATATAAAATATTTCCTCATAAAGTTAGACTCTGAAATTTCTTGTGCTGGCCATTTAAAAGAGAAGTTAACTAATGAGGCAGCAGATGTGTTTGTCACTTATTTTATGTGTTATTTATGCTGGTTTACCTGTTTATTGCTTGCTTAATGTTCACTGACAAGAGTATTTTGGGCAGTGTTTTGTATGCCTGAATTAGAACTACTTATATCATGTTTTTGACTTGTACATATCATTAGTACCCACGATTTAAGTTTATTTTAAAAATTATGTGCTGCAGGTTTGTTTATCAGAATCAATGATTTTCTTTCCAGTAGTCTGGAAGTTAATTTTAATAACTTCTTTTGATGGCTTCATTTTTATTTCATTGGTATCATTAATTAAAGCAAGTTTCAACGAACTTTATTATATGATTTTTAAATGAAAGTGTATTTCTAATGGTTTTTTAAAGGCAGAAACAAGAAGACAACCTAGATATCAGTCATCCCTATGCATTACTGAACATAAAATTCATCAAGCTGCTTTGTACTATTAATTAATTTCTTTTCTTTATGTTATTTTTTATACTGTGAATTCATTTATTTTTGTAGATACCAGTTTTTGTTGTTTTAAGAAAATTATATTTTTGTCAATAATTAAATTTCTAAATTGAACAAGGGGTCTTATTGTTTATACAGAAAGATTATTGCTTGTTGGGCCTTTAAGGAGTACGAACTGTACATTTTCATTTATACTTTGAGTAAATATACTACATGAATGGAAATAGATACCAAAATTGTATTCAAGAGTGGAAATGATTTGGAATTCAACCTTACCCTCAATTTACACAACATCTAGTTGTATGGAAGACATTGGCTGCATGTATGCCATATCTCACACAGCTGACATTTTGCTTCATTTGCTGTTATGTCTTTTACCTATTTATTGACAGGATTAAGTTTGTAAAATGAGTTTTTGTTGAATATTTGAAACAATTTAAACAGATTTGCTGTATATCCTTTGCCGATTATTAGGACAGGATTCAGTTTGTAAAACAGATCTTTGTTGAATATATTTGACATTTAAAGTAAAACCTCCTCAAGGTCATCCTGATGTTGCCTATACTGCTTATCATATACAGTCGGCTCCACTTAGATGCATATTGCTTAATTGCATAAATTGCTTAATTGCATAGCAAAAGCGTGGTCCTTTAAATATACATGAGTTCTGTTTATATGCATAGATTGGGTCCAGTCCCGAGGCTATACATATAAGCGGAGTTGACTGTACATATTTGATGAGAAATTTTTTTTAAATGCAGCTTCACATATTACATTGTCATGCACATTGGACACTTTTGTCAGATCTACAATGACTCAGAAACTATACATTGGTTGACAGACATTTAATTGTGTTTTTTTTTTTTTTATTACAAGAAAATGCTACTCACTAAAGGGTTTGTTGATGAACGTGTTTTTCAAAAGTAAATAATGTTGTGTAAATAAAATTTTGTCAGCATTATCGGTAAATCAACCTAATCAGTTCCCACCAAGTCAGGTTTTTTCATTGCAAAGACACATTTGATTTGAAAATCATCCATACCATAGGAGAAGAATGAATAGCCATGTGCATGTTCATTTACACGGTTGCTAATATCATAAATGTCTTCAGGCAATAAATTAAACTTAGCCATTTATACCTGAACATGATGCAGCCTTATTTGCACTAAAGTATGTTTTGAATATAAAATCGCACAACTGTAATGTTAATTATAGAGTAAATAATGAAGATTAATTCAGATATGGAGATTCCATGATTAAACATTTTAAAGGCAGCCTGTACAACCTAGGAAACACTGCTTTTCAGTACATTGAGGTAACTGTTATTGTTTTATTACATAATCTCAGCATTTTATCAAGATGCTTTGAGATGATAATATGACTCCATATTATCACACAAGTTATTTGTATTGAAAATAAAAGTCCAATATCCATGTCTACCAAACAGTATAAAATTCCCAAACCAAATAAGGAGTTATTTAAAAAAAGTTTCCAGTACTCTGGAACTCTGCTCTGGAAAAGTATTCCAGTTGAGATTAGAAATGCCCACTCTGTTTCCTTCTTCCAAACCCAATATATCCAGTGGCTTCAGATATGCAGCTTAAATAAATAAATTCCTTTGTATGAGGGCCTCAAGGTAGATTAGTTTTTAGCTAATTGTGTTACCCTCTTTAAAAAAGATCATTATTATTATTATTATTATTATTATTATATCTTTCAAATAGCTGACAATTATTACTGCTTTCAAAGATGGTGAAATCCTGTGCCTCAGGAAGAACTTTGATACTGGAGTAGAAAGTGAAAAACTATTGCATTTAGTAGCAAATACAACTTTTTTTGACACCTTTGCATTTTGCCACAAACAGTTCTTTTTCCCTTGAATTTGTAGCTAGAAAAAAACATCAACAAGGTTGGTTATTACAAAGAGTAGTGAATTCACAGTAAATGAGTGCATTTGTTTTTACTTTTTAATTATATATATCAACTCAGGGTCATGTTTCATCAGAAATTGATTGACGCGCTTTCAGGGTTGTGATAGTGTCATGTCAGAAAGTTCCAGTTGTTGTGTGCTCTACTGTCCCTTATGAGAGGAAAACTTGTTTTAGGTAAGTAGATTGCTTATTAGTTAATCTTGGCTAAGTACTGGGAAGGTATTCCACTACTACAAAAAATGCCAGCGCATGTTCAAAACCACTGTGTATTCTAACTTATTAGTCAAGTACATGTGATAATTGCACAGACCCAGATCTGCTATAGCATGAAGTACTGTAACATCTGGGTTTGTGCAATTTGTTAGGAATAATTAGTATAACAAACATAAACTCAGATCTGCCATTATGCAATGGAAGATCAGGGTCTATGTTTATTGCAGTTGGAATTAACTTGTAAGTGATTATAGATGGTAGTGATTTCACCAGCATGGTAAAGGGCCAAAAGCTACGTATTCACAGCAGCATCATCACATGCAGCATGCAAAGTTTGTTCAGTCCTGTGTGTGGAGGAAATGAAAAAGTAAAAAGCATGATGACTCTACACAGACCCAACTGGCAAATCAAAGAATTCTCTAGAAACTCGAAATGCTGAACACTTGCTTTCCACAGGCAACTTTTAATTACATTCATTGGAGTCACCATCTCAAAATTCTCAGAACAGGCTAACTAAATTAAGAAGAATGGAAACCCATGCATATTTTTTAACTATGTTCCAGTTTCCCTAATCTCATCCTTAACTTTGGCAAAACTTTTACTTTGTGGACCATGACTGTATAATAGATATTATTTTATACAGATTTTTGGGTAGCTGTATATTAGCGCATGATATATTACTTTTGTTTGAAATAATCCCAAACTGGATTACATGTAGGTAGGTTGCAACAAAAAAGTTTTTTTGCCTAATTGAAATACTTGATTTTCCAGTGCAAATAGTCAAGAGTTTTATGCATTTTATGTGCCCACCATAAGGCTGTTAACAACTTGCTTTCCACACATAAGCTTGAGAAGTCCTCCAACTACAGTTACCAAATTTTGTGAATAACTTTCACTGCCAATTTTGGGCTTGAAAGTTTCAAGGTCAAAGTCAGCATGACTAAAGAACAAAAATGGTTTCTACATAACCCAAGTTGTCCAATACCTAGAGTTACCATACTTTGCGGAAGGCTTGAACATGGGGTAAGGAAGAACCCTATCAATTTTGAGGTCACAAGGTAGAAAGGTCACTCTAAAAGAAGAAAAATGGTTTCTCCATAAAAACTCTTGTTTTCCATCATCTACAGTTGCCAGACTTGGTGGACAGCTTGCACTTAGGGCAAGGAAGAACTCGGATAGTTTGTGGGTTCAAATATCAATGGTCACTGTCACACACGGTCCAGACTTTGTGGTTGGCTTGTATTTGAGAAAAGGAAACCTGTTCAAAATGTTACCTCAAGGTTACCATGACTGAAAAAGCAGAAATGGCTTCTGCGCAGTAACACATGTTCACCATCATCAACAATTACCAAAACCATGTTGAAAGCTTGCGTTTAGGTTAAGGAAGGACTGTATTGGTTTTAGGGTGAAAAGGTGTAAGGCCATAGTCACTGTGACTGATAGAAGAAAAATGGTTTATGCACAGTAACACTAATTCTGTATACTGTAGTATCGTCAATTTTCGTAAGGGACTAATTTTCAAAGTTTTTATTGTTGCCCCGAACCACGAATTTAAATCGCCAACGAAAAATGAACCACGAAGGATGATGACCCCCCCCATTTTCTTACAGTGTTTCATTCCTAGAGATTAACAAAGCTAATAGTATTTGATAACTCAAGGTCAGTACTGTAATCTGGTAATTAAATATTAGCTTTTACATGTTTTTGTTTTATTTTTTATTTTAATCTTTTGAAACAAGAATTATAAATCATTGTATATTGTTTCAATGCACACATTCAATAAGGTATACAATAGCTGTAATTATACACTCACTGCCTTAAATCGATATGTGAGGTAAGGATAGAAAGAATTAGAGAAAAACCATAAAGTATTCAAACAATAGTAATACTGAAAATGAAAGAAAAAATAATACAAAATAACAGTGTATGAAAAATAAATTTAATGCTTATTCAAATCGATCCTTCATTCGAGTACAACTGTTGTTGAAACATTTAAATCCTTCTGAAAGCACATTTCATTTTATCCATGCATTTTTAATCCAAATGAACAACAATCCTGTAAAATACTAAAACTATTTCTTGAAACACTATTATTAATGAAACACTATGTCTGTACACTAATTACAGCAGAGTATTAATACGTATTAAAGCTCACACTTCATGTCAATCAAGTCTCATGGTACTCACAAATGCTTCTTAGGTAAATAATCCCCAAATTGCTGAATTAAACAAGTCCAGCTTTCTCAAAACCACTGATAGTTAGGTCATATCTTTCACTCTTGTCGCATGAGCTGCAATTATCCGTTCAGCGTGAATTGGCTTGATTAATAGGTTGCAAGGTTTACTAATACTGTGCACTGATCATCACCAGTAACATCTTTTTCCTTAATGGCATCTATGACCTGTTTAGCATACCACTCTTGGAAGTGTGACTTTAATTCTTCTTTAATAACCAATTGGCCTAGTGTTGTTGGCTGCATTGGCTTTCTTTGATGTTGAACACTCAAATGAAAACATGGCGAAAGTGATTAATCCTGACATGTGTTTTATTTGTGTTCATAGAGATGGAAGTATTGTTTTGTTGGCTGCTTCGGCTTCAACTGATGTTATTTATTTGGTTGAAAACACAGTGTAAGTATTGAACTTGCCAGGTCTTTGATTTGTGCTCATACAGGTGGTAGTATTGCTTTAAACATTAAAGTGACTGCCATTTGCATCGGCATAGTTTTATTCTTTTGTATTCTTTTTTGGGGGTATTTGTAGAGGTTAAACCATGAAATTAAATACCTACTAATATTCAAACTTTGACAGGCAAAACCACAAATTTAAGTACCCACGAAAATGTCTTTTTTTAAATACAAAACCACGAAAATTGAGCCCAACGAAAATAAATGATACTGCAGTAACCTAGACCAAAATTTGTGGATGTCTTTTACTTGGGTTAAGGAATAAGTCAATCTATTTTGGGGTCACAAGGTAGAAGGTAAAGGTCACTTTAACTAAAAGAAGAAAAGTGGTGTTTACATTGTAACTTTAATTCTATACCGCATACTTCGACTAAGATTTGTGGAGGGCTTTTATTTAAGGTATGGACGAGGCCTGTTAACATGAGTATCAAAGATCAAGTTCATTATTACTGATAATAATGGATTTTTCTGATTAAATTTGTTCTTGATCAGATCTTGTGCATGATTTACATTTAGGATAACAAAGAAACCTGTAGATTCTAAAGTGAAAAGGTCATACGTCACAATCTTTGGTAAGTCTACTAAGACAATAGCAGTGTCTGTACATTAATTTTAGTGTTAAGAGCTTAATTAGAGAATATTGAACTTGGGGTTAACATATAATGTGCCGTTTATGGTACTTATGATTTTGGACACATTAGTATTAAATTAAGTGATTGCAAAGTATTATGTAACAGAGCTTTTTGTATGATTTTGAAATTGAAAGTCCAGGGCCATGTTTCTTTAGATGGTGAATGCCAACTATATAGAGAACTGTAGACCAAATTTAAGGAAATGAGTGCATAACTAGAAAGTGTGGAACCTTAAACTAGGGACTCGCACTACAGAGAGCTCTGATATATATACACTGTTGACATTTACATTTTTGTGTTTGTAATTGTCCTTCATTTGTTTCATCTGCTTTAAAAGAAGGACCTGTAGTTCTCAGAAGTGCTTGGCCATTTTCTTTGACCATTCTTTGTTGTGTGTGTGTGTGTGTGTGTGTTAAAATTTATCACACTGTCATGATTTATTTTTTTACAATATTATGATGTTCATTCTATTTTCAGATTATTGAAATTAGCAGTTAAATCTTTAAAATACACTGAATTTGTATACATGGCCAAGGTTATAGCTTGCAGACAATTTTCTATTGTATATTTCCATTCACCATTATCTGTAGACTTTTGCAATTAATATCTGAGAAAAAATGTACTGATTGGAATATACTAATGTTGATGATACCACTGATTATATAAACTGATACAGATGTTAAACATGTACTGCTTGAAATGGAAATGTACTAATGCAGAGGATACTGCTGATTGTGGTAAACATGTACTGTTTGAAATGTACTAATGCAGAGGATACCAATGATTATGGTAAAAATGTACTGTTTGAAATGTACTAATGCAGAGGATAGCGCTGATTGTGGTAAACATACTGTTTGAAAAGTACTAATGCAGAGGATACCACTGATTGTGGTAAACATATACTCTTTGAAATGTACTAATGCAGAGGATACTGATGATTGTTGTAAATATGTACTGTTTGAAATGTACTAATGCAGAGGATACCACTGATTGTGGTAAACATGTACTGTATGAAATGTACTAATGCAGAGGATACTGCTGATTGTTGTAAATATGTACTGTTTGAAATGTACTAATGCAGTGGATACCGCTGGTTATGGTAAACATATACTGTTTGAAATGTACTAATGCAGAGGATACTGCTGATTGTGGTAAACATGTACTGTATGAAGTGTACTAATGCAGAGGATAGCGCTGATTGTGGTAAACATGTACTGTTTGAAATGTACTAATGCAGAGGATACTGCTGATTGTGGTGAACATGTACTGTTTGAAATGTACTATTGCAGAGGATAGCGCTGATTGTGGTAAACATGTACTGTTTGAAATGTACTAATGCAGAGGATACTGCTGATTGTGGTGAACATGTACTGTTTGAAATGTACTATTGCAGAGGATAGCGCTGATTGTGGTAAACATGTACTGTTTGAAATGTACTAATGCAGAGGATACTGCTGATTGTGGTGAACATGTACTGTTTGAAATGTACTATTGCAGAGGATAGCGCTGATTGTGGTAAACATGTACTGTTTGAAATGTACTAATGCAGAGGATACTGCTGATTGTGGTGAACATGTACTGTTTGAAATGTACTATTGCAGAGGATAGCGCTGATTGTGGTAAACATGTACTGTTTGAAATGTACTAATGCAGAGGATACTGCTGATAGTTGTAAATATGTACTGTTTGAAATGTACTAATGCAGAGGATACCACTGATTGTGGTAAACATGTACTGTTTGAAATGTACTAATGCAGAGGATACTGCTGATAGTTGTAAATATGTACTGTTTGAAATGTACTAATGCAGAGGATACTGATGATTGTTGTAAATATGTACTGTTTGAAATGTACTAATGCAGAGGATACTACTGATTGTGGTAAACATGTACTGTTTGAAATGTACTAATGCAGAGGATACTGCTGATAGTTGTAAATATGTACTGTTTGAAATGTACTAATGCAGAGGATACTGATGATTGTTGTAAATATGTACTGTTTGAAATGTACTAATGCAGAGGATACCACTGATTGTGGTAAACATATACTGTTTGAAATGTACTAATGCAGAGGATACTGCTGATTGTGGTAAACATGTACTGCAGAGGATACTGCTGATTGTGATAAACATGTACTGTATGAAGTGTACTAATGCAGAGGATAGCGCTGATTGTGGTAAACATGTACTGTTTGAAATGTACTAATGCAGAGGATACTGCTGATTGTGGTGAACATGTACTGTTTGAAATGTACTAATGCAGAGCATACTGATGATTGTTGTAAATATGTACTGTTTG
Organism: Sinohyriopsis cumingii; assembly: GCA_028554795.2. NCBI lineage: Eukaryota > Metazoa > Mollusca > Bivalvia > Unionida > Unionidae > Sinohyriopsis > Sinohyriopsis cumingii. The sequence continues at coordinate 57,255,127 of CM068824.1, forward strand.
AAATGTACCAATGCAGAGGATACTGATGATTGTTGTAAATATGTACTGTTTGAAATGTACTAATGCAGAGGATACCACTGATTGTGGTAAACATGTACTGTTTGAAATGTACTAATGCAGAGGATACTGCTGATTGTGGTAAACATGTACTGTTTGAAATGTACTTATGCAGAGGATAACGCTGATTGTGGTAAACATGTACTGTTTGAAATGTACTAATGCAGAGGATACTGCTGATTGTGGTAAGCATGTATTGTTTGAAATGTACTAATGCAGAGGATACTGCTGATTGTGGTAAACATGTACTCTATGAAATGTACTAATGCAGAGGATACTGATGATTGTTGTAAATATGTACTGTTTGAAATGTACTAATGCAGAGGATACCGCTGATTGTGGTAAACATGTACTGTTTGAAATGTACTAATGCAGAGGATACTGCTGATTGTGGTAAACATGTACTGTTTGAAATGTACTAATGCAGAGGATAGCGCTGATTGTGGTAAACATGTACTGTTTGAAACGTACTAATGCAGAGGATACCACTGATTGTGATAAACATGTACTGTTTGAAATGTACTAATGCAGAGGATACTACTGATTGTGGTAAACATGTACTGTATGAAATGTACTAATGCAGAGAATACTGATGATTGTGGTAAATATGTACTGTTTGAAATGTACTAATGCAGAGGATACTGCTGATTGTGGTAAACATGTACTGTTTGAAATGTACTTATGCAGAGGATAACGCTGATTGTGGTAAACATGTATTGTTTGAAATGTACTAATGCAGAGGATAGCGCTGATTGTGGTAAACATGTACTGTTTGAAATGTACTAATGCAGAGGATACCACTGATTGTGGTAAACATGTACTGTATGAAATGTACTAATGCAGAGGATACTGCTGATTGTTGTAAATATGTACTGTTTGAAATGTACTAATGCAGTGGATACCGCTGGTTGTGGTAAACATATACTGTTTGAAATGTACTAATGCAGAGGATACTGTTGATTGTGGTAAACATGTACTGCAGAGGATACCGCTGATTGTGATAAACATGTACTGTATGAAGTGTACTAATGCAGAGGATAGCGCTGATTGTGGTAAACATGTACTGTTTGAAATGTACTAATGCAGAGGATACTGCTGATTGTGGTAAACATGTACCGTTTGAAATGTACTAATGCAGAGGATAGCGCTGATTGTGGTAAACATGTACTGTTTGAAATGTACTAATGCAGAGGATACTGCTGATAGTTGTAAATATGTACTGTTTGAAATGTACTAATGCAGAGCATACTGATGATTGTTGTAAATATGTACTGTTTGAAATGTACCAATGCAGAGGATACTGATGATTGTTGTAAATATGTACTGTTTGAAATGTACTAATGCAGAGGATACCACTGATTGTGGTAAACATGTACTGTTTGAAATGTACTAATGCAGAGGATACTGCTGATTGTGGTAAACATGTACTGTTTGAAATGTACTTATGCAGAGGATAACGCTGATTGTGGTAAACATGTACTGTTTGAAATGTACTAATGCAGAGGATACTGCTGATTGTGGTAAGCATGTATTGTTTGAAATGTACTAATGCAGAGGATACTGCTGATTGTGGTAAACATGTACTCTATGAAATGTACTAATGCAGAGGATACTGATGATTGTTGTAAATATGTACTGTTTGAAATGTACTAATGCAGAGGATACCGCTGATTGTGGTAAACATGTACTGTTTGAAATGTACTAATGCAGAGGATACTGCTGATTGTGGTAAACATGTACTGTTTGAAATGTACTAATGCAGAGGATAGCGCTGATTGTGGTAAACATGTACTGTTTGAAACGTACTAATGCAGAGGATACCACTGATTGTGATAAACATGTACTGTTTGAAATGTACTAATGCAGAGGATACTACTGATTGTGGTAAACATGTACTGTATGAAATGTACTAATGCAGAGAATACTGATGATTGTGGTAAATATGTACTGTTTGAAATGTACTAATGCAGAGGATACCACTGATTGTGGTAAACATGTACTGTTTTAAATGTACTAATGCAGAGGATAGCACTGATTGTGGTAAACATGTACAGTTTGAAATGTATTAATGCAGAGGATACTGCTGATTGTGGTAAACATGTACTGTATGAAATGTACTAATGCAGAGGATACTGATGATTATGGTAGATGTGCTTGCTGATAATCTAAGAATCTTATACAAAGTCTTGTGTTTTGCATAATAATTTTGTAACATTCAATAAATTTGACATGCACTTATTTATAGGCCACATTTCTATTCAGCAATTTTTTTTTATATAAAATCTTTAATTGTAGGTATATATTTCATATAGTTGGCTGCAGTTTTTCACTAGAGTGCCGTTAGTGTTATTTAATTTTCTTAAAACACTTAATTATGGAATGTCATTTTGTGGTATTACCATTGTACTAGAATTTGTCTCTACAGGTTGAGTTGTCATAGTAATTATATAGGATGAATCTGGGATTGTCACCTTGACAAATAGACATGTAGGAGATATGTTCACATGTTGCAATAATTATTTTGTCAGTTTGATGTGTAGGAGGAGATGTTATGTTGACATGTCATGATAATTATCTTGTGAAGTAGACATGTAGGAGGTGCATTAATATGATTATTATCATGGTCTTTCATGTGTTACGAGTCTATGCTCTTAAAATAAGTAACAGAAAAGAGTGAAGACAACAAGCTTTGTAAAATTTAAAAAATAATTTATTTCTCTAGAATACATGATGAGAAATGAGAAAAATGATTAAAGAATTAAAGACACAAGTCAGAGTAATGAAAGGTCCTGAATAAAATTCAGTAAAAGTCCAGAAGAGATCCAAAATTTAAGGCGATGATGTGTATGTTATAACCTGTGGAGTGCTGATGTGTCAACAGTTGCTTGTTGAATCACAGAAATATTATTCCAGGTTTTAATTCAGTATAAATTCCAGTGAATGTCTTTATCCAAGAATTTTATCAGAACACTTATGTATTTCCAAAGAAAATAATCACTTGAATTCAAGAATTTGAAGAAAATAAAATTTAGACCAAATCGGTCACAATATAATACAACTTAAAGTGCTAGATGTTAAAGCACAACTGGTAAAATCCCCCAAGTCACAATATAATGATGTTATCTGCTTGACCTCAGGTCACAATTAGCATTTTCAAAAAACAACCATTACCTAATAGAAAATAACCTTATAGAATGATCAAATGAGCCTTGTTATTTACAACACAATAGCGTACAAAATTCACTATGGAATCTCCAGAACCCTGACCCTGATCAACATATTTACTCCTTGTTTACCCGAATAATAATCCTGATAATAAGCTCATCATAGACATAGAGAATAATTAAGCTATTATTAGTTGTTTACATAAATAAAATAAATCCAACAAAATAAAAAAAGACAATCAGAAAAAAGACAGTCAAGACGAGCAGAAATGAACTCAGTTTTGGACAAGGTCAAGCCCAGCATACAATGTTACATTACTATAACATGTAATGAAATAAAAAAATAAAAAATAGAACTTGAAGTTTTCAGTATCTTTAGTATTTGTTTGAATTATTACATGCATTGAGATTATCTTTAGTAGTGCCAATATTATCTTATTTATATTTAAAATTTTACCAAAAACTGTCAAATTTTGCCTAACTTGCCATACTGTTCCAAACACTGAGTTAAGCTTATATATTGAGTACTTTGGATTTAGTATCTGGCCATTATTATGTATGGAAATATTAGGCTGCCATTGATATCATAGGATATTTTTATTGCATATCAAGTCAGTGTCTTTTATACCAACAAAATGAGTACTGATTGCAATTTGTTGACATGATTATGTGGAAATGGTGACAAATTTTGGTGCATCTATGTTGTTTTACTGACACGTTTCCACAATTTTTCAACCTAATTATCTAAATTGGTCATGTCTGTGTAATCATGTAAGTATAATGCAATCAATAACTTATTTTGTTGGCGTAAATAAATAATTTGTTAAATTTCTCAAAGCTTGTTGTTTTCACTCTTTCATGTGTTACTGTTTATTCAAGCTTATACACGTAACATAAGAATAGTTGAGCTTAATAAGAAAAAGATTAAGATCTCAAATAATACTTTTATATTTTATACAAAATGTAGGTTTTGTTTGTTTGTTTTTTAGCTTACCTGGTCACAAGCTGAAGGGGCTGATGATTTGGTATTGCATCATCAGCAATGCATAAGCAAATGCTATTTTCCACTTCTCAATTGCTTCTCAATTAAACTTGACAGAGCAACCTGGCATGAAAGTCTTTAAAGGTTGTACAAGCAATGCTGATCTGCCATTACTGAGAACAGAAAATATCTTCAAAAAAACTGCTAAGTAGAAGTTAACCTTATTTGATAATGAGCATTATAGCTTGAAACCCATTTAGATTTTCACAAATGATGCTTATATGCCATTACTAGAATTAGAAAAAAGGAAAAAAGAAGAAGAAAAAAGACTAAAAATGAACAAAACTTGACAATATCTGACAGAAGTCTGACACAAAGTTTGTACAAATTGATGCAGATCTACTATTAAACATGGCCACTGTTACTAATAATAGGAAACTTTAAATGACTTTTTCCCTAAAACTGCTTGACAGAAGGTGGCATGTGACAGAAATCTTCAAGGCAGAATAATTGATGCGCAGTTATCATCATTAAAGAATGACTTCTAACAAACTGCAGGACAGAATTTGACTAAAAATATTCTGGTCTTTTTGATTTATATAAATGATGACCCTCTGACATCAAATTTGGACCCTTTACAAGAAATGAGAAACAAAACTTGGAATGACATCCTATCAAAAATTGCTCAACATACTTTGACAGAATTTGACAGAGAATATCCTAGCATAAAGGCCTTTGAATTTGCTACAAAATGTTCACTATGGACATTGTTACAGAAAGTAGAAAACTTTAAAAATATTGACCATTTGCATGCAATCTCAAACTTGCATAGATTGATAATAACATAGATCCAAAAATACTCATACAGCTGAACTAAATCCTCTTTCTCCTCCCTCTGTGTCCTTTCAAATCAGTCCTGCCATTCATAGCAAGTCATTGACTTTTCTGCAGTCACATAATGTACCATAAGGCTCCGGTGGCCTAGTTGTTAGAGCATCTGCCTCGGATGCGGGAGGTCGTGGGTTCAATCCCTGGCCGAGTCATACCAGAGACTTACAAAAATGGTACTAACAGCTTGGTGCTCAGCATTAAGAGGTAAGTGTTAGGACTGGTGATCCTGGTGTCAGGATAATGTGACTGGGTGGGACATCATGCTACATGTCTGCGGCATGATGCCCCAGTGCTAGACATCAGTATAAACTGTCACACTACAGACATCATAGCGATATGACTAAAACATTGTTAAAGCTACATTAAAAATCCAAATCACACACACATAATGTACCTGCTTTATATGTCTTGCAGCAGGAATATTTCGTACAAATTGTTTGATATTTGTTTTTTTGTTTTTTATTGCAGGCCAGAACTTGGTCTTGATGAGCCGCCCATATTATCTAGAACAAGACATCCATCGGGGACCAGATCTATAAGTTCTACAGAAGAGCTGTTGTTACTTGGCCAGCAGTTGATCTCCAGGGGTGAGGATAGTCAGGTCTGTAATGAAAACATGTATAGTGGGGTCTAGCTAGCCTGGACAAATGGTTAAACATATATATATTTCTAGATAAACAGTGTATTGCCTATTTTATGCAGTCAGTTTGACAAAAATGACTTAAAGAAATTTTGTATTGCATTCAGATTATGAAGAATAGTTTGATCTTAAGCATTTAATCAGAGTTGCCAGCATACTGCTCCTGCCAAAGGCACAGTCCGTTTTGCATGATGGAATGTTTAATCAATATCAACTCGACTTTTGGTTGAAGTTCTTATTTGAAATGATAGCACTTGACAGCTTTCAGAATTCTTATTTAGATGGATAGAGCATCATGATCTAGTTTTGATCACAAATCATTTGATGCATTCAAAAGGGTGTGATTAATGCCTCGATCATTAATTAATGCCTTGATCATTAATTAAGGACTCGGTCATGTAAAAAAAGTTTTGTATTTTGCAGTGTTCACAATAGAGTATTGTACAAGTATCTACTTTTTGATAGAGTTAGAAATGCATTTTTAACGTTGAGATTTTCCGTTAACAGTTTTAAGGATCATATGTACAGCATAGTCGAATTCAGAATCAAGAAATACTTATCAGCGTAACTCTTTTTGGTCAGGGTGATACCTAGTCCAAAGTTTGCATTTTGAATAATCTCTTTGACTGTCTTGCATGTTAGCCAAGGATAATAACCTGCTGATTTTCTGCTCAGGTGTCAAAAGTCAAGGTCATGTCAAATGTACACAAGTCAAATTGGTGTTGATCATTTTGGTATTTGAGTATCCAACCAAAAATGTCACTTAAAAGAAATCCAGTAATACTATTTACCACAGGGCAGGTGTATAATGTAGTTTACAGTACTCTTCAGGGTTGTGCAGATATTTTGCATAGCTACTTGTCCATTACAGATGTCTTCTGGAAAAGTGACTTACCCATGCAATGTTTTACTTGCCCCATATCTTTTTAGTTAACCTGACCATAAGGCCAAGCAAGCTTATGGTAAGACGCAGCATCCATCATACATTGTCCATCCATCAACAAGGCCTTGAATGAGTATAACTATAAGCAAGACCCATGCATATCGCTGAAATGTTAAAACTTTGCATCAGATTGTCTGAGTTTGTCAGCAACTCCATTTCTGATCATATTTTTGTCAAATTTTTAAATAGGCTCATACCATCAAGATATATCATGCGTTTTATTATGAGCAAGATCTCTGCTTATTCATTAGGAGGTAATAATAATTTTTTAAAGTCACATGATCGAACTGATCTGCCCTGAGGACCTCTAAGATATATACATATATGTACAGAATGCAGTAAGTCACTACTCGACTCATAAATTAAACATTCACACACACACACACACACACACACATACACACACATTCATATACATGGAAACTTCATGGCTATGCTGTGAGACAAAACTGCTATTGGTGTTCACAAGCCAAAGTTATACTCTTGCATTACACATAGCAACATATATTTATATACAATAAATGTAGCTGGAAGAGTTGGATATGCCTTACGCTTTTAATTAAGACATGGATTTTTCATCCATTTATTGTTGAAAAGCTTATTTGCCCAAGGACTCTTTTTTTTTTTGTATATTATTTCGACTAATTGTCCAAGAGTATTGAAAACTGTTTTTAAATAATACTTGGTTTGGTTTATAATTGGAAATTTGCTGACTGTCATTTGATCTAAAGTTTGTTGTATTGCTGGTTTCTCTGTATTATAAAGTATTTTTCAAGTAAACTGGGGCACTCCTAACAAAATGTTGTATTTCATTTTGGCTTTTTGAAAGCAAACTCAGTGTATTATTTTACAGGCTCGTTTTTTTCAAACAAAATTTTTTTTCCAATATTAAAATCAGACATATTTCCCTATAGTATATTACCATAGTTACGGTGAGGCTGAATAATCTCTTGTCAAGAGTGAGACAGTGAGAGATTATTGTTTTGAATGAAATACTTTATTTTCTTAATAGACAAATATAAAAGTTTTGTTTTCTTTGTAATGAAATTTATATGATCGGATCAAAGTAAATTATTGTCAACGCCACTTTAATTTGTTTTCATTATTATAGAAAAGCAGATTTTGCATATTTGTGTAATTCACAATCTTATCAGTTGAGAGACTGATTTTCTGACTTTTATTCAGACTTTTTCAGTTGACTTATATCATCAGATATATTAAAAGTTTTACTATGAGTAAGACCTATACATATTTTTAAGGTGATCTTGCAAACTTTTAGCTCAACTGGTCATAGTTTATTATTGCAATACCTCCTGAATTGCTTGGATGATTGCAATGAAACTTCATGCACACATTCATCCTGTGATCTAGTTGGTCCTGAGTAAAAATGATGCCCCTTGGACATTTTGAAAATCTTGTTATTCCTTCAGAATGGATGGTCAGAACAATGTAGGGTTTTCACTGAAAGGCTTCTTATGTTATCTGGTTGGTCCTAAATGAAAATGGTGCTGATCTGACATCCAATATGGCCACCACAGCAGCCATCATGATAATCTTGTATTCACAGTTTTTTCAGAGCATAAAGTTATCTTGATATTGAGTATTTGCCTAAATACTTTTAGATATCTTGTGGGTCCTAAATGAAAATGATGTTGATATTGATTATGGTCACCACAATGACCATTTTGAAAATCTTTATCACTGCTCCTTGAGAATTGATGGTTGTATCAAAGTGGGGTCAATTACACTGATAGCTGTACATTGAATATTTCTTTTAACACCCAATTCCTAATTGTTGAGAGCTTTATGGTTCGATAGAGCTCTTTAAGAACACTAAGTGTAACCTTGATTATAGAATTAAACTGGTTTGCTTGAATACAGAAGGAAAACGTCTTCTTAGTTTGATTATTAATTTTATGGTAAGTGTTAGCAGTGAATTCCAAATTGACTTTTTTCCTGCAGTGGGGATTATATCTGTTTGCTTGAAAATGCATTGAAGTGAATGTCAGTACAAACTTAATACTCACACGTTCGCACACACACAAACACACAAGACTGTTTATAAAGTACATTATATAAAGAAATGCTATATCTAAATTGATTTTTTTCTTCAAAATATTTATATAATTGTCCATGTCAATGAAACTGGACATATGTATATATATATATATATATATATATATATATATATATATATATATATATATATATATAGTAAACTATTTATAGCGATTTGATTACTATCAGAATTCACGAGTAATAGAAATAAATTTTTCAAACAACTTACATTTGTATGAACACATTTGATCATGAAAAAATATTATAAAACCAGTTTTGACATCTGATTAAAGTTTCAACATACATATACCAATTGATGAATAATAATTATTTCTTTGTGAAAACATCTTGTTCAATAACTTAACAGCTAGCACATTAGACCTTTATTTATTTGGATAAAAAGGAATTTTGAGTAGTCATGTTTTTAAAAAATTATATGAGGTTTCTGTTGATATGTTTTTTGATGACATGTAAATGCATATAAAGAGTATTAGGTATGCCAGGCATGGCGGCTGCTACTGAATCATTGTCATCCTCATCACTTCCAGCAGAAATATCAGTTGCATCCTGGCAATGAATGATTTCTCAAACAGTGTTATCAATTGTTGGTGTCACAGATGTGATAATATCACAATCAGAGTTAATGTAATCCAAGAAATCAACATCATTATTTACAGATTATGCCTGACATGTGGCTATCATACTTTTGTTACCTGGTACCTTTGTTTTTTGCCTTCTTTATTTATATGACAGCTGTTGTTTTTCTGGTTTTGGTGTATCAGGTGATACACGTTTATAATTGAACTAATTTTCTCAGGTGAACCACATAAATCAAATGCTGTAATCAGTAAACATTGAATTAAAGGAATGTTCTGACAAAACCTTTGGAATACATAGTAATTAGGAATTTAGCATGGGAAATGAAACTCAAATGCTCTGAGAAAAGCGTTTATCCAAGAATGTAACAATTCTTTACTATATATATATATATCTATATATATATCTATCTATCTATCTATCTATATATATATATATATATATATATATATATATATATATATATACATACACAAACACTAATATTTTATCTTTTTCTTTTCTTTTTTTAATGACAAATCCACAAATTGAACTTATATCAATAGTATCTATTTTATACTGAACCACTAAATTTGATATGTAAAACTTTAAAGTGATTCTCATTACTTAATTCCTTTGGGTTCCCTTTTGTGCATACTAACTGTGATTTACAGATACTGGTTTTTATTTAATTGCAGGATGTTTCCTACTGTGATCTGCTAGTTCCATCCAAGCATGTGATCAAGAGAGCTCACTCTGAAATCAACTTTCACATCACTGATCATCTACCAGGTAATCTTTATATAATTGACAAAAATATAATAGAAAAAGATACAAGAAAGATCCTATTTACGTTCCATTGTTTTTTTGGGTTTTGTTTATTCGCCTTCGGAGTGTTACGTTAAACCTGCTACAGTGACCATCTATAAAGAAGTGTTGCATCATTTTAATATATAAATAATAAGTATTATGAATGATTTAAGATTTATTGTATATTAAAACCTTCCCGATGATGACTGTTTTAAATGGCCATCTGCATGAGCTTTGTATGCAGCTTTGACTGCAATGTTTGATTGCATATTAATGATGCAGTTAAAGATTAAGCAGTCTGCTACAGGCATTAAATATGTCTTTCATTTATTACATTTATTACAGAATTACTTGCGAAACTACTTTGTATGATATGGTTAATGCATCAGTTTTCAGGTACTCAGTTTGGAATGCAGTGGGTAACAAAATGTAGTGAAACCTTTATTAAAGGTCATCTTTATTAAGCAGACTCCTGTCTTAAGCACTCACATGTTTTAGGTGCATTACATTAAACCATTTTAATGAGCAGGCACCTATTTAAGCAAGCACCTGTCTTAGGAGGCCAATATCCTTGTTTTCAAGAGGTAACTATTATATATTTGTGATATTCTATTGGAGATATCATATAGTCTTACTGTAAATCTATCCATCTCATCATGTCCAGTACAGATTTTGTTTCTGCTCAGTATCTGTTTATTAAGATGTTAATGGAGTCTAACCATATTTGGCATGAGACTTTATATTAAGAAGATCAAAGTCAGGTTGGATTTTCACCTTTTTTTATGTTCAAATTTGAATTATGGCCCTTGTATGACTTGATGTTTACCCATGCCTGATTATTCCTGTTTTCACTGAGTGAATTGTAATGGACTTAATGGATTGGAATACAGTTTTATATTTAGGATTTGTAAGCTAAGTTCAACAGTGATTTCATAAACGTAGTTTTCCAAGCCCTATCTTTATTCAGTCCACTGATATTAGGGTAGCTCCCACCAGCATACTATTTGAGCAAAACTACTCCCCAGCTACCATCATTCAAGCCATGGGTTGTAGGTCTGAGATGACATTCTCCTGTTTTATCTCCAAAACATCATCACTAGAGCTTAATTTGACCAGGTGGGATCTATATCTGCAGCACAACAGAATATCTTCCCAAGTTACTATGCAATTCCATACCAATGTGCATTCTGCTGGATGTATGGGAGTAAACATAAAGTCTGCACTCACTCATTGATCTGTGCTAATCCTAATCTGCATCTCACATGAACCTTCAAACAGCTTGCATACATTAGGACCCAGGGTCTACTTCAAGTTAAGGGTTGTAACTCCCTCCACCTCTTTCATGTTATCTTATATATATTATCACGTAGAAACACTTTATAGTCATACCCTCCAAAACCATCTCTGTAGTTACATCCTTGGAAGAGTGTAGTGTACACTTCTGCTATCCGTTTAAGAGGATTTTGGTGCCATTGTATTTATGTAATGCAAAACCACTCTTGTCTGACTTCATCTTGACAAGTCAGTTACTTTTTAGCATATTGTTTGTGTTTTAAACAAGTCAAAAGATGCAGTTCATGTCCTTTTTTTTTAGCACAGAGGAGCTGGATTTGTAAGGTGGTAGTTGTTCTCCAAACATGCTATGAGTGTGTGTGTGTGCGTTTGATTGGGATTTTTAATGTAGCTTTAACAGTTTTTCAGTTATATCTCTACATTGTCTGCAGTGTGGCAGTTTATAGTGATGTCTAGCACTGGGGCATCATACCGCAGACATGTAGCATGATGTCCCACCCAGTCACATTATCATGACACCAGGCCGATCAGTCCTAACACTAACCTGTTAATGCTGAGTGCCAAGCAAGGTAGCTGTTAGTACCAATATTGTAAGTCTTTGGTAGGACTCAGCCGGGGATTGAACCCACAACCTCCCGCATTTGAGGCAGACAATCTAACCACTAAGCCACCGGAGCTGTACAATGAGTGATTAATTACCATCAAAGAAAAAGATTTCTCTCCCAAATCTGGTTTAAAACACTTGAGATTAGGTTTTAGTATACATCTATCATTAGAGTGTGGGATGACTGAGTGGGCCTTGTCATTTTTTCAAAATTAACATTATGCTATGACAGATATATAAACCTTTTATAGGCAAAATAAGCTGCAATATATATATACCCTCAAAAACAATTGTAGACAAAGATTAGTTAGTAAAATACTCATCATGCATTCACAGTTATGTCTTTTAACTCATAAGCTACCATCTTATAGAATTAAAATGTATTCTCTATTATATGTAATTTGTCTGGAGAATTATCTGTCCCAATAAAATCTTTCTCCCAGGATGTCAAGTTCAGAAGATCATAAAAAATGTAACTCAGGTTTGAACTTGAGATTTTGTTTGTTTCAGCCAATCACACAGGACTTTGTTATGCAATATAACCTTGCTTGCAAGACCACCCCTTCTGCTAACAAATAATGGTCTCTCAAGTTAGGTGGTCTCTCATAACAGGTCATAACACTATACAACCAAAAAATCTGTGCACAGAGAGCCTGGTCTCTCCAAACAGATGGTCTTTCATAGTAGTGGTCTCAGGTTTTATTGTAACATTTTTGATTGGCCTAGATTGAAAACTCAGTCTCAAACTCAAGCTCTGAGTTTTATTCCATCCTGGCTTAGCTTTCATAAAATATTATCACAACCTGAGTGCGTACTCAACTCTGCGTTTGTCCTACTGTAAAGTTCCTATGAAGAATCCCAGTGCTAAGTCAGCAATAACCATCTTGGTTCAAAACTTGTGTTTGATGCAATTATTCTGTTGTGGTTTGCAGATAATAGGCTTTCACTGTTTGAGCTGATGTTTTCAAAGACCAGATTTCATGTACAGAATCCTCTAAAAATGTTGGTCATTTAAGACTGATGTTGCTGTGGCATATTTTAGTATGGATATCTAGTGTGGAATGAAATGTGACTTTCGGTCAGTTTCTTTGATAATCTTATAGTTTCAAGGTGAATAGTATGTATATACATTGCTCCATTGGCACATTCATTACATAATCATGGTTTTCATTGGTTGTATTCAACAATTGTTATGTATATCTATATTTTCTGTAACTTCTGGTATATTTTATTTAATTTTCATAATTTTTATTCATGGTCATAAACTGTATAGAATAGTTTTTGTTATAAATTTTGTGCATAATTTGGCTTTGTTGAAAACACAAATTACATAGGATCTATAAATAGATGTTTATGTTCTTGTTGTAGGGTTTAACGCCATTTTTCAGCACACGATAGGCTGTACATGGTTGCCAGTATTAATCATGGAGGAAGAACCCGGGAAAACCCTGGAAAGAACCGCCGACCCATGAGAAGCTACTGGCAAGCTTTCTCACGTACCCACATTGGCTGAATCCAAGACTCGAACCCACGCAGACAGAGGTGAGATGGCAGTGATCCGTAATGGAGAGTGTTTTAGACCACCCGGCCACTCAGGGCCCCCAGATGTTTATGTACATGTTGACAATTAGTAATAATCATCATAATAATAACACTTAGAATGGCACCTATGTTCTCAGTGACTGATGGGATATTGATGTTTCTAGAATAATTCAGTGGATTAGTATTGGTTACACAAGATCATGTAAATATATGTAATTTGTTGTAAATCATTAGTGTATGTTGTCACATGCGGTCTATTGTGAACTACAGTGGCGATATAATGTGCATATTAGGAGAAAATTAAGCATTCAGTTTCATTCAGATTTTTGGAGTCATTCACACTTTTCATGTTCCAGATGTAAGTCTGCAGATGTATTTCATGTTGTACTTCGATATTTTTGGAGAGGAAAAATGTTTGTTTGAACTGTTCAATTATGATAGAAAGGGCCTATTATTTGGACTCTAATATTATTCTGGAACTGTTATAAATTATTCAAAAGAGTTCTGGGCAATGCCATCTTCACAATGCCATGGTTCATGCAGGACCAGTACATTTCTGGAATTGAAATTATAAGGGACTTTTCATTTGTTTAGGACTTTCAAAGACTTTTATAAGGACAAATTTGGATTCAGTTCATTATACTGAAAGTTCCTTATGCATTTTTTTATTTGCCACTTTAATAATTAAATTGTTTGTTAAGTTTTGCAAAACTTGTTGGTTTTGCTTCTTTTCTGTTATTTAAGTTTGTGACCATAGAGTTGCAACACAATTTATTAATTTTTGTATATTAAATAATTCAGAAGCATTTTATAGAAACACAAACTATGAAAAATTGTTGACTCAGAATAATTTTAATTAGCAAAGTTACTGGGAAATCTACTTTGGACAGAGTGTTTGTTATATATATCTTTATGTTCATTTTTTGGAGAGGGGTGGGGGATTGACCATCTCCTTTTCCTATATTTAATGGATGAGACTAATAAGAAAACATGAACAATGAATGCTACCATAAATGATATGTGCTAGTTGCACAAGTATGATAATTATACAAAATAAAAATAGAAATTCGGAAGAAAAAAAGTCCCTCTGAATCTAAATGATGTTCATTCGTATACGCCAGACTGATAATTTAAATTTCATGTATGTAGTATGTTCTTAAACCAGGGTTAAGAAACTTTATTGTAATAGGGCCTTGTCAGGAATATAGCTTTTAAACAACAAAATATTTTAATGAAACTTTAACCAATCATGACTAGACTATGTCACATACCATAGCCATGTCCTCTGCTTCAAGTTCAAGGTCACAGCAAGTGAAAATATAAGTTACCTCTATCCATGTTTGGATAAAGCTTTGAACCAATGAAGATATTTTAATTTAACTTTAGCCTCCTGTGCATTTAGCCTTTTATGTATGACAATGCCTTGTGTATCACAGTCAAACCCTCTCCCCACCCCACTTTAAAATCAAGGTCAGAACAAAGGATATTATAAATCATTAGCCTTTTTCTTCATTCAGGTTGTTACCATTTAATCCATACAGATATTTTGATAAACCTTTATACAGTAATCAAGTTCATAGCTCAAAGGTCAAGGTCATTAGTTGGAAATCTTTTTTTTACATCTGGTTGATACAGTTGTGTCATTTGCAGAGCTCATACTTAAAAAAATGGAATAAACACATGCAATAAAGAAACAGTATTTGAATAATAAAAAGAATGATAAATTTTGACCTATGTATTGTTAAGCATTTGGTATGACATATAAATCAATCAGTATTGCTAAGTATACAACAATGGCATTGATATCTGCATAAAAAAATGTACAAGTATCTCATGATTTCCAGTTGTTGGATTGTGTTTTTACATTTTCTGCTATCAATAGATGTTAAATTTGTTTAATGTCATCATCTTTTATCTTGAATACCATCGTATTTTAGATCAGTTTGACAGTGATGTGTTGGTATGATTGTCATCAGAGATTGAGCTCATTTATGGTCATTCTCAGTAGCATACTGCTGCACCCTGTTATCACAACCTTTGCAGTTTGCATGTGCTAGAAGTTGGGATGAAATTTGTTTTTTATTAAATTGATAATTCCGGCTGTTAAATTTGTATTCTCAATAGTATTGACAACAATAAGTAGTTTTGAAGATGTTTTATTAAAACAATTTAATATGGATATTTGATATTTGGTTGTTATGTTGTAATGACAGTCATATTTTAGTTTTTAGCTCACAGGTGTAAGTTAATTCACCCAAAACTGTGCGTACATTAGTTGTGAGCACCAAAACTGTGCACATTTGGTTTTGCATCACGTCAGTGTCAGAACAAGCTGAATCTCACTGGATGCATGTGGGAAAATAAAAGTTGGGTAATTTGTTGAGAACATTTGCATAACAGTGATAATTTGAAACAGATTTTATGGCAAGTTGATACATGAAAATGTTTGAAAAACATTGTACAGTTGATGAAAATATATATTAAGTAAATTTGCAAGGAAGTTAAAATTAAGATTTACCAAAAACGAACTCGCTATGAAAAGTTTTTGTTGAATATTGCTAAGTAATCTGAAAAAGAGAGATAAATTCCTTTATATCTGACATGATTAAGTTTGATAAAATAAGAAAAGTGTAGCTTGCCCTCTGCATTTAGGGTCAAGTACAGGGAATAAACTATTCACCAATTAAAACCCATTTGAATCTTGCCTTGTTTTTTTAATAAATTTTATTAGTAAAGTTACTGTAGTAAATGGAAATGTCATGTGATGTGACTGTGCTAAGGTATTAGTTGTTTGATGGAGTTGTTTCATAACAAATTCAGTTGTTTAACTATCTTCATCTATGCTAGATTGACCACTAATTATTTAGCAAAGTCATGCAGTATTATTCCCATTGTAATCACCCTGACTACCCAATTAATAGTAAACCTGTCTATCCATTCAATCATCCTTCCTGTCTTCCTCTCTCTTTACCTAACACAAATTGATTGGTAGTGCGTTACATTCAAATATTCATAATTTGCATGTAACCCATGTGTAAATAAATATGGAATTTCATGGCATTCATGTAAATTACAATATTTTGTAAAAAAAACAACAAAAAGATACACATACATTATGCAAGCTTGTACCTTATGTAGACCCCATGTAAGTTCCTTTCATTCACTTGTATAATTAGGTTAAAAACAAATGTGATTGTTGCCACATTTTGTCAACCAAGAAAGGATAGATCAGTGCAGATAAGATAGGCTGTGCTTGAGTTAAACCAGTAGACACTGCCAAGGCTTATTTTTTCTTGACCATAAAGGAATAAGGGGTAATATGGTTTTTAATTTCATAAATAGAATACAGAAAAGGTTGAAATACTTGAATGGAGAACTGATATATTCATTGTGAACATTTAAAAAGCTGGTTCTTTGCACCATTATATTATAAAATGTTTTTATCCATATACACGAAAATAACAATATCTGTAAATGGTATTTCACACATATATGTAATTCAAAATACTAGTAGTTATTTTGTATGTTTCAGAATGTTGTCATTTACAACTGAAGCACAGTGCATATGGTACTGAAACAGAAAAAGAGAGAGAAAGAAAGAACATGTTTTGCACTTTATTTTACCTGTTCTGAAATTTTAACAGGAATGATAATAATGATGATGAAGTTTTCAAAAGGCTTACCAGCAGATGACATCATTGTTACAACTGTATTGACTTGTGATCATCATATGAATTAGTTTTTTTTTGTTAGGATCCTGCTCAATGAAGGCTGTCAATTAACAGTTTGGTTTCTACAAGATAACTTTTCAGGAATTGTTAGATTTTAACCTGATTTTATATGTAGCTTTATATGGATGAGACTTCAAAAGATTTTATTTCCTGACTTTTTTGCCATCTTTTAGAGTACCATAGATATGATCCCTGATTGCCTGCCCTTCTTCTTACTTTCAATTCTGCAGCTTTGCTTTATCAAAGATTGTTGGATTTAAACCAAATTTGCCATGCAACTTGTTATTGATGAAATTTTGAACGTGTTCAATTTGCAGCATTCCTTGAAATCATTTACAGGAGTTTTGCCATATGATTTCCCATCTGCCTAATTTTGGTTTCTTCATCATGACTTTACGTTGGACTGCTGGATTTCAACCAAATTTTGCATGAAGTGGCATTGATGAAACCTTGAATGGTGTTGATTTTCAGTGTTCCTTGATAACATTTACAGAGTTATACAGTGGGGGTTGGTGTTTACCCATGCTTCTGATTTTGGTTTCTATTCCATAACTTTAGCAGGTTTGTTGGTTTTCAGTCAAAATTTGGCTTGTGGCTTTATCTGACATGAGATTGAATTTTTTTATTTCCAGTGTTCCATACCATCATTTGAGTTATGTCCCCTGATAGTCCATTCCCATGTCTTTGGTCTCAGTAGCATAACTTTACTAAGGAATGTATGATTTCAACCAAATTTATCATGCACTTGAATGTATAGAATATACAACATTCCACATCAGCACTGATCAGACTTGTGTCCCTCATTGCCCATTCTGCTGACTTTGCTTTCAAGCAAATTGTAGTGAGCAGGTCCCTTTGCAATGTACATATCCTTTTTTCATTTACACTTTTCTTGCTTTTTCAATTTTCAGATACAAAGAAAGTGCATTGAATTTGAAATTTTGTACAAAACCAGTGTATGATCATAA
The DNA here is from genome assembly GCA_028554795.2 of Sinohyriopsis cumingii. Taxonomy (NCBI): domain Eukaryota; kingdom Metazoa; phylum Mollusca; class Bivalvia; order Unionida; family Unionidae; genus Sinohyriopsis; species Sinohyriopsis cumingii. The sequence goes on from CM068824.1 coordinate 57,273,386, forward strand.
TAGAGACCTGCATTTTAATCCAAGTCACACAAAACACTCAGACAAATGCTATAAAACACATTTGTACTTCTGTTGTGAGAGGTCATTAAATGAGTTTTCTTTGAGTGACAAGTATTTGTAGAAGTGTTATGAGAATATATGATATACATTCATGAACTTTATCCGAAATGATTTCTCTAAAAGGAAAAGGTTTACATAATGTTCTATTTTAGGCCAGTTAAAGTTAGCGGAGTTGGCTGGAAGAGTCAAAAGCCATAGGTTCCTAAAGTTTTCAGGTTACATACTCAAATACACAGTCAGTATTATTAGGAAATCATAGATAAGTATTAAAAACAAATAGACTTATGTAAAAAAAATGTATAATGTCAGTTCATCTCTGAGTAATTCCCAATACTCTACATGCTTTGTATGAAAGTTTTGTCTGAAAGTGCTAACAAACCTGGATTTTTGCCATCATGTTCTACACCTTTCTAGACAAGTGCAAGTACTTGCCTTAAAGCAGTGTATTTTTCATTCTGTCTGTCTGTCTGTCTGTCTCTCTCTCTCTGTTTCTCTGTCTCTCTTTCTCTCAGTATACAACTGGCTAAACAATGAAGTGGACCCATCAAAAAACAAAAAGAGGGGGGAATCAAAAGTAATCAATCATTGCTTTGGATTCAGTGTTTTAATAGAATTAAGCTAAGGGTAGGTTGCTCACACCTAATTGTTTTAAGTTCTTCTTGTCATGAATCAGAAGAGACTGTGATATATCCTGATGTCTGACTGACCACTATCAATTAACACAGGAGTCTTATCACGACTTTTAAACTACCTGGAGGATTGCCATAAAACTTCACATACATTTATCGCAAGGTATGGTTGGTCCTAGATGTAAATAATGCCACTTGGACATTTAGTATTGCTACCACTCTGACCATCATGAAAATCTTTTTGTTAATACTCCCCCTGAACTAATAAAACGATTTTCACTAACATTTTTCTTATGGTGACAAGTTGGTCCTAAATGAAAATGGTGCTGATCTGACATCCAATATGGCCATCATGATGACCGTTTTGAAATTTGTATCACTACTCTCGAACAGAAAGTCATAGCAGCATAAGGTTTTCACCAAAACACTTCTTGTTATGTCCGATTGGTTCTGTAGGAGAATGGTGATGATCTGATGTCCAGTGTGCCATCTTAAAAATCTTACATCAACATGGGGTTTTCACCAAAGACTTTTATGGTGGTTGGTTGGTTCTAAATGAAAATGGTGCAAATATTATATCCATAATTTTCTTGGTGGCAATCTTTTCAATTTTATAATTGCTACTTCTCATGAAAGGATGGCCATATCGATATGGGGTTTCAGGGTTGGCGCTGGCTTTAAAAACGTCACCCAAAATATTGCTAATCTCAATATTTTGTTGCCAATTTTCTAATAAAATATCGCCATTTTGATAATACAATACTATTTGTTTATCTCAACATATGCAGGACCACGGGACCAATGTAATGTTGTTGACACAAGCTGGACTTGATTTTTCTCTGTTTTAAAGTTGAATTCTTCTTTTCTCCTGACTTGAATCAGATTTTTCTTTATATAGTACATTTTTTATATCATCTCCGATCCGGTTTTTAAAAAAACGGTCTGTTCGCTCCCATTCTGCAACAACCCTTGTAAATTATTCGTTCCATATATTAGTTTGCACATGACTCTCCTAAGAGTGTTCTGATTGGTCAAAGGTTTTAATTCATCCAATGAATCTTCGTGTAAAGGAGACTGATGGTAATGGAAAGAACATGGTGTCCCCAGAGTTCTATGACACAAAAAGTTTAGGTAAAGGTTTAAAAAATGTAAGGAAATGGGAATGGCAGGAGCAAAAAGTTTACGGAAATTTGGTTTGTCAGTTTATAAGAAAACTGAACGCTAGAGGACTGGCATTTTGTGACCTCTGCTCTACAGTAATTGCGGTTGGAAGAGTTTGGAACAGCACCTACAAAAGAAGCTGCATACGGAAAAATTGAAGCACAGAAGGCATCTGGAAAAAGTGTAATTAATTACTATAAGAAGAAAGATTTCTTGCATGAGAGAACAGATGTAGCCCTGTCAGAATATGCACGATGCATGTCGCCAATACAAGCACTACCTTGAAAGGAGAAAGGCTGTCATTGAGAAGGAAAAGAAATGGTTGCACAAGCCAAAACAGTCAGTGGTGACAAAAAGTAAAGGTAAAGAAATCTTTGCCAAAGCTGCAAAAAGGGCTCAACTGGCATATCAGCAGGTTGTGTCCACCAGAGAAAAGGACAAGTAAATGTATGGGATTATTTGTATAATGTTGGTGTACTTGGGTGTTTATTTTACCAATTTGTTATGAAAAGAGAGAAGTATAATATATTTGCTGCAGAAATTGAGAAATTATTGTGACTTAATTACGATGTGAACACTGACATGCACATGAAATAACTTAAGCACCAATAGTATTGGAGAACAAATTCTTGTGACTATAAATATTGTGAAAAATTATTGAAGTCAAGTTGAATACTTTTGGTAAGTTTATTAGTTTTTCAGATGATTATTTTGGTTTAATTTATGATCTTAAGTTGCACCAGGAGCAGTTTTTTATGAGTGTAAAATACATTTTTGGCTGGGGGCCATAGGCAACCTGGACTTCCGGATCAGGGGGCACTGCCCCTGAACACCATATTGGGGGAGGACCCCCAAACACCCCTTAAAATGTTTTAGCTTTTTTATGGAAGACCAAAATCTTGGTAGTTAGAAAGAAGAAACAGACTAATCTTGGTCTTCATAAAAAAAATTCAGCCAGTTGAGTGTCGGTCCCTTTAAGGGACTCATGGATTTTTGCTTGACCATTGCATCCTATTCCTGCTTTCTCAGAGCATCTTAATCTACCAAACTCTGTACATAAAAAAGCCTATTGACTTGAGGTGAAGGTCACTGAGACTGAAAGAAGGAAAATGTTTCAAAACAATAACTTGACTTGTTTAATAGATACTTTGACCAGACTTTAAAATGGCTTGTATATAAGATAAGAATGACATATATCGATTTGTGGGTCATGTGAAAGTTACTCTTAGAGGAAAAATGGTTTCCACGCAGTATATTGAGTTTTTATCACCTACTCCAACCAAACTTGGTGAATGGCTTGCACTTGAGACAATATGGCATCTTTCCATTTTGGGGTAAAATTGGTCAACAGTGAAACTAACAGATACAGAAAGAAGAAAATCATTTTTCACAAAACTATCTAAGTTCTGTGCTATGAATAAACTTTGTGCATGGCTTGCACTTGAGACAAAGAAGACACCTATATATTTGGAGGTTAAAAGGTCTATGGTTAAGGTCAGATGGGTTCCCAGAAGGAAATTTTGTTGTTGTGGGTATAACGCCATTTTTCATCACATGATGGACTATACATGGCAGCCAATATATCTGGTGGAGGAAGAACCCTGGCAATCCCCTGAGAAAAGCTTCCTACCCATGGGAATCTACTGGCAAGCTTTCTCACATATCCACATTGGCTGAGCCCAAGATTTAGACTCATGTGAAGAGAGCTGATATGTCAGTGATCTGAAAAGTCGAGCACCTTAGACCACATGTCCACCCAGGGTCCCCATTCCCCCAAAGGAAAACAGTTTTCACGATAATAACACAAGTCACATGTCACACATTATGACCAAACTTAGTGTATGGCTTATATCTGAGATGAAACAGAAATGTACCTATTGATTTTAATGTAAATAAATCAAAGGTCAGGTCATCAAGATGGAAAGAAGGAAAATACTTTATGCCAAATAAGTTGAGTTCTGTGTCTTTTACTTTGTCAAACGTTTGTGGATTACTTGATTTGAGACCATGAAGACACCAGTAATAGTGCTGATCGTATCATTTAGTACTGCCAGCAACGCTACTGTGTGACAATGACATGATGTACAAGTTAAAATGCCACTGTATCATGTGGTAGATTAGTATATGGCCAAGGAGGGTTTTACATAAACATTTTTTTAAAAAAATTATGTACCTCATGGAGGGATCAGAATGTACCATTTATGGCATTCATATTTTTCTGTTGACATTAATAGACTGGTCAATAGCAGTTGTGTTGACATTAATAGTCTGACTGGTCAATAGCTGATGTGTTGTCATTAATAGTCTTACTGGTCATTAGCTGTTGTAGTTAATATTCTGACTGGTCAATAGCTATTACATTTTCATTAATAGTCAGACTGGTCATTAGCTGTTGTAGTGTCATTAATTGTCTGACTTGTCAATAGCTGTTGTCCCATATAGTCTGACTGGTCAATAGCTCTTGTATTGTCATTAATAGTCTGATTGGTCAATAGCTGTTGTAGTGTTGTGTCATTAACTCTCAACTTGTCAATAGCTGTTGTCATTTATAGTCTGACTGGTCAATAGCTGTTGTATTGTCATTGATAGTCTGATTAGTCAGTAGTGGTTGTGCTGTCATTAATATTCTAACTGGTCAATAACTATTGTGTTGTCATTTATAGTCTAACTGGTCAATAGCTATTGTGTTGTCATTAATAGTCTGAATAGTCAATAGCTGTTGTTGTCATTAATTGTCTGACTGGTCAAGAGCTGTTTGGTTGTCATTAATATATATTTTATAGTATTTGTTTACATATAGTAAAACCTCTCAAGAGAAATCAGATTTTTTTAAACACTTCATAAATTTTTATCAACCAAGAGATGAAGGTGATCCTGATAACATATACGCTGTTGAAACACTGTTGTGCAAATAAAAATGAGGCATGTCTTGAAAGTAAGGTTGTTTGAAAATATACTATCCTATTTCTACAACAATTTTGCTCCCAAAAGTATGTCATTCTTGAAAATAATCTGCCTTATATACATGTACCATATATATACATGTACCATATATATACATGTACCATATATATACTCCCTTACAAGTCAGATCCAGCTGCATAAACCCAATTTTCAGGTGGATTGCAAAGCAGTTCTGACTTGGTGATTAATGATGTCAGTCTGTCTGTTGTCAACATTGAGGTTTGAGTTTGGATATATGTCATTCACTGTTGCTGGTAGAGACACATGATGTCATAAAAATGTTTCATGAGGAATATTACAGCCGTAAGTGAAAACTATGTCAGTGTAACCTGTATTTCATGGTTTGTAATCTGGCCAGATAGCCATTGGAAATTTCTTTTTCATACATGTAGATAAATGGTATGTACACTTCACCCTCAATTTATTCTTTATTTCAGCTCTAAGTACCAAGATGACCAATATCCAAACTGCAGCATTAAGTACCAGGATGACTAATATCCAGACTGAATCATAATCAGAAAGAATATTGATAAGCAATAATTTAAGTTTTGTCATTTGGATAAAATTAAGCAAAGTGTTACACAAAGCAATTGGCAGTTGGAGCATACAATAAAGTGACTAATATTAGCACATGAAAAATGTTACTACAATATGCACACACTGCCATACATGTGCTGAGATAAGGTAGTGCCACAATTTTTATTTAATGTCAAATTCATTATTTTTGTGTGGGGGAATTACTTTTGGATTATAAATCTTTGCTTAAAGGTCAATAACTACAAGGGTGCTCAAGCTTTAGTGTACTTGTATTAGTCATTGCACAGTGTTATGTATCTGAAAGTCTATCAGTAGTGGAATGTCCTCAACCTTTTGTTACAAGATGTTAAATTTGACAGATGTTCATACTGATGTCATGTGATCAAGTTGGCAAAGTGACCACATTGAATTAAAATAGATGAGAGAAGAGAAAGGCAAAATTATTGTTCAGTGAAAAGGGCAGTGGCTGAATTATTGTTTAATTAATGGGCAATGGCTATTGTAAAATTAAAGGGCGATGGCTGTGGTAAAATTAAAGGGCAGTGGCAAATTTATATCAGAATTTAAGGAGAAAAGGGTAAAAATGTTTTCACAGGGTTTGAAATAGTTATTTGGGGCATTTTTAGTTTAACTACAGCAAATGTAACAAACCCTAATTTTACTCATCCTTGAATAATGGTTTTATTCTGTCTTGGAAAATATAAAGTAGGAATTTACAGTTATAGGATTGAATCAATGAACAAACAAACATTGGGTAAATTTTTGTTCAGTTAGAGAGGACAGTCCACCAAAATGCTATTTCCACTTAAAATCATAGAAAGCAACAAAAGTTGGTGAGTTGTGAGAAAATCGTGTAGTCAGCCAGAGTGTTTATCCAGAGCTTTGCTTTGAATTCAAGCACAGTCTCATCAGATGTCCCAGTATTATTATAACATTTGTCAAAAGCTGGGGAGTCTCCTATGTTATTCTTTTTCCAGTCTTTCAGAAGAAAGGACTCTTATTAAGGGCTAAAGAGAAATTCTGGTGTAATAACGATTTACATCTACTCAGCTTTCTTTTGAATTAGCTGTGCTTTTGCCTTCAGGTCGAATGTATATTAGGAGTGTGTCAGATGACCCATCACTTCACATTCCTACAGCAAGAAGTTCTCTCACTCCTTCAAATCTGGAACGAGGTATAATTTTATCCAGACTTATTTGTTGATGTGTTTTGTTTATGTACTGTCTCTGTGTATTGTAGTGTGTGTCCAAGTAGATAAAAAGTGAGGTATCTTTCCTTGCTGAAGTTAATGCCCTCCCATTTGACCTTAGTCCCCTCCCCTTCGACAAGTCCTTCCCCATCTCCTCCACCTCCACAAATTTACCTCTTTCAGCAGGTCACTGCAGGACCTCAGTAAAACTTTTCTTACACAATTACTTCTGATTGATTCCTTCACATACATGTGCCAAAGGGAAATATCAGAAATTATTATATCAGTAGCAGTACCCATTTTTACCATTATCATTACAGTTGCCCCATGGTATACCCTGCTTGCCCACTCCTAAATAAAAATTATCTAGTTGGAGCACTTTGCATCTTGAATCATAGTCCAGAATTTTAATCAGAGAAAAATCATAGCCAACCGTATAACCTATAGAAATATCTTACTAATTATAAATAGTTTTTAGCATGCATTTTGGATGTGCAGAAAAAAGTTTGTGATCTGTGTATATGTGCATGGCCATATAGTCTGTAATTAAGTTAATTTCTTTGAAGTTCATTACCCAGATTTAAAAAATGTCCTTTTCAATTAAAAGGATATATAGGGGTATTAACATGTATTGCAGTTAATTTGTGGACTTTTGAAGAGCATTTATCAGAATTTCTAAAAATTACTGAGGTTGTATCAGATCCAGGTGTTGCAGATAAGCTATATTCTCATATGTACAGATTCTATTGCTGATTAAGTCGTGTTCTAACATGTCCAGATTCTGTTGCTGATTAAGTCATGTTCTAACATGTCCAGATTCTGTTGCTGATTAAGTCGTGTTCTAACATGTCCAGATTCTGTTGCTGATTAAGTCGTGTTCTAACATATCAAGATTCTATTGCTGATTAAGTTGTGTTCTAACATATCCAAATTCTATTGCTGATTAAGTTGTGTTCTAACATGTCCAGTCTTCTGTTGCCTATAACTTGTTCTTACACATGTCCAGATTTCTATTTTCTATAACTTGTTCTAATATATATCCAGATTTCTATTGTTTATAAGTTGTTCTAACACATATCCAGAATTCTGTTGTGATAAGATGTGTTCTAACAGATATCCAGATCTCTGTTGCCTTTAAGTTGTTCTAACACATATCCAGATTTCTGTTGTGATGTGTTCTAACAGATATCCAGATCTCTGTTGCCTTTAAGTTGTTCTAACACATATCCAGATTTTTGTTGTGATAAGATGTGTTCTAACAGATATCCAGATTTCTGTTGCCTTTAAGTTGTTCTAACAGATATCCAGATTTCTGTTGTGATAAGATGTGTTCTAACAGATATCCAGATCTCTGTTGCCTTTAAGTTGTTCTAACACATACAGATTTCTGTTACCTGTAAGTTATTCTAACAATGCTGCACACAATACTGTAAAAAATGTGGACACCATTGTACATCATAAATGTCTTTGTGACACTTTTCTGCAAACATAGTCAGCATCAAGAGTTTGTTAAGCTTTTGATTGAAGCTTTTTATTTGCATATATTTGCGAGTCCCATTGGTAAATTCTGATCATACTTGGCGGGTATCATTGTGAAATTAAGACAGCTCATTCTTTGACATGCTCTCATTTTATGACCACATGATCATATTGTCACAGTCATAGAAAATTTGAGTTTTTTTTTTTTTCTTCTTTCTTTTATATTTTGTGAACCTGTTTGGGCATTTTATTCATACTAGGGATGACTCATTATCAAGCTAAGATACTTGAACTTCATTCTTGTTGTTGGGTTGAGTTTTTGAATTTTCTTATTTATTCTTTGACGTGCTTCTTCGGTCTTTTGAACTTATGGTCAAGGTCACACATTTTACAACAGTGCTTTGATTGTGGGTTCAGCATGTAGGACCAGGCTTTGTTCCTTAAAAATATTATCCATATTTCATTAAGAGATTTGTAAAATTGTTCAGATTTCATGCAGCTGGAATATTTGAGGGTTTTTTTTGTTGAGGAAGAATATTCTTTATACTGTACTGCACTTCCACACCCCAGTTACCTAAACCTCCTCCAATAGTTTAGATCGTACACAATCTGATGCATGTGTGGTTGGTTTTAATGACACTTTTGGTACAGTATAGGCAATAACGTGCCAAATAAATTGGAGCTAATTACCTTTCCCAGAGATATATTAGGGCAGCCAACCTGGGCTGGCCTTTGTGGGTATTAAACCACGGCTGTTAGATTACAAGTCTGATGCTTTACCAACTGAGCTGCTGCACCTCCCATACACAGGCTGAACCTTAAATGGATACCTTGATAATACATTATTAATACAGTTGCTTCGTACCTCTGCAGTTCCGTGTTCAAACCACATAACCAGCACATGAAAATTTAGAGATAATCTATCCATGGCGATATGGTTTTTGTCTCACCTGCATAAGCATGGTGAGATGTAGGTATCACATTCCAATAATAATGTTTACAGTGACATCAGCAACAAGAGTTGATGTTCAAGTTTTGAGTTCAAGTTTTTGCATGTAATGGTGTGAAAGATGCCGGTCACATTCCCAAGAAACATTGTTCTCCTGCATTGAGTTTTCTCCATCTTTAAGACCACTCCTTGCCAACAACTGGGACATTGAGAGTGTACTTTTCACAGTTAGAACTGTTTGTACCATTATTGTAAAATGACTACAAAATGACAAAATGTTTGTGATGAGGCTGTAATACAATATTTCCTCATTATAATGCTGTCCACAGAAGCCATTGAGTATACTGCCTTATAGTGAGACTGCCTTACAATGAAGTACATGATATAGTATTTCCTCATTTGAATACTGTGCACAGAAGCTATAGAGTATACTGCCTTATAGTCAGATTGCCTTTTAATGAAGTACATGATACAATATTCCCTCATTATAATGCTGTTAATAGAAGCTATAGAGTATAATGCCTTATAATGAAATACATGATTAATCCCTCATTATAATGCTGTCCATAGGAGACAGAACATACTGCCTTATAGTGAGATTGCCTTATAATGAAATACATGATACATTAATCCCTCATTATAATGCTGTCCACATAAGCCATAGAGTATACTGCCTTACAGTGAGATTGCCTTATAATGAAATACATGACACAGTATTCCCTCATTATGCTGATGTCCATGGGAGGCATAGATTATACTGATACAGTACTCATTATAATGTTGTTGCTAGGAATTTAAGTGTGCTGTCTTATAGTGAGAATGCATTACAATGAAGTAGATGATATATATAATTTTACTACCACTTAATGAAATGAGATAAATCACCATACTTATAACAGGAACAGTGTTATAATGAAGGGTCTTATAGGGAGGGGGTACTGAACATACTACACCACTCCCTCGATAACTCGCACCCTGATAACTCGCGAACTCACTTATAACATTGCTCCCTATTTGTTGAACTTGAAGAAAATCGCAATCAAAATTGATAACGGAAACTTTAATGGTAGATAGGACCTAGAAATTTTAATCAACACTATAAATTATCAAATTTAAAAATAGGTCATACAATATTTTAAATTGTCTTTCCAAACGACATTCCTAGTACACCGCAATTAACGGAAACTTCGACCAATGAAAATGTCACTCATGCCAAGTGGGGGCATACTTTAATAAATAAATACAAATTAAATAATTCTTACATCAGGTAAAATTTGTGTTCTAGTTCTATCTTTTGGTTCCTTTTAAATGTTATTGTCAAAAAATACAATGTGTCCTCTTGTAATTAAACGTAAAATGCATCAATCTACCGTAACAGCTACGTCTGCAAGCGTTTCTCTGAGAACCTAATTAAGTGCCGACCGTATTTTTATTAACTGACTTCCAGAAGTATTTGTTGTATAGTTGCACTGAATTAAAAACTGGCCTCTTTTGTATTATCACGTTAATCATGTCTTTTGAATCAAATAAAGGAGATGGATAAAATGAAAAGTTAAAAGGCACAAAAATCCTACAAACTTAAAATCTAGCGGCCACAGTCATATGTCATTTGAACTCACTTCATTTGATCAATCGAACGCTTATAAATGTTATCATGTATGTAACATAAACTACCTTAAATTAACCAACTCTTTCATAACTGATCAAAGATAACAAGGCAGTCAAGCGAAATGAATACTTTGTAAAATAAAGAGTTGGATTTCCCAGATACGGACCATTGTGGACAAGCGAGTTTCAGAGAATTCTTCAATTGGCACTTGGAGATATCCTCAGGGATGATAAGAAGTTTCATTATTAGTTCCAATTCATTAATTCATGACATTAATATTATACTAATTGAGCAATACAAATATTGAATTTCAACGTAGACTATTGTCTCACAAAAATAAATGTCACGTGTTTTTGAAATAAAGGAATCTTGTTTGGTGTGTATCAACAGTTAGTCTAGTTTCCTGCTCTGTGGACTCCTAGTTTGAAAGGATAATATTAAACACCACTACAAGAAACAGACTCATCAAGAAAACAAAAAGCAGTGATGTAATACACATATTTTTTTACACGTACACGTGATAAGTTGTTGAAACCAGTTGGAAAGATCTTTCATATGTTGGACATTTTGAAAATAAATGTTATTTAAACAGAATAACGAACAACTTCATTAGAAAAAGAACATTATTAAAAATTATTATTGACATGATTGTAAAATGAGGATTCAGTCAATAAACAGTCCAGTTCCCTAATGCTGCTCTCCCCCCCCATGGTTTTCACTATGTCAAAGCAATTTTTGGAGGTCCCTCGGTAACTCGTGCTTTGCTTATATTGCGGTCTATGTTTGTGGACCCTGTTATGTGCGAGTTATCGAGGCAGAGGTGTAATCAGTATAAACTGAAGAATATCCTATAATTTGCATACTGGTATGTATAATGGTGTAGTCAACTGTAATTTATTATAGGGAAGTAAAAATGTGACCTTTTCTTCAAAAATTCATTGATTGCCATGATAATGAAAATGATAAATTATTCTTAATAATAGTATTTTGGTAATACATATGACACTGTTTATTATGAAAAGTAAATAATGAAAAATACAGAAAGCATTCACATATTGAGAAAATATGTCAAGATGGACTTTAGCATGTGGTTTTAACAGATGTGAATGTAATCTGATCAGAATTGAAACTTTTTCTTAAAGTATTCTGTAGGGTAGTAGAGTTTACAAGCTGCATGTCATTAACGTTGGCGGACATCGGTTGATATATGTAAATCTTGTGATTAGTTTGGATTGTGACTTTAATACCGTTGTTGTGATATCTAATTATATCAACAGTTCTTACTCATACCTACTGTATATGCTCCTTTATAAATAGAGTTTAGCTGCAAACAACATAAACCCTGATTTGCCATTGCATAGTGTGCTTGCAATCAATGTCAGTGTTGTTTGTTCTACTTAATACCGTATTTTCGCGCATTTAAGATGCACCTAATTATAAGACGCACCCATAAATAAGACGCGGGTTTTGACGATTTGTGTAAAAAATATTTTACATAAGACGCCCACAAATATAAGATGCACGCGGCCTAGCCATCTGCCGCACTGAGCAATTTATCTCCAGTGGTTTCCTTTCCTTTATCATAAATAAAAATTTGTCCAATGTTTCATCACCCGTTGGATGTAAACAAGGCTTCATTACCATTTTTAGTTGAGATCAAAGAATTGTCCGAGGCAGGACCACAACGGTTATCGTTTATTTTTATCTCCCGCTGGGCCAATAGCGGATGGGTTGAGTACCTGGTATCTAGATTCTAGAACAATAAACGCCAGATGTAAAGGCGGCTTCATTGATCTGCTAGGCCAAGTCTTCAGCGGGTGGGATTAGTACCGTACATAGACCAATAAATGCCTGATGTATGCGGTTAGCATATATACCGGTAAACGTGGGAACAGTCTCTTACTACCGGTATATATAAATGAGTGATCAATTTGCTTAGCATTTTTAAAATTTATAAAATTGTCACGATGCCGAAGCGAAAATCATATACGGCCGACTTTAAATTAGACGTCATCAAGTTTGCCAAGGAGCGTGGCAACAGAGCTGCTGGAAGAGAATTTAGCTGCAGTGAGAAGAATGTACGTGATTGGAGGTTGGAGGAAGAGGAGATTAAGAAGATGAATCCAAGGAAACGAGCTCGTAGAGGTAGAAAGGCAAGATGGCTGAACTTGGAAGAAAATCTAGCCAACTGGGTGCGGTCGCAACGTGACAGTAACCGTGCTGTTTCAACGATAGCGATCAAACTGAAGGCTCGAATTATTGCTACAGAAATGAAGATCACAGACTTTTGTGGTGGCAGTGTCAACTGGGTGTACAAGTTCATGAAACGGAACAATCTTGCAGTCCGGTCACGTGCAACTGTTGGACAGAAGCTTCCGGACGATTGGGAGAATAAATTGGATGTTTTCCATACCTTTGTTCAGAAGGAAATAAGTGAACTGAAGTTGGCAGATGATGACATCATCAATATGGATGAGATTCCAATGTCATTCGTGTTAAAAAATACTTAGATAAGACGCCCATTAATATAAGACGCACCCTGGGTGCGGGGTAAGTAAAATTTTGTATAAGACGTGTCTTATATACGCGAAAATACAGTACTAATAACACATTGCATAGACCCAACTCTCTGCTGGTGCATTATACATTGGCAGATCTGGATCCATGCAGTTTGTACTTGTATGCATTGTACAACCGTATATATATATATATATATATATATATATATATATATATATATATATATATATATATATATATATATAAGTTTCATGGTTTCTTCTTCTGTCTTGTTTCTAATGCAATAGTCTTTGTGTTATGCTACCCTTTACCAGCCAAAAAGCCAAGTCATCATTTTGCTTTTCAAGCTGGTTTATAAAGGTGGCACTGGGCTACCTATCTAGAAATAAGAAAATCTCATATGGTTCAGTGATAAGTTGAAATATTAATTTTAGGGAAGAAAAGCAAAGATTCCTACCAAATTACTTGTGATATTATTGTTTTTCTTTTTTCAACACATTTTGAAGGAAACTTTTGGGAAGTGTGATATGACCCATGAATGTCCTTTGGGAATATAATAATAGAATCATCTGTGTGCATTTGTCTTAGAGATTTGATCCATTTTGTTATAAGGTATGATCTGGGAAGTTATTTGCTTTGGAAAGGAACTAATAATTTAAGAAAGCATGGGAATATTTTATTTTGTTGCATTAGCATCTTGTTTATGCTACGAATTTCCATCTTGAAAACAATACCTTCCTTTCTTTTCAGCCTGCCAATATTTGTAGCCAGCATGCTTGTGAATTTGAGTTACCAATATGTTTTCTTTAGATTTTTAACATGACTCTCTCTCTCATACATAAATTTATTTGTTATTACTCATCAAAGTTCATACTCCAGTAATATTCATCAGGCTTCATACTCCAGCAGTACTCATCAGAGTAATATTCCAGTAATACTCAGACTTCATACTCCAGTGATACTCATCAGACTTCATACTCCAGTAGTATTCATCAGACTAAATACTCCACTAATATTCATCAGAGTTTATGATCCACTAATATTCATCAGACTTAATGCTCCACTAATACTCATCAGAGTTCATACCCCAATATGCAAAGATATTACTGTTCAAGAGACCAGCTTTACATTTATCGGAGGAGTGGACAGTTAGTTTATTCAGATGAAATGCATGCATTTGCAGTGCCAGTTTTTTTTATAGATTGCATGGCTTTCAGTGGCTGCAGCTGGTAAGCAACAAAGTGTTTGCCTATCTGCTTTATATATCAAGTTTTGAACAAAGAAAAACAAAATTTTAATACCAATAATACGGTACTGTTTTCTGTTGCTTAGCTGCTACTTTTCACGTGAAAAAGGCCCTGACCAAAGGACACATGTATTTTCTTCCCATTAGGGTGAACAAGAAGATTCCAAAACATGAGAATGCCTGTGGCAAACTCCATACAGGCTCATCATGCATACTGCCATCTTCATTCTGTTCTTGGTCATTTTGAATGTTGAACATCATTTATACCATGAAGATTTAGCTACCACTTTGTGGGCCAATGAGTGTATTTCTTTCTTGTGTCTTCTTTGCAAAAGTTAGGATTACATGGTGCATGGCTTGGTATTTTATTTTATTCCTTTTGTCCCTCACCAGGGCATTATTGTTTAAGGAACGAAATTTGATTGTGCCTTTTCATTTTCACAAACAGGTATTTTGTTTATATTCCCTATCCCTGCATAATTGTAATCGTCAGACTCACATTTATTCATTTTATTGTTCCTTACAAATTATTGAATTCACCTTGCCAATATTGTCAATTGTGCTTTATTTATATATGGTAAGCAGGTCATACACCACTTTTGGATCATTCAGGCATTGCATTGTTCTGGAATCTTCTGGTTCACCCTGATGGGAAGATGAAATTTTCATTATTCGGTTGGGGTATATTCCTCCCAGAAAAGTATCAACAATGCAGTAGCAACACATTATGTATTACATTATTCAAATTAGTTTTATCCCCCCACAAAAAAACTATTTTCATGAGTTCTTCCAAAAATTTTAGAAGGAAGTAATTTTGCACATAGTGCTCTGGAAAAACTTTAGTAATAATGCATGTGAATAATTAAAATAATTTTAAGTTAATGCCAACATTTTTTATTATACATTTATAAGATATTTGTTTTTCCTTGTTATTATTGCCCCAAGCTTTTCCATGCAAAGTGTGGGACATATCAAACTCGTTTTGTCATTTCACCGGTTTCTACTCTGTAACCATTCAAGGTGAGGGTAATATCATAATATTGTTTCCGTCTCACTTTCCTTTCTGCTGGTCATGATCACTGATGTTTTTTTGCACTTTGACTCAAACACCTCTTGAGATGGACATTAAAGTTGATTACTAGTAGGGTTTGGGGTGGGGCAGAAGTTCATTAAAGCTTGTTTCATTCTTGTTTGTTTTTAATAAACAGAATCCCCATTTCTGTTGTATGGCAAGGAAAATAAACATTTCTATTTGCAGAGATGCTTCCAGGGCACACAAGTGCAAAAATCAATGCAAAATTTCATAGGAATTCACATACCGTAAAATAGTGATATGTGAGGACTCCTGCAAAATAGTTCAAAGTCACACATGCATAAATGTTGTTTTTTTAAATAAATTTAACTGTTAAAATAAATTGAAAAATGAGAACCTTAAGAGAAATTAAAATGTAATGATATTTAATCAAAACTATATCTGAACAAGCAGAGTATGGCATTGATAGACTTAAAAATCTAATACAGCATTATGTAACAGAAAAGAAATCTGGCATAATAGACAGGAAAGCGCTGTGTCAAGAAGTTGAAACTTAGCCACAGTTCATGTTAGTGAAAAATCTGATTTGGGAGCAGAGATATCAATGAGACAATACCTGTGAACTATGGAAAATTGTGGATAACAACAATAAGGAACAGTTTCCCAACTTGTTCAAGCTGGTTAAGCTAATTGTGCATATGCCTCTTCAGACAAAGGCTGTGCAAGGGGGTTCTCAGTACAAAACAGTGGTCATAGACAGATAATAAAGAGACTTAAGCACAGAAACAATCAACAGATTATTGTTTATGCAACTAGAGGTGACATCTTTTGAGGATTTTGATTTCAGTAGAGCCTAACAAATTGTCACAGGAAGAAAGAGGGAGGGATATTTTATTAGTTGGTAAATACTGAACTATGTCCATTTCCTCCCACCCTCTTTTGTCTACTCCCCACCTTTTTTGGTGACAAGGGGGAGATCCCCCTTTAGATAAAATCCTGGCAGCACCTCTGCATTTGCACAGTGGCAAGAATAATTCACTCAGTACATCACTGGTAAATGAAAAAGAATGCATGATATGTCATATTTCTTTTCTCATTAGAACAAAAGATTTGTGCATCCTAATTTGAATAAATGTTTTGATAATTGTACGATATTAATGTCTCAGACTTGCCCAGCTCCAAACAGTGTGGAGTATGATGGGAAGGAAGATCAGGATCCGCTCTTTTATAATTGACCTGGATATCCTGAATCTACTCTGTTTGGAGTTTGGTAAAAGGAACAATTTCCAAACATTTTACAGACCTGCCAACTCTTACGATTTTGCCTTAAGTCTTACGAAAATTACCCTTAAAATACAGACTTATGGCATACTAGCAAAAACTATGGAAAAGTTATCGTTGCCGAAAAGTCTGGATAATTGATGCATCCGTGTTTTATTTGGATCCAGGTTTAATCTTAGAATTAGTAAAATTAGTTAGGGAACCAGACTAACTTTACAAAAGCACCCCAGACGCTTTAAACTGCACCTATTCATGGTAAGCATCTGCATGATAAACTGTTGATTATACAATTTTAAAAAATGGGGTCCAGAAAGCGATGCATGTTTAAAGGGAAAATAAGCTTCTAGAAAAGTGTTACTAATCAACACAGAAGAATAAAGAGTACTCAGATTTTTGTGACTAAAAGTTGGAAAGGAAACAATCATGAAAATTGGACATCACGTGTCATTTTGAGTATGTCTCATGGTGGGAGATATGATTGCCATCATCATGTGAAATGGAAAACAATTTCCAAGAAATTGTCAAGTTGAGAGATAGTAAACAAGCAACTGAGCTGCATAGGGTTTGGAACTAGAGTTTGTTCAACTGTACTAGTGGTAAATAAAGTCAACGCGTACTTTACAAACTTTTCAGTTGAACATAATGTTTATCGTTGATGTGTCAAACTTTTAATTACGTTTTCCAGCTTTACAATGGCAGTTATTTATATTTTGTTACACCTTACTGAAAACTGGTCAATCTTACGGAAACAAAATCAACTGCTTTACTGAGATGGACTTGTCAGGGTTGGCAGGTCTGGTTTTATACCACTTTAAAAGTAGACTGTTAATAACAGAGGAGTATATTATTTAAACATTGTTAGTTGAAATTATAAAAAATGAATATAAATGCAGAAAGAAAAAAGTTTTAAGATTTTATTTGGTTTATTCATACATGACTCATACATGGCCTATATTTGTCATCCATCACTATTGTTTCATATTCACCCTAAAAGGTTTCATTAAAGCCTGACAGGTTTAAATACAAGCTGTGAGACAAAGGTCTCTAAGCACATATTTCTTTCATTAAAATTAATATACAAATATCATTTCTCTTGTTTGTTCTTGACAGTGCCAGAGGAAGATGAGATGGGATTCTATAACCCATATTTGCTGGATGACCCAGAACTGCAGTCAGGGGCTTATCGTACAGTCTTGACATTTTCGTCTTATATGGTATCTATACTTCATGCTTATTGTGTAGAGTCCATTCTCATTTACAGTCCTATTGTCTTATTCAACTAAGTAACAAGGTATAAATCCACTTACCTTTACGGTAGTTTTATATGTCAAGGGAGGCAACTCAGCTTTAGATAAACTATTATACCTGATGGTAGCTACCTCCCTTGGATAGTGTTTCCCCCAATGGTAATGCTTGAAACAATAGTAGATAATGCTTTTAAAAGGAAATCAACACCAGAATTCATCAAATGATGTTTCAGATATTAAAAATTGCTTTAGAGGCTTATAAAGAAATAAAAAGCCAGAAAATATATAATTATTTAGAACAGTTTGTTGACATTAGTTCAAACGACCATGAATAGCAACATCACTCGAATTTCATTCTTATGTCTGATCTTAAAGTATCACTTCAACCTTCCAAGCCATCAGTATTCCCAATATTTTGATTTATGTTTTAGTGACCCTTAAAGTTACTATTTTTGTCAGGCTGCTTTAGTTGATATGAGCACATTGTTTTTTGCAGTGGCAAAATAGTCTTAAATTTAGATTATTTTGTCATGGTTTTGGAGGATATTAACAATTAACTTTAATTTCCCTGGCGACTTTCCTAATTAATAATTATTCCAAAGACTTTGTTAGAACTTTCCTTGTTGACAATGTTTAATTGGTTATAGCATTGTCCGTTTGAGAATATTAGCTCACTTATAACATTTGTATCATCTTGACACACCAAAACAAATCGAACATTGCTGGTTTTTCACCATCATTCATGAGCTCTGGTTGATTAACTGAGTGTAGCTCAGATGGACATAATGCTATTATTTATGAGCAGTGGCATCTCATTGAAAAACATTACAATAAATATCAGATTAATTTTTAAAAAAACAAATGATTATTAGTTATTCATTTTTATCCAAATGAATAAAGGACTCATTTACTTGTCATTAAGTTACTGAACATAGACGTTTTCACATAAAAGTGATTTTTATGATTCAAAGGCTAGTACACATACATGTACGGTATGTAGACATTTTCATCAGAAGGTACTTAATGGCTTAACATTTTATATGATAAAATATATATATACAAATATATGATATTTGAAATTTATGTAATACTTACCTATTGGTATTGCTAGGTTTCATTCTCCCAGCACGCACTGATATCCCATTTTAGTTTAAGGCTACATCCTGAAAAGAAGCAGCAGGGAGGGTGAACAGACCAATTTTGGAGCAAGTCTTCTTTGAAAATAAAGCTTCCCATAAAAACGAAAATACAATGTCAATATAGCCAAACCAAAGCCTCTAACAGAAAACGGAGAGTTTCTCTAATTGGGTTAGCTCATTTTGTTTCTTTATCTTTGTCGTTTGTATTCAGATTTGTATTTGTGTTTGTTTTCCCATCAAACACTCATTTTTGGTCACACCCTCTGTAGTGTGTGAGTATTTAAATCATTATTATGTCAATAATAGAATCTCGCACAGCTAGATTAGCTCAAGAGCGACTAGAGTCAATTAAGAAATATATCACTGTTTGTGATGCTGTCAGACACCAACTACAAGCGCATCAAGAGTCTCACCTCAGGTAGAATTTGCAGAAGGTGCAGAACAATTATTTAAACCTGTTACAAAGGCTGCCTAAGGAGTTACAGAGGCTACCAAAGGTCTTCTTCCTACGTTGGAGCAAATGATTAGAGCAACTGGAAGAATAGCAGAAAGAACTAAAAAAACAAAAAAGAATCTGCAAGAACTTCCAGCTGAAATAGCTGCTGCTCAACCACAATTACAAGAAGAAATACAACAAGTACTTGAGAGCACTGACAAAGTCTACGAGGTGGTTGGTGATGTAAGGGATCTTGTTATCCCAAAACCAAAACCACTATCCCAATTTACCGAAGAAGGTCGTAGGATACTTCAAGAAAATGCAGTAGCGGTTGGCGCAACAGGATATCCAGATTGTGATAAATTATTAGATCCAATCAACACCGATATTTGAGAAAAAAAATGGATCCCATTTGTATTTTGAAAATACTATGGTATATCTAGAATCACTGGTGAATAAAAGGATAAATTTGCAAAATTTGAGAAGCAAGTTGAAGAAGCAATAAGAACGTCCTTACTCAGAGATATATTATCCCCAAAACATCGCCATTCAGACCACCTCATATTGAGGAAGAGGAAGATTTGCAATTTGAAGAAATTAGATGAAGGAGGGAATTACGTTCAGCAAATAAGAATGAAGCAAAAGGAGCAACTGGAAGTGGTCTTGTTACTCAAGGAAGTGGTCTTATTACTCCATGTCCCAGCGATGTACTTGCCAATGTTGATCAATTAGAAATTCTGATTGGCGGAAGACGAGCTGGTAATAATTCCTCAGAAATCGTCAATGAAGCAGCTGATATTTGTCAATGATTATTTACAAGCAGTTTCATTGACATCAATGTTTATTAGTCCCTCATTGATGAAATCGTTGATGATTATCACAGTGATTGAGAGTAATTAGATACAATGACTAAAATAAGATAATCATACATAATGCTCAACGTGGACCGATTGCAGTCAGGGTGATAAATTCGCAATTACTAACATACAAAGTTACCTTCAGAGATGGACTTAGCGATGTTGTTCAGAGTCTGTTTAGAAGGATATCCCCAAAAGCAATACTGATTGCAAAACAATTAGCAATGAAAGCTTTTGACATTTGTGAAAAAGGTATTGGTGGTGTTACAAATAAAGCATTCTCAGCAATCAAGGATAGACTAGCACAATTAATACGACAAAAACCGCAATCAGTAAAATTAGCCAGCACCAAAATTATGCCTGCAGATGTAAAATAATCAATCAAGCTGCAAATAAAAAATTGGCTGGTGTACCACTATCAGAAAAAGAAAAATATAACTGCTTGTCTGATAACAGGAAATGGAATTTCCTGAAGTGGTCTTCGTGTCAAACAATAATAATTATAATAAAATGTTCCAATGTATATCTGATCCAGCATTTGACATGGATGCACCAGTTCTCAAAAATGAATCTGTGCATGATTATCAGTATTATTCTTATGATACATGTGTACCTAATGCATGTGGAAGAATTGAATTACAGGTTCAGAATACAAGTAGATATTTCTTACCTGCTGAGGCATTTATTGAGATCGAAGGTAGACTTTTGAAAGCAGATGATACAGCATGCAGACTTTTAGATCTACCTAGTTTTGTTAACAATGGTGTTATGGCATTATTTAACAGCGCCAAATGCATGATTGACGGAAAAAAATATTGAATCATGCCAGGAAAATATCGACGTTGCCATGACGATATTGGGTCAGGCAAGATACAGCGATGATTACTCGAAGTCAGCTGGTCCGTCAATGATATTTGTAAAGGATACCACTGATCAGCCCGAGAGTAATAACGTGACAATGAATGCAGCTGGAACTAAAGTTGCATCAATGAATGAAAATTTCAACTTTGGATTTGCCGCACACAGATCAATGTTAAATGGAGAAGAAAATTTTTCATGTGTGATTCCACTATTACATATATTTGGATTCTGTAGAAATGTCAGAAAAGTCATATTTGGAGCTAAACACATCATGGTACTTGTCAGAAAAGCCACCAACAATGATGCGATCTGGTGACCCAATGCAGTTGATGCTGGTAAAGTAATACTAAGAAAACGTTTGCTGTGGATGCCAGTGATGACTCCATTGATCGACGAAGAACAATGGTTACTCTTCTTTCATGAGTCAGGGTGGTAAATCAACATTATCATGGTTGACAATGACCACAGACAGTATTCATAGTAATGCTGCTGGGTTATTCACTTGGCAGATAGCATCACAGCAGGGAATGTGTGCATCACAACATATATTCATCACATTTCAGGAAAATACCAGAGTAGATTCATAGGAACAAAATCCAATGATATTCAACACATTTGGAGTTTCAGAAGCTGCTTTGAGGATAAATGGACATCAAGAACCTTCTGAACAAGTTTTGCTGAATTTTGATCAAAATCATGTTGCACGTGCTTATCATTGGTTGATGACATTCATACGACATGATCAGAATGTTGATTCTAGTTTGCAAATATCTCAACAGGATTTCACAACACTGTATCCAAGATTTCACAATGCTGTATCCAATCTGTTACTTTTTTTTGGAACATTTAGATATATTCAGGCAATCTGTCGTTGATATACACTTCCGAGCTCATGTAGCTTGACTACCCACTGGTGGTTACAGAGCATACGCTGTTTGACTCAGCGATAAAACAACGTTACTTGAAGGTGCTGGTGGACGATTGAGAGTTAATGATGCCCCAGTAGAAAACATGTTATCAAATCGCACATGATATTAAAACGTCATATCGTCATGTTAGTGTTACTCTGACTCCAGGTCAGATTAAAAAGCTACAGTCTGTATCAGAAAAGAATTGTGGAATAAAAATATCACTTACAAAAGAACAAATCGCAGGTGGTTTGAATAAACTGTCATTGTCAGAACATCAACTCAGGCACTTCAATGAGGCCAAATGATCAAAGACCAGTGTATGACTTAATCTTTCTGCTGGTGCTGTTAAAGACATCGCTAAGATGGGTGGTATTTTTCCCCTTCTTGCAGCTATACCAATGTTAATAGCCACTGCAGCCCCAGCTGTTGCAAAAGCAGCTGCACTTGGTCTGCTGGGATGGCATTAAAGAAAGCAACAGGTCATGGAATAAATACTTCTAAAAAAAAGGGCAAGGTCTAAGACTACCAGGAACCCCTCATTGGTAATGGAAAAAGTCTGAGACTTCCCGGGACACTAAGTTAAATGCAAATCATCTTTCTATGTCAGATTTTGATTTACTTGATGCTGCTACAAAATTAAATATCCAAAACTTCAGAGGTGTTTTTATGCATGACCAATTACCATAACAACCAAACAATGTTGAAACAGGTATCATTAATCTCGATAAAACTTCCCACCCTGGTACTCATTGGGTTGCACACACAATTGATCCACATGGAATTGTTTATTTTGATTCATATGGATTGGCGCCACCAAAAGAATTATTAAAATTTGCCAACAGAATATGTAGTATTCCTGCAGTCTGGTATTCAACATTACCAACACAGACAATAACCGATCTGCAAGTGTGTGGCTGTGAAGCAATTGCTATTCTCGACACGTTATCATCATCAACAATACCACCTCATAAAGTCATGCACAAGTATACAAGTAGACAGTATAACTGTCCACCGTCATTTTAAACAGATCTTAAAGTATAAGGGTAGATATATATGGAAGAGTTGCACAAAAACAAAATACTAATGGAATAACCCATGAAAATGTAAGTAAACAGATTAGTGATGAAATATCTGAATTATTAAATCTTGCAAATGTAGATCCAAATAAAGTGGTTTTATTTCAAGATAAGCAAGAAAAATTAAAAACAAGCAATCTTTCATTGAAATATATTATCGTTTAAATTAATGGAGTAACTGAAAATAGCATAGCTCTGTTTGATAGTAATGGAAACATTAAGCCTGGTGTTTGTCAACAATATCAGATAATATTCGTGGTCAAGTACAGAAATCCATTGATACAATGACTGGTTCTCTTAATATATCAAATAATAAAATTACCAGCCTTTAAAGAACAAGAATCAGATGATGCTGAAGCAAAGAAATACATCGATAATAGAAACCTCCCAATGATGAATTTGTTAGTTTCATTTAATGGTACAATAACCACATTTAAATCTGATTATAATACTCATGTAAATACATTTTTGATTTATCACAAAAGAATAAAAGGAATTGTTGATGATTTTTTTGGAAAGCCAGCATCTGTTGATATTAAACTCTCAGACATAATTTTTTTTATCGACAGTGTAGTATATACAGTAGTGTCTAGACAAGCATTATGGTCACCACTCAGTAAATCTATCAAACATCGGTATATACAGGTTCTCAGTACTTGGCATTACAACATTTACAATATCCACCATAATACCACTGTGTTATCCACTAACTGAATCTTCTGGATCTATGTTATTGATGTTGGAGCAAAATGACAAGGAAACATTTGGCTTGATTTACTATTGGTGTCTTGAATTAGTAGCTATATATCCACCTACTTAAATAATGATCTCTCCAATCGTCATTTCAGTGCAACATTACAGATACAATCAGGTATGTGAGTGGCAAACCAAACTGAAAAATATCATTGACAAGTATTCAGTATAAGTAAAAAAATATCACAGACGTGTAGTTGTCATTGACATAATGGTGTATTTGGTGTCTGCTGTTATTGCTGGAACTGGCATATTGCTATCAACAATAACAATGACATCACCAGCAGTTATAACAATTTGCAACAACAATTGCCGGTGTTCTTAATATCATCACAAAAAAATATCTACGTTTAGTGAAAATAAACTACATGAATATATAATAAAGTTGCATACAGCGACGCTAGCCTACTCCAAATTATCTTCATTGATATCAGGCCTAAGCGATGGAATAAGATCAGATACTGAGTTCACAGAAATGATTATGATTTACCGCGAAAGTACAAATGTGTCAGAATCTACTTCCGATTTAAGAAATCAGGATTTCGAAAATAATAATAATGTCATCGCAAAAATTACTGCAACAGATTGTCACTAATACAACTCATTTGAAAACCACGATGATATCAGCAAGTTCAACTAATCCTGAGTTCAGCATCATCTTTCCAACTGCAATTTGCGTGAATGAAATAGCACTAGTAGAGTTATGAGTATATCATAGTTGGCCAAATATTAGACCAAAATCATTTGGTGGATTGCCAGCAGATAATTCACTGGTATTTGCAAATAAAAATAAACCAGATGGAACTCCCGATTGGCTAGCTTTTGGAATTCCCACAGGCAGTTATCAAATTGAACAAATCATCGATGAATTACAGCATAGAAATAAATCTAATACTGTAAGAGAATCTAAAATTGCTATCACTGTTCATGAACCAACATTATCAGCAGTGATAGAAATAAATTCAATCTAAAGTATGATAGGATGGCCAGAAATTCTGCCAATTTTTAAAAACCACCAGAACCAAAGTTAAATGATTTCCTTACAAATGAGATAAAGACACAATATAGAAAATTACTTCCATGGGGCTATATACCACGAATATTAGTAGATCCTTCTCAGCCTGGAATTTATTTTACTACATCTGATGGTGTAAAACTTCCTAAAATATCAATATCCAGAATAAAGAGCTTAAAAAATTACTCAAACTACAACCAAATAAAATTCAGTGTGAAATAATGCATGAAGTAATTTAAGAAACTCTGATGAACGATTTTCTGCAAGTGTGGAGATCAGATGATTTAATAGTTGCAAGTAGAAAGATAGTTCTTGATACACTTATTATTTCTGTTACATGAAGAAAAAATTTCAAAATCTACCTGTACCATTGTATTATCGACCAGCAGATACGTGACTGTAAAATACTGAAGTTGAAATTCCAGGCACCCTGACTTTGTGTGGGGGGGGGACAAAATCTTGTATTAAATGATATTGTTTTAGTTCCTGTCAGTGTTGTTGAGGATGTATTATCAAAGTAAAAAACTCATTGGACGCTAGGATAAGCTATGACAATTCATTCATCTCAAGGATTAACTATTTCTGATACTAATGTTTGAATTGCTGATGATCGTATTGATTGGTCAGTCTTAGTTTATCTTGCAGTGTCTCGTGTTAGAAAAATATCTCAGCTGCGGAGGGTTATCATTTTCACAGATAATAATCAAACTTCTCGCAATGGTGATGAGCTAGTGAAGAAAAATTTAGATAAAAACAATGTGATAAAAAAAATGTGACTGATCTTGATGCTGAATCTATCATGACATTGAAAAGACAGAATAATCATTGTGTAAGGTGAAGCACAGAAATGTTGTGGCAGTATTCAAATAATAATCCAGGACAGTTTACCGTATATAGAATTAATGGTAGTCTTGGTCACACATGCGAAAATGTGATGCTGACCTGTCTTTAATGTAATTGATGTTGAGGCGCTAGTTCACAACAGTGCGGTGGTAATTGTGTCTTCAGGAATTACTTGTAATTGTTCACATACAAATCCACATTGAGGAGCAGTTGAATCTAGTCTGTAGATTGCAGGTCTACCCATGGATCTTACCATGCTGAAAATTTTGTGTGTCGTCACACTCCAAATAGGATCAGTCGTTCTATTTTCACCACCTTTAAGTTCACCAGGTTCCTATAAGTACCTCACAGTCACATTACCTAGTACTGGTTGTTTTAAAAAGTCATGTTGTTGTATTGGTATATTTGTTTGTGATCGCATTGGTAGGTTTCATAGAAATTGCATGAATAATTTCAATATTTAACACCGCTATCACACTTGGTAGTCTTGCAACCCATTCATGAGATTTTTTGTCTTTCTGAATTATTTCTTTTGCATGCTGACATCCAAATAACTGCTCAGCATGTATTCATTTAAATTGTTCAACAATTGCCTGATCACAATGAATTGCGGTATGTCCTCATCTAATTTTGATGCTATGTTTTTTCATCAGAGATGATACTGCACCAAGAAATTCCTTGCCAGGATCAACCTGTAGCAGATGTGGCCACCGTAGACCACCACATTGATAAATTTGTTCAAATGCAGATGCAACTTCAACTTCTGTTTTATTTGATAGTGGTTCTGCTTCTTTTTATCTACTTGCAATGTCAACAGTAGTCAATGCCTATTTGTATGTGCGTGATTGACATCTACCAGATTAGTATCATGGTAAAAATAAAATATCTGCTTGAAGAACTTCATTGGGAGTGCTGACGTCAAAATTTGCATACTAAATTCGTTTAGGTGGTGGTAAATAAATTTGCCATATTGCCTGTCATGCTAATCAGTTTGCAGTAACAGAACATGTGATATTTTCTGCACCCGCAAGTTTATTAATTGCTGCTCTACCTTTCCAGTATCCTCTTGGGCTATAATAAATTGATTTCATCATAATAATAATCAGTTGATTAATTATCACCCCTAATACTAGTTTACCTTTCATCGCAGATTTTACCAGGAAGCTGGTAAAGTTTTTCTTTGAGAGCTTTATTTTTTTATGGAATTGAACAACTGAATCAACTTCACATCTGCAATATGTTGTTGTAGATTTTGATTTTTATACATGACATGCTTGATGAATAGCATTTATTGGATACTCTCCAGGTCTTGGTTGATCTAGCTCATCAAGTCAGGTTCCAGGACCATAATTATATCCAGGAAGATGTTTTTCTCCTGGATACTTAGCTCATGGAGCTCCTGCTAATTTTCCAGTGAAGCAGCGATATCACCACCAAACACTTTGTGTTTGATAAATTTGTATTTGCTTGTACCACATGTTACACACTTATCTGTAAGTGCATGCTTTTTATTTTTTTGTTATTATTGTTGTTAATATATTGGTGGGATTGGATGCTCTGCATCGAACGCAATATAAATTCCTATTATTTATTTATTTATTTATTTCTACAACATGGATATAATTGATTTCTCAGCGACATGAAAGCAAGAGCCAGTAAAACATCATCCAGCACTACCAAATTCTATCAGAGCAATTATCATAGGTCTATCTATGTCTGGCAAGATGCAATTACTGCTTAATCTGATAATGAGATGTCTCAAGTGGGATAAATTATATTCATTGGCACCATTTGTAGATGGTCATAGATGCTACAATGTGCATAAAGATTTTAATGAAAATGCAAAATTGTTGGATGAGGATGGCAACGATATTATTGATTTTATCATCGATATTGATGAAGCTCCATCTGTAGATGATCTTGATGGATTTCTAATACTTTAGTAGTGTATGATGATGTGATGCTGGACAAACAATCAAATCCAGTTCGGATATTTTCTCGAGGCAGGCATAAAAATACAGATGTGATTTATGTTACTCAGCAATATACACAAATACCTAAAGTGATCACTGCAGAGATAACTGCAATATTTTAGTTGTGTTTAATAGAGTTGATACACATACTCTGTGAAACATTCATCAGACTTGGTGTAGTGGGGACATGGATATGATCAAATTTAGACATTTCTTTTCAAAAGCACAAGCTACCCCACACGGAATTTAATTTATCACAATAAATTTACATGATCCTTGGTCGTAGTATTGTATAGGTCTTGATAAAATCTTTAATAAAAAGACAGCAGCAGAGAGGGTGTGACCACAAATGAGTGTCCGACAGGTAAACAAGCACGCATACAAATTTGAAAACATACGACAAAGATAAAGTAACAAAATGAACTAACCCAATCAGAGAAACTCAGTTTTTAGTTAGAGGCTTCGGTTTGGCTTTATTGATCTTGTATTTTCATTTTCGTAGGAAGCTTTATTTTCAAAGAAGACTTGCTCCAAAATTGGTCTGTTCACCCTCGCTGCTGCTAAAGACTACAGACTAGTGCACAAGGGCCAAGGGCTTCAAGTTGGATTTAAAAAATACCTCATAAAATATGCAATTAAGAACTACAGGAAATAGTTTTGTTTAGTTGATTTAAAGGTATGGAATAAAGCAGTCATAGTAGTATCTGTCCATCTTTCTGCAGACAAGGTAATTCTACACATGATAACTTAAGCGTGCTGTCACCTGCTTTGCTAAGAAAGTGTAGGTAACCTTGAGTAGTAGTGGAAAAAAGTGATGATTTGGACTCCACAGGTTAAATGTTAAGGTCATTGAAACCTACCGTATTTTCGCGTATATTAGACGCACCCAATTATAAGACGCACCCATATATAAGACGCGGGGTTTGACGATTTGTGTAAAAAAAATATTTTAAATAAGATGCCCACGAATAAAAGACGCACTCGGCCACGCCATCTGCCGAACTGAGCAAACCCTATTTTGGCTGCAGATGATATAGCGTTGATTTTTTTAAAAACTTATAAGTTACTTACAGTATTGATCTGTATCTAATATTATTTTGTTAAGTACTATTACATTATTGTTCCAATAAAGTTTAATAAAATCTTTTGAATAATTCTGTGTGTTGTTTTGTTCAAATATGTACTGGTAAACATCCGTTTTCAAACCACATGCATCAAAGTGGCTGCCAGTACATATACTTTCCATTGTCATAAACGCAAATATCCCCAATGTTTCGATCACTCACCTAATGTAAAAAAAGCTCCATTGATCGTTTTGGCTGAAGCTCAAAGAATTGTTTGAGGCAGGGCCGCAACGGTTGTCGTTTGATCTTATCTTCTTCTAGGCCTAGGCTTCAGCGGCTGGGGTTAGTAAACACCGGTATATACTGGTATATAGGGTATACGTGGGATCAATCTCTTGTTATAAATAAATGAGTGATCAGTCTCTTGAGCATTTATAAAATTTTCACGATAACAAAGCGAAAATCATATATGGCCGATTTTAAATTAGATGTCGTCAAGTTTGCCAAGGAGCATGGCAAAAGAGCTGCTGGAAGAGAATTTAGTTGCACGTAACTAATTTTTAGTTGCATGTGAATTTACGTGACTGGAAGTTGGAGGAAGAGGAGCTTAAGAAGATGAATCCAAGGAAACGAGCTCATAGAGGTAGAAAGGCAAGATGGCCGAACTTGGAAGAAAATCTTGCCAACTGGGTACGTTCGAAACGTGACAGTAACCGTGCGGTTTCAGCGACATCAATCAAACTCAAGGCTCGAATTATTGCTACAGAAATGAAGATCATGGACTTTCGTGGCAGTGGGAACTGGGTGTACAAGTTCATGAAATGGAACAACCTTGCAGTCCGGGCACGTACAACTGTTGGACAGAAGCTTTCAGACGTTTGGGAGAATAAATTGGATGTTTTCACCACCTTTGTTCAGAAGGAAATAAGTGAACTGAAGTTGGCAGATGATGACATCATCAACGTGGATGAGGTTCCAATGTCATTCGATATTCCAGCTAGCAGATCAGTGGCAGAGAAAGGAGTAAAGACAATAGCGGTTGATACCACGGGACACGAACGAACGAACTTAACTGTTGTGTTGGCCTGCACAGCTGCAGGAGGAAAACTGAAACCCATGGTTATCTTTAAAAGGATAACCATGCCCAGAGAAACTTTACCAGCTGGAGTTGTTGTTGTCTGCAATAAAAAGGCTGGATGAATACAGAGGTGATGCAGACCTGGACGGATAAGTGCTTCAGAACAAGAAGAGGCGGATTTTTCAAGAAGCAATATCTTCTGATTTTTGATGCAATGGCTGCCCATAAGGAGACAACTGTGCAGAAACACATCCACAGTGCTGGAGCCCACATAGCCATTATACCAGGTGGTCTGACTTGTAAGCTCCAGCCCTTGGATGTTGCCGTCAATCATCCATTTAGGACTTTTGTTCGTGAGGAATGGGATCGTTGGATGACTAGCGGTAAGTACACCTTCACGCCAGCTGTTCGACATTGTCGTGCAGCGTACATAGAGGTGTGTAATTGGGTTCTCCGGGCATGGGAGAAAGTGAAAACAACAACAATCATCAATGGCTTCAGAAAGTGTGGGATAATTCCAGAACCGGCCGCTGATATCAGTTCTTCGGACATCCGATACCACTGACTCCAGTGAGGATCGATTATCAGCGGCTATGGAGGTATTCAGCGACAAGAGTGAATTCGATGAAAATTTCGATGGATTTGAAGCAGAAACTGATGACGATGAAGATGAATAGATTGATTTTAAATCAAGACAAACAGTATTTTTAGTAAATGTTTATTACAAAAATTGTTGACTGAGTTTTCGTTTGTGTAAAAAAATAATTAGATAAGACGCCCACGAATATAAGATGCACTTAGGGTGCGGGGTAAGTAAAATTTTATATAAGACGCGTCTTATATACGTGAAAATACGGTAATTGTGATTTTGGCTCCAAATTAAAATAGATTGAGTTTCTGCACAAAATACTCATCAAACTTCATAGTGGACTTACATGGAAAGAATTATATCTCTATTTGTTTGAGGGTTAAAAGTTTAAGATTTCAGTTTCCATTCAGTAAGTTAAGTTCATAGTTCAGCTTCTTAGGGTTGAATGCCCTTGGATGAGGGCCAGCGCTCTAGTGGTTTGAGGCTCAGAAGGTCAAGGGTCAGGGTTACAGAGTAAACATGGATCTAAACAAGAGCAGAAGCAGCATTTGCTAATTGGAGCAAATATAGGTCAAGGTATCATCAGTAGAAATAATTATTTTTTGTTATGGCAGCCTTTTGTCTTAAAAAACACATAATGTCATCGCAGGTAATTTCTATGTAAAATTGTAACAACACAGATGAAGTACTTTATATATAGGACTAGTTTTGTTGTCATGGTGATATCTGGCAAAAAGTCTATATAATCAGTATTGAATATGTTAGCTTTTATTTTTATTTTGAATCTGATGTCTTCGCCAATGTTTCAGCCAGGATGTGCCCTTGCTGGATTGGTGCAGAAGAGACACATGTCACCCAACAAAGATTATTTAACGCAGCAAATGTGGTAGTACCAAAAAACAAACACAACAAACAAAGTCTTTTCTTGAAACAAATGATCAATAAATATCTGACTTTTTTTTGGATGAAAATTAACAAAATCCAACAAGTGATCTTATCCAATTGCACTCGTTACTGTGTTCAGATTATCTATATTCTTCTGATCCCATATATGGCAAAACTCGGGATAGTCCTGAAGTAATCATAGTCCATAATCATAGTCCATAATATTTTTAGTTGAAACATTAAGAACAAGCTTGGCATGCTACCATATTGTAACAATCTTGATGAAAGAAATAAAAACCAAATTCAGGTAATGTATTGATGTAACTTCCACTCCAGTTTTGTTGAAATTGTTGACTTAAATGTGCTTTCAGTCACATGACATGACCTGAATTTTTGTACCATTTATTATTTGTAAAGGTTGCAGAGAGGTAGTTTTGGAATGATGAATTTTACCCACAGTATCATGCCAGGCATAAAATCAATAAAAATAACTGCAGATATGATGACTATAGTTGGTAAATAAGCTGGTAAAACCCTAAAAAGTCAAGATGACTATAGTCATGATGATGATAGTAAACAAACTGGTAAAACCCTTAAAAGTCAAGATGACTATAGTCATGATGACTATAGTAAACAAGCTGGTAAAACCCTAAACAGTCAAGATGAAAGTCAAAAAGAAAGTGAAATGTCCACAGAATTGGATTCCAAAATGTCAGAATGAAAGGAAACAATCAAACATCGTGAAATTGCATACATTTGTAGATTTCAACTTATCGATTGCTGTCAAGTATGGTTAGAGGTATCAGAGAAGAGAAATCTAGAGCAAAAACATTTATTGGGTTTGACATGCATATAACATGTAAAATGGGCTATGTAAATCATATATCTCTTTATAATGTGCCTGGCTTGTGGTGATCACACCATTGGCCCATTTTTTCAAATTATTTTTAAAACCTAGCTGACACTCCACTTTGCATTATTTTGTGTATCAGGATGCATGTTCCTGCCTGGGAGGTGCTATTCTCCCCCCCCCCCCATCACAGTTGGATTTGACATGAGCATAGACAGTACCCATTAATTAGCTCTTTACCATTTCAGACATCAGTAATTGACTACGTGAGACCATCCATTTTAAAGAAAGAGCTCAATGACAAATTTAAAGAGAAGTTTCCAAATCTGCAGCTCACTCTTACAAAATTGAGAAGGTATGATTTCCTTATCTGTGAATACATTTTCTATAATATTTTATCGTTAAACATGTGACAGTTTTTTAGACCTAAACCTTGTACAAGCTTACTTTTTGTTTAAAGATAGAAAGACAGTCATGTTTTAGGCAAAATAGATTTTTAGCCCTACTGGCCATAGACCAGAAGATCAAGAATAATGGTCAGTTGTCCATCCATCCATACAAGTTTTTAGAGGATTGACATGAAGCTTTTTGTTGTTGTTGTTGTTGTGGGGTTTAACGCCATTTTTCAGCACACAATAGGCTATACATGGCGGCCAGTATTAATGGTGGAGGAAGAACCCGAGAAAACCCTGGAAAGAACCACCGACCCACGAGAAGCTACTGGCAAGCCTTCTCACATACCCACATTGGCTGAATCCGAGACTCGAACCGGCGCAGACAGGTGAGATGGCAGCGATCCGTAATGGAGAGCACTTTAGGCCATGAAGCTTTTACAAGCTCATTCATCATATGGTTCTAAATAAGAATGGTGCTGCATGGAGATTCTCTGTGGCCACCACAGTGATCAATACCGCTATCATAGTGGTTATCTTGATAATCTTACCATTTATACACCTGTATAGTGTCATGTCAACATGGGAATTTCACTAAAAGACTTTTTATATTGTCTGCATAGTCCTAAATGGAAATGGTGCTGATCTGATGTCCAGTATGGCCACCTCATCAGCCATCTTGACAATTTTGTTATCACTAGTCCTTTTGAATGGAAAGTCCTCTTGAAAATATTTTTATTATTACTTCTTCAAAACAGAAAGTCCAATGAACATGAAGTTGGTCATAAATGATGTCTTGTTGATCCTACAAGAAAATGTTGCCAATCTGACATACACAGCATCTAATTTGAAAATCTTGTTATTGATGAGGAATATCAGAGATGGTCTTAACACTCAGCAACAAAAAAGGCGAAATAGTCTTATCTTGAATTCCCAGAAATTCTCTTTGACCTGTAGTGCATCAGATGCTTCAAAGAAATCTTGTTTAATAATACTTTTGGAAGCATAATATGGCTTGGAAAAATGGTTGCCCAGCATTAATTTTTAGTTGTCCTGGACTCTAGGATGTTAGATTTTTGTTTGATAATGATGATGATTGTTGTTATTAATATTAATATTATTATTATTTTTCTTATTATTATTATTATTATTATTAAACTTGTATTAAAATCTAATGAAACATTTTTTGAAATGGCTTTTTCATGTTTTTATTTGTGACATGGCAAGATTTACAAATGTATCAGATGTGTTGTTTTCTAGAAGATACAGTATAATGATATAGTTTTGCCTAATAATACTTAATGTATTTTTTTTTAATGTAGAAAATTATATTGTCTTAAGCACTTATTAGAATAAGTGAAGTTTGCACAAAATTACGTTCTGTTTAGTTTTGTGCATATTTTTGTTGGAATGAATGTGTTGAATGCAGACTGGTTTGCATCACTGCAACTTATGGATAAGAATAAGTGAAGCTTAATTTGAAATAGTATTATGTGGAATTAAACAGTGACTGAAGTTATGATACAGTGAAAATACATACTGTATCATAGATAAATAGAATGATATATTTAATGATACATTCTAGTCAGTCCTATTGTTCATAAATTCATTGTCATCTGTTTCATTTTTTCAGTTTAAAAAGAGAGATGAAGCAAATAGCTCACAATAAGGTTAGTTCTTTTTAAGTATTTTTTTTTTCTTGACAATAAATCCAACAATTTTCTCTTTAAATAGTTTTTCTTGACAATAAATCCAACAGTTTTCTCTTTAAGTAGTTTTCTTGTCAATAAATCTTACAGTTTTCTTTTTAAATAGTTTTTATTGACAATAAATCCAACAGTTCTCTTTTTAAGTAGTTTGTATTGACAATAAATCCAACAGTTTTCTTTTTAAGTAGTTTGTATTGACAATAAATCCAACAGTTTTCTTTTTAAGTAGTTTGTATTGACAATAAATCCAACAGTTTTCTTTTTAAGTAGTTTGTATTGACAATAAATCCAACAGTTTTCTTTTTAAGTAGTTTGTATTGACAATAAATCCAACAGTTTATCATAAATGCATAGTATTTCAATGGATTTGTTTGTGTGCGAAGAATGTAAGCTATCCATTCATATTTAGGTGTATTGTGCTGCTGCACAAGTTTGAAAATACAAATTTATAAAAATTTTATAATAAATTTTGAGTAAAACAACTCTGGAGAAAATGATAAACATTCTTTTTCATTATATATTAAAGCAAGCAGTAGATAATACTGGTAATTTTGGTCACCTCACTACATCAAACATGCAGTCACTGTTATCACGAGCATGCTTGTGCTTCTAATAGATAATGAAATTTAGTATTTTAATACTAAACATGTTAAAATAAATAGTAATTATTGCTATCTTCATATAATGTACATTCTTATACTCTCCTTAAGAGGGCCTCAAGGGAGAATAGTCCTTGGCTAATGAGTCACCCTCTATAAATAAATCATTATTATTATTTTTATTATTATTATTTTTAGTCTCTGTGATATTCTTCAACAGACAATAAAATTGAATATTGTTGATTCTTAGCTATCAGTTGCCAGTTTTTATTTTTCAGTGTTTTAAGGAACCGTACATAGTGAAAAAATAAATATGACTGAACATCAGGTTCAGTCTGTCACAGAGTGAATGCAAATTGGTAACATGGTTGGCACATTTGGTCTGTTGCATTTGTATGAAAAGTACTCACAAATAAGTCCATTATTTAGCATTAAAGGTAATGTTGCAAAATAATGTGATAATTGATAAGTTAGATTGCAAGTATCAATGTCACTGAATTTTATTTGACAGGAATAGGAATCATAATAGATTTTACTTTAACTTTAAAATTTATTTTCACAAGATGCAATTAAAGTTAATTGTAAACCATATTTCAAATTTAAAATAATTTTTTTATAATACAAGGCTTGCATTATGCAAATAAATGCCCTCACCAAAGTACTGACCAAATTTAACCAAATTGACACTTTTACGATCGGGTAGAATTGATTATTAATTGTAAATCTTTTAAATGGCATTCAGTTAATGGAAGTATAAGGACATACAAGAAATGCTTCCTAGAGAACTGACAAATATTATTAATCAAATACTCTTGGAAAACATTGGAAAAATTACTTTAATCCAGCATTCATTGTGACCTTGTTATGACTGTATGAATTTGAATCCTGAGCAGTGGCTGGAATTGTTATGATCATGAGGGGCCTCACACAGCACCAGTGAAATGTATTCTAGTTGCACTTTGACCCACAAGTGAATCCTTTGAAGTATTTTACATCCTTGCTTATAAGTCAAGTTAAGCTGCACACTGCACAGAACCAGATCTGGTTTCTCTTAATATGCCAGCAGATCTGGGTCTCTGCATTTTTAGTTAGGAGTAATCAGTAGGACGAACATTATCAACCCTAGTCTGCCAGAGCATTATTCAACAGCAGATTGGGTCTATGTTTTTTACAGTTAGATTTGACTTATAAGCACGTACATTTGGCATATTTAACAAAACTAGTTAATATGTAATAAATCTTGTCTGACTGGTTTATTTAATACATGTTATATCACTTATGTGTCAATAGGATTGTTAAATGAGACCGATGTTTCACATCTTATTGGAATCACCAATCATTACCCTTTGCAGCAAGTACTTTATTTCTCATGTTGTTAATCAGTTTCTGCAAAATTATACTTCACACTAATTTAATGCAGAGTTCATGTTAGGCTGCAGCTTTGTGTCATTTACCCTTCTTTTTTTTCATCACTGGTACAAGAAATACTCCAATATGGCTCCCATCAAGCACAAAACAAAATTCCCCAGAAAATATAAATAAATGGTTGTTATGGTTGATTTTAGACTGACTGAATCAAGTGCATGTCAAGCTGGCTTACTGAATCTAGTGCACTCATTCCTAAAGAAGCATACGACCATCAATTTAATTGGATGATAGAAATGTCTTATTGACTTTGATTTCCATCGGCACCGATGAAGAGTGCATATCTGATGTTCATGGATGGGAAATAATGAAGAAAAGATTGACTTTTCAGGAAAAACCATGCTGAATTTGTTTCCAAAGTAGCATACTGGGGTGAAAAAATATTGACTTAAATGTATGAAAGAATTCTAGAAGGGAAAGATTACTTTTTCACAAGGAATTAAAATCCCAGTATGGAAGGCCTTTGACAGGACAGCCTGTTCATGATCAGATTTCTGCATAAATATGTTTTCAGCATTATAATTGAAGGAGTCATTGTTGAATCAGACTATCATGCAGTTTTCTACCATTTTCATTTTCCACTAAAACAGCAAACATCCATACTTGTGATAATGATATGAGTTCGAATTTTCATGAATCATTAAGAAACAGTTAATGAAATTTGCAGTACATGTTTTGGTAAATGACCCCAATTCTTGACCAGGCCTAACTTTTTCCATTAATTTTCTAGAATTCACACTTTTACTGTTACTGCAGGTCTTTGATTCAGATAATGACAATTTAAGAGAAGTTGCATATATTGTATAGGTGTTGTGTATGTCCCCCTGGTAAATCAGATGTACAGACATCTTGCACTTTAGAATTACCTAATCCTCTGTCTTCTTTTACAGTGTAATGTTGATCTCTGGACTGTAGCACAAGCTTATGTATTCTTTGAAAAGTTGATTCTTAAGGTAAATACAGTAAATATGTATTTTTCACTTATTAACACTGTAGCTTGTTCCTGCTTTGCTAGATTACAAAACAATTCTAGCTTAAGGATTGTTGATATTGGTCCATAAATCCACCTGTCTGTCCATCCATCCTCTGACATGACCAGGAAGGTTGATTTCTGAAATACCAAGAGTTATATCCTCCAACTGACTCTTCTGTTAGGTTTGGCTTCAAATTGGAAGCCTGAATTGTACAAGGACACTATTCGCTTTGACAAATTGGGCTAGCAACTAGATTTGAGGTTTGGATTTAGGTAGGAGGCAAGCAATTTTTATCATCAGCAGTGGTATATACATACACACAGCCTCACTGAATCTCAAGCATTCTTTCATCCTTGGTTCTAGGCAACAATTCGGAATGATTTCATACCATCTACTCCAAGGAGAGGGGGATAACTCTGTACATCTGCATTACTGTATTTACCGTATTTGTTGGGACACCATAAATTTATTTTAAAAGTAATTTTTGTGCACTGTATGTTCTGGGACACATCGTTTTTTTCGAGTTGGAAGTTGTGAGACACCTTTCAAATCATTAAAAAATGACATGTTGGAAAATGCACTCAAATGTAATTTTTATTAAAACAAACTTTAAAAAAGAAAACACTGTGAGTGGTTTGTTTACACTTTTCTTCCAGATGCAAATTTGCTAAGAACAAGAGTTCAGGTAAGAATGAATCGTTTGTGTACATGAGAACGAGTTCAACTTTTTCTGTTCTAATTTATGTTTCAACAAAGTTTTTTTTGTATTAAATGTCAAGGTTCAAGGTTTATTTGCCATTCCTGCTCATTACACGGCTTATTTTGGCAAAATAACTATTGATGAGCGCAGTATAAACTATTCACTGTAATTACGCAAAAATATATTCAGAGAGAGAGAAAGAAAGAGAGATACCAGTAGTACAGAATGATTGATAAACATACAAATTCCGAAACCAAACATCTTTTATTTCCACAGCAGTGATATCTGACATAATCCAAGTACTGCTGAACAAACTTGAATGCCGCTAATATATATATTAATTTAAATCCTTCAATCTGTCCACATTATTAATTGCCCACTCAACCTCCTCAGGCTCATATCCATCAAATTTGTCCTCTTCACTGCTGCTGCCATCACATTCGGTATCTCTTATGATATTGTCCTCACATCCATTCAAGTTATTGTTAATACCACAAACTTTAAATGATTTTCGGATCAGATCTGGCTTGTCCCAAAGAGATTCGAACATCTTTTATTTACACAGCAGTGATATCTGACATAATCCAAGTACTGCTGAACAAACGTGAATGCCGCTAATATATTTTAAAAACCTGTCGTGCGCAGTTACTACTGGCTTTAAACTCAGTTTCTGTACGTTCACTTGACACAAATTTCTTGGCATAAGTGCATATAGTGTCCACACTAACAGGGATCTGCAGATCGCATTGGACGAGAACCCACTTTGCAATTAGCAATGATTGATTTGGGGATTTTGAAATGTCTTGAATTCTATGCAGTTTTGAAATGTCTCGAATTCCATGCAATTTTGAGAAATTTGCAACTTCCTCTTTTTGCTTTAATGTAAAACACTTGTAATGCCCTCGCCTGTAGGCATCATCTCTCTCCTGACTGGGGTCTCCTACTATGTGTCTTTTTGCACCTGGTTCATTTTCTTTTATATCACACTCCTCCTCTCTAGCACGCTTTTTTGGGCCTCTTAGGTGAAGTTTTAGGCAACACATTTTCTTTCCATTCACAAGGCAAGGCCTCTTCACTACTTGAGTATCTCACTGCAGACTTACTCATAATAGCGATAACAATGGCTGCAAGGAATCACTTTTTGTGTAAATGTGTGAGAAGTTATCGTTTCAAAGTGTTCTGTTTGTTTCTGTTGATTTTCAAAATCCCAGTGAAAACTGGTAGAAAGAAATCAAAGTTGGCTTCCCCATGGTGGCTGACTTTGTATACATTTATGTACAGTTTTTAAAAATCTCCACGCTAAAAGGAATCCAAAGTCTTCTTCCTGGATCAGCTTGCTTTTTAATAAATTAACCTTTGTATTTGATATCCTACCGGTAAGTTCAAACAGTGAGTAGTGAGTTTATGGCTGTTACAAAGTGTGTTTATTCAACACCTGGGGTTTCATTTATATGCCATCTGTAGTCATAATTGACACAAATGGGTTTCGAGTTCTTATGTATACACAGTGTAAATAGTATACACAGCATTAACTTGCTTTAATAATACTTTCTGTAACCCATGGAATAAAAAAGATTGTCATTTGTACTCACAGTGAATGTATTTCTAATAATGATTTTAGTTTGTGAGATATTGTCTTATGGATACCCTGGATATAGTACTCTCTTGGTTATAATGTACCTTGTCACACATGAATGGCAGGTGCTTTTGAGCAATGGGGTTGCTAATTCTCACTCTGTCTCTCTCATTCGTATGTGATTTTGCAGGATCCAGTTTTCATTCTCATGACATTCAAACCTTTGAGGAGAACCAAACATGATTTGTTTCTCAATATTCACGTCAGTGACTATGGATGTATGCGCTACTTATACGTAGTTCATGGATATATTTTTGCTTTAATAAAATGCTAATGTTGACCCAAAAAGTGAATATATGATAATAGTACAAGGTTAGTTTCTTTCATTTTATTATCAAATAAGCATTTTATTTATTAATTTTATTGTAACATGCTGTGTGGCAGGTTGCGGCGGGGAATGGGGAACAAATTGAACAAGATTTATTTCAATTCCTAAATCTTGGGACACATGATGCAGGTCAACAAAAAAAAAATCACCATAAGTTCAGGGACATGAAGAATTTTTTATATTTTTTTTAGGTCCCAATATATGCGGTAAATATGGTAGTCCTACATTCAGTGTTAATTTTTTGTGTTTATCTCAGGGATTTTACACACTGTACAAATGCTGTTAAACTTCAAATCATGATGAGGGGATGCATCTTGATTAGTACTACACCCTCGTCACAAAAGTCGATCACTCTGACTCGTATTTCACAATTGAATGACAGATTAAGTTTTGTATTTTATGTTTATTTCTAAGCTCTGTTCATGCAAGAATCATCAAAATAAATTATAGGATACATCTCTATCACTATGACACCCCTTACAACAACATAAGGTCACTGTGAACTACATTTCACTTACTGGCTTAAGTTGATTTTTTTTGTATTGGGCTCATGATCAGATATGTTTTTTAAGCTCTTAGCAGTAGGATGAATAGACTGAATAGACCTCTTTTTGGAATAGCCTTCTTTGAAAATAAAACTTTGTATGAAAAAAATGAAAAATATGAGGTCAATAATGACAAATCAAAGCCTCTAACCAAAACCAAGAGTTTCTCTAATTGGGTTAGC
Source organism: Sinohyriopsis cumingii (assembly GCA_028554795.2). NCBI lineage: Eukaryota > Metazoa > Mollusca > Bivalvia > Unionida > Unionidae > Sinohyriopsis > Sinohyriopsis cumingii. Next base: position 57,314,110 of record CM068824.1, read on the forward strand.
TCATTTTGTTACTTCATTTTTGTTGTTTGTGTTTTCAAATTTTTATGCATGTTCGTTTACCTTTTGGACACTCATTGTTGGTTATACCCTCCCAGCTGCTGTAGTGTGTAAGTAATTAAATCATTATTATATCAATAATGGAATCTCGCACAGCTAGATTAGCTTGAGTGCAACTAGAGGCAATTAAGAAATATATCCCTGTTCGTGATGCTGTCAAGCAGCAACTACAAGGAAATCAGGAGTCTTGGGTGGAATTTACAGAAGGTACAGAACAGTTATTCAAACTAATTATCAAACCAACCAAGAAAGTTGTTACAGCAACTGAAGCGGCTTAAAAAGCTCTTGAAACATTGCCTGTTGATATTGCTGACCATCTTCAAGCAGCTCAACCACCACCCAAGTAACCTCCTCAACCACAACCTCTTCAACCACATCCTCTGCCAAGAGTCAAAACTAAAATTATGAATAAATTCACACCTGAAGGTGTTACCGCTATCAAGGACAAAGACCAAATATTTGGTATTGCCACATTTGGATATCGTGATAGAGATAAGCATGTAAAACCCAAATATGTTAAAACTTGAAAAGCTGCTGATTTAAATAGAGATGTATATTGCATCACTACTGATACTCAGCAAATCAAATCTGAGAAAGATATTTATAATTTTGGCCTCTTTAACCAGAAAGTATATGAGTATATTGAACAAACAAAACAGGAAAGGATACAAAGAGAAGAAGAAATGAAACAGCAACTTGAAAAAGCAAAAGCAGAAAGGAAACAAAGAGAAATAGAAATTAAGTCAAAACTTAAAGAGGTTGAATGAGCAAGGAAACAAAAGGAAGAAGAAAATTTGGAATTTGAAAATATTAACTGATGGAAGAAATTACACTCTTCACCAAGTAAGAAAGAAACAGAAGAAACAGCCAGATGTGGTCTTGTTACTCAAGGAAGTGGTCTTATTGCTCCATGTCCTAATAACGTCCTTGCCGATGTTGAACAATTAGAAATTCTGATTGGTGGAAAATGAGCTGGTAATAATTCCCCGGAAATTATTAATGAAGCAGCTGATATTTGTCAACAATTATTTACAGGCAGTATCATGGACATTATTGTTATCGGTCTCTCATTGACGAAATCGTTGATTGTTATCACAGTGATTGAGGGTGTACAGTTAGATCAGTAACAATAAAATAAGATGATTATACATAATGCTCAACATGGACCACATTGCGCACACAAATGCGTTTCTCCTCTAACCCCAACACAACACTTTAAACACAATTTTGATCCTAGACTACCTCTTCGTGCGCTTTGTAGGTGAAGTCCACAGAATTCTTTTACGCAAGTTTTGTTACAGGGTGTTGCAGAGCCAATCATAAGTCATTTGCATATATTTGAATCTTATATATATACAGTGTGACCCCACTATAGCATGCTCCGTTATAGCAGGAATTCAGATATAACACGGTCATGGTGTGGTTCCCGAAATTTCTTATACATGTATTTTTCTTGTACATGATTTTTTTTTAAATGTACGAAAAAACTTAAAAAGTTTACTATCCTTTTATCATTTTGGGAGAGAGATTGAGTTTAAATATTACAAGATGATCATGTCATTTTTCTTGTACACAATAAAGTTGTTTTTTCTTCTTAAAAGTATGAAAAATAACATATAAAATGTTTATTCTGGGATCGCATAGGGCTTTGCCAGTGTCAAAAACTTGGAATTTGTTTCCTTATTGGCGGCAAATTATACCATCTGGCGATTTTTTTTTAAATTGGCGACATTGTTGGCTGTTTAAACTTGTATATACAACCATTGGTTTGGAGTGGAGAAATTCAGAGGCCCCATGAAAGGAAGTTGCAAACTGGAAATAAAATGCACTGAAATTTATCTGTTGTTACATAAACAAATTCTTTGTCCATATTGACAAACCATCTAAACAGTGCATTGTTTTATCATAATCCACTTATCTTGACATCTAGCATGAGTACTGCATGTTGTGAGTTATTCACTTTTTTGTTGTTTATATTTCTGGTAATGGAGATCAGCTGGACGAGGCATTATCTCATAATCTATTTTTAATTAATATATTTACATAGACTGACATTTGTGTGTGGATGGTATGTAAAATTCATCTTCTTTTCACTCAAAATTAAATCCTTCAGAACACTCACTTTTCTGTAATAATCCCTGTCATCAGACCAGAACACCTATCGTCCGTTGACCCTTTACTAAATTTCTGACGCATGCATGGAAGGCAGTATGACGGTGCTACCACAAAACGTAAAAAAATAAAAAATAAAAAATAATAATAATAGTAATAAAAGAAAACACATCTTACTTATTGGTTTATTCAGTAGGTAGGGAGGAACAGTACCTAGCCTAGTCCAAACGATGGCCAATTCCTTTTTAAAAATGTACCCACATAAAATAGTTTGCTGAAATTTCAAAGGAAACAGATTACCTTTGAGTACCGATTGTTATGAAAATGTGCTCAGCAAATGGAGAAAGAAAAAAAATCAGTCTCAATCATGCAATACAATTGTTTGATGTTGCTGCCACAATAAGAAATGGGCATTTGTTTGGTTCTCCAAAGCTGACCTTTAGCGGTGACTTCAATAATGCATGCACCCTTCATCAAAGAAAGCCAACTACGATCTTCAGAAAAAAGCACTTTTCTTCAAAGGAAGTCAGTATCAAACTTAAATAAAAGTAATGGAATCTGGTGGATATTTGCATTTGCCAATGTGACTGGAACACGCTACCAATGGCAGCTTAGACATTTTACTGACTTGGGACATACTAGAAAGTAAATGTGCTTCATCATTCGTTACATGATTGTGTTATGTTTTTCCCCTGAATTCAGACCAGGATGACCTGTCACAAAATTAATGAATATTTTAAATCTCTTTGTGTTTGCATATTTTCAATGGAATCACTTGTATTGTGGATTCATTGTATGTGATGAGATTTGCGGGTGAGTACACAGTGTTGATACTCTATTCATGCTATACATTAGACATGTATATATAAACAGTATTCACGTATATGTACCAATATGTGCTTCTCTAAATAAACTAAACTATTATATATGCCTTCTCTGTTTTCATTACTGGTGTATTTCTCATTTAATATGCATCAATTTTAGATGGTAACTGTGCCAATGGAGCACACATTTTACCACCCACATTTATTACCTATCCCCCACCCTCTGCAGTTTTTTGGGGTACATGCATAATTTTATTCAACAAACTGACATGGTTGCTTAAAAAACAGTTGGGCCTATAACGCGGTCAGGTTATATGGCTCCCAACTACCATGCTATAGCAGGGTCACACTGTATATATATTTCATTTTAAATATATATTTGTCTTAATTATAATATGAAAGAGTTTGAGAGATCTACAATCGTGCCTTCTTAATCTAGATTTGATCTTGACAGGAGAACCCCTGACTTATGGAGGCGAGCTCAGGTTGATCCAATGGAAACTCTGATTAAAAGTATTTGTGGCACCAAGAAAGAATTTCGCGACGATGGTGCATCTCATGTGGTCAACATTCAGAATCTTGCACAATATCAAAGGTGTTGTCAATGGTACAATGAATGACCAATGAGCAGTGACAATTATTAATTACCTCAACAATCAAAGATATTTTTTTATAATAAATTATTTTATTGCGGATCTAGACAATACATGGATTATCCATGACAAACATAACCCTATTTGATTACATCACTGGAAATATTGTTATGTTAAATAAAAATTCTAAACCAAGAATATTGACTGTTATTGATAAACCGTATTATGAACGAGTTTATCGTGTAACTGCAGTTATTTATGCAATGTATCCGATAAATGATAAACCTAGCTTTCATGATCTCAAACCAATGAATAATTTTAAAATAAACTAACACATGTAAGATGTAAAAAAATAAATGAGTGGGCATAAACAGTTTAAGATACTGGAGTGTCTAACAGAGATGTTGCTGAACTGGGAAAGAAACTAAAATTCCCAATAATGGTAAAAATAAAAATAACCGGAGAGATTTTGTATGAATCAAAATATAAATCGAAAGGAGCTCCAATAAATATTACTGATAATAATGCGCATGCATGGGTGGTGACAATATTTTCACGAGATCGAACAGTCAAATTAATCAAGGAAATATTTTTGATTTTATTAATCAGATTAGCAAAAGTGATTCTGTATCTGTATGGTTTTTTCAAAGCTCTGGAGATGATAGTGATCCGATAAGAACTGATGAAAGTCTTTGTATTGAAGAAAAAAGATTTGATCAGTTTGCAAGACCCAATGGTGAGATTTATCGAACAGAATTTCTTCATACAAAAATTAAAGATCTTGCTTTAAAATTTACCAGCAACTATGAGCATTTACTGGTTGTTTTTGAAAAGTCATGTCTTTGTATTGGTATATTTTTTTGTGTGATTGCGTTGGTAGGTTTCATAGAAATTGCACAAATAATTTCATTTTTTAACACAGATATCAGACTTGGTTGTCTTGTAACCCATTCACAAGATCTCTTGTCTTTCTGAATTATTTCCTTTGCATATTGATATCCAAACAATCTCTCAGCAAGTGTTTGATTAAATCATTCAACAATTGCCTGATCGTGATGAATTGTGGTATGTCCTCGTCTGATTTTGACATTATGTTTTTTTTAAAAAGAGATGATAGTGTACCAGCCTGTAGTAACTGTGGCAATCACAAGGGTCCTTGTTGATAATTTCGTTCAGACACAGATGCAACTTCAGTTGCTGCTTTAATTGATAGTGGTTCTTCTTCTTTATATCTGCTTGCAATGTCAACGACCACTCCGGTGGCCTAGTGGTTAGAGCATCAACCTTGGATGCGGGAGGTTGTGGCTTCTACCCCCGGCTGAATCGTACCAAGACTTACAAAAATGGTACTAACAGCTGCCTCGCTTGGCGCTCAGCATTACAAGGTTAGTGTTAGGACTGGTCTGCCAGGTGTCAGGATAATATGACTGGGTGGGACATCACGCTACATGTCATGATGCCCTAGTGCTAGATATCACTATAAACTGCCACACTGCAGACATCGTAGCAGTATGACTGAGAAATTGTTAAAGCTACGTTAAAAATCCAAATCACACATAACACACGCAATGTCAACAACAGTCAACATGTATTTGTATGTGTGTGATTGACATCTACCAGTTTTAACTATCATGAGGTAAAAATAAAACATCTGCTTGATGAACTTCATTTGGAGTGCTGACATCAAAATGTGCATACTGAATTTGTTTAGGTGATGGTAGTTAAATTTGCCATATTGCCTGTTGTGCTAACCAATTTGCAGCAACAGAACGTGTGACATTTGCTGCATCAGCAAGTTTACAAGTTGCTGCTCTATTCTCCAATATCCTTTTGGGCTATAATAAATCAATTCCGTTATAATAATAATTGGTTAATTAATTACTGGCCCCTAATATTTGTTTACCTTTCATTGCAGATCTTACTAGGAATGAAGCAAGTTTTTCTCTTAGTGATTTACTTTTTGTGGAATTTAATGAGTGAATCAACTTCACATCTGCAATATGTCATTGTTGTGAATCCATATTTTTATATGCTACATCATGAATGTAATATGCTTGATCAGTCGTATTTATTGGACACTCTCCAGGTCTTGGTTGATCTCGCTTGTCAAGTTGAGTTCCAGGACCACAAAAATTATGTCCAGAAAGATGTTTTTCATCAGGATATTTAGTCCATGGAGCTCCTGGTAATTTTCCTAATGAAGCAGCAATATTACCACCCTTTTTCATATGAGACTTAAATAAATTTGTATTTGTACCACATTTCACACACTTGCCTATAAGTGCATGCTTTTTATTCTTTGTTATTATTGTTGTTAATCCACTGGTGGGGGTGGATGTTCTGCATTGAATGCAATAGATATTCATTTTATTTTATATTTCTACAACATGGATATCATTGATTTGTCAGCGACATGAAAACAAGAGCCAGTCAGACATCATTCAATACTACTAAATTCTATCAGAGCAATTATCATAGGTCCATCTGGGTGGGTTAAGACACATTTGTTGCTTAATCTGATAATGAGATGGCTCAAGTGGGATAAATTATATTTAGTGGCACCTTCCTTAGAAGATCAGCGATGCTATGATGTGCTTAAAGATTTTAATGAAACTGCAAAATTGTTGGACAAGGATGGCAATGATATTATTAATTGTATCACCGATATTGATGAAGCCCCATCTGTAGATGACCACGATGGATTTATTAATAATCTCATAGTATACAATGATGTGATGATGGACAATCAAATCCAGCTTGGATATTTTCTTGAGGCAGACACAGAAGCACAGACGTGATTTATGTTACTCAGCGATATACACAAATATCTAAATTAATCAGAGATAACTGCAATATTTTAGTGGTGTTTAATGGAGTTGATACACATACTCTGCGAAACATTCATCAGTCTCGGTGTTAAGGGGATATGGATATGATTAAATTCAAAAACTTCTTTTCAAAAGCACAACCTACTCCACACAGATTTATAACAATGAATTTACATGATCCTCGGTTGCGATATTGTGTAAGTCTTGATAAAATCTTTGGATAAAAAGACAACAGCAAGGGAGGGTGTGACCAACAATATTTGTCCAAAAGGCAAATGAACACGCATACAAATTTGAAAACACAAACGACAAAGATGAAGCAACAAATTGAGCTAACCCAATTAGAGAAACTCTCGGTTTTGGTTCGAGGCTTCGGTTTGGCCTTGTATTTTTTATTATTTTTTATATTAAGTTTTATTTTTAAAGCAGACTTATAAAAAGATGTCTATTCACCCTCCCTGCTGCTCCCTTTGATACCCTTTATACAAACTGTTGTATGAAACTGAGGAGATTCATCTTGATGAGTACTTCACCCTTACATCACTGACCCGTATTTCATTCATTCTCAACCACTGGTCATGCCAGAATCTTCAAAACAGATGATTGTTTGTATCTCTCTTAGTAAGTACCACACTCTTCCAGGAAAAAGAATGTCACTGTGACCTTACATTTCACATCTTACTTTTTTAAGTGAAGTTTTTGGGGGCCCCTTCTGTCCATGTGGTCTGGGAAGCTTGGATTTACAGATCACTGACATCACTGGGTTTGATTGAGTCTTTGGCTCAGTGAATATGATTATGTGAGAAAGCTTGAAAGTAGCTTCCCATGGATCAGTGGTTCTTCCCAGGGGTTTTCCAGGTTTATCCTCCACCAGATATACTGGCCGCTGTGTATATCAAGTGCTGAAAATGGAGTTAAACTCACACAATCAACCAACCAACATGACATTTTTTAAATGAGTATGTGATCTCATAGATTTTTTTCCTTTAGTATAATAGTGGTAGACATAGAACAATGATGCTTGGTGAGAGAAAACATCTTGACATGCTACACGTCTTCTTAAAAGAAGGGCATTCTGACTCATATTTCACATTTAACTGGCTGTGTTTATATTTTGTGTTGATACTGTTTATGCTTGAATCGTTACACTAGATGATTGTATACATCTATATTAGTTCCACACCAATGCAGAAGAGGTCACTGTGACCTGCACTTCATATTTTACTGACTTAGGTTGAAAAGTTTTGCAGACCACATAGGTTATCTGCATGTTGTATTTATCTAGAATAATGAGACTTGGTGAGGGATGCATCTTAATGTCTATCATTTCACTAGTAGGTAATTAGGGCCATCCCATTTTACCACTCACTGGCTTGGCTTAAATTTTGCGTTGATGTATACTTGAATAGTGAAATTGATGATGATATGCACCACACTCTTATGACCACATGCATTCATTCCATCAAACTTGGTGAGTGGAAACAAACTTTATAAATTGCAAAAAATTAGGTCTTACAGACCTGTATTTTATGCATCATTAACTTGTTTGAAATGTTGTGTTTAAAGTTCATATAATGGATGCTGTTTAGGTTCCTGACGTAAAACTAGATAACTGGATGCATCTCATTTAGTTCTATGTGCTTGCAACCAAAGAAAGTTGCTATGACCTACATTTGAGTTAAATATTTGTTTTATTGTGTGCACATTCTACTGTCCTCAGATGGCAGTTTGTGACCAGAGCAGTTGGAAGTAGGAATAAATATGTTTAATCAGTAGTAAACTTTCCAGCAGGTAAATTCTGTATTTTACATGTTAAGGAGTATTGGAGTTAGATGAGTGGACTGAATTTCATGTGAGTTTTTATCTGTAGTGGATAATCAAGATATATATTGATGCTTTAACTGTGCTTCTGGGGCCCTGAGTGGTCAAAAGTGCTCTCCGTTATGGATCACTGCCATCTCACCTCTGTTTGCATGGGTTCAAGTCTAGGATCTGGCCAATGTGGGTATGTGAGAAAGCTTGCCAGTAGCTTGTCATGGGTCAGTGGTTCTTCCCGGGGTTTTCCCAGGTTCTTCCTCCACCATTAATACTGGACGCCATACATAGCCTATCGTATGCTGAAAAATGGTGTTAATACCCACAACAACAACAACAACAACTATGCTTCTAATACTGGTTGTCACTCCATGGTTACTCCAAGCCTGCCTACACCTTTCACCCAGTAAATTCTTTCTTCTAAGATAATAGCTTTTTAAGCAGATTTTAAAAAGACTTAATACAAAAACAACTTTAATGTCTGGTTGGTAGCTTCTCTGGCTGAGGTTACGATACGGACCTTTGTCTGTCATGCTTGGAGTCCAGATTTCTGATCCAATCTTGTGTTATGGATTTAAATCATCAAAATCTCAGATTGAGTTCCATAAAGAGCTGGATCCACACAAATAATGTGATCATGCATCTGATTGGCTGAGTATGTCACCACTCTTCAAACCATAGTTTTTACTGTGTTTTGATGACATTTCAAAAGTATAGTCTATATTAATGAGGAACCTTGCATCGGAGTGGTTGAGCTTGTTACTTTTCTGTATCAAGAGACATCCAGTTTGTATAAAACTTGGTAAATATGTTTATATCATCAGGGTTTTCAGCTATGAGGAAGAAACTGTGCATTAATTATGCCATTATCTTTAGAATAAATTTTTTTAAGGTTAAGCAAAATTATCATGATATCAAACTTGGGAGGTAGCATATCTAGATTGTTTTCTTATAATACTATAGAAGCCTGCTTAGTGGAATGGTCGGCTGTTGTATAAGCCAGGTGATCAGTGTCAGGCCAACTTGAGCCTCTTGTTATTAACTCTTTATAGTACGTCTACTTTTGTATCACAGGAAAAGATATTCCTTTTTTATTGTTTTATGTATTTTATGCCTTGTATACATATAGGTAGACGCAGTTTTGTAACTGATTAACAATACAAAATTTAAACTGAAAATAAATTAAAAGCTTAAAATGGGAAATAGATTAAAAAAATGGAATTTTTTAAAGTTAGAAATGAGTCCAACATTATGTTGTCAAGATCATTTGTGTCTGAACTTATTTTCTCTGTGAGGTTTACAGTGGTTACTAGAGACTTCTAAACGTAGAGGTTAGCTATGTAATTATTACTTGCAATCAGTTTTCAGTGCAAGCAACCAAAAATACAGGCTCCTGATTAATATAGCTATAAACAGTTTAATGGGGGTGGGGTAATTACATGTAATGCTGCTTATATGTTTAATGTAGCAGTCAGTTGAATGCCCATGCATTTTGCTGTCCTCAATATATGATCAAAGACCACATGGAAAAGGACTTATATGAAGCTGAAAGGTTGTTTGCATGGTGCACTGTTCTACCTTTCACAGAGTAAAAGCAAACTGTGCAAGGATGATGGTTAAAAAAAAAAAATCTGATCTTGCCAAAAGTGAAAAGAATAAATTGCAATGAAAATACAAACACATTTGACAATTTCCATAGATCATAACCACCCTAATTGAAAGCTTAGATTTAATAAAACAGATAAAAGAGGTATTTGTGATTCCTCAACACTAATGATAGAGGCACTACATAGAGTTATTGTTACTGCCCAAGTAAAGGATATTTAGAGTATTTCCAAAGGTAAGTAAGTCAGAAATTGTCTAATGCTTGTAGAATCACATGACTCTGTAAATATTTTATGAGGAGTACTGCTGCAACCAGAGCAAACTTGGTCACACTGGCCAGTATTTCATTGTCTGCAAGCCAGTCAAACCACCATTGGTATTTTTCTTGTTTTAGAGGAAAGATCAAGATCTTGTGATGTCCAAATTCATCCATGCATCATTCAATTATTTTCATGGACAATCAATAGAAAATGACATACTTGAAACATTTTACTTAATTCAGACGAGTATGATATGCTTAGATTTTTGCACTTCTCAGATAAAACATTAGAATATCCTATTATAAAAATATCATTGAAGTAGACATTTTTTTAAAAAGTGTTTAAGAGAATTTTGGCAGTCATAAATTTTAATTTATTATTAAAACAGTAATACAATTTATGAAACATGTCATTGAAAATTGCTGCAATGATGTCAGATCTTGAACTTCCATGAATGCATTGTGCTGGAACATCTTGTTTTCTTTTTTCTGGCAGTTTCTTATCAACAAACATAACAGGAAGCTGTGTGCAAGTGCCTGCCTTATTTTGTCTGCCAAATTGAATGATATCAAAGGATTAGACCTAACTAAACTGATACAGGTAAGCCAACATTTGAAACATTTAAATTGACTTGCTTGAGCAGATTGCAAAGCAATTCATGCTTGAAGATTGATGTCTGTCCATCTGTCATGAGACATTTGTTTCGTGCTATTTTCAGGTCTTGTGGTCTTCATATGAAGAACCTGTTTGGTTTTGGAAACTTGTTAGTACAAAGTTTCTAATTCTAAGAGGAAAAGTTTTATAATATTATGTACTTCGAATGAATTTACAAAATAATATAAATCTGCTGTAGAACAAAGATTAGATTTATAGAAAAATCATATAAAAGATATTTTTTTAAGGAATATATGATGCATACATTGTTTTTGTTTCGAAAATTACACCATAAAACTATAACCACCTTTAGTAAACAGGTGAAATCTGAAGTGACCAGCATTGAGTGTAACAGAGCAATTGCATTAAAACAAAGTATGACCGAAAATGTACATCATGTCATGTTTCTCCATTCAGAACAATCAAAAATAAATTGTGTCTCTAGTTTGAAGCCTCTTTGCTATATTGCTTATATTAAATATGATCCAGATGTTTTGTAGAACTCTGAAATTTTAATGGCACTTTAAACAATGTTTTTTGCAACACTTGAATTAAAATTTAGGACTAGAAAATGTCCACTATCATGAGCGACTTTTCTAATGTGCTATTCACTTTATTTTGACAGCAAATTGAAGACGACTTTCGTTTACACAGAAAGGAGATGCTTGTATTTGAATTTGCCTGTTTAGTTGCTCTGGAGTTTTCATTGCATATTCTTGATAGTGAGATTCATCCACATTTTCAACGTCTGCTTTACCAATCCTGACAGTTACCATGGAGATGGAACAGAGAAATTCATCCACATTTTCAGCATCTGCTTTACCAGTCGCGACAGATACCATGGAGATGGAACAGATGAATTTTTAAATAAATATGACAAACGGGGTCGGAACATTTAATCAGATAATTGCATAATCTAGTGACATATATAACAAAAGCAACTATCAATATCAAAGTTAGGTATTCGGTAATTCAAGTCTATATTTTATTGCCAGTAAATATGTCTTGTTCAAGATGATGTTTGTACTACAATTACATTATCTCAAAAACAGGAGCTTGATGTGAGAGGTCCCTTGCAAATATTTTTTTATAAACAGTAGATATCTAAAGAAGTATTTCTTTCCCATTTGAATTATGTGACAGGAAGAAAAGACATTAATGTAACATCATTATAGGGGTACATCAGAAAGACAGTAATGTAACATCAGTATGCTGTACATCAAATTAGTAACCAAAGACCTGTGAGAACTAGGAATTCCATCTAGTTCTGAACAGGTGGATACATTGTGGGAATTCTGTTCCACTGTCTCTTTCACAGAAGACTTTCATGATGGCATCTTTACAGTCATATCCAACAAAAGATCCAGTGGACATAGCATCAAACTCTAGTGATGTCATTTCACAGGATCATGGTTGACAAATTAATTCAGTTGGTGTACTGTATAAACCCTCCAACATCAGTTAAGTTACTTACCAAATCCACAGTGTTTATTGTTGATAGAACATGACGAATAATTGATTTCTGTTTAGACTTTGAACAATCAGCCCTAATGGCAATTGATGTTAAGATTTGTGTGAGGGCAGGTTATTTTGTATCAGTTTTCATGGTTCAGCAAAAAACTACATTTTCTTCAGTACTTCAATTTGTGGTTTCATTCTTTATTGGATCTTTAAATTCATGGTCGTTAGCATCTACAAAATTGAAGGAAGATGACATTCCATGAGAAAAAGTGAATTCATAGCATTTGCCTCAAGAATAATATTCTTTCAGATTGCACAGCTGTATATTTTAGGAAAGCTATGGTACAACTTTATATTTTAGGAAAGCTATAATACAGCTGTATGTTTTGGGAAAGCAATTGTACAACTGTGTATTTTAGGAAGGCTCGTGGTATAGCTGCATATCTCAAGAAAGCTGATTGTGTTGCTGTATATTCAAGGAAAGCTATTGTAGAGCTGTATATTTTTAGGACAGCTGATTGTATGGCTATATAAAAGGAAAGCTTTTGTACAGCTGTATATTCCAGGAAAGCTATTGTATAGCTGTATATTTTAGAAAAGCTGTTGTACAGCTGTATTTTCCAGGAAAGCTGATTGTATAGCTTTATATCTGTGTACTTGGTGAAAAAAGTCACAAATAGAAATAAACATCATGCATGATGCATGTCTTTGTGACAACTGGTAGGACATCGTGTGTATTTAAGAACTTTGATTTATGAAACAATATGCAGTTGATAGCAAAGTGTCTTGTTAAAACTGAACAATTAATATAGTTTTTATGTCATGATAAAACAGAATCAGCATCATTGTTTTTATTTCTTGATAAAATAGAACCAGACACGTTGTTCTTATGTCTTGCTGAAATAGAACCAGTTACATTGTCCTGATAAAATACAACCAGATATGTTGTTTTGATAAAACAACCAGATACATTCCCTTGATAAAATACAACCAGATATGTTGTTTTGATAAAATAGAACCATATTTATTGTTTTCATAAAATAGAACCAGATATATTGTTTCAATAAAATAGAACCAGAAATGTTGTTTTGATAAAATAGAATCAGATATTTGTTTTGATAAAATAGAACCAGAGATGTTATTTTGATAAAATAGAACCAGAGATGTTGTTTTGATAAAATAGAACCAGATATATTGTTTCGATAAAATAGAACCAGAGATGTTGTTCTGATAAAATAGAACTGGATGTACTGTTTTAATAGATTCAGAAACATTGTTTTAGTAAATTAGAACCAGATATGTTGTTTTGAAAAAATAGAACTAGACATGTTGTTTTGATAAAATAGAATCAGATATATTGTTTCGATAAAATAGAACCAGAGATGTTCTTTTGATAAAATAGAACCAGAGATGTTGTTTTGAGAAAAAGAACCAGATATGTTTTTTAATAGAATTAGATATGTTATTTTGATAAAATAGAATCAGATATGTTGTTTTGATAAAATAGAACCAGAGATGTTGCTTTGAGAAAATAGAACCAGATATGTTTTTTTAATAGAATCAGATATATTGTTTTGATAAAATAGAATCAGATATGTTGTTTTGATAAAATAGAACCAGAGATGTTGATTTGAGAAAATAGAACCAGATATGTTTTTTTAATAGAATCAGATATGTTGTTTTGAGAAAATAGAACCAGATATGTTTTTTTTAAAATAGAATCAGATATGTTGTTTTGATAAAATAGAACCACAGATGTTGTTTTAATAGATTTAGATATGTTGTTTTGATAAAATAGCACCAGATATATTGTTTTGATAAAACAACCAGATACATTCCCTTGATAAAATAGATCCAGATACGTTGTTTTGATAAGTTAATCTGACATATTCCCTTCATAAAATAGAACCAGTAACATTGTTTTGATAAAACAACCAGATACATTCCCTTGATAAAATAGAATCAGATATGTTGTTTTGATAAAATAGAATCAGTTATGTTGTTTTGATAAAATAGAACCAGATATGTTGTTTTGATAAAATAGAATCAGTTATGTTGTTTTGATAAAACAACCAGATACATTCCCTTCATAAAATAGAACCTGATATGTTGTTTTGATAAAACGGATACATTCCACTGAAAAAATAGAACTAGATGTTGTGTTGATAAAACAACCAGACACAATCACTTGTTAAAATAGAATCAGATATGCTGTTTTCATAAAACAACCAGTTACATTCCCTTGATAAAATAGAACCAGATACATTGTTTTGATAAAACAACCAGATACATTCCTTTGATAGAATAGAACCAGATACATTGTTTTGATAAAACAACCAGATACATTCCTTTGATAGAATAGAACCAGATACATTGTTTTGATTAAACAACCAGATACATTCCCTTCATAAAATAGAACCAGATACATTGTTTTGATAAAACAACCAGATACATTCCCTTCATAAAATAGAACCAGATACATTGTTTTGATAAAACAACCAGATACATTCCCTTCATAAAATAGAACCAGATACATTGTTTTGATAAAACAACCAGATACATTCTCTTGTTAAAATAGAACCAGATATGTTGTTTTAATAGATTCAGATATGTTGTTTTGATAAAATAGAACCAGATATGTTGTTTTGATAAAATAGAACCAGATATGTTGTTTTGATAAAACAGAACCAGATACATTGTTTTGATAAAACAACCACATTATTGGCATGTCACAGTGGTATTTTGGATGGATTTTCTGTTCATGTAGGCACCGCTCCAGTGGCCTAGAGGTTAGAGCGTCTGCCTCGGATGCGGGAGGTTGTGGGTTTGATTCCCAGCCGAGTCATACAAAAGACTTACAAAATGGTACTAACAGCTGTCTCGCTTGGCACTCAGCATTAAGAGGTTAGTGTTAGTACTGTTTGGCCTGGTGTCAGGATAATGTGACTGGGTGGGACATCATGCTACATGTAAGCAGCATGATGCCCCAGTGCTAGACATCACTATAAACTGCTACACTGCAGACATCGTATTGATATGACTGAATTTTTTTTAAAGCTACATTCAAAATCCAAAGCACACACACACTGTTCATGCAGGCAAACTTATAGTTTCGTGCACCCTGACTGGCAACATTGTGGGAAACAAACCAGATAACTACAGGAGCCAAGAAGTGCTACCAGCAGGTTAGGGATGCATCAGAAAGCTCTCGAACAAAGTGACCTCATAAGGTGCATTTTGTAATCAAGATTATTGGTGTCAACTTAAAAAAAGGAGTTATATTTGAAAAAGACACTCTGTGACATCAAAGTAATCAAGCAAACTGACGCCCTCTTTGACATCACCGGTCTTACCCATATACAATGATCACAGCTTAGAGTTGCATGTCAACAAGGGAGCTAACCCCTCCACACCTCTAGATCAATTAAACATTCATATTACACTACTTAAAGAAGAATTATCATGTCACTATACTAAAAAGGACAAGACCCACAAGATTTTTGCCTGGAAAAGTTCATTGAGGCTGAAGCTTTCTGAGCATAGACAGAACAGCAATGCACTTTATTTTAAAAGAAGAACAAGCATGGAATAAACATGGTAGATGGTATTGACACCACACTGATGACTGTTTCTGGTCACTGATGGGTGGGGGGTTGGAATATTGTCAGCAGTCATTGCCATCCCCATTGTGATTGCCCTTGAGATTGCAGCTTTTAGCTGGGGTCTGATTTCTGTTGTTGAATTTTTTTCAGCTGACAACTACTTGTGAAACCCCAAAAGGACAATGAAATCTACATCTTGACCTAAATAAAGTTCAGCACAATCACAGACGACATCTATTAGGCACTATACAACAGAACCATCTCTGAGGAAGAGTTCACATCCATTAAAAATGCAACATGGGCTGCACCACACAAAGCATACACTTTGGTTGGAATTGATGAAGTGGCAAAAGAACAAATTCATGACTCATGAAAGTGCTGAAGCTTGTGAGGTGATCATGAAAAATCATGCAGTTGTATGTTTCAATGACAAAATAACAGAACCAAGCTTTCAAACTCTAGGCTTATTCTTAGCACACCTCCAGCAAACAGTACAATTTATCAATAACTGGAGAACAAAAATCTGTTTTGCCAGAGTGTTATAAAATCGCAAGTAAATACCATATTCCACAAAACACCATCACAGTACTCTTTAGAAAGTTATCATTTGGATCTATTTCACAAGATTGAAGCTTATATTTTAAAGAGAGCACATTGGTGAGGTCATGATGTTCTAGACAGGTTTTAGCAGCTGCTTCATTCCCATGGGGCATTCTAGGATAGATATATACATTTTAAAACTGGTTATTTTAATTTTATGTGAGTTTTACAAAAGAAATGGGTGTGTGCTTATTTTAATTACCTGTTGTTTAGTCCATGTACATTCAGTGGGAAACCAACCACTTAACACCCTTTAAGTTTTTTGTCTAGCTTGACAGAATAGGCAGAGGTTGTTCTGATTGAGATCTTTATAATACATGTAGTTGTTATAATGCTTAATAAATGTATCTTTTGATTGACCACATTTCACTAGGTGAAAATTCATGAAACACTGTCATTATGTTGCCCTGCAATAACCATCTGTGAGTTGGATGTCATACTTGGCTCATGTTTGAGGCAGGGTCAAAAGTCTAGTGTACAATGACATTTTCAAATATTTTCATTGGGGCAGTCCTTAAGGGAAGAAAGCATCATATGTGTGACAGATTTTGCATTGACACTTTAGTCATTACCTGAAGTGGGTGAAGGTGACTACATGGGGATGGAAGTGGCAGGGGCCACTGCTTGGTATATGCAGAAAAACGTGTATAGATTTGTGATGGTATGGCATTGCAGTTATGGTATTGCATGTTGTAAAAACTCTTTTGATAGAATATTGGTATATGATTTGTATATCTAGTAAATGATAATGGAACATTAACGATTATACATGGATTACAGTGTGCAAACATTTGCTGAGGGCACTCTTCACTGTGTGCAAACATTTGTCAAGGCACTCTTTACTGTGTGCCAACATTTGCCAGGGCACTCTTCACTGTGTGCCAACATTTGTCAGGGCACTCTTCACTATGTGCCAGTATTTGCCAGGGCATACTTTACTGTGTGCCAGCATTTGCCAGGGCACTCAGTACTGTGTGCCAACATTTGCCAGGGCACTCATTACTGAGTGCCAACATTTGCCAGGGCACTCAAGAAAGACTTTGAACCCTCATGTTCCAAGAGGGAGCCATGGTAGAGTATCAGACCTGCAATCCAAGGGTCATGAGTTTAGTACACACTCTTGCCAGCCCAGATCGGCTACCTCAGTGTGTCCATTGGAAAGGCACATAGCTGTCAAAACAGCCATTAAAACCCACAAATATAATATAAAGAAACATCACACACCAAAACCATATGATCCTTAAGTTCCATAAAAGTGAAACACTTCCCCAATGTTTTTGGTTGGGATCATGGGGCAGTGTACAGATGATTGCTGCATAAATGAACAGGCCAAATACAGGCATTTTATTTTAAGAAGCAAATAAAGGGCATTTTATGTTGTGTATTTTAGCCTGGAGTAAGATTATCAAATACAAATTTGATAGTGATTTATTCTCCTGTTGCATTGTGTTGAAGATGTCAAGTTTGCATGGAGGTATAAGGTCCTTATGGGTTAACATTGATATTTAATTAGCAAGAATCCAGTGTAATTTATTTATTAAATAAAGTCATTTTATCATCAGTTTAGATGTTGCTGTAATACAAATTTTTAATTGGGCATTGAAAACTTTTGGAACATTTGTTTTATGGTAGCATGTAACTCTTACCAGACGCAGAGCATACACTGCATGTAAAGCACTTAAACTTTTCTATGCCAATGAGTAAACTTACGCTGGAAGTAACCTGAAGTATCATGTGTTGGAAAATTTACAATGACATTGATAAAAAGGGTTCAGTATACAACTAAGGTTAAAGCCTCAGGTGTAAGTTAAATTCTATAACCGCTGTTGTCATTTTTCCACTTAATGATACTGCATGCTCCATCCAGTATTGACTTATGCACCAGCAATGACATTTTTATGCAATTTGGTATGCATGTGTACATTATTGCATGGCATTACTCCAGAATCACAAATTATACTCACTTATAAGTCAAGTCCAACCTCAGAGACTCAGATCTGCCATCCCATAATGCTCCAGCAGATTTGGGTCTACACAGTCTGTTAGGAGCAATCAGTAGAACAAAGAAATTAAACCCAGTCTGCCAGTTCATTAAGTAAGTAATCAGAAGTATAAAAGAGACCCTGATCAGCCAGCACCTTATGGGATGACAGATTAGGATCTTTGTTGTTTCGATATGAACTTTTTATGCAAGTATATACAGTACCAGAAGTTTTTAAGAGCCTAGCATGAGCTTTAAAAGACCAATATCATTTATATATAGACCTTTAAAATGTGAATATTTCATGGGTCATTGTTATTGTTGATTCTCGTACAGTATTCGTCCTAGTAAAAAATGTTCATGTTTTTGAAGTGATACGAAGAGAAAATACACAATTGTTGAGTGTTTATTAGTTTTTTGTTCATGACAATTAAGAGTTTACATAGATTATAGAGGAAATTACACATCATCATCTTGCATTTTACTAGGTCAAAGTAAGTCATCATTGAGTGTTTATTAGTTTTTTGTTCATGACAATTAAGAGTTTACATAGATTATAGAGGAAATTACACATCATCATCTTGCATTTTACAAGGTCAAAGTAAGTCATCATTGAGTGTTTATAAGTTTTTTGTTCATGACAATTAAGAGTTTACATAGATTATAGAGGAAATTACACATCATCATCTTGCATTTTAGTGAGTCAAACTAAGTCATTTACCTCTATCAAAACAATGAATATAACAGAATGTAAAGTGGGCTTGATGTTGCTCATCTCATGCATTGGTGTAAAAGGCAAATTTTACTAGTAATAAGGCTGGTGCATTGGCATTTTTGTATGAATGTAAAATGTGTTTATGCTAGGATTCTCCCTAATTACACTTGGTCTAACGTGTTTGTGTGTTTTATGGCTTTTTAATGTAGCCTTAACAATGTTTTAGTCATATCGCTACAATGTCTGCAGTGTGGCAGTTTATAGTGCTGTCTAGCACTGGGGCATCATGCCACAGACATGTAGCATCATATCCCACCCAGTCACATTATCCCGAAACCAGGCTGACCAGTTCTAACACTAACCTCTTAATGCTGAGCACCAAGCGAGGCAGCTGTTAGTACCATTTTTATAAGTCTGTGCTATTATATTTGGTCCTACATGACAAGACAGTTTTGTAGAGTTTATGAATGTAAAAGGTGTTTATGCTAGGATTCCCTGTTACTTTCGGTCCTACATGATAAATCAGTTTTGTAGAGTCTACAGATGTAAAAGGTGTTCTTAGTAGGAGTCCCTATTACATTTGGTCCTATATGACAAGACAGTTTTGTAGAGTAAAATGTGTTCATAGTAGGATTCCCTATTTGGTCTTATATGGCAAGACAGTTTTGTAGAGTCTGTGAATGTAAAAGGTGTTCATAGTAGGATTCCAACCACTCCGGTGGCCTAGTGGTTAGAGCATCTGCCTTGGATGCAGGAGGTTGTGGTTCGATCCCTGGCCGAGTCATACCAAAGACTTACAAAAATGGTACTAACAGCTGCCTCAATTGGCGATCAGCATTAAGAGGTTAGTGTTAGGACTGGCCAACCTGCAACGATCCCTGTAAGCTGCACACATGCATGGCTGTGCAGCTGCTCAGACATCCCTGCACAGCTGAATTGATCTCCACACAGCAGATCAAAATTACCAAATATTCAGTGCAACATTAATGCTCAAGTCACCATTCACTTAGAGGGAACGTTGCTGACCCAGTGTCAGGATAATGTGACTGGGTGGAACATCATGCCAGATGTCTGTGGCATGATGCCCCAGTGGTAGACATCAATATAAAACTGCCACACTGCAGACATTGTAGTGATATGACTGAAATTTTTTTAAAGCTTCATTAAAAATCCAAGTCTCACACACACACACAAACACACATAGTAGAATTCCCTATTACATTTTGTCCTATATGACAAGACAGTTTTGTATGAATCTATGAATGTAAAAGGTGTTCATAGTAGGATTCCCTATTACATATGATTTGACCTTAAATCTGCTGAAATGACCCTTAAATTATGGACTTAAGGAACAATAGCAAAAATGACATAAACACAACAATTACTTTTGAATTAGGTTAACGGTTAGTCTGTGTTTGGTCTAGATCCATGTTTCATATTTGATTCAGTACAGTTCTGGATCCATGTTACATATTAGATTTAGTGGAGTTGGTCTGGATCCATGTTTCATATTTGATTCAGTGAAATTGGTCAGGATCCATGTTTCATATTCAATTCATTGGAGTTGGATCAAAGAAACAAGTTAATTTTACAGGAGTATTTTGGATGCTGTAAACTGCCCATAGTTTTCATGCAAAATGGCATCCAACAAACGAAAACGCAACTGTGACAGCCATTTAAAATGTTTAAATAATCAGCACAGAAATATAAAAGGATTATTCAGATTGATAGCAGAAAAAGCAGGAAAGGCAACAATTATGTTCATAGGTCATCATGTTGTGTTGATTTGAGTATATCTTATGGCTGGAGAGATAATTGCTGCTAACATGTTATTGAAACAAACCCCAAGATAATTCTGAGAGATCTTGCAAGAAGTACTTGAGCTTCATGCGATTCAGAACAGCAGTTTCTAAAGCTCATCTGAAGGTAGGTAAGGTCCAAATGTCCTTTACAAACATTTTAGTTGAACATGTTTGCCTTCGCTGCAGCCATCTCAAGTCATGCTTATAAACTTATTAAATGAATGTTTTCCAAGTTGACAATAGCACTTATTGATATTTTATTACACTTTACTGAAAATTGATCTAGCTTGTGAAACAATATTGACTGCCACCATGAGAAGGTCTTGTTAGAGTTGGAAGGTCTGCATCCATCCATCCATCCACACACTAGATTAAGGTCAGTGTTAGTCTTGTAGATTAAGCTCAGTATGAAATCCTAGTTAAATGAAAGATAGGTTTGACAAAAATGGAATATTCTCTTTTATATATTAGTAACAGTAAGCATACTTGATTGGAGACAAGTATCATTTGTTATTTTCCACCAGGTTGCTATGGAAACTCATGATGCTTTAAGTGGAGTCATGTCACAATGGCCATCATGTAAATCTTGTTGCTAATCTGAAGAATATTACCATGGTGTTTTCACTGAAAGACTTTATATTATGTCTTAGTTTGTTGTATATTGTGCCGATCCAACTTCCAATATGGCTGCTACAATGGCCATCTTGAAACTCTTGTAACGACTACTGGTACTTCTTCTAGATGGATGGTAATACTGAAATTGTGCTTCCAACAAAAGACTTTTTCATGTTTAATCTGATCATCCAACATGGCCTGCATTACAGCATCCAGTCTGACGTCCAATATGTCCACCACCACAGCCACCTTGAAAAAGTTTTTATCGCTGAAGAATATCAGAGATGGCTTTGTAGTTGAAAGATAAAATGGTCTTGTCTTAGCTTCCTGGAAATTCTTTTTAGCCAGTAGGACATGTGTCCGTTTGAGGGGAGTTCTTTCCCTTCTGGTCTTGTGGCAGTGTATGATTATTGTTAATGCTACTAGTCCCAGAATCTGTGATGGATTGCCATGAAATGTGGTAAATGTTATGTTCACCTGAAGATATGCATAGCTACAAATCGCTTTGCTTTTGCAATGTTTCTTAGAGTTATTGCCCTTTTTGAACTAGCAGTGTATGACCCCATTTAATTAGCACAACTCTTTCTGCAGTTTTTAATGAATGTTCATTAAACTTGGCAAACATCATGTTGAGATAATGCATATCAACAAATAACTTTCATCCTGCTATTTTGTTATAGATGTTGGTTTTGGTCTTGTAGCCGCGTACATCACAGTTTTATTAATGCATCTAGTCCCACAGTTTCTGATGGATTACCATGAAACTTAGTAAACAGTATGGTCAACATTGAAGATGCATATGTCAACTAATTACACTGTTTCTTCAGATTTTGTTGGAGTTATTGCACTTCTTTTGCACAGAGTTTGGAATTGCTTCCTTTTTTTGTCTTGTTGACTATTGGAGTGTATGACACAATTTTGAAACTTGATAAATATTAGGAGCTGAAGATGCACATAACGACAAATCAGTACCTTTTTTAGTTTAATGCAGTGCTTGACAAAATGTTGTTAGCACAAATGGTGCCACAGTTTATCTTGCAGTTTTTTAATGATTGCTGTGAAAACTCAGTACATATTTTGGACATCATCTGCAGATGCATATTTTAAAACTCATTGATTTAATTAGTATGGTAAGAGTTGTTGTCCTTTCTGACTTGCAGATGGATGAAATCTGATGTATGACAGTATTTTGTTAATGCAACTACTGTTGTAGATTTTAGTGAATTGCTTTGAAACGCTGTACAGTTTATTATGGTATCATCAAAAGATATGCATTGTGACAAATCATTGTACCTGCACTATTTTTAGATGAGTCATGGATAGGGTGGGATATGGGAGGGGCAGGGTTATGTTTATACAATCATATTCCTTACCATTCCTCTAGTTGACCTGAAACTTCGAATTCAGACTTATAACATCAAGAACTCACAGGAGTTTGATAATGCACTGGACCCATGCATATTAATAAATTGAATTCAGGCTTATAACATCAAGAACTCACAGGAATTTGATAATGCACTGGACCCATGCATATTAATAAAATGAATTCAGGCTTATAACATCAAGAACTCACAGGAGTTTGATAATGCACTGGACCCATGCATATTAATAAAATGATCTTGCATGTGATTGGATGAGCAGATTGCCACACTAAATACTTTATTTCTGATCCAGTTTTGATCACTCTTAGTATTTAGATTTGAATTATAAATGTTCAATGAGTACAATTATCAGCAAGAAATTTATGTTAGTGTGGTGATCTGCATCTAATTAGCTTGTCAATAAAACTCACTAACAAAGCAGATATGGTGTACCTTCAAGATCTTGGATTATTTTTAATATGAGTGAGAAATATGCGTATTTATGAAAAATTTCTTGCATCTGATTGAATATTTTTTCCACTGTATACTCTGTACAGTATTTTATTATGGAATTTTATCAAACTTGGTTATTAGGCCTATGACATCAAACTTGGTCAATTGGCCTATGACATCAAACTTGGTCAATAGGCCTATGACATCAAACTTGGTCAATCGGCCTATGACATCAAACTTGGTCAATAGACCTATGACATCAAACTTGGTCAATAGGCCGATGACATCAAACTTGGTCAATCAGCCTATGACATCAAACTTGGTCAATCGGCCTATGACATCAAACTTGGTCAATCGGCCTATGACATCAAACTTGGTCAATTGGCCTATGACATCAAACTTGGTCAATAAGTCTATGACATTAAACTTGGTCAATCGGCCTATGACATAAAACTTGGTCAATCAGTCAATGACATCAAACTTGGTCATTAGGCTTATGACATCAAACTTGGTCAATAGGCCTATGACATCAAACTTGGTCAATTGGCCTGTGACATCAAACTTGGTCAATTGGCCTATGACATCAAACTTGGTCAATAGGCCTATGACATCAAACTTGGTCAATTGGCCTGTGACATCAAACTTGGTCAATTGGCCTATGACATCAAACTTGGTCAATAGGCCTATGACATCAAACTTGGTCAATAGGCCTATGACATCAAACTTGGTCAATCGGCCTATGACATCAAACTTGGTCAATCGGCCTATGACATCAAACTTGGTCAATAGGCCGATGACATCAAACTTGGTCAATCGGCCTATGACATCAAACTTGGTCAATTGGCCTATGACATCAAACTTGTTCAATAGGCCTATGACATCAAACTTAGTCAATAGGCCTATGACATCAAACTTGGTCAATAGGCCTATGACATCAAACTTGGTCAATAGGCCTATGACATCAAACTTGGTCAATAGGCCTATGACATCAAACTTGGTCAATCGGCCTATGATATCAAACTTGTTCAATAGGCCTATGACATCAAACTTAGTCAATAGGCCTGTGACATCAAACTTGGTCAATCGGCCTATGACATCAAACTTAGTCAATAGGCCTATGACATCAAACTTGGTCAATCGGCCTATGACATCAAACTTGGTCAACAGGCCTATGACATCAAACTTGGTCAATTGGCCTATGACATTAAACTTGGTCAATAGGCCTATGACATCAAACTTGGTCAATAGGCATGACATCAAACTTGGTCAATCAGCCTATGACATCAAACTTGGTCAATCGGCCTATGACATCAAACTTGGTCAATCGGCCTATGACATCAAACTTGGTCAATAAGCCTATAATATCAAACTTGGTCAATCGGCCTATGACATCAAACTTGGTCAACAGGCCTATGACATCAAACTTGGTCAATTGGCCTATGACATTAAACTTGGTCAATAGGCCTATGACATCAAACTTGGTCAATAGGCATGACATCAAACTTGGTCAATCAGCCTATGACATCAAACTTGGTCAATCGGCCTATGACATCAAACTTGGTCAATCGGCCTATGACATCAAACTTGGTCAATAAGCCTATAATATCAAACTTGGTCAATCGGCCTATGACATCAAACTTGGTCAACAGGCCTATGACATCAAACTTGGTCAATTGGCCTATGACATTAAACTTGGTCAATAGGCCTATGACATCAAACTTGGTCAATAGGCATGACATCAAACTTGGTCAATCAGCCTATGACATCAAACTTGGTCAATCGGCCTATGACATCAAACTTGGTCAATCGGCCTATGACATCAAACTTGGTCAATAAGCCTATAATATCAAACTTGGTCAATCGGCCTATGACATCAAACTTGGTCAATTGGCCTATGACATTAAATTTGGTCAATAGGCCTATGACATCAAACTTGGTCAATAGGCATGACATCAAACTTGGTCAATCAGCCTATGACATCAAACTTGGTCAATCGGCCTATGACATCAAACTTGGTCAATCGGCCTATGACATCAAACTTGGTCAATAGGCCTATGACATCAAACTTGGTCAATAGGCCTATGACATCAAAATCTTGAGTGAGTTTAATTAAGAGTGAAATTGGTGGATAGTAAATGATCTGACGTTGCAAATGGATATCTTAGCTTGTCAATACTCTAGCAACTATATTTCTGACCAGATTTTCATCAAACTTTTAAATTCATCAAGATGATATATGTGTTTATTATGCGCAAGATCTATGCATATTAATGAAGTAATTTTATGTCCGATTGACTAAGTTTGTTACCACTTTGCTGACCAAATTCAGATCTGATTTTGCTCCACCTTGGTAAATAAGCTTATTTTATTACAGACAGGTTCTTTAATGCATGAGATCATTTCACTTTAGTGAGGTACCTTGCTTCAGATTGGCTTGGCTTGTTACTTATCTGGATTTAGAGACTATATTTCTAATCTGATTGGCTGGTCTTGTTACCTCTCTAAATCTAGAGACTATATTTCTAATCTGATTGCCTGGGCTTGTTACCTATCTAGATCATGAGCAGGGGTCAGCAACCAAAGGCACATGTGCCACAGGGTGGAACATCAAGAGGTTTTGTGTGGCACGTGAATGGCAGCCAGATATCTTGATTTTAACAGTGTTACTCTCTTACTGGTGGCACATGTTCATTCATTTTGTAATTAATCCAGAAAAAGTGGCACGCTATGTAAAACAGATTCTGGGCCCAGATCAAGAGACCATATTTCTAATCTGATTGGCTGGGCTTGTTACTTTCCTGGATTTAGAGTCTAAATTTCTAATCTGATTGGCTGGGCTTTCTTTGCTCTCTAGATCTAGAAATTAAATTTCAACTCAGAATGTCCAGGCTTCTTACCTCTCTAGATCTAGAGACTATATTTATACTCTGATTGACTGGGCTTGTTGCCTCTCTAGATCTGAATGGCTGGGCTTGTTACCTCTCTAGATTTAGAGACTATATTTCTAATCTGATTGGCTGGACTAGCTAACTCTCTAGATCTAGAGACTATAGTTCTAATCTGATTGGCTGGGCTTGTTACCTCTCAGGATCTAGAGACTATATTTCGAATCTGATTGGCTGAGTTTGTTTACCTCTCTAGATATAGAGACTGTATTTCTAATCTGATTGCCTGGGCTTGTTATCTCTCTAGATCTAGAGACTATTTCTAATCCAATTGGCTAGGCTTGTTACATCCCTAGATCTAGAGATTATATTCTAATCTGATTGGCTGAGCTTGTTACCTTCCTAGCTCTAGAGACTATTTCTATCTGATTGGCTGGACTTGTTATCTCTCAGGATCTGGAGACTATATTTATTATCTGATTGGCTGGGCTTGTTACCTCCCATGATCTGAAGACTGTATTTCGAATCTGATTGGTTGAGCTTGTTATCTATCTAGATCTAGAGACTGTATTTCTAATATGATTGCTGGGCTTGTTATCTTTCTAGATCTAAAGACTGTATTTCTAATCTGATTGACTGGGCTTGTTACCGCCCAATATCTGGAGACCTTATTTCTGATCTGATCGGCTGGGCTTATTACCTCCCTAGATCTAGAGACTATATTTCTGATCTGATTGGCTGGGCTTGTTATCTCCCAGAATTAAGAGACTATATTTCGAATCTGATTAGCTGAGCTTGTTACCTATCTAGATCTAGAGACTCTATTTCTAGTCTGATTGGCTGGGCATGTTATCTCTCCCGATCTAGAGAATGAATTTTTAATCCAAGTGGCTAGGCTTGTTACCTCCCTAGATATAGATGCTATATTCTAAAATGATTGGCTGAGTTTGTTACCTCCGTGGATCTTGAAACTATATTTCTTATCTGATTGGCTGGGCTTGTTATCTCTCAGGATCTAGAGACTGTATTTCTGATCTGATTGGGTGGGATTGTTACCTCCATAGATCTAGAGACTATATTTCTGATCTGATTGGCAGGGCTTATTACCTCCCTAGATCTAGAGACTGCATTTCTTATCTGATTGGCTGGGCTTGTTACCTCTCATGATCTAGAGACTATATTTCGAATCTGACTAGCTGAGCATCTTTACCTCTCTAGATCTAGAGACTATATTTATAATCTGATTGGCTGGGGTTTTTACCTTCCTATATCTAGAGACTATATTTCTAATCTGATTGGCTGGGTTTATTACCTCCCTAGATCTAGAGACTGTTTTTCTTATCTGATTGGTTGGGGTTGTTATCTTCCTATATCGGCTGTATTTCGAATCCGATTGGCTGGGCTTGTTACCTCTCTAGAACTACAGCCTGTATTTCTAATCTGATTGGCTGGGCTTGTTACCTCCCTAGATCTAGAGACTATATTCTACTCTGACTGGCTAAGCTTGTTACCTCTATAGATATAGGGACTGTATTTCTAATCTGATTGGCTGGGCTTTTTAGCTCCCCGTATCTAGAGACTTTATTTCTAATCTGCTTGGATAGTCTTGTTACTGCTCAATATCTGGAGACTTTATTTCTAATCTGATTGGCTGGGCTTGTTCACTCCCAAGATCTAGAGACTATATTTCTGATCTGACTGGCTGGGCTTATTACCTCCCTAGATCTAGAGACTGTATTTCTTATGTGATTGGCTGGGCTTGTTATCTTCCTATATCTAGAGGCTGTATTTCTAATCCGATTCGCTGGGCTTGTTGCCTCTCTAGATCAAGAGCCTGTATTTCTAATCCGATTGGCTGGGCTTGTTACCTGCCTCTATATAGAGACTATATTCTAATCTGATTGGCTGAACCTGTTATATCTCTAGATCATGAGACTGTATTTATAATCTGATTGGCTGGATTTGTTACCTCCCTTTAACTAGAGACTTTATTTCTAATCTGATTGGTTGGGCTTGTTACCTCCCAATATCTGGAGACCTTATTTCTAGTCTGATCAGCTGGGCTTGTTACCTCCCTAGATCTAGAGACTATATTCTAATCTGATTGGCTGAATTTGTTTTATCTCTAGATCAATTATAATAAGATTGGCTGGGCTTGTTACATCCCTATATCTAGAGACTTTATTTCTAATCTGGTTCGCTGGGCTTGTTACCCCCTATATCTGAAGACTTTATTTCTAATCTGATTGGCTGGGCTTGTTACCTCCCTAGGTCTAGAAACTGTATTTCTGGTCTGATTGGCTGGGCTTGTTAGCTCTCTAGATCTAGAGACTATATTTCTAATCTGATTGGCTGGGGTTGTTACTGCCCAATATCTGGAGACTTTATTTCTAATCTGATTGGCTGGGCTTGTTACCTCCCTAGATTAGAGACTATATTTCTGATCTGATTGGCTGGGCTTATTACCTCCTAAGATCTAGAGACTTTATTTCTTATCTGATTAGCTGGGCTGGTTACCTCCGTGTATCTAGAGACTTTATTTCTAATTTACTGGTCTTGTTTACCTCTCTACATCTAGAGACTTATATTTTTGATATGATTGGCTGGGCTTCTTACCTCCCTATATCTAGAGAATTTATTTCTAATGTGATTGGCTGGGCTTATACCTCCCAATATCGGGAGACTTTGTTTCTAATCTGATTGGTTGGGCTTGTTACCTACCTAGATCTAGAGACTATATTTCTGATCTAATTGGCTGGGCTTATTACTTCCCTAGATCTAGGTACTGTATTTCTAATCTGATTAGCTGAGACTGTTACATATCTAGATCTAGAAACTCTATTTCTAGTCTGATTCGCTGGGCTTGTTATATCTCCTGATCTAGAGACTGTATTTTTCATCCATGTGGCTAGTCTTTTACCTACCTAGATGTAGATGCTATATTCTAATATGATTGGCTGAGCTTGTTACCTCCCTGGATCTTGAACCTGTATTTCTCATCTGATTGGCTGGGCTTGTTATCTCTCAGGATCTAGAGACTATATTTCTAATCTGATTGGCTGGGCTTGTTACCTACCTAGGTCTAGAGACTATAATTCTGATCTGATTGGCTGGGCTTGTTACCTCCCTTGATCTAGAGACTATATTTCTTATTTGATCTACTGGGCTTGTTATCTCTCAGGATCGAGAGACTATATTTCGAATCTGTTTAGCTGAAATTGTTACATATCTAGATCTAGAGACTGTTTCTAGTCTGATTGGTTGGGCTTGTTTACCTCTCTAGATATAGAGACTGTATTTCTAATCCGATTGGCTGGGCTTCTTACCTCCCTATATCTAGAGACTTTATTTCTAATCTGATTGGCTGGACTTGTTACCTCCCTCGGTCTAGATACTATATTCGAATATCATTGGCTGAGATCGTTTACCTCCCGTGATCTAGAGATTGTTACATCCCTCTACCTAGAGACTGTTTCTAATCTGCTTGGCTTGGCTTGTTACCCCCCCCCCCCTTGATTTAGAGATGATATTTCTGATCTGATTGGCTGGGATTATTACCTCCCTAGAGCTAGAGACTGTATTTCTTATCTGATTGGCTGGGCTTGTTACCTCTCTCGATCTAGAGACTTTATTTTTAAAACAATTGGCTAGGTTTGTTACCTCCCTAGACCTAGAGGCTATATTCTAATGTGATTGGCTGAGTTTGTTACCTCCCAAGATCTAGAAACTATATTTCTTCTCTTATTGGCTGGGCTTTTTATCTCTCAGGATATAGAGGGTATATTGCTAATCTGATTGCCTCGGCTTGTTACCTCCCTAGATCTAAAGACTGTATTTCTGATCTGATTGGCTGGCCTTGTTATCACTCTAGATCTGGAGATTGTATTTCTGATCCGATTGGCTGGTCTTGTTACCTCCAAATATCTGGAGACGTTATTTCAGATCTTATTGGCTGGGCTTGTTACCTCTCAGGATCTAGAGACTATATTTCGAATGTAATTTACTGCGGTTGTTTAACTCTCTAGATCAAGTGACTGTATTTCTAATCTGATTGGCTGGGCTTGTTACCCCCAATATCTGGAGACTTTATTTCTAATCTGATTGACTTGGGTTGTTACCTCCTATATCTGGAGACTGTATTTCTTATCCGATTGCCTGGGCTTGTTCCCACCTCCCTATATCTAGAGACTGTATTTCTAATCCGATTGGCTGGAGACTATATTTCTGATCTGATTGGCTGGGCTTATTACCTCTCTACATCTAGAGACTGTATTTCTTACCTGATTGGCTGGGCTTGTAACCTTCCTATATCTAGAGACCTTATTTCTAATCCGATTGCTGTGCTTCTTACCTCTCTAGATCTAGAGGATATATTTCGAATCTGATTGGCTGAGCTTGTTTACCTCTCTAGATCTAGAGACTGTATTTCTAATCCGATTGGCTGGGCTTATTACCTCCCTAGGTCTGCCTCTCAGGATCTAGAGAGTATATTTCGAATCTCATTGGCTGAGCTTGTTTACCTCTCTAGATATAGAGACTGTATTTCTGATCTGATTGGTTGGGCTTGTTACCTCCCTAGATCTAGATGCAGTATTTCTGATCTGTTTGGCTTGTCTTATTAGCTTCCCAGACATAGAGACTCTATTTCTGATCTGATTGGCTGAGTTTGTTACCTCTCTAGATCTAGACACTGTATTTCTAATCTGATTGGCTGGTCTTGTTACCTCCCTATATCTAGAGACTTTATTTCTAATCTGATTGGCTGGGCTAATTCCGCCCAGTATCTGGAGACTTTATTTCTAATCTGATTGGCTGGGCTTCTTACTTCCCTAGATGTAGAGACTATATTTCTGATCTGATTGGCTGGGCTTATTACCTCCCTAGATCTCGAGACTGTATTTCTTTAATGGTTAGCTGGGCTTGTTATCTTCCTATATCTAGAGGTTGTATTTAGAATCCGATTGGCTGGGCTTGTTACCTTTCTAGATCTAGAGCCTGTATTTGTAATCTGATTGGCTGGGTTTGTTACCCGACTAGGTCTAGAGACTTTATACTAATCTGATTGGCTGTCCTTTTTGACCTCGCTAGATGTAGGGACGGTATTTCTAATCTAACCTGATTGGCTGTGCTTGTTACCTCCCTATATGCAGAGACTTTATTTCTAATCTGATTGGCCGGGCTTGTTACCTCCCTATATCTGGAGATTTTATTTCTAATCTGATTGGCTGGGCTTGTTACCTCTCAAGCTCTAGAGACTATTTTAATCCAATTGGCTGAGGTTGTTACCTTCCTAGATCTAGAGGCTATATTCTAATCTGATTGGCTGAACCTGTTATATCTCTAGATCATGGGAATGTATTTATAATCTGATTGGCTGGGCTTGTTAGATCCCTATATTTAGAGACTTTATTTCTAATCTGGTTGGCTGGGTTTGTTACCCCCTATATCTGGAGACTTTATTTCTAATCTGATTGGCTGGGCTTGTTACTTCACTAGGTCTAGAGACTGTATTTCTGGTCTGATTGGCTGGGCTTGTTAGCTCTCTAGATCTAGAGACTATATTTCTAATCTGATTGGCTGGGGTTGTTACCGCCAAATATCGGGAGACTATATTTCTGATCTGATTGGCTTGGCTTATTACCTCCCTAGAACTAAGGACTGTATCTCTAATCTGATTGGCTGAGCATGTTACCTCTCTATACCTATAGACGATGAGCCTGATCTGGTTGGCTGGACTTATTACCTCCGTAGATCTAGAGACTGTTTTTCTAATCTGAATGCATTGGCTTGTTAAATCGCATTATCTGGAGACTACGTTTCTAATCCGATTGGCTGGGTTGTTACCTCCCTAGATCTAGGGACTGTATTTCTAATATCATTGGCTGGGCTTGTTACCTCCCAATATCTGGAGACTTTTTTTAAAAATCTGATTCACTGGGCTTGTTTTCTTACTAGATCTAGAGACTATATTTATGGTCTAATTGGATGGGCTTGTTCCCTCCCTAGATCTAGAGACTATATTTCTTATCTGAACGGCGGGTCTTGTTATCTCTCAGGATCGAGAGAATATATGTCGAATCTGACTGGCTGAGATTGTTACCTCTCTGGATCTAGAGACTATATTTCTAATCCGATTGACTAGGCTTGTTACCTCCCAATATGTAGAGGCTATATTCTAATCTGATTGGATCAGCTTGTTACCTGACTAGGTCTGGAGACTTTATTCTAATCTGATTGACTGACTTTGTTACCTCGCTAGATGTAGGGACTGTATTTCTAATCTAACCTGATTGGCTGTCCTTCTTACCTCCTTATAGATAGAGACTTTATTTCTAATCTGATTGGCCGGGCTTGTTACCTCCCTATATATGGAGACTTTATTTCTAATCTGATTGGCTGGGCTTGTTTCCTCCCTATGTCTAGAATCTATATTTCTGATCCCATTTGCTTGGCTTATTAGCTCCCTAGATCTAAATACTATATTTCTAATCTAATTAGCTGGCTTGTTAGTTCCCTATATTTGGCGACTTTATTTTTAATCTGTTTGGCTGGGCTTGTCACCTTCCTAGATTAGAGACTATATTTCTGATCTGATTGGCTGGGCTTATTACCTCCTTAGATCTAGAGACTCTATCTCTTATCGGATTGGCTGGGCTTGTTACCTCCGTATATCTAGATACCTGATTTCTAATTCGATTGCCTGGGCTTGTTTGCCTCTCTAGATCTAGAGACTGTATTTCTAATCAGATTGGCTGGGCTTCTCACCTCCCTATACGTAGAGACTTCATTTCTAATCTGTTTGGCTGGGCTTTTTGTCGCCCAATATCGGGAGACTTTATTTCTAATCCGATTGGCTGGGCTTGTTACCTCTCTAGATCTATGGACTGTATATTTAATCTGATTGGCTGTGCTTCTTACCTCCCTCTATCTAGAATTTTTATATCTAATTTGATTGGCTGGGCTTGTTACCGCCAAACATCGGGAGACTATATTTCTGATCTGATTGGCTTGGCTTATTACCTCCCTAGATCTAGGGACTGTATTTCTAATCTGATTGGCTGGGCATGTTACCTCCCTATATCTAGAGCCGATGGGTCTGATCTGATTGGCTGGACTTATTACCTCCGTAGATCTTGAGACTTTTTTAAAAATCGGATTCACTGGGCTTGTTACCTCTTTAGATCTAGAGACTATATTTATGGTCTGATTGGATGGGCTTGTTACCTCCCTAGATCTAGAGACTATATTTCTTATCTGAACGGCGGGGCTTGTTATCTCTCAGGATCGAGAGAATAGATGTCGAATCTGATTAGCTGAGATTGTTACCTCTCTAGATGTAGAGACTCTATTTTTAATCTGAATGGCTGGGCTTGTTATCTCTCAGGATCTTGAGACTCTATTGCTAATCTGATTGGCTGAGATTGTTACCGCTCTGGATCTAGAGACTGTATTTCTAATCTGATTGGCTGGGCTTGTTACCTCCCTCTATCTGGAGACTTTATTTCTAATCTGATTGGCTTGGCTCGTTACCTCCCTATTTCTAGAAACTATATTTCTGGTCTAATCTTGTTTACCTCTCTAGATCTAGAGACTATTTCTAATCTGATTGGCTTGGTTTCTTACCTCCCTATATCTAGATACTTTATTTCTATTCTGATTGGCAGGGCTTGTTAGAGTTTTTTTTCTAATCTGATTGTCTGAACTTGTTACCTCCCTAGATCTAATGACTATATTTCTAATGTGATTGGCTGGGCTTATTACCTCCCTAGATCTAGGGACTGTATTTCTAATCTGATTGGCTGGGCTTGTTACCTCCCTCTATCTGGAGACTTTATTTCTAATCCAATTGGCTCTGCTTGTTACCTCCCTAAATAAAGAAACTATATTGTAATGTGATTGGCTGGGTTTGCTACCTCCCTAGATCTAGATGCATTATTTCTGATCTGATTGGCTGAGGTCATTACCAGCTTGTTACCTCTCAGGATCTAGAGACTATATTTCGAATATATTTACTGAGCTTGTTTACCTCTCAAGATCTAGTAACTGTATTTCTACTCTGTTTGGCTGGGCGTGTCCCCCCCCCCCAATATATGGAGACTTTATTTCTATTCTGATTGGCTGGGCTTGTTACCCCCCATATCTATATACGATGATTCTGATCTGATTGGCTGGCGTTCGTACCTCCCTAGATCTAGAGACTGTATTTCTTGTCTGATTGGCTGGGCTTATTAACAACCTCCCTATATCTTGAGACTGTATTTCTAATCCGATTGGTTAGTCTTGTTACCTCCCAATATCTGAATACTATATTCCTGATCTGATTGGCTCGGCTTATTACCTCCCTATATCTAGAGACTGTATTTGTTATCTGATTGGCTGGTCTTCTTACCTCTCAAGATCTTGAGACTATATTTTGAATGTGATTGGCTATTTCTGATCTGACTGACTGGGTTTGTTACCTCTCTAGATGTAGGGACTGTATTTCTAATCTAATCTGACTGGTTGGGCTTGTTACCTCCCTATATCTAGAGACTTTATTTCTAATCTGTTTGGCTGAGCTTGTTACGTGACTAGATCTAGAGACTATATTCTAATCTGATTGGTTGAGCTTGTTACCTCTCTAGATGTAGGGACTGTATTTCTAATCTAATTTGATTATCTGGGCTTGTTACCTCCCTATATCTAGAGACTTTATTTTTAATCTGATTGGCTAGGCGTTTTACCATCCTATATCTGGAGACTTTATTTTGTAAACTGATTGCCTGGGCTTATTACCTCCCTATTGTCTAGAAACTATGTTTCTGATCTGATTTGCTGTTCTTGTTAGCTCCCTAGATCCAGATCCTAGATTTCTAATCTGATTGGCTGAGCTTGTTATCTCTCTAGATCTAGAGATTGCATTTCTAATCTGATTGCAGGGTTTGTTATCTTTCTGGAGCTAAAGACCGTATTTCTAATCTGATTGGCTGGGCTTGTTACCAGCTCCCTATATCTAGAGACTGTATTTCTAATCCGATTGGCTGGGCTTGTTACCTCCCAATATCTGGAGATTGTATTTCTAATTTGATTGGCTTGGCTTGTTATCTCCCAATATCTGTAGACGTTATTTCTAATCTGATAGGCCGGGGTTGTTACCTCCCTAGATCTAGATGGAACATTTCTGATCTGATTGGCTGGGCTTGTTACCTCTCAGGATCTAGAGACTATATTTCGAATCTGATTTGCTGAGCTTGTTTACCACTCTAGATTTAGTGACTGTATTTCTAATCTGATTGTCTGGGCTTGTGATGTCCCAATATCTAGAGACTTTATTTCTAATCTGATTGGCTATGCTTGTCACAAGTTCCCTATATCTAGAGACTGTATTTCGAATGTGATTGGCTGAGCTTGTTTACCTCTCTAGATTTAGACACTGTATTTCTAATCTGATTGGTCGGGCTTGTTACCTCCCTATATGTAGAGACTTTATTTCTCCTCTGATTGGCTAGACTTGTTACCGCCCAATATGTGGAGACTTTATTTCTAATTTGATTGGCTGGGTGTATTACCTCCCTAGATCTGTAAACTATATTTCTGTTCTGATTGGCTGGGCTTATTACCTCCCAAGATCTAGAGACTGTATTTCTTTTCTGATTGGCTGGGATTGTTATCTTTCTATATCTAGAGGCTGTAATTCGAATCCGATTGGTAGAGCTTGTTACCTCTCTAGATCTAGAGCTTGTATTTCTAATCGGATTGGTTGGGCTTATTACCACCCTAGATCTATAGACTATATTCTAATCTGATTGGCTGTGCTTGTTACGTCTCTAGATCTAGGGACTGTATTTCTAATCTAATCTGATTGGCTTGACTTGTTACCTCCCTATATCTAGAGACTTTATTTCTAATCTGATTGGCTGGGCTTGTTACCACCCTATATCTGGAGACTTTTTTTCTAATCTGATTGGCTTGGCTTGTTACCTTCCTATTTCTAGAAACTATATTTCTGGTCTGATCTGTTGGGACTGTAGAAACTATATTTCTAATCTCATTGGCTGGGTTGTTACCGCCCAATATCTGGCGACTTTATTTCAAATCTGTTTGGCTTGGCTTTTTACCTCCCTAGATTAGAGACTATATTTCTGATATGATTGGCTGGGCTTATTACCTCCTTAGATCTAAAGACTGTATTTCTTATCGGATTTGCTGGGCTTGTTACCTCCGTATATATAGAGATTATATTTCTAATTCGATTGGCTTGGCTTGTTTACCTCTCTAGATCTAGAGACTGTATTTCTAATCTGATTGGCTTGGTTTCTTACCTCCCTATATCTAGATACCTTATTTCTATTCTGATTGGCAGGGCTTGTTACCGCCCAACATCAATAGAGTTTTTTCTAATCTGATTGTCTGGGCTTGTTACATCCCTTGATCTAATGACTATATTTCTAATGTGATTGGCTGGGCTTATTACCTCCCTAGATCTAGGGACTGTATTTCTAATCTGATTGGCTGGGCTTGTTACCTCCCTATATCTAGAGACTTTATTTATAATCCAATTGGCTCTGCTTGTTACCTCCCTAGATAAAGAGACTATATTGTAATCTGATTGGCTGGGCTTGTTACTTCCCTAGATCTAGATGCAATATTTCTGATCTGATTGGCTGAGGTCATTACCTTCCCAGATCTAGAGACTCTATTTCTGATCTGATTGCCTGGGCTTGTTACCTCTAAGGATCTAGAGACTATATTTCGAATATATTTACTGAGGGGGCCCCGAGTGGCCGAGTGGTCTAAAGCGCTCACCGTTACAGATCACTGCCATCTCACCTCTGTCTGCGTGGGTTCGAGTCTCAGATTCGGCCAGTGTGGGTATGTGAGAAAGCCTG
Organism: Sinohyriopsis cumingii; assembly: GCA_028554795.2. NCBI lineage: Eukaryota > Metazoa > Mollusca > Bivalvia > Unionida > Unionidae > Sinohyriopsis > Sinohyriopsis cumingii. Next base: position 57,351,201 of record CM068824.1, read on the forward strand.
CCAGTAGCTTCTCGTGGGTCGGTGGTTCTTTCCGGGGGTTTTCCGGGTTCTTCCTCCACCATTAATACAGGCCGCCATGTATAGCCTATCTTGTGCTGAAAAATGGCGTTAAGCCCTACAACAACAACAACTTATTTACTGAGCTTGTTTACCTCTCAAGATCTAGTTACTGTATTTCTACTCTGATTGGCTGGGCGTGTAACCCCCCAATATATGGAGACTTTATTTCTATTCTGATTAGCTAGGCTTGTTACCCCCTATATCTAGAGATGATGATCTGATCTGATTGGCTGGCGTTCGTACCTCCCTAGATCTAGAGACTGTATTTCTTGTCTGATTGGCTGGGCTTGTTAACAACCTCCCTATATCTTGAGACTGTATTTCTAATCCGATTGGTTAGTCTTGTTACCTCCCAATATCTGAATACTATATTCCTGATCTGATTGGCTCGGCTTATTACCTCCCTATATCTAGAGACTGTATTTGTTATCTGATTGGTTGGTTCTCTTACCTCTCTTGATCTAGAGACTATATTTCGAATGTGATTGGCTAAGCTTGTTTACCTCTCTAGATCTAGAGACTGTATTTCTGATGTGACTGACTGGGTTTGTTACCTCTCTAGATGTAGGGACTGTATTTCTAATCTAATCTGACTGGTTCGGCTTGTTACCTCCCTATATCTAGAGACTTTATTTCTAATCTGATTGGCTGGGCGTTTTACCTCCCTATATCTGGAGACTTTATTTCTAATCTGATTGCCTGGGCTTATTACCTCCCTATGTCTAGAAACTATATTTCTGATCTGATTTTGCTGTTCTTGTTAGCTCCCTAGATCTAGATCCTATATTTCTAATCTGATTGGCTGGGCTTGTTATCTCTCTAGATCTAGAGATTGCATTTCTAATCTGATTGCTGGGCTTGTTATCTTTCTAGATCTAAAGACCGTATTTCTAATCTGATTGGCTGAGCTTATTACCAAACTACATCTAGAGACTATATTTCTGATCTGATTGGCTAGGCTTATTACCTCCCTAGATCAAGAGACTGTATTTCTTATTTGATTGCTGGGCTTGTTACCTCCTTATATCTTGAGACTTTATTTCTGATTCGATTGGCTGGGCCTTTTACCTTTCTAGACATAGAACACTGAATCCACTTGCCCGAAAGAGATCCTTATTTTTATTTACTCTTTTGACATGCTTACGTTAAAGGCGTTTTTTTGAGTCAACGCGTGATTTGGTACGGCAACGCCTGATTTAACTTTTGCAGTTTTTGTCAGAATTCCTGATAACGTCAATTCACCTTACTGACTGCAGTAGTTGTTGTTGTTGTTGTAGGGTTTAACGCCATTTCTCAGCACAAGATAGGCTATACATGGCGGCCAGTATAATTGGTGGAGGAAGAACCTGGGAAAACACCGGGAAGAAGAAGCTACTGGCAGGCTTTCTCACGTACCAACATTAGCCGAGCCTGAGACTCGAACTCGCGCAGACAGAGGTGAGATGGCAGTGATCCGTAACGGTGAACGCTTTAGACCACAGGGACACTCGGGGCCCCCAGACTGCAGTGGACTTGTATATCAAGGATTGTAATTTCCTTGCACATGCATAGGAGTACTTGGCGGGCCAGTAAAATATATTTTGCCAGATAAGTAAACATATTTTTATATTTTAATTTAAAAAAGGAAAGAAAGAAAGACTGAAAGAAAAGAGAGAGCAACTCCTCACCTCGTTGAACAATAAGCTAAACTGTGTCATTTAGCGGGCAGTATAAATTGTGTCTTGGCAGTATAAATTGTCTCGTATAACAGAAGCTAACTGCCGATTTTATTTTGCTATTTCCCCGTTCTACTTCGATTAAATTTTTAACGTGCATATTATATATTTGATTACCCCATTCTTTAACGGGGAGAGAGAGAGAGAGAGAGAGACCCACAACCAAAACGGTGCGTGTTCTAATTCAGTCGGATCGGCTGATCTACCATGGTGCGTCCTCGGACACTTTGGCTTTAGCACTAAATACCTAACTGTATTGTAGAGCTGTAACAGTTACCCTAAACCAAACCCAATGGCGTACTAGGCGTAACTGCACCGTCCGCCACCCCCCGTTAGTAATGCTACTTGACCAAACCAATTCCTTCTTGTACAGCTAATGTACTATCTGAATACTACTACGGCAGCTCTTGATGTGCAAATCAAACTTGCCTTATTCTTCTCTTGCTTTGCCATGGAAACAACTTTCTTACCGCAGTCTGGTTAGAGTGAGCAATTCATTTGTCACCACGGTACAGACATGAGTCAGCAGTTAGTTCCCTTGTCATCACTGTGTAGCAAATAGTACACCACAGGAATAGCTGTAAATTACAACGATTTTCGCAAATCTTTAACATTCCACATATTCGCAACATAAGGATTTCGCGAAATATCATCTATGTTGCGTCAATATCTCTACCATTACAAATTTCACAGATTCAGCTTCCCTGCTAAAGTTTTGACAATTATCTGTTCATAATAAAAAATTAGTTTTAAAATCATAAACCTCTGACCGATATCAGGTTCTCTTGGTTGATTTTTCCGGACACTGATTGACTCAGAAACGCTCTATACATGTTCAGGAGACTCGACGGTCACCCTTCAAACTTCTTGTTGTTGTTAATGTGCATACATTTTTTATGTAAGAAGATTATTTCTAGTCAATCACACGCTTTTAAACCTGGATGTACAGAGTGAAAACGAAGTTTATCATCGTCATCCTTGTAATCATCGTCATTATTGGAAGTCCTCGTACGTTATCAGTAGCAGCATTTTTTAAATGAAAATCGATTGGTCGTGAAATAGAAATTGGGAACCATTGGTTATATTATATAATATCTCCTCAAAGCAGAAAGTTTATAATTCAAACTCGAGCATTGCAATTTGGGTGCAACACAGACTAATCTAACGCAAGTAGATTTTCTTTATCCGGTAGTCAGGCAAATGTATGGCTGTGTTATCTAAACGAGCTATAGATAGAAACATACATGCACACACTAACAAAAAACAGACAATTAACACTTATATGTTTTTATTTTATATAAAATCTTTAGAAAAACTTTTTTCCTCCAAATTATATATTATATGTTAGAGATATAGACAACCAATGAAACCTGTACGATATGATCTAGATATGTCACTCTCCTTACACAAACAAAGGAGATTTAAAAAAAGACAGCAATGCAAACACAAAGTGCACAAACAAGGAGACGAAAGCAATGACCGTGGCAAAGGTCAATTCTAAAGAAAGAACAAAGTTAAAAATAATATATAAAGAAAGGGCAAGAAAACCGCCCACCAGGATGCAATGCCTGATGAGAGGCCAAAGACTCAGTAAGAGTGGAAAGCGCTTAGTGTAGTTAAAAATGAAGTTTACGCTGCTGTCAATTGTATAAAGCCATTCATGCATCTCTTTACAAAAAGCTGATGGTTGCTATTACTGAAAAATTGTCATTAAAAATTATTTATCTTGCTTTAATTGTTTTTGTTTTTTTCTTCTTCTGTGTATGTTTTTGTTTACTCAGAATATTTGATACGGTTTTATTGAAACAACTGTTAACCAGAAGAACGTTCATTATTCTTAAAACTGTATTCTGATCAAGTCACCGTTCATGTGGCCTAAGTGGTTAGAGGGGTGTCGCGGGTTTGAACCCTAACCGAATTGTCTTATAAAATTGGTACTAGCAGCTGTCTTGCTTGGTATTCAGCATTAAGAGGTTAGTGTTAGGACTGGTCCACCTGGTGTCAAAATAATGTGAATGGGTGGGACATCATGCTACTTGTTTGGTACATGATGCCCCAGTGCTAGAAATCACTATAAACATCCACACTGCAAATATCGTAGCGATATGACTGAAAAATTAATGCCCTGATAGGTACCATCACTTTGCCGTAAGTAATTAAAACCATAATACGTACCATCATTTTGCCCTACATAATAAATTATCCGATATGCACAGTCATTTGCCCTGGTAATTAATGCACTACTGGGTACCATCACTTTGCCCTAGGTAATTAATACTATATGTACTATCACTTTGCCCTGTGTAATTAATGCCTTGATATGTATCATCACTTTTCCCTGGTAATTAATGCCCTGATATTTACCATCACTTTGACCTAGTTTATTGATGACCTGATCGGTACCGTTATTTTGCCCTAGTTATTTAATGCAAAGACTATCACAGAACTGTGTATGAGTTATATATATATATATATATATATATATATATATATATATATATATATATATATATATATATATGATCACAAATGTACTCGGGTTTCGTTGCCGCTTACAGCGTCACCCGAGGGTGGTATATTTTTTCGGCTCTAGTTATTTCGAAATACTGAGCGAAACTCAACCTGTGCTGCATGTGCAAATTGCCTGCAGCAAAAATCTAAGTACCTAGCTGCGCATATCTGTCGCAGCTAATATACATATAGAGCATATTCTTTATAAACGAATTACATTACGACGAGACTTGTCACGAAGCTCACCTCTTTACGGGAGCAAATCTCCAGCTGTAGAGGTATTGAAAAATAAGTATTCTTTATTACTATTCGTTTATATGACAGAATTGTTTCATATATTAGATGTTTTAGAATTCATTCTAAATTCTACAGAGAGTCAATACCTAGGTTATACAACGCAATATTAGAAATACTATATTCTGTTTCGAGTTAGCTATTTGTTGTAACTAAACAGACGAATTTAATTATACGCTGCATGCATTAAACGATTAATGTAATGGGTAACGAATTCATGTGCGCGCATGCGCAACATATATCAATGCAGAAGTACTTAACCGTGTCATATGAACTACTGTACACGGTTTAGTTGTTATAATTTTAGCTGCCTTATATATGGTTTGGTGATGTGGAGTCACAGAACTCTGTGCGGTTTCTTGTGACGTGTACGCTGTGTCTGGTGACGTTGGTTCGGAAGAGTCTACTGGTGTTCTCGATGCGAGGAACAAAGGCTTCGCGACCATCGGGTCTGTGTTGAATGTGAGGGCTCTCGAGGGATCCTTCAAAGGGGCGGACCATGCGTGGGCGCTTCTCTGACCACCATTGACTAGAGCGAGTGGAACCGGACATACATCATGGACGTCAAATGGGCGCCGCGATAGTTATATATATTATGTGTTCCATGTTGTTATTTTCAGTATTGCTATCTGAACAAATTTACATGCATTCCCATTTCAATATCGTTTAATGAACGATACATTCATAATTACTTGCATTCCCATTTCAATATCGTTATATGAACAATACATTCATAATTACATGCATTCCCATTTCAATATCGTTATATGAACGATACATTCATAATTACATGCATTCCCATTTCAATATCGTTATATGAGTGATAGATTCATAAATTTATACATATCCCTATATCCACTGGTGTTTAATAAGACCTTGTTTATATTGGGGTGTAGATCATATACTTTTATTTGTTGATCGGTGATAGGACTTAATTCACGTTTGTTTAAAATTCCATTCGTTAAATTCATGTTTGAATTTTCTCGTGAGTTACTTGTTGTTGATAGTTCCATGTTAGGAACTTTATAATTTTCCTTATCTTTTTGTTTATAATGGTGTCAGATTTGTTAATATTTAATTTGCGTTTATAAATAAACATCTTATTAACGCAGTCGCTTTGGGTGTCTTCACTAATCCAGTCCCAACCCGGCTTCATCTTGTGACACTGACAGGTACAATCACTTTGCCCTACGTGATTAATGCCCTGATATGTACCATCACTTCACCCTAGGTAAGTAATTTCCTGATAGGCATCGTCACTTTGCCCATAATAATTAATGACCTGAAAAGTACGATTACTTTGCCCTAGTTAATTAACTCCCTGACAGATACAATCACTTTACCCTAGGTAAGTAATGCTCTGATAGGTACCATCACTTTGCCTTATTTCATTAATGTCCCGATATGTACTATCACTTTGCCTGGAAGAAATCACCACATATTGCACGTCTGTGCCAGTCAACGCCCTATTGAAACGCTGTGTTTGTTAAATACTGTGAGCTGACTTAGAACGTCTAAAAGCGTTGCAGTCGTGAGGAGAATTTAGTAGTTTTTATAAACCTTCAAACTATTCTTGCTTTATATGCACCGTCACCAGACCATCCTGATGTAGCTTCATTGTATATTACATTGATAACGTTAAGGGCTAATACATGTACAGTCCAAGCTGTAAGAAAATAAACTGCACTGCCTCATGTTTAGACAACCATATGACTTTGAATTGGCCGTATGAATATGAGAACTTGTAGATTAAGGACCTGTTTCAGTTCCCCAATTTCCCATACCATGCTGCAGAATACTGTCAAAAAATTGAGAGCAATTGCCAAGTTCATGATATTTTTCCAAGTAGTCGAGACCCTTTGAAGCCCATTGTTACGACTTTGTTCACAAGTCCAAAGTATAGTTCCGAAAGGATTCTCCAGGTCTTGAACGTGCCGATGTAGAAACGATCTTGAAAATGTCGATGTGCTAACAATCTTGATGATTCACAATGATACTATACAGAATGTTATTGAATGAATTCAAAATAATGCCAGAATAATAGTTTAGTCCAAAAATCAGCGAACACTTTTTAATTCCAATGAATAATTTAAATAATAAATCCTCTCAAATTATAATTTAACACAAATAAAAGACTGATATTAAGATAGGAATAGGAATAAATGTGTACTTCTTCTTTATTTACATCCCCACGACTCTATGTCGCAGAAATCCCCACCTTACATATGTCCTAATATAACCCCCACATGACCAACGTCGCAATAATTGAATCATCCAATCGAAAAATTACCCCAAACTGTACACAGGTTAATTTCCTAGAACCTTCTTAAGCCATACTCAAGGCTGGGTATATAACTAAAATACAAGTAAGCAACATATTTATAGTTAACCATCTTAAAATCTACAATCTTGGATTTTTTTTATAGCTACGTAATATGTTGTTTACTAATGATCATTGCAATCTAAAGTCATGGACACAGATTAAATACACAACATAAATATACATAACACCCATAATGAAACAAACAGGTTTTATGTTATATACATCATATATGCACAGTTCTTGTGTGGCTGCTTTGCATTTGGGCTCCTACGCCATTTTCAGATCCCATGCTGACTGAAGCACAATCTCTTGACATTTTTGTTATCATCGATTTATCACAGTTTAGGCAAAGTAGACACTCATCTAGTTCTGCTTTCCTTGTATTGGCTCTATCGTCTTTTGCAATGTGACATTGGCCTAAAAAAAAATCGACAGTAACTTTCATCACTTCAAGATTAATATATCTGTATAGAAATAAAGTTTCGTTGGTACCATTTTCTCACCTAGCAGGAGTCAAATAAATTAACTATTTGTCGATTTGCTTTTCTTGCTATCCGTTTTGTTTGTCATTGCGCATGCTTGATCATTAGGATGAACGTGACCGACGTTGGAATCAGCAAAACCCTTATGTACTCAGTCTTGATCATTGCAATTTAAAGTCATGGATAAATATTAAAGACACACCACAGAGACTACAAACTAATTAGGCTGTTCCACTTAAAGTCAGCAATATTGTCATCAGGAAAGAAAACTACCGTTCTGAAACTCAACCAGTTTGTGTAGTTGTCTCCTGTATTGGTATCTAGTTTGTCCTGTATGATGTCAGTTTCACATCGAATATGGCTGCCACAGTGGCTAACTTTGAAACTCTTATCATTCAAGAGTATAAGAGATCTTTAGCATTTAAAAAGAAAAAATTATTTTATCTTGGATTCCTGGAAATTCGTTTCTGTGGCAGCCATATTGGATGTGAAATTGACATCATATAGCACAAACTCAGCAAGCGGAGCTATCTAAAGATACACCCTGTGACATTCCTGGAATGCAAAAATTGCAAAAGGTCTTGTTTCCACGAGAATGTACACCCATAAGAAGTACGCAGACCATTGTTGTTTCGAGGCAAAAATGTCAAAGACGGAAACTTCTGAGACAATTTCGTCATTTTAGCGTTACTTTTAGTCACATCCATTTTGGCGTCAGTTTTTTTTTTCTCCTTGATTATAGCTATTTATAGCATCATTATAATTATGCAAACTTATGAACACCGCCAACACAATTTCAGGTTTCGGTAATGCTTTATATGGAATTACATCACCATTAATTCTTCCAGTTCAGTCCCACGAATGTAGTTCTAGTCTATTTTTAGAACATTTTTTCCTCTCTCGTTTTGGTGGTGATAGAAGAGTTTTATTTATGCATTTTTGGTAGGGATTTAAAGGTAACTGTTTATTCTTGATAATATGAGCTCAGGGTGTTGTTGTCTGTATGTATTTTGGCGACAGTGCACAGTGAGTAATAAGGCCTTGGTGATGATCCGGAAGTGAAATATGTGTTCTGTTTACATGCTGTTATGTTGACAGTCAATCATCTAAAAAAAGAGCAGGTCAACCTTTGACAAGAACTTCACCGTGAAGTCATCTTTGAAGGTATTTTAGATTAACATATGATTTGCATTGATTGTCACACAGTTGAAAGGTCAGTTCTGAGAAACAAATGTAGAGAACATATAGTAAAATTAATTGTGTACTATGTCCATATAAAAATCTCGGGGTTGTGTTAGTAATATTTTGTCTCTCTCTGTTGTGTTTGGTCCTCTGCCATACTTATCCCTTAGCCCATCCATGTTCAAGGTCCCTTTGTCCCTCGATAGCCCCATATTCAATTCCTTTTGTCCATAGACAGTCCCAATCCATTGTCGCTCTACATTCCCTATGTTTGATTCCCCTTGTCCCAACTTATGGTAAACGTTACTTGCCCCGCTATAGTCCCACCCATGTTAAATTTTCCCATGTTAAATTCCCTTTGTCCTTATACGTTCCCAGGGCATTTTTCCTTATATGTTCTCATTTGCCCGACGGTATCAATCTATGTATATGTGTTGTATATGTCCTGTATTTGTCTCTCCCTAGAGTAGAGCGTATTCAGGTTAGTCCCATGCTACATTGTTACCTATCTCCAGTAACGTAATGTTGCCTCACCTGTTCCATTCCTATTGTCCCTATACAACAAGTCCACTTTCCCTTGTCGCTATACAGGCCCAGTATTCCCCATGTTCAATTTCCCTTGTCGCTAGAGCTGCCCAGGGTGATCTGAAAAGTCTTGTCGCTAGAGTTGCCGAAGGGGGGGGGGTCTGTAATGTATTTTCCCATTGTCGCTAGGGTGCGCCACTACTCTACTCACATTAATGTTTGTGATAATAAAATAATATGTACTGGCGTCCCTAATGGGATGAAATCGTTTTAATACATAGTTGTGCGCTCTCCATTCAGTAGCGTAACTACCTCACCACCCACGGGCCCTACAGCAAACATTTTGTACCCCCACCCCTTTTACTATCACTTTAGAGCTGACTTGGTTGGGCTGGGCCCCCATGACGCCCGAGACACACAGCACGGCTGTATCTAGGCCCGGCCCTATGATGTTCCGGGCAGCATGCAGGGCCCAAGGCAGCAAGTGATGAGCGTGCTACCCTAAGCAAAAAAATGGTATTGCCTGAAAGCGCGTGGCTCAAGGAGGTTGCCTCGTTCGCCTTGCCCTAGGGCCGGGCCTTGCTGTACCTGTAAACACGGTAGTTTCACCACTGCCTCCATTAAGAGCGGCCTTTTTATACCTGGAAGTTTGACTTGTACTTTATAGGGTAGAAAGTTGTTTTACAAGAACAACACTCCTTTTGATATTCCTGGATTTCTATTTTTAATATTGTGCAGTAGTGCTCCTATCAATCACATCAGCATATGCCGTTCTCGTCTCAGTTATTTCAGCCATTTACAGTCTATCTGTGTGGGCAAAATTATTTTTTTTGTGGTCTAGGAAGAACGTAAATGGATAGATTCTATGAATATTTAAGAACGCTATATATTTTGAGGCGCTGTAGCGGAGAAAAGCTGGTCCAATCAGAACGTTGCCTCTGAAATGTTAATGTCATATGTCCAGAATTCCCATTTCACGTATTGTATCAAAACTGCTTGTCCTGAAAGTTTTCTATTTTCTAGGTCGAGATTTTACATTGTATCTGCTGAATTAAACAGTTGTGGTTAAAAGTTATATTGTATATGTCCAGGTTTTTCATGGTGTCGTTTAAATTACACGGCGTTGGTTGAAAGTTGAATGTCATACGTCGAGAATTCCTAATTTACGTATTGGTTCAAAGAATATATGTTGAAAATTCCATTTCATATGTTGAGTATTTAGATTTCAGCTTTTGAATTACACGGAGCTAGTTGAAAATTCGATGTCCAATGGCGAGTTTTTAGATTGTATCTTCTGAATTACACGGCGGTTGTTGAAATTGTAATGTCATATGTCGAGATATCCAATTTAACATGTTAAATCACGTTGATTGTGCTGAAAGTTCCATCTCGTATGTTCAGTTTTCAGACTGTATCTGTACTTAACTTGAAACTGCTGAAGCTATGTTACTAGTAATGATAACTAGTTACATCATCACTCACGTAGATGACGAGTAGTTAAGTGGGATACCCTAGCTTCAATGGGACTTAGCATTAAAAACACCCCTGGGACAATCTAGCCTAAATGGAAATTTAACATGGGGAAAAATCATGGGACAATCTAGCCTCAAGGGGAATTTAACATGGGGAAAAATCATGGGACACTCTAGCCTCAAGGGGAATTGAACATGGGAAAAAATCATGGGACACTCTAGCCTCAAAGGGAATTGAACATGGGGAAAAAAGTCTTGGGTCACTCTAGCCTCAAGGGGAATTGAACATGGAAAAAAATCTTGGGTCTGTTGAGAGATAAGGGAAAAATGGAACAGGGTCGGGACCCTATTTTAATACGGTCCCGACCTGATGGGTCTCTGGAAATGGAACATACGAAAATTGAAACAGGGAGGGGTCTCTATTTTTTTTTAAACAAAAAAAAAAATAAAAAAATGGGGTAGGCAATTGAAAGTCTATCTCATTTCGAGAAATGTGGGTGGCCCTGAAAAGGGCATTTGGTTTTCTCTTCGTCTAATTTCTTCTATTTCTCCACCAGCTTCTTATTTTCTGTCCTACACTTTTTCTCTTCTTTTCTTTCTTTTCTTCCTCCTTTTTCTTCTTTTTCTCTTCTTTCTGCTTCTCTTCCTCTTCTTTCTTCCTCTTCTCATTTTCTTCTTCTTTTTCAATTTTTTCGTTCCATTCTCTCATCATTATCCTTTCCTCTTCATCCTCCTTCTCCTCCTTTATTTCTTTCATCAGAGCACTGATCATGTCCTTTACTTTTCTTAAATTGTTGATCTCCATCTTCACTCGATGGGGACTATAAGAATAGTGATCCTCGTTTAGCCTCACTAACATTTGCTCCATCATACCCAAATTGTCCAGGACGTCTTGCAATGTTTTCATTTTATCAAGGTGGTTTGAAGCCATCTTCTTTTTTATTCTCTGTAGAATGGTTTGAACGACGAACACTGTGGATTCTTATACGAAAAGCGCGGACGTGAAGGAAAACATCCCCTAAGACAAAAGTTATATTACCTAGATCATGACCAAAAAACGCGCGGACGTGAAGGAAAACATCCCCTACTTTTCTCATTTCATATGATCCACTATTCACATACACTAACCAGAATAAACTAACCCAAAATCTACCATCCACACACGCAAAGCATTAAAATCAAATCCCAATAATCTACTATCCACACTAACCTATGCTAGCGCTTATAAACACACAACCATATACATAAACTCATACACTAGGAAAAAAAAGGACTCCGTGTTTATATTCACACTACTCTACATACACACATTGGCAAATCGATTACTATTTCTTTTCTAGAGATTGGGGTAGCCCTGAAAAGGGCTGTTTGTTTTTTGAACTCCATGCCACCTGGTTAATGATGGCACCTTCCAGGCCTGGCACCACACACACAATTTCTTCCCCAGTCTCCTTTCACTCTTTTTGGGGGGAGAGCAGAGGCGGGATAAGTGGCTTCAGAATCCCAATCTTCTGTCTCTGGGATTCTGAAATTTCCTCTCTCCTTTTCTTCCTCTTCTTTCTTTCTTCTCTCCTCCTCTTCTTTGTTTCTTCTCTCCTCCTCTTTCTTTCCTCCCTCTTCTACTATGGCCTCTGCAGCCAGCTCATTCACTACACGCCTGGCATATTCCAGGTGTACATGAAGTTCAAGCAGTTTTGCCAGTCTGGTGTTCATTCTCTTGATCAATCAGCAAAGGTAGCAAGACTGCCGAGCGATTTTCAATTTATACTAAAAGCGCGGACGTGAAGGAAAACATCCCCTAAAACAAAATTGATCTTACCTAGATCATGACCAAACAACGCGCGGACCTAAAAGAAACAATCATTCACTTTTTTACTATCCATTACTAATTTAAAAATTTTCCTTAATCACTTCAATATACTATCCACATACGCAAAGCAATCCAATCAAACCCCAAATCTACTCTCCACGCACCTCAAACAGCAAAAAAAAAAAAAACACGATCATTATCTACTATCCACACCAACACATACACTCACACCACAAAAGAGTCAGTGTTTATATTCACACTACTCTACATACATACATTGGCAAATTGATTTGTTATTTCTTTTCTAGAGATTGGGGTAGCCCTGAAAAGGGCTGGTTTTTTTTTGTGTGCGAAGTTGAAGCTAGAGCGATCTTTTAGTTTCTAAGAATGCGATGTCCTCTGACGATAGACTTTCTGACGATAGGTCTGCTTCTTCGGAAAGAGAAGAAGAATTCTTTGGTGTCGATACGACAATCGACAAAGCCTCTGTCAGGTTCAGGTTGCTGCTGCTGTTGTTGCTGTTGCTGCTCTCTCTGCTGTTTCTGAAGTCTGTACTTCTCTGTCCATTCTTCTTTCTCCCTGTTCACTTCTTCTCTGAAGAGCTCTTCTATCAGGTCTTCAGTGACTTTTAACATTCTCACATTCTCTGTCTCTTCTGGCTTCGGTATCAGACTGTGTCTGACCCTATGCAAATTCACGTAGGCTTCGTTTAGCTTACCTAGTTTGGAGCACATCTTCGTAGGAGGATGAGTCGACATTGGATGGTTAGACTGGAGGCTACCCCGGTTTTAAAGTCAAAGCGCGGACGTGAAGGAAAACATCCCTCCACGGTTTTCGAGCCGCAACGTTCAATGAGTGTCATGAGAGGGATAGTAAGAAGTCAAAGAGCATGAATCAAAATTCTTATAGCCAAATAAACCACAAAGGCATTTTTTCTTCAAAACAACATTTTTTTAATTCAAAATCACTTAACACTAACAAACAACTCTAACATTTTTAACAATAATCCAACAATATAACATCAAACATTTTTTTCAAATGACAAACATTTTTTTTTCAACTCGTACATTATTTTGGACAAGGCTGACAACGTTGTGAATGAAATTGTGATTTCCACTGTTGGAAGTCATTAGGCCATTGATGGACACTACGTTTCCTAGCTTGAGACAAAAGATAAGCAAAATGGTCACAAAACCATTGATCTACTTTCACATCGTTTTTAGAAGAAGAACGAGGATCAAAATGAGTCACTAAATGTTCTAAGGAATAGCCCAGGCTGCGATGATGCAGAAATTACACACAATATTGTCCGCACACCAAGGAATCTGTGCCTTGTAATTTCACATTATTGAATCGGGTGGTCTGAGCATTTCTTCTCATAAAGTCAATGATATCGTCTTCCAAAGGGGGCAATCCGTACGAATCGAAATATTCCACGCATCCTTCTTGAGGAAAGTAGACGGCTACCCATTGGGTTCCTGGGAGATGACTGTCGTCCGTGTTGATCACATAAGCTAGATGGTCTTGAGGTTTGCGATGAGGGAGTTCATCTTTAGCACAGACGACAGGATTCCAAGAAGCCGTGTACGAACTGTGGTTCAAAAGGTAATAGAGTTCCCAGGTATCCATGTTTTGTGTGGGTTTTTTCTTCTTCTTCACAGGTAATAAGTGATCAATTCGATCCTGACTTTTTGCTTGAAAATGTCTGACAAGTAAAAGGCGTTTAGCTTCGTCTCCCCACTCTGATTCAGAAGAGCTTCGATACGATGGATCTTCTGAATGGTTAATGGTGGACAAGAATGTTCACGCAAGTCTTTATACCATTGATGCAACACGACTTCGTCCGAGATGAGACTCCAAGCTTCGTCCAGATACCCGTTCAATTTTTCTTCTTGACTCAGCATCAGGCATTTATCGTGTTGAATTTGACTGGGATGATCATTTTGACATCCATAGCACTCTTTCTTGATCAATTCCGTCATTTTTTCGACCAAGTGTTTGGCAAAACAGGAGACTAAATGGGCTTCTTGTTCTGGCCATCTTGACTTCATCATGATAACTTCTTCGTCTTGAGATTCTTCTTCCCCGGTCTCCTCACATTCCATCTCCAAAGTTTCTCCACTAGGCAAAGAGGAATAACAGTCTTCCATGGCTTCTAATAGTTATGAATGACTTCTCTCAAGCTGTTGATTTCTATGGTGTTGTCAAATTCTGCATACAGGAGGACGTTCACTGTGTGATCTGGAGGTGGATTTGCAAACTGAAGTTCCACACGAATCTGACCCGATTTTATAGGGTGGAAATGTCCCTCGTCTCTGCCTTGGTCTGGAGTGAAATCAAAACACCACAAAGCATAGCCTCCTGCATAATCGTCGTACGAAATACCATGACTGGTGTTGGTTCCTAACTGTCATGTGGCTTCGTACAGGGACAAGTACGATCTCAAATAATTCTTCGCGACACCAAAGTTGGGCTCAAAGGGTCGGGTACACAAGGTCTTGCCGTCGCGACTGACTTCGATCTTGGACACATTGTAATGTTGAAACTCAAAAGGATTTTGATCGTGGGTTCCGTTGAAGGCTGAATTCGAGACCATACCAACAATCAAACGTTTGGGTAACTGTCCTTGGAACAGATAATCTTCGATCATAGATCGCTGTCCAGCAGGAATGGTGAACGTTTTCACTTCTACGCGTCGTATCGGATACTTGGCGGTCGTTCTGCTCAACGTCTGACTGACGTCGTTTCCCACTTTAGGTAACACTTCCACACGACGCACGTAAAGTCGGGCTTCTTGAATGATAGTTTTGTATTCATTGGCATGGGCCATCAAATGGAAAGCGGCACTGCTACGATTCAGTCTCAGACGGATATCCAGCCCGTTCAGCAAATACTTTTCTTGTAACCACATGTCCAAATGCAAACGATCCATCAGTTCTAAACTTCACCCTTGCAGAATTTTCTTACGACGGTCGTTAAACCCCACATTGTGAGGATTGTCATCTTCTGTCAGGACTGTGTCGCTAAACGTGGCTACACCCGCCGTGTCAGGTTTCCATACCACGCAAGCATCCAGATGAGCATTCTTGGCTTCTTTTCCGTACGTCAAGAGATTTTCCAGGTAGGCACGATATGGGTAAGTATCCATGCTACTGCTGACCAGTTTGTTATTCAAGTACAAGTCCACTTCGCTGAACAAGGAATGCATGAAATTGTTGACAGGAGCTACTCTAGCATCGCCTCCTGGATTGGTGTTGTCCGTTTTGATCACTTTCACTTTCAAATACAGGTAACTGCTATTCAGATCGATGTAATCTTCGGGTTGTCCTTTGATTTCAAACTCGATGGGAGCGGAATCCGTCAAAGAGGAGACGGGATGAAATTCCACCCACTGGGATTCTTGCATGGTCATCATGGTGGGGGGCATGGCAAACAGATCCAGTTCCGACTTGGAACAGGCGCAAGACTCTCGGTGCATCATTTTTCTGTTTCTCAATAATCGAAAACGTCTAAGTCTCGAACGGTTCTTCTTTTCTTGGCCTTTCTAGCTTTAGACGTGTGAAGTCTGGTGAAAGGGTGTTTTCTTCGTCGTCTCTTTCTACCTTGTCCTTGCTGAATGCCTGACTCGGTAGCGTGCAGGGCATTTATAGGTGTGTCTCGTCGGCCCAAAAGGTCTTTACCCGTTTGCAGCAAGACATTTTTGCCTGCCCTCATGAAGGCTTCTTTAGGATTTTGTTCGTCGATGATGACATTTTGGAGAAATTCTTTGCCTTGCGTCAGTGCCGCATCTTTCAAGGCGTGCAATCCCCGTGTCACCATCGGTTTCAACACCGGGGCCACCGAACGAAAGGCCGAGTTTAACATATCTCCTAAACCGTGTCCTCGCTGTCGAGCAACCCCTCGGTACACTGGATACATGACTTACGAGTCGTGAGAGAACCGTTTTCGAAAATGGAGTTTCACCGTGACTTTTCCTTTGGTGAATGGAATATTTTGTCCCAGATCTCCTTTTATAGCAATGTTGACCGTGTCCAAATACGACTTGCTGACAGGCAAATAGTGAGGATGTACAAATTCGCGGTGAACGTGGTAAGTGTTTCCACCTTCCTCGTCAGCGTTCGTGGCAGAATCCACGTTGAAAGGAATGACACGCAGTAACGGTACGGAGGTGTGCCCCACCACGTTATACTCCACCACATCGGAGTACACAAACATCAAATTCAGTCCTTGGTTCAGTTCTACCGGGGCACAAAATAACTTGCTAAAAGACTCGTTGTCGTAAACTATTGGTAATTCGTTTTTCTTGAGCATGGCCATTCTCATGTCCATGTCTCCGCCCAACATGTCAAACAATTCAGGACAAAATAAAATGGACACGATTTTACTCCCGTCAAATTTCATCAAGAAGCGACGAGCTGCTTTGTGGTATTCCATGGTGACACTTTTTTTGGCACTTTCCAAAGCTTTCAGAAACACGACATTAAACCTGGAGGCTATGGTGCTCACCAAATGTTGACCACTAAAATAATAGCCTGGGGGAGCGAACAAGTGATAGGTGGTGTACTTTTGATTTTGTGTGCCAGGGCTTTTGATGTTATATTTGCCATGAGTATCCAAGTACAGTTGCATTTGCTCGTCATAAACTTCCACATCAAAAGAATTTTGATTGGGAAGGACATTGAGGACTTGGGTCGGGTGAATGATTTCTACTAAAGCCACTTCCCAGTGGGCTTCCTGATCTAATGGGATGGTCTGAGGTAATTTGGCCGTGTAACAGCACAACGTGTTCTTGGGAAACACCTCCATGGAACTGTCACTGGGTAAAGTTAAGTAAAATTGGTTTTGGTGACTCATAATTCCAGAGTTCTGTGGCTGTCCGAGGGGTTACTGGACGTCAGAGGCGTGTCTCCGCCCAAAATAGGGTTATTGTTGTTGTTATTGGAGTGGTGACTGACACTTGCAATGAACACAAGGTTCCCGTGGTTCCCGTTCGAGGAGAATTTCAGGGAGGGATTGGGAAGCAGGTAACCGATGCAACTGCTCAATAAAATGGTCCACAATTGTTTGTCTCCTTGTTGCAAACTTAAATTGGCGATGGCTGCCCCGATGACACAATACACCATGAAGATTTGGCAGAAAAAGACGATTTGAGTTTTAGGCACACGTTCTCCACACCACACCCACAAAGGTTGTTTTTGTAAATCTTGCAGAGAAGAACTAGGTGAAGGAGTGGTCGACGTAGCTGCGTCTGTGTGAAAGGGCATGATGGTCACTTCTTTTTATAGTCGATGACTTACGAAGCGTCGATCCAAGAATCAAAACTGGGTGGATATCCTTTCCAACGTACTTTGACTTCTTTGACACGTCGTTTACCCACTTTACGGGTTCTGCGTTCGATAATGCTTTCGATGTCGTACACGTCGTCTTCTTTTTTGGTGTCACGTTGTAACTCGGGTAAGTAAAACGTTCCTTTGAGCACTTCTCCGTTCATGTCCTCCAATTTATAGACGGCAGGATGACGGCCATGCACTCGTCC
Organism: Sinohyriopsis cumingii; assembly: GCA_028554795.2. NCBI lineage: Eukaryota > Metazoa > Mollusca > Bivalvia > Unionida > Unionidae > Sinohyriopsis > Sinohyriopsis cumingii. The sequence continues at coordinate 57,369,111 of CM068824.1, forward strand.
AGTGACACGAAACTATTCGGTCGTCCAGTTAGGTAAGTAACCTTTGTCGAAAGTGCATTTGGTTTTGCCAATGCGCACCCGATCTCCTACGGCCAACACTCCACTTTTCTTGGGGGCAGCCCTTGTCGGGGACGTACCAAACAGGCGCTCAAACACCAACACTTCGTTCTCGGGAGTCACTTCTTGCGGGGCACGTCCGATGCTTCGATGGTAAGATTGGTTGTACGCTTGCACCAGGTGCGGTAATATGTCGATGTACTTCAGAGTGTGGTGATGCGTAAAATATTTCCAGATGCGTTCTTTCAAAGTGCGTTGAAAACGTTCTACGATGCTGGCTTTGGTTTCAGGATTCGCGGTGGTAAAAAAATGAACGTCACGTTTCTTTAATTCTTTTTGGAAAGCTTGGTTCAGAAATTCGGTACCTTTGTCCGTTTGACATCGAAGTGGGTGACGACCGCTTTGTTTCAACACTCGTTGCAGGGCTCGCACTAACTCGCTGCTCGATTTGGAAGTCAAGGGTATGACCCAGGCAAATTTGGAAAAGACGTCAATGACACAAAATAAATATTTGTAGCCACGATTATAGCTGGCCAAATGAGAGACATCGTCTAAATCGGCTTGCCATTGATGATCGATGCCTTCCACTCGGGTGCGACTTCTGGCAAACTTGCGTCGAATGGGTTTGTGTAAAGTGTAGGTAGCTTGTTCTTGTAACCATCGTTGCACTTGAGGTAAACGGAGACCTTTCAGTCGCGTTTTGGCAGCACGATACAATTTTTAACTCCTGCGTAACCTACAGGATCGTAGTAAATGCTGGCTAAGACTTTTTCCATTTGTTGGTTTGTGTGTTAATAATGCACCCACTCTTGAAAGATGCTACTCTTTTTCTCTTGGGGTACTTTCTTGGATTGCAATGCTTTGCGTGTGCGACCGGCAATAGGTGTCGAAGAGGAGGATGTCTGAGCGGGGGATATCGGTTCTTGTTTCACTTCTGTCTTCACTTCTGTCTTCACTTTCTTTTTCTCTTGTGATGAAGAAGGGGTGGTCATCATCTTTTTAATCCATCCAATTCTGGAGGTAGGTGGTGATGTTAACTTGCGTACTTTTTCTGGTGGAGTTTGAAACCCTTCTTATTCTTCTTCTTCTTCTCCTTTTTCTGTCTTGGTCACTGGTAGTGGTGATGTTGCTGGACTTTTCACCAAGGTCTTCAAATCTTTCAGAGTGGGAAGAGCTATTTCGTCTGAGGCTTTCTGGTGAAAGAGTTGCAGTCGTTGCAAGAGTTGACCGTACTTTTGCGATTTTTCTGTTTCGGACAAATCTTGGCGATCCATTAAGGACTGCAATTCGTGTTGTAACTGGGACATCTCGCTCAAATTGGGATTGGGAGGTAAATGCGGGGTACGTTGTTCTTGCCAACGATGGTATTCCATCCATCGTTTGTAAGGCACTAAAGCTAGTTTTCGTCCTTCCATGGGATGTCAGGGGTCGATTCTGAGATCTTGGGAGTCCAGAGGGCCTTTTTATCTTGCTCCCACCAGTCCTTCTAACATGGTTCCCAAGACTCCTTTCAGCAATGGGCCTAACAAGAGGGGTAAAATTCCTCCACGTTGGACCAACATCTTCTTCTTTTGACGAATGGGGACGTGACGATGTTTGCCTAAGCAATGTTTCTGGTGTTTGGACAAAGGGATCGTGCCTTTCAAGACGTTCAAACAACATTCGCACACGGTATCGATAACCTCTTTGGAGGCCGTTTGAATGAGTTTTTTTCGTAGGGGTGGAGAAGCTTTGGACAGGACAGATAACATGTCCCCATGTTTGACTAAACGAGGAGGCAGTCCTTTCCTTTTCTTTCCTTGGGGTTGTTTAGAACAGGGATGTTTTCTGGAGGGTGACATCTTTGAGTCTTCAGCACCAAAAAACACTGATACCCCTATTTAGTCACAGGCCCCTTTTATACTGGAACGCGTCGCCACTGGTTGTCTTTACGTCGTATCAACTTCAGGACAGGCATGACACGTCGTACAGGGGTAAGTAACGGACTAAATCGAGCCAGTTCTTGCTTGGACAAATCCAGTAAACTTTGTAAACATTCCCGAGCTTTCTTGAACTTTGATTTTGGGAGAAGGTACTTTGTGAGCAGCGGCCACTGCCACTAAATTGGAAGGACCTGCCACTGGAGAAGTTATTGGGGTCATTAACGGAGACGTTCTTGGTGTAATCAACGTCTCCAAGTACTCTTCAGTTCTTGGTGTCATCAACGGAGAAGTGAATGAAGCTGAGGCTACCGGAGACGCGGTCACCGCCGTTGCAGGTCGTGGTTTGCGAGTGTAAGGTTGCGTCCTGACCGAAGTGCCTCTCTTGCGACTAGTTTTCTTCTGTGGACTTTTCTTTTTCTGGGGACTTTTTCTCTGTTTCTTTTTCTGGGGGCTTTTCTTTTTCCGGGGTGATGACTGGTAATAGGAGGGTCCCGCCACTGGAGAAGTTCTTGGAGACACGAGTCTCCTTGGGGACCTGGTCTTTTTCTTCTTCTTGGAGCTTCGTTTGACTTTTTTCTTGGGGAGAACTTTGGGGGCATTAGGATCCCATCTTAAGAGAGAGCGAATGATGACCCCTCCTAGAGTACCGCTCCCTCCAGGTTTCAAAATAATTTGGTTTTTGGTTTGAGTGTCGATGCGAGGATCGGCCAGTTGGGTCAAAGCGACTTTGTTTCGATCAAAAAAGCGTTTGGTTTGATGAGGAATCTGAATGATCCCTTGTAGTAACTGACATGCCGTCACCGTGAACCATCGTAAGACTTCTTTGAGACTATCTTCTAAGACACGAGCCCGTATTTGTGGATTTTTTTCTCGACTGATGCCATACAAGGCACGAATCAATTTGACGGGAAGATGCGACTGAAGGGACGTCATGTTCAAACTGTGTGTGAGACAGACGAAAAGTGTCTGAGGTTTTTATAGATTTTTTGTGAAGTGAAGTTAAGTCGAGGACGGAGACGTGTACAGGACAGGCCCTCCGTCTTGGCACCAGTGGTGAAACAAGTGGGTACGAAATCGCAAATCATCGGGGGTCGTAGATTTCAAATCGACGAGTAAATAGGCGTGTGGAGTTTGAGTGGCATCGTCGTACGCCCGAGTCAGCCAAGGCGTCCCTAACTGTTTGGCTAAGACTTGCACTTGCGATTTATCTCGAGGGCTTTTAAACAAGACCACGTAATGTGCATTGAGACTGATGGTGCGATGGGCTTTACTTTGTTGAAACAAATTTTGAGTGATGTAAACGACACTGGCATTACGGTGGTGCCCTTTGCGCGTGAACCAGAGTTTAATTTCTTCTTCGTCTTCTCCTAACATGTCGTCGAAAATGACCAAATGGGTTTGACGGATGTTAGAGACGATGCCGTCGTCTTCTTTAGGAATGCCTTCCACAAACACGATGGAATCGCCTTGACTTTCTCGCAAGAGGCTGTGCGCCGATTGCCACTCTTTGTAACACCACACGATGCGTTGAGGTGGACGATCGATCAAATGATGTTTATGTTCGATCAAGCGTTTGACGAATTTGGTTTTGCCTGAACCGCTAGGTCCAGCAATGAGCATGTTAAAGGGATGGCGAAGATACAAAGCCTCCCAACTGGCACGATCTAAGTGTTCGTCGATAACTTTGACAATGGAGGAAGAGGGAGTAGAGACAGCAGAGGTAGCCATAGTGTTAGGAATATCACTTGTGACACGAAAACAGACAAGACAAGAGTTTATATACTTTTTTCAGGACACGTTTATTGAATGTTTCAAATATGAACAACACGAAAGACAAAAATACATAAAAGCCAAATAGTTATGTACAGGAACAAAAAACACATCAAAACGATCAAAGTGGAATATAAACAAGTCTCTGTACAACATGTTTTGGGTAACCAAGATGTCCTAGGGACAGTGTGTAATGTTCTTACAGTCTCTACATGAGGTATTGTCACACAAGTGTCCTCCCGGAATGACCTTTCAGGAATGTCCATGACAGTCTTGTCCTGAAGCGAGTGGATGTTCTCGGTGACGGGTTCTTCTGGCACTGTCACTAACACAGGTTGAAAAGTAACTTTTTTCCTTGAACAGCTCTTGTGCATACTGGGCCACTTCTTGGCTTCAAGCCTCAAAACCCCCCTTTTTCCAGTCACGAACATCTGTCCAATGGGGGTGTAAGTCACAAGCTACACACACATCGTCATACACGTCTTCGGTAGATAAAAGTTGACGAATCTTTTTTTCCCGTAGAGGTCGAGAAGTATCCAGATGAAAACGCAAGGCTTTGAGCAAAAGGAGTCTTTCGTGACCATTTAAGGCCATTGGGGTGGTAAGTACTGATCGTAAAGAGTCCACAAGGAATCGGCTGGTAAACGAAATCCCAGAAAACAAGTCACTAAGACACACACTATGCGTCGTCCCAAATTGAATGGATACAGTTCTTGTAATAATTGATGGTAATGATCCACGGTATGAATATGGTCATTGAGTTCCTTCCACGGAATCTGTTCAATCACTTGTGACATAAGCCGTGGCATGGATTCCTGATTTTATAGTCTCTTTATTTCGGAAGCAATAAAGGTACTTTCTAACTAGACATCTTCGTTCTCCAGTAGGGAATCTAAATCTTGCATACTGTAACCTACACTTCAGAGTTTGTGTAGATGTTTCGTCTTCCGCTAAGCAGATTCCACGTAAAATATGCTGGTAATCCTTTAACTCGTCTTCCTCAATACGTTGCTCTAGGTGAATCTCGAAGTAACCAAAATTACGAACATTTAGTTCATTCACTAACTGAAAGTGATGAACAAGGTCTGACCACTGAAACAATTTCTGACGAATCGGTCTTCTTATACCATTCAGGTACCAGTGGTTAAAGGTCTGGTGACGTAACGGATGCAATTGTTCTTTATGTTTGACTTGTATTTTGACCAGCTCTCGGTAAATGCGTTCTCTCAACTCCACGGGCAAAGCACAAATGTTCTCTTGTAAAGTATCCATGAATAGGTCAGTCCGTACAATTCACAATCTTCTCCTAGAGCAAAAGTAATCCACATAGTGAGTAATGTCTGACCACTGCCATTCAGGGTAACGTCCAAGAATCTCACTGAACTCTTTTGAGTGATATAATAGGACGAATGCACACTTGACCCAGAGAAATCTAACACAATGATTGACTTTTTTCACTTTCCTCTTGTGAATTTCTCGGCACAAAAGTTCTACAGTTACCCATTGAGATTTCACTCTGGCAAGTCCCTGCCAAACTTCCTTGTAAATCTTCTCTTGCAGTTCTTTAGGTAATGATTCAATATCGTTTTTGAAATGAAGTTTAAATACTGGTCTCGGTGATGTCCAACATTTGACTCCTAGCCAATCTGGTTTCTTCTTCAACGACATGGTAAGTTTACTTCAGTGTCTCGGTCCCACTAAGGGTAAGTAATGACAATTTGGTGACCAACGAGCATGTTCTAGGTAGGCCGAATCTTGCGGTTCCCAGTGGTGAATTGACACACCGCAACTGAAGTACTTGACTTTATCCCCTTCGTCCAAGTAGAAAAATCCGGCTCTGGCTAATTCTTCGGGGGTCGGACCTCCCAGATACTTAGGCCATTTTCCTTTGAACGATTGAAGACGATTTTCAAAGTCGCAGTATTCCGACAAACGCACAGGGAACGAATATTCGTCTTTCACAGGTTCGTTTCGATGAGGGTAGGGTGAAATGGACAGGAGTTTGCTCAGCGCTGGATGACATCCGTAGGGAGGTAGACGTGAAGGTAGACATTCACCTTTAAAATGAAACCCAGTAAAGTGTCCAAGAGGACGAGTGGCATCACTTTCGCATCCCTCAGGTTTGACACGCACAGCATCACTTTCCATGATAGGGGTAGTGAGAACAAAGTCCCCATGATGCTTTACGGCATCGCTAAGGTCACAGCGTACAGCATCGTTCCCATCGCAAGGCTCACAATCGCATTCCACTTCAGAGCCCCCAAACTTGAATTGTGCCCTTCTGAACTTGTTTTGTGTTTCTCTGAAAGTATTCATCTTGTTCGCTTGGTCTTGGTAGTCACAATGAACTATCGATCTTGCCTAGGGTTCCTTTATATATACAGACCAATACCAACGTGTCCATACGGTAAGGTGAAATGATTGGGAAGTCGCACTCGCTTCTGGTACACGATTTGATAGACTTTTTCCAGGGATCGACTAACGATGTGGTGGGTGGGTAAACGTACAATCTTGTTGGGTTGGTGAGTTTTCACTTTAAAGTGTTTATCCTCTCCAGATTGCAAGGCTTCTTTCAATACCCCAAAGTTGACCACACGACTGGTACGATAATTCAGAGTCAATCCTTTCACTTTACACGTCGTGTGCACTTCTCCTTGTTTGTCCCGGTATTCGTAGCCGTAATTTTTGGACCGCCACTGACGAAACTTAGAATCTTGTCGTCAGGATGCTCGTCTGTCCAGGCCCCTAAACGGTTTCCTTCGATGTCAGGGTGATATTGACTCGGGTAATGGATGTAAACGCAACTGTCCGTGTCAAAGTACAGGACACGTTCCCCTAACAGTTCTTAAGCTTCGTACAATTTTAAGCGAGCATGAGCTGTCACGTAAGCCGCAATGATGACATTTCCAAAAGGGTCGTCTTGTACAAAGTCCAGATCTTCTTCGTAATTGACCAAGATCAAATTCTCGCGAACGACGTCCACGTGTTTCATGAATTTGGTTTTGTCGTGAATCATCTGGAAGTAGCGGGAAGATTCGGTCAAATATTCCGTCTTGGGTAAACACGGTCGTTGTGCCATTTTTCCCCACAAGCATTTTAACATCACTTTGGCAAACGATCGCCCGCCTTCGTTTTTCTCGATGTGATCTAAAGAGATGCCTTCTTGTGCCCAGTATTTCTCTTTGAATGTCTTTTGGTCTTCGGGAGTGTGACACCAGGACGGATAGCCGCTGGCTTCTTGCTTTAGTTTCAAAAAGGCATCCACGTAGTCTGCGAAAATGCCTTTGTGAGTGGGGTCACCCTTGTGGTATTGTTGTGTCTTGGGAAAGTGGCAAATTTCGTACACTTCTAATAGTTGGTATCCCATGTCCAGAGCTTTGAACAATTCTACGCTGACCCACGTCCCCGTCAAGACCCGTTCTTCCTGGGTGTGCTGACAAGGTTGGTATTGGTTGCACGTTTCGGCACAAGTACGGCACAAAGGAAACATCAGTTTGCCTTGGCAATGGTGAGGTAGCACGGGATGGTATAGGTTCGTGGGAGGCAAAACTTTACACTTGATCAAGCCTTCGTATTGTCGAATGTTTTTCAGGTCGATGTGTTCCGTCAACAATTGTGGGTGCCCTGCAGGAAAGCGACAATATTTGCACACGTAGGGATACAGCGAACACACATCCAAGTATTTGATTTCTTCTCCTTTCTCTTCGTCGGCTTGGTACAGCAAACAGGTGGCATTGGTCCTTCCTCCGTACAAACTATCCCTCGGGTTCAGCGGGTCCATGAACTGGTAACTTTCCACGAGGCGTTTAAACTCGGGATCGGTTTTCAAACGGTGATCGTATTCGTGTTCCCACATTTCCACCACTTGGTATCCTTGCTGTTCTAACTTTAGGCGTCGCTGACAAGTGTCCTGGTACAAGTCTTCCATGGTTCGTTGCAAAAACTGATTTTTAGTGCCGCGATCAGGGTAACAGACGGGGCTTCCGTGAAATAAGCAACCGTTAAACTCGTACACGATCTTGGGGTTTTCTAAGTCCCAGCCATCGATCGAATGCGTTCCGATGGTCTTTTCGCCCCCTCCGTTGCGGGCATGCTGAATCCATTTGTCTTCCTTGTCGCACAAGTAATGTAACCAGCGTAGAGCTTTGACCGAGTATTGACGTTTGACATAGTTGGTCGTTTGAGGACTGATGACAGCTACGGTGTTTTCAGGCATGACTCGTTGTCTGTACACTAAGGAACACGCTTTGGCAATGGTGCAAGCTTCTTTCAAAGGATCGACCCCTCCGTGTTCCATGAACAGTTCTCGAAATTTTCCACAGCAACGCCGTAAAATGTCCACGTCGGAACGACAATACTTTAGCATTTCTTCCTGAAAGTCGAAGGGGTCCGAGGCGTGAGCCTGGTACCAAGCGTACAAATATTCTCGTTGTTCGGTACGCATGTTGTCGGGGTCGTAATAGCGAGCCTTGGGCAAATGGGGTAGAACGGCGTGTTGGTTGGCTTCCGTATTGAAAAAGTGAGGAAAGTACCCTTTAGCCATTTCTGTCATTCCAAACGTTTTAGGCATTCGACTCAAAGGCATGGTCAAGTAACTCATCGAATCTTTAAACTGCACTTGTCCCACTTGCATGAAAATGATTTTGACACCGTTCACAGTGACTTTAGGACATTCGGTGCCTTGTTCCGTATAGTACTTCAAAAGAAACTGTCCATCGTATCCGGAGAAATTGTGAGCCATCACTGTGGCCTGGCGATGACAATCTCCGTAACGTTCGATGTCCTCTTGGCTCCATGTCTTGTCGATGGGGTCTAAGACCCATTTGGCAAAATCGTCTAGCGTCTTTGGTCCTCGAAAGATTTTTTCACGTCCTCCAGGAATCTTACTGCAGTGAGGGCAATAACTCATGATAGGTTCTTGAATGCACTTTTCGCACGCTCGATGAGCCACGCAAAAATTAGGAATGTGAATACCGGTCTCTTGCATGCATTCGAAATCGAAAAAGATGAAATTGCCTTTCTTCTTGTGTCCATCCTATTTTTCTGGTTGAGATTGGTATTTTTGCACGTAGCATTGATGTTCCAAGTCCACGATGTGATGACAAATGTGACATTTTTTCTTTCCTCGACATACGTGTCCCTTGGTAATAAATTGGTACGTAGGCCTTGTCCACACGTAGGGCACAATCTCAGCAGTTGACAAGCACATTTCTGCTGTGAACCTTGCGTCTTCAAATGTTGTTGGTAACAGGCAGGGCTGACAAACGTGCGCAGACAACTTGAACAATGCACTGGTTCTTGCCCTTCGCTCTGACAGGGTGGAGAGGCCAAACATCCTAAGCATTTCGATCCACAATGCTTGTGTTGCTCTCGATTGTTATAGCCATAGTCACATTTCTCACAGTAATAACCGTATCCCAGGAATCCAGTAATACTGGTAATGGTATCGAAATGGTCATCGTGATGATAGACATGAATGTATTTTCCGTCCTTAAAGTCTTTCCCTCGAAACAACAGAGGCCCACGCATTTCTTGAGGGTGCACTTTCAAAGTGTAGCGTGGAGCTAGGGCATCTTGCAATGTTTGCATTTCAGGAATGCCACAGGGTGTGTCTTTGGGCAAGCCGGCTTGTTGTAACAGGAGTTCTGCTTCGTTTCGTTGTTTGGCTCGGTCCGATTGTCGAATAGTTTTCCAGGCTCTTTTCCATTCTGCCGTGTCGTTCCTGTTGGCATAGGTTCGTCCCACCACGATGGCCCTGGCTAAACACATCTGATCTTGAGGGTTGTGAATTCGGACGAGACTTGTTTTGGTACTGCGAAGCTCGTCCACCAATAACATCTTTTTGCGTCCAGTCCCTTGAGGAGGAGAGACGTGGGTCACGTCCAGTGTGGCTTTTCAATCGGTGATGTCAAACTGATCATTGGATTGTTGTACGTGTTGAATCTTGTCCATGACTTTGGAAGCGGTCAATTCTGCAGGGGTGCTAAACTCGATCCAAACAGGGGATTTCAAACCGTCGTGTTGTATGGAAAGTCTCAAGCGATCGTCTTCTTTGGGTTGACATTGTCGCTTGAGTGTGGTAAGTAAAGAATCCCACACCCCAGTGATGAACCCTTCTGCTTTCTCCAACGGTACTTCGGACTTGAAATCTTTAAACTTCACCGTGTATTTGTAAGCCGTGGTTCTAAATTTTCTAGAGGAGCGCTTTTCCGTCTCTCGAATGTCATAGTACTTTTCAGGGTTGACTAAGGGTGGTGAACTTTGTTTAGAGGGCATGGATTCTGGTTCACGCATGTCCTCTTCAAAATCACTGGCATGAATTTGTGCCAAGACTTCAGCCCTGGTACGAGGCGATAGATCACGTTTCTGCCTCTTACTTTCTTCTTCTTCTTTCTTCTCAAATGAATTGGATCGTTTCATCTTGATAGCAAAACGTCAAATGACTACAGTTTAAACACCATGGACTAATTTATAATCATGGCAGACCAGCGTATATAAAAGGGTATGTGTCTTGTCCTTTCACTATTCATTTCACTCTCAAACCGAGCACAACGATGGAAGAGACTACCCAAATCGAACATTTCATCAGAGCTTTGCGAGGGGTCATTAGAAAATTTTCTTCAGACCAGCCGACGGACTACTCTCCTTCCTTTCAAGATAAAAGTGAAGATACTTGCTATATCTGTCAGAAGAAAGGGCATTGGTCTTCAGAGTGTCCAGACCGTCAAAAAAGAAAAAAGGGGCTAGAAAAGACAAAAGTCCAGATACCTGTTATTATTGTCAAGAAAAAGGACATTGGTCTCCAGATTGCCCAAAAAAGAAACAAAAGGAGTCAGAAGAAGAGAGGGATTCTTCAGAGGAAGAAGAGAGGGATTCTTCAGAGGAAGAAAGCAGCCAGGTAAAGAAAAAGAAACAGGAGAAGAAAAGAAGAAGGGAAGAAAGTGAGGAGGAAGAGGGGGAAAAGACTGTGACGGTGAAGAAATTTAAAAAACAGAGCGACTAAACAATGAGACAGAAGAAGTGTATGAACTTTTTAAAGTGCTCTGTTGTGAATTGTGAATTGGATTGTTAATATTTATAAAAGAATAAATTAAGTATTTAAAGGTAAGTGTCTTTGGGTTTTGATTTTAAAATAAGAACGTACACTCATACACAGACACGTACTATAGGTGTAAAATGTTGTTTTTTTTAGTTATTGGCAATTGAAAGTCTATCTCTTTTCGAGAGACGTGGGTGGCCCTGAAAAGGGCCTTTTTTGGTGTAGGGGTGAGTTTAAGCAATCAACTTTAACTGTCTTAAGCCTTTGCCACGGCCAAGGCCTACTTCTGGACTGCGTATTGTTGATGATGATGATGATTTGGTTGAAATCACTAAGGGTGGTACGGTAGGCTTAGTCACAGGGTTGGAGTGTTTAGCTCGGGAAGGTCGTATTCTCTTCGGTCGTGATGAAGATGTCTGATACATTTGTTTCAGACTTCTTAACTCCGCTAAAATGTCTAACAGTACTGTGACCGTTTGATTTTCACACCCTTATTTCTTTGCTGCTGCTTCTTCTTCTTCTTGTTTTTTTCTTACCTCTTCTACTTGCTGCTGTTGCTGTAGAAGAAAACCTTGTTCCGCTTCCTTTTGCTGTTGTATAAATTTCTCCAATTCTTCTTTCTGTCTCTGTCTAAAATTCTCCACGTGCGGTAATGAAGAAGGTGACGAATGTTCCTGAACAAATTCTTGCGAGGTAAGAAAATCCACAAAATCCCAATTTACCTCTTCTGAAAGTAAGTCCGGGTTCCCTTGGGTGGTCTCCACTGCTGGTGCACCCCAACTGATCGTTTTCTGAGTTTCCGTCATGTTGAATAACTGTCGCATAGATTGACTGCACACAGGCGCTAGCGAATCTATATAGACCACGTGACGTCACAGACTGCTCTCTTCGGATTGGATGCGGGCTGACTGAATTATGTAACGCGTGTTTGGATTGGTCAATGAACTCAATCCGTTTCAATCCTTCCTCTACCTATAAATAAGCGTAGTTCACTGCATTGATTCACCTGTTCTCGGTGCCTCAAGATGTGGACCGACGTTGAATCTTCCACCCTTGTATCTTCGATGATGTTCAGGACGGACATACCGATGTATGTCCGATCCAAATGGGCAGTTATCCATAGGACCGACACCAGCCTATGGATACGTAGGATTTACGTGGAGAGGCAAGGATGCCTCAAAAGAGTGTTAATGTATGGACCTACCATTCGACGGAGCCTAAGACGAAGAAGATGTTGCAGATGCCCTTTATGTTAAGGGCATATTAAAATAAACCCAAAGGCCCTTTTCAGGGCCACCCACATTTCTCGAAAAGAGATAGACTTTCAATTGCCTACCCCATTTTTTTAAATTTTTTTTTTGTTTAAAAAGAAATAGAGACCCCTCCCTGTTTCAATTTTCGTATGTTCCATTTCCATAGACCCATCAGGACGGGACCTTATTAAAATAGGGTCCCGACCCTTTTCCATTTTCCCTTATCTCTCAACAGACCCAAGGTTTTTTTCCATGTTCAATTCCCCTTGAGGCTAGTGTGACCCATGATTTTTCCCCATGTTAAATTCCCCTTGAGGCTAGATTGTCCCATGATTTTTCCCCATGTTAAATTCACCTTGAGGCTAGATTGTCCCATGATTTTTCCCCATGTTAAATTTCCATTGAGGCTAGATTGTCCCAGGGGTGTTTTTAATACTAAATCCCATTGAGGCTAGGGTATCCCACTTAACTACTATGACGTTTTTATTCATGTGTCTGAATCGATTAAAAAATGCTTTTCTGGATCACTAATTTTAATTAACTATTAATGTATTAATATCACTGATGATATAATAATATTAATGTATTAATATCACTGATGATATAATACATTTCGGTCTGTCTCGGTCTCGCTCCTGACTATCAGGGACGTTTCCATTTCAATTCACACACAGTTATCACAGTGGGTAGATCTTGGGTTATTGTTGTAGCAGAAGGGAGTGTGAACAGAGTTGAAGTTTATTACGAAATATCTTTCTACTTTCAACTATTAAATCATCTGGTCTCCACATATTCCTAAAATCATTCATAAGAGTTTACCTCACATAGAATTCTATCTGGCTGCAGTCTGATTAATTTTGTTGTTGTTGCTGTAGGGCTTAACGCCATTTTTAAGCACACGATAGGTTATACATGGCTGCCAGTATTAATGGTAGAGGAAGAACCCGGGAAAACCCCGGGAAGAACCACTGACCCACGAGAAGCTACTGGCAAGCTTTATCACGTACCCACATTGGCCGAATCCGAGACTCGAACCCACGCAGACAGAGGTGAGATGGCAGTGATCCGTAACAGAGAGCGCTTTAGACCACTAGGCCACTCGGGGCCCCTGATTAATTCTGTGAACTGTACTAATTCTTGATAAAGCACTCTATGATCATTAGTTATTTCTTCATAATAATCCACAAACGTTTTCAACCATCCATGCGGAGATGATCCAGTAAAAGGTGATTGACCATGATCACCACACATAATTACAGCTGTATTTTTTGTTAATAATAGCAACCAAGAAACGTCTGAAATACATCTAAAGACACTGTGCATATTTCATCCCAAATAATGATCTTGTGAATGTATTTTTCACCCATTCGTTCAGGAATCCATGCATCTTCTTTCCATCTGAAGAAACTGGGATAAGTTTGATATTTAACTCTACGTTCGCTCATTTCTCTGGCAAGCCGATTAATTGGAGTTGTTGTTGTTGTTGTGGGGTTTAACGCCATTTTTCAGCACACGATAGGCTATACATGGCGGCCAGTATTAACGGTGGAGGAAGAACCCGGGAAAACCACCAGAAAGAACCACCGACCCACGAGAAGCTACTGGCAGGCTTTCTCACATACCCACATTGGCTGAATCTGAGACTCGAACCCACACAGACAGAGGTGAGATGGTAGTGATCCGTAACGGAGAGCGCTTTAGACCACTCGGCTTAATTGGAGCTAACACAACCATTGAAGAACAACTGTTAAGAAATAAATCAATCGCACGCGTTGTTTTACCAGACCACCACACCCGTTAAGATAAACAGTTTTATTTACAGCTATTGATCATATTACAAATGGTGCTGATTACAACGCTGCTATTTGATTATTATTGTGGTATATATCCTTAGATTCAACGTCGGCTGATTGAGAATAATCAATTTATTTTTTTTCGTTTTAATCTCCATTTACCCCATGATTCATCGGCGCTAAGTAATTCTTTTAGTGATTCTGTGTATTTTTTATCGATGCAAAATGAATATGTAGCGACTCTAACTGCGGTTTCAGCAAATATATTCGTCATTGACAATAAATTTATCGAAACATACGACAGCATCGAAGATCTTAAATGAGCAAACTGCGGTGATTCTCCGTTGATGTATTCCACAATTGTACCTAATTTGATTGCGTTCGACGAGGAAGCGTTATTTCGGCTTATAAATGAGCCTTTATCTGTTGTGTCCTAATTGTAAAATCTAGCTCAACATTGTCCATAATAAATATCGAACAATGTCGTTTATGATCATGTGAACCGGTGAATTTCGTAAGGGTATGTTACACCATGACTATCCCTCTTTCCTGTATGTTTTACACCCCTTAACTTCATCACTGACTCTCCCTCTCTCTGATAGTTCAAGAAAACAAGAGTCACGCGTCCCTTGTGAATATAATCCAGGTAAGTTATTTTTAGGTTTCCAGGTAAGATTATTAATTATACAGGAGTACAATAGACCTGTATGTACTTTATATCCCGGATGACTTCGGCAGATTTATACAATCATAAAAATTATGTGCGATTACTTTATACGGTGTTTGGAAATTGAAATAAAAAACGCTGCAGTTAACACAATTATACAACAATTGTGATTTAGTGAATTTATTGAATATACAGATCGCTTGTAGGTATTGTCCGTTATGTAACTTCATATTAATGTTTCAAACATATATCTGAAAGGATGATCCGTGGTCCAGTGCTAACGTGGTAGATTCTCTGTGTGTGTGTGTGTGTGTGTGTATTTAGGATTTTTAACGTAGCTTTAACAAATTTGCAGTCATATTGCTCCGATGTCAGCATTGTGGCAGTTTATAGTGATGTCAAGCACTGGGACATCATGCCGCAGACATGTAGCATGATGTCCCACCCAGTCACATTATCCTGACACCAGGCCGTCCAGTCCTAACACTAACCTCTTAATGCTGAGCGCCTAGCGAGGCAGCTGTTAGTACCATTTTTGTAAGTCTTTGGTATGACTTGGCCTGGGTTCGAACCCACGACCTCCCGCTTCCGAGGCGGACGCTCTAACCACTAGGCCACCGGAGCGGTTGGTGGGTTCTCATAATCGAGGACTGGCGTTCCAATCCCGTGAGTCGAACAACGTGGTGAGTGCCGTTTTATACTCCCCCCTGGGTTTGATATGGGGAATTGTGAAGCCTAGACAACCCTCGGAATCTCTAAAATTTAGTTATTCACAAAGGGTAGTGTCTATTCACAAATTTGAAAACTGGAGCCTCCAAAAATAAACAGTAGCGGTGATAAGCTCTCAACCTCATTGAAGGGTACCCCAGACAAGGACATTCAGAAATAATGTCAGCACCTTGACACAGGCAAGGAAGAAAATTTCATGAAGGGTGCCTATCGGAAATAAGAAAGCCTCATAAAAGAACCCTGAAAAATGAAGGGACCCCATTTATTTTTGTTTCCAAATTTATTATCTTTTTGTTTTAAAAATTATGTACTATATAATGAATTCCGAAAATATTAATTCAATTATTTCTGCGATTAAAAAATTGCATGAAGAAGATCTACAAATTTTTGATAAAATTGATCCTAATTTTTTTTTTTTTATTTTGAATCACTGCAGGAACAAATATAGATTACCAGCCGAGTACCGGTTCATTAAATTATTCTTTTACATACAGACGTTATAATATGTTCTCGTTGCAGTTTATTTAACTGTTCCTGCGTTAACAAAAATGTTTTCATCGCCGTATTTATCAATAAGTATATTAATATTAAATTTTTCTGCCTTGACTTTGTCGATGACGAAGTCATTGGGGGATAGTGTCAAGATTGTTCTGACGGCACTTTCGAATACCTCTTTGTTGTATACAAAAACTCTCGCAAGTTGGTACATTATATAATACCACAAAAATAATTGTTTGTAGCGTTTGTAAAACGCCATTTTTGACTCAGAAACAGATTTTTTTTTTACTCTCCTTGACTCTGGCACGAGCGTGAAGATAAATTACCCTCACGACGATCTTGAATAGCTGTTTTTATAATAGTATCATTGACAGACTCGAAGTCGGATAAATCATAGAGTGTATATTGTACCGTTTCTGCGATCTTCTGCTTCAGATCGTCATTGCGATATTAGTCTATGTCCCTGGAAAACAACTGTCGCAACTCGTCACTTACTCTACTGTGTTCAAGATTAACATCATCGAAAAATAACTTGAAAATAAATTCGCTGATCACCAACGCGATCGGTGTTGTATCTCCAAAAGACGCACCGGCATCGAAACAATCTCGGCGAGTAAAATAACTATATCGCGGATGGCCATCATTTCCTTCCATATGAGGTTTTTCGGGTAATCTGGATATTTTATAAATGCGAGGTTTTGCCTGAGATAAAATCACCAAATTTAGGTTCTGGTGGTCTCTCATGTCCTGGTGCTCTCTCTGGCCATCGTAACACACTTCGCATCAATGACTGATATGTATCTACGTCATAATCTAGAGAATTTATTTCTATCGCGGTTGATAATAATGGTTTATGAACAGTGATAGCAATTTTGGATTTCTGCGCTGGAATTCATTGTTGATCAGTTCGATCTGATAACTGCCCGTATGTATACTCACAATATTCCAGTCTGTTCCATCAGATTTTTTTATATATACGCAAATGCCAGTGACTTATTTGCTTCTTACCCACCGAATGATTTTGATCTAATATTTGGCCAATTATGATAAACTCGTAACTGTGCTATTGCTATTTCCTTCGCTGGAATCGCAGTTAGAAAGCTAACGCTGACTCAGGATTGGTTGAGATTGCTTATATCATCGTGGTTTTCAATGATGTTGTATTAACGTATTAACGACGATCTGTTGTAGTAATTCTTGTGATGACGTTGTCATTGTTGGCGATATTATTATTATTTGTTAAACCCTGATTCTAAATCCTGATTTGTTAAATCGCTGGTCTAATATGGGTTTTAGTAGATTCTGACACAGTCAGGGCCTCATAGTAAATCTTAATCACTTCTGCGAATTCTTGACTGAAATTATTCCATCGTTGAAACCTGATCATATCAACGAAGATAATTTGGAGTATGCGCGTGTTGCCGTGTGCAACTTTATTTTATAGTTCTGTAATTTATCAACTGCGCACGTGATTTGTTTTGCGCTGATATTAGGTATATCGGCATTTCCAGCTGCAACTGAAACACCAATTCCTATCGCTGGTGCTATCATGTATGTGGCTGACAATGCGCCGATGACCGTTACTGTTTCAGCGACGACCGCAGAGGCAGAGGATACAATTATATCAGTAACAACGACACGTCTGAGATAATGCTTTGCTTTGCTGTATACTCGTTCATGATATTTTTCATTTGGGTATGCCACTCGCATGCTTGATCGTATCTAACACGCTGAACGTCAGTCGTGGTTTTGGATCATTATTCTATATAATAGGAACTCTAAGTAAGTGTTAGTTTAGCGACTAATTCAAGACACAAATGATACAACACGGGGATGCCTTTTTGTTCGGGTTCCACCACACGTTTCCTCGTCGTTTTGCTCTAATATCATTAACATTGATCCAGAGGTTCCAGTTAGTGCATAACGCCGTGAAATTGTGATATATATCGTAAATGCTGTACCGCCGAGTACTGAGAACCTGTATATGCCGGTAATCTCGGCGTGATGTTTAATGGATTTATCGAGTGATGTTCATAATGCCGATCCAGATGCTACTGTGTATGCTACACCATCGGTAACATTTTTAATGTCAGAGAGCTCAATGTCGATGACTGACGGATTTCCAAAAAATCATGAATGGTTCTATTTGTGTTTCTATGCAAATCTGTATGCGCGGTTACATGATTAAAATATTCAGACCTAAACGTGGTCAATCAATCATTGATTGTCGTTAACGAGTTCATCATCGGAATGTTGCTATCATCGACGTATTTCTTCGTTTCAGCATCAACATTTGATTCTGGTTCTCAAAGACCAGGAATTTTATTATTAGCCATGTTGAGAAAACCAGTCATTGTATCACCGGCGGATAGTAAACTATCATTGATCTCAGTTCTGATCGTTGAGTTGTTACTGTCTATGTATCTTTTTGTTGCCACATCATCGTTTGATTTTGATTCTCTCACATTAATAATTGTATTTTTACTCATATTGAGATCGCCATGCATAATATCTACAATTCTTCTGATGCGTCCAGTAATCTCTCCCATGAGTGTTAAAATTGATTCCTCCGAGTTTTCAATTTTACCATTTTTAGCAAACACCACTAAGTTATCTTCGATCACACCTGGAACTTTCAGAATAATATCTGTCAATGGGATATTGCTCCTCTTTAATCGTCCTTCCTGGTCCTAAAAAACAACGACTTCATTTTGGTCTATATTGGCGAGACTCAAAAGATTAGCGAGTTCATTCTTCACATCGTCAAGAGCTGCATATTTCGATAAGTCGCCCTGAGGTTTCCTCTGAGCCTTCCTCAGCGAAGATCTTCCGTAAATATTTACAATTGTATATTGCACTAATATCTGTTTAAAACGCTGGACAACGATGTATAGTCTTGCAGGACTTCATGAGGTGGTATCAGCGACCTTGACACATCGTCGAGTACAGCAATTACTTCACGGCCACATATTGGCGGATCGGTTATTTTCTGTATTGGTAATGTTGAATAAACTCCGCCATGGCCGGTCCCAAGCCCGTGTGTAAAAGGAGGAGGGTTGGGCGTGGGGCTAGCAACCCGACCCTGTAAAACCCCAGCTTGCTACAAAAACGTCAACAGAAGAAAAAACAGAAACTGAAAGCCTGAGGGAGGAAGGGTCTTCTTCTGGAAGATTTATGATGCTATGTGGTGAAAACCGCGAGCCCGCGGAAGCCATAAAGCAGACCACCCTTCTTTCAAACAGGAGAATTAACATCGCAACATGGAATGTGAGAACAATGTATGAAGCAGGAAAAACAGCACAGGTAGCAGCAGAGATGAGGAACTACAACCTATCCCTACTGGGCATTAGTGAGACAAGATGGACTCAATCCGGACAAAGAAGACTGATGACAGGAGAGATGCTCCTGTATTCAGGACATGAGGAAAATAATGCACCTCATTCACAGGGGGTGGGGCTCTTGCTGTCAAAGCAAGCATATAATGCACTGATAGGATGGGAACCACATGGGCCCAGAATCCTCACGGCAACGTTTAGGACCAAGAAGGAGAAAATAAAGATGAACATCATACAGTGCTACGCCCCAACAAATGACAGTGAAGAAAAAGATAAGGACCAGTTTTACAACAGACTACAGGATATAGTAGAGAGCTTCCCAGACAAAGACATCAACATCCTCATGGGTGACTTCAATGCCAAAGTAGGGTCAGACAACACAGGGTATGAACAAACCATGGGGATCCACGGCCTGGGGGAGATGAACGAAAATGGAGAGAGATTTGCAGACCTTTGTGCACTGAACAACCTGGTCATTGGGGGTACCATCTTTCCCCACAAGAGAATCCACAAGAACACATGTACATCACCAGACCATGTGACAGAAAATCAGGTTGACCACATCTGCATACCCAAGAAGTTCAGAAGATCCCTGCAAGATGTTAGGGTGAAGAGGGGAGCAGATGTGGCATCTGACCACCACTTAGTTGTCGCAAGGCTGAAACTCAAGCTGAAGAAGAACTGGATGGACACCAAAGAGAAGAAAGCAAAGTATAACATCAGCCTGTTGAAAGATGCAAAAACTAAAGAAGAATACAGACTGACGCTTAACAACAAGTACCAAGTGCTAGTGCTACAAGAGCTTCTTGAACACGCAACAGATGGCAGAAAGTTAAAGAGGCAATTACAATCAACATGCCAAGAAGTACTAGGCCCCATGAAGCACCAACAGAACGAACTGATTTCAGCTGAAACATTGCGCAAAATCCAAAAGCGTAAACAGAAAAAAGCAGCAGTAAATAGCAGTAGGACAAGAACTACAAAAGTAAAGGTACAAAAAGAGTACACTGATGCCACAGAGAAGTGAAAAGAAGCATCAAGATAGACAAGAGAAACTATGTTGAAGGATTGGCAGCAGAGGCAGAAGAAGCGACAAGAAGTGGAAACATGAAGAAGCTGTACAACATCACCAAAAAGCTGTCTTGCATGTACAGCAAAACAGAGAGACACGTAAAGGACAAGCAGGGAAAGACCATAGCAAGTACAGAACACTAAATTAAGAGATGGGCAGAACATTTTGAAGAACTGTTGAACAGGCCAGCCCCACTAAATCCCCCAGAAATCCACCCAGCCAATGCAGATCTCCCAATCACCTGTGACATCCCACCAGAGACGAGATCAGGAAAGCCATCACCCAGCTGAAGAACGACAAGGCAGCTGGACCTGATGGCATCCCAGCAGAAGCCCTCAGAGCAGACTTAGATGCTTCAGTGGAAATGCTATACCACCTCTTTGAGAAGATCTGGGAGGAAGAAGAAATACCGACTGACTGGAAGGAGGGACACTTCATCAAGATCCCAAAGAAAGGCGACATCAGCAACTGCTCCAGCTGCAGAGGAATCACACTCTTATCAGTACCATGGAAAGTCTTCAACCGGGTCCTCTTGGAGAGGATGAAGGAAGCCGTTGACCCACAGTTACGAGATGAGCAAGCGGGCTTCCGGCAGAACAGATCGTGTACGGACCAAATAGCTACTCTTCGCATCATAGTCGAGCAATCGGTGGAGTGGAATTCTTCACTCTACATCAACTTTGTCGATTATGAGAAGGCATTCGAGAGCGTGGACCGAGAGACACTCTGGAAATTTCATCGCCACTATGGCATCCCAACCAAGCTGGTGAACATGATCAAGAACACTTACAACGGAATGTCCTGCAGAGTCATTCATGCAGGACAGCACACAGACAGCTTCCTAGTGCAGACTGACGTGAGGAAATTTTACTTGCTGTCGCCGTTTCTCTTCCTTCTCGCCATCGACTGGATTATGAAGATGTCCACCAATGGGCAGATAAATGGGATCCAGTGGACATTGTGGAATCAACTTGAGGACCTGGATTTTGCCGATGACCTAGCACTCTTGTCCCATAGTCAGCAGCAAATGCAGGACAAGACCGACATACTGGCAGCCACATCAGCACAGATTGGCCTCAACATCCACAAAGACAAGACCAAGATCTTCAAGATCAATCATACCTTATCAAAAAAGTCACACTGCAGGGAAGTCCCCTGGAAGAGGTGGAGTCCTTCACGTACCTGGGCAGCATTATCAACCAGCAGGGTGGCACAGATGCAGATCTCAAGGCAAGGATCGGAAAGGCGAGAGCAACTTTCATACAGCTCAAGAACATCTGGAGCTCCAATGAAATTTCCTTAACTACCAAGATCAGACTGTTCAACTACAATGTGAAGTCAGTCCTACTGTATGAAGCAGAGACCTGGAGAACCACCAAGTCGACCGCAAAGAGAGTTCAGACCTTCATCAACATCTGCCTAAGAAGAATTCTTCAGATCCGCTGGCCAGAGACCATCAGCAACACCAGTATGTGGCAGAGAACCTCCCAGCTTCCATTAGAGGACGAGATCAAGAAGAGAAGGTGGGGTTGGATAAAACATACCCTACGTAAGCCGCCAACCAACATTACCAGACAGGCATTGAAATGGAACCCTCAAGGCAAGCGTAGAAGGGGACGACTAAGAAAAACCTGGCGACGCGACCTTGAAAGGAACATCACTAAGATTGGTCACACCTGGAGTCAGCTTGAAGGGATGGCACAGGACAGAAGCCTCTGGTGATCTTTTGTGGGCGGCCTATACCCCGGCAGGGGTGACTGGCAAAACTACTAATGTTGAATACCATACTGGTATGTCAACGGCTTAGTAACTATATCGTAAAAATTCTTTTGGTGGCGCCAATCCATACGAATCGAAATTAACAACTCCACGTGAATCAATCGTATATGCAACCCAATGAGTATCCGGACCAGAACTTCCATCGAGATTAACGATACCGATTTCAACATGGTTTGGTTGTTTTGGTAATTGGACACGCATTAAAACAACTCTGACGTGTTTCATGTTTAATTTTTTTATCAGCATCAAGTAAATCTAAATTGGACATAGGAAGAATCAGCGAAGGGTTCCTGGCAGTCTTAAACATTTCCCCCTTTTTTAAAAGTTTTTAGTCCGAGACCTGTTGCTTTCTTTAATGGCATCCCAGCAGTAGTTCAAAACAGCACCGAGTGGAGCTGATTTCCTAACAGCTGGTGCTGCAGCGCCCATCAACTCTGGTATAGCTGCAAGAAGTGGAAATATACCTCCTGTCTTGACTGGGTCTTTAATGGCACTCGCAGTAAGATTAAGTTGTACGCCGGTCTTTGATCGTTTGGCATCATTGAAGTGCCTGAGTTGACGTTCAGTCATTGATAGTTTATTTGGACCTCCTGTGATCTGATCTTCTTTTAATGTTATGTTTGTTCCGCATTTCTTTGCTGATTCCGATTAATATCATGAGCGATTTAATTACATCTGTTCTACTGGGGCATCATTGACTCTCATTCGTCCACCAACACCTTCAAATAGCATTGTTTTGTCTGAGAGTATAACAGCGATTGCTCTGTAATCAGTCACATCGGCTGGTAGTGCACTTACTCAAGCTCGAAAATGTATATCAGCAGCTGACTCTAAATAAATCTAGATGTTCCAGTGAGAAGTAGTATATCAGAGACAACGTCGAGAAATCCCGCTGAGACATTTGCAACCCAGAATCAACATTCTGATTACTCCCCATGAATGTTGTTACATGTTTAGACTCTCATAAACAGTAACAAGAAAGGAAGACAACAAGCTTTATAAAATTTAACAAACAATTTATGTCCTCAGAAAAACAAGGTAAAATTCAGGAATAGAACTTATCGTTCTAACAGTCAAATCCAAAAATAATCCAAGAATTAAAAATTAGAAGTCCCAGTAATAAAAGGTTCGAATGAATTTGAGTTGGAGTCCCGACGAATATCCAAAATGGAAGGCGATGACGTATACTGTAGCCAGTATAGTATTGACGTGTCAACAGTTCCTTGTTGTAACACAGGAAATAATATTCCGGTGTTTGGATTCCGAATAAAATTTCAATAAATGTCTTTGTCCAAGACTTCTGCATGAACACTTAAATATTTCCAGGGAAAAGAATTAATCTCTTAGAATCCAAATAACTTGAAGAAAAATGAAAATGTAGCTCTAACTGGTCACATCAGAAAAAAAACCACACCTTGATATCTAAGTGTTTAAAAGCCCAACTGAGATTATTTCAATTCACACACAGTTATCACAGTGGGTAGATCTTGGGTTGTTGTTGTAGCAGCAGGGAGGGTGGACAGACCAAGTTTTCAGACCGAAATAAAGATTCCGACGAAAACGAAAACACAAGGTCAGTAATGCCAAACCGAGACTTTTAAAAGACCGAGGTCTCTAGTTGGGTTATTTTATTTTGCGTGTTCGTTTACCTACCCGGACACTCACTCTTGGTCCTCCCCTCCCTGCTGCTGTGTCTCTCAACCTATGATAATTGCTCTGATGGACAGGCTCTTGATTTCGTGTCGCTGAGAAATCAATTTCATTCATGTTGTAGAAACCTAATAGATAATACGAATCTATATTGTGTTTGATGCATAGCATCTACTTCCACGAGTGGATTAACAACAATAATAACAAAGTAAAAGCGTGCGCTTACAAGTAAGTGTGTAAAATGTGGTACAAGTAAAAACAAATTTATCTGTAATAAATTGGTGGAGATATCGCTGCTTCATAAGGAATATTATCAGGAGCTCCATGGGCTATGTATCCTGCGAGAAGCATCTTCCTGGAGATAATTATTGTGGTCCTGGAACCCGACTCGATGAGCGAAATCAACCAAGACCTGGAGAGCATCCAATAAATGTAATTGATCAAGCGTGCCACATTCATGATGTCGCTTATAAAATTCCAGATTTGCAAGAACGACATATTGTAGACGTTAAAATTACACACGTTAAAGTCTGTAAAAAATAAATCTCTCAGAGAATCGCTTGCAAATTTTTGGTAAGATCTGCGATAGAACGGTAAACTAGTGCTAGGGGCTGCAATGAGTCGGCCGATTATGATGATAATAATGGAATCGATTTATTATAGTCCAAGAGGATACTGGGGGGAGGGGTAGAGCAGCGATTAGTAAACTTGCTGATGCGGTAGGTGTTGCAGGTTCTATTGCTGAAAATTGGTTAGCACGTCAGGCAATATGGCACCTAAAAAGTTCTGTATGCACATTTTGATGTCAGCGCTCCCACTGAAGTTCATCAGGCAGATATTTTGCTTTTACCACATGATACTATTAAAACACGTAGACGTCAATCACACACATAAAAATGACTCGACGTTGCAAGTAGATATAAAGAAGCTGAAACCGCTATCAATTTAAAGAGCAGCTGAAGTTGCAACTGAATTTGAACGAATTTATCAACGTTGTGGCACGGAATTTCTTGGTGCAGTAACGTTAATGATGAAACAATATAACGTCAAAATCTGACGGGGACATATCGCAATTCATCGTGATCAGGCAATCTGAACGATTTAATCGAACACTTGCTGACCAATTGATTGGATATCAGCATGCGCAGGAAATATCCCTGAACAAAGTTCAGAAAGACTTTAGATCTCTTGAATGGGTTTAAAGACTACCAAGTGTGATAGCTGCGTTAAATAATGAAATTACTCATGCAATTTCTATGAAACCCACCAATGCGATCACAAAAAATATACCAACATGACGACATGACTTTCTCAAAATAGCCAATACTAGGTCATGTGCCTGTAAGATATTTATATTAACCTGGTGAACTTGAAGGGGGTATAAAAAAAGAGCCACTGTTCCTATTTGGACTGTGCCCACGCGTAAAATTTCCAGTGTGGTATGATCCGCGGGTAAATGTGCAATTCACATTCAACTGTCCCTCAACCTGGATTTGTACACGAACAATTACAAGTAATTCCAGAGAATGCACAATTGCCACCGCCTTCACTTGTGTAAAAGCAGGACCCCTACGTCGATTACATGTCAACATCACATTTTCGCGTGTGTGGCTGAGACTACCATTAATTCTATCCACGGTAAATTGTCTTGGATTATTGTTCAAATACTGCAACAACATTACTGTTGTTGTTGATTCAGTGTCATGATAAATTGAAAGATCAAGGTCGCGCTTATTCTTTTTGTCCGATCGCTGATAACCAGTTGATTGTTTTCTTACTATATCATCGCAATTGCTAGCAGTGGTTTCCTGAGTCATTGCGAAGTCCATGATAACCCTCTGTAGCTGAGATATTCTTCTAACTCTCGACACCACTAAATAAACTAAATCGGATCATTCAATATCATTCAATCATCGATAATCCAAATATTTGTATCGGAAATAGTTAATCCTTGTGACGAATGAATCGTTTTAGCATATCCTAGAGTCTATGGAGTTTTGTCCATCGTTAATGCAATCTTAACAGCACTCACAAGAACTAAAACAACATCATTTAGTACAAGATTTTGTTTCTCTAACGATCCTGGAAGCTTAACATCGATATTTTGTAGTAGAATATTTTCCGAGCGATAGCAAAATAGTACAGGTAGATTTTTAAAATTTGCTTTACGTAACAGAAATAATTGTTATATAAGTTTATTACGAAATATCTTTCTACTTAAAACTATTAAATCATTTGGTCTAGCAGCCGGGACGGCGAACAGCCTCTAATTGGTTCACCCGTGTTTCGCCAAAATAAGACTTCCTGGGGGATCGTCAAAAAATGATTTTAAAAAAAATGCGATATTTAGTGTAAAACAACTTCGTCACCGACCAATTGGTTTACGTGTTATCGCTGATAGTTTTTTTTCTTCGATGTAACTTAAGAAAAATATACGCGATAGTGTCGGTGACGCGTTGAGAGTGTCGCCCTCCCTGCTGCTCTGAATTAAAACATTTTATCTAACCCGATTCGATACCGTGTTCGAGGATCGTGTAAATTTATGGTTACAAATCCGTGTGGAGTTATTTTAGCACGACTGAAGAAATGTTTAAATTTATTTATATCCATATCACCACTACACCAAGTTTGATGTATATTTCGTAACGTATGAGTATCAACTCCGTTAAAGACAGTAAGAATATTACAGTTATCCGTGATCACTTTAGGAATTTGAGTATACCGCTGGCTTACATAAATGACATCTGTGTTGTTGTGTCTACCTCTGGAAAATATCCTAGCTGGATTTGATTGTTTATCCAGCATAACATCATCGTAAACAACTAAATTGTTAATTGACCCATCAATATCATCAACATTCGGTGCTTCATTAACATCGGTTATAAATTCAACAATATCATCTCCGTTTTCATTTAACGAATTTGTGCTTTCATTAAAGTCTTTTAACACTTCGTAACAACGCTGATCGTCAACGGATGGTGCTGCCAAATACAATTTATCCCATTTCATCCATTTCATTATTAAATTAAGTAACAAGTGTGTTTTGCCACTTCCAGATGGACCTATGATAATCATACGAACAGAATTTGGTAGCGCTCCGTGATGCTGAACTGGCTCTCGTCGTTTTGTAGCAGAGAAATCAGTGATTTCCATTAGAAAATATATAAAAAGAATATGGATTTATATTGTGTGAAATGTAAAGCGCGCACACCGACAAGTGATCTAACAACCATTACAACAAAAAATAAAAGATCTGCGGTTACGGGAAAGTGTGAGCGATGCGGTACGAAGAAATTTAAATTTATCTCCACTGGCAAGTCAGGTGAAAAACCAAAGCCAAAGTTAAAACCAAAGTCAAAACCAAAGTCAAAACCAAAATCAAAACCAAGGTCAAAATCAAGTAAAAAAAAAAAACAACACGCGGGTGATATTGCAGCAAAATTAACAAAATTACCCGGGACTCCGTGGGCTAAATACCCAGGAGAAAAACATCTTCCAGGATATAATTACTGCGGCCCTGGAACCCGACTTGATATCAGACTCGATGACCAGGATCAACCAAAACCAGGTGAATATCCGATAAACGCTATTGATAAGGCGTGTCATGCGCATGATGTAGCTTATAAAAGTAAAAATCTACAAGATAGGCATCTCGCGGATGGGAAATTAATTCACGCGTTAAATTCCATCACTGATAAATCTTTTAAGGAAAAATTAGCTAGTTGGTTAATAAAATCTGCGATGAAAGGTAAATTAGCGTTAGGTGCTGGTAATTAATTATAATGGAGTCGATTTATTATTCCACAAAAGGATATTGTAGAGGTAGCGCAGCAATTAGTAAACTCGCTGAAGCATCAAAAGTTACGCCCGATACTGCTAAAAATTGGTTATCCAAACAGGCAATATGGCAAATTTATCTCCCGCGTCCTAAACAAATTCACTTTGCGCATTTTAATGTTAATGTGCCAAATGAAGTTCATCAAGCCGATATATTATTTCTGCCACACGATACTATTAAAATCCGAAGACGTCAAAACACATACAAGTACGCTTTAACTGTAGTTGATGTTGCAAGTAGATACAAAGATGCGGAGCCTTTAACGACTAAAACAGCATCTGAAGTAGCCAGTGCTTTTGAACAAATTTATCAACGAGGACCTCTACGATGGCCAAATCTATTACAGGTTGATCCTGGCAAAGAATTTCAGGGTGCAGTATCATCACTGATGAAACAACATAACGTTACCATCAGACGAGGGCATACTGAAATTCATCGTGATCAGGCAATTGTTGAACGATTTAATCGAACACTTGCTGAGCGGTTATTTGGATATCAGTACGCGAAGGAATTCATTCAAGATAAAAGATCTCGCGAATGGGTCACAAGATTACCAAGCGTGATAGCTGCATTAAATAATGAGATTACTCGAACAACCAACATGAAACCTATTAATGCAATTACCAAAAAACATATACCCGTACGACGTGATTATTCAGCACAACCGATACTGGGTGATGTCACTGTGAGATATTTATATGAACCAGGTGAACTTGAAGGCGGTAAAAAAAGAGCGACTGACCCTATCTGGAGTATCACTACACACAAGATAGCTAATATAACTAGATCTACTGGTAGACCAGCAATCTACAGGTTGGATTCAACTGCTCCTCAACGTGGATTTACACGTGAGCAATTACAAATAATTCCCGAGGATACACAATTACCATCCAAATCACTTAACTAGCACCCAAGGCGCTGGCGCCTCTACTCGATTACAATCAAGACAAGTCAGCATCACATTCTCTCGTGTATGACCAAGACGATTATCTTTTCTATCTACAGTGAATTGTTTTGGATGTTTATCCGAATGCTGCCATAACATCATACAATTACAGCTCGCACAGTGATTATTCTGCTGTTCTTTCAGTGTCATGATAAATTCAACATCAAGATCAAATTCTCTATTATTTTTTTTATCACTTTGTTTGTAACCGGTTAATTTTTTTCTGATTATATCGCTGTTGTTTTCATTATTAATTTCATCAGCTATTGACTCCTCCAAGATAATCCTTCGCAGTTGAGATATTCTTCTGACTCTGGACACAGCCAAATAAACTAAATTTGACCACTCGATTCGATCATCAACGATCCAAACAACTGTATCAGCAATAGTCAATCCCTGAGATGAATGAATCGTCAGTGCGTATCCTAGAGTCCACGGGGATTTGTTCATTTTTAGCGCATCTTCAACAACATTAACATCAACTGTAACAACATCATTTAATACTAAATTCTGTTTCTCAGTCTGTCCTGGTATATCAATATCAATATTATGTAACCGCGTATCAGCTGGTCTATAACACAATGGCACTGGCAGTGTTGGGAATTTCTCTTTGTGTAATTGAAATAACTGTCGTTGAAGTGTGTCTCTGACTATCTTTCTACTTGCTACTATCAAATCGTTTGGTTTCCATGTTTTCCAAAAGTCGTTCATAGAAGTTTCTGAAATCACCTCGCGCATAATTTCGCACTGAATTTTATTCCGTTGTAGTCTGATTAATGTTTTAAATTCTTTTAATTCTGCATCGAGAGATCTATGATCATCAGTCACTACTTCGTAATAATCAACAAAATTCTTTAACCAATCGTGTGGAGATGGTCCAACAAACAGAGGTTTTTGACCGTGATCGCCGCACATAATCACAGCTGTATTTTTTGTTAATAACCAATCGAGAAATATTTTTAATGTTTCTAACGGCACTGTGGACACTTCATCCCAAATAATAACCTTTGGAATATATTTCTCTCCCATTCGATCTGGAGTCCACACACCACCGCTGTATTTGAAAAAACTGTGATAAGTATTAGAATTAACTCCTCGTTGTTTCATCTCCCTGGAAAGTCTGTGTGTTGGTGTTAGTACGATTATATCTGAATTCTGTCGAAATAATTCGATTACTCGAGTTGTCTTACCAAACCCTCCCGCCCCGTTCAAATAAACAGTTTTGTGTCTGGATACTGGATCGTACACAGTTGGTGCATTTGACATTTCTGATAATTCTGATTTACAATAACTATCTTTAATCTCAACATCAGCGGATTCACAATAACAATGCAACATTTCTTTTTTTTATTCTCCATGAACTCCATGTTTCCTTGTTGCTTGTGAAACGAGTTAGTAATTCTGAATATTTTTTATCGATATAAAATGAATCCGTAGCAACTCTAACTGCAGTGTCAGGAAATCTATTTATCATCGATAATAAATGTATAGAAACATAAGCGAGCATCGAAGATCTTAAATGAGTATACTGAGGGGATTCTCCTTCGATATAACTAACAATTGTGCCCAATTTTTTTGTTCCGTCAGATAAGTAAACGTCTTCCCGATTACAGAGTATATCTCTCGCAGTGGTATCAGCAATTATAAGATCCAATTCAGCATCATCCATAATCAATCGTGAATGATGTCGTTTATGATCATATGCACCACCTTGAGTAAATTTACCGATTATTCTTTTCCCGAGATCTTTTGCGGTTTTTTCACTGTGGTTGAGTTTAAACTTAAGAATATCAACAATGACATCCGCAGATAAATTTGGATATTCCTGTTTGCATTCTTCGAGACTGATACGCTCTGGTGTTGGTAACCAAACTGAAGTTTGTTTTCGGTACGATATAATTGCTTCACTGACCGTCAACGATATCAATATTTTACTGTCAAGCATATATCGTAATAACACTATTGGCAACCAACGTTTCTCCGAGAAATGTCTGCCAAACCAAACATAACAAATCGGATGAAGATTCATAGTGAATTCAAACGACGTTACACGAGTAAATCCTGTCAGGGAAAAATCAGGTAATGGACCATTAATTGATACTCTGACCATCTCATGACAAGGATGACCAAACCTCGCAAAATATCCAGCACACTCACCCATCCCAAGTAAACTTCCAGGATAACACGCGGTCATGTCTACGGAAATCATCTCGCTGATATTATACTTGGTGTTCCACAAACCGCCGTGTCCGTATTTGATACAACTATCCTGGATATCTTCAAGGAATTCAGCGTGTGTTGGTCTCCATGAATTTCTTTCTCGAGCGGCATGAGCAGCAATTGACGGGACTGTATAACAATTAGTTAATAATTGCTCAGCATTTTCTGAATATTTCTGTGCGAGTTTTCTCATTTCTTCATGAAGAGATTTTTTACGATATAATTCACCGTTAGATCTTACAAATTGATCATACTCACCTTCTTCGGAACTTTTAAACAACCACACTGATACAGGGTCGTTTTTGCTTTTATTTGGCTAATAGCATAAAATATTCCACCCCAAAAACTCTCTGACGAATAATATCTCACAACACGATTTCGTGGAAATATTGTGACTGCATTGGTCCAAGCATGAGAGTTATGGTCAATAATTTCAATTGGCGTTCCTTTTGATTTATTCACTGATTCATATAAAACCTCCCCCGTTAATGTTTTTACTATCATTGGAAATTTTAATTTACTCGATAACTCAGCAACATCGTCTATTGACGCTCCTGTGTCCTTAACTGATTCAGCCCATTTGTTTATTTTTTCACGTCGCAGATCAGTTAAACCGTTTCCACGCTTCGCATTTGTAAAATATTCTTTTACTCGCTCGGCTACACAATTTAGCCTTGATAAAGTTAAGGATGAAAATCTCATCGGGGTAAGTTTGTTTTTATTAGGTTTTTTATCGGAAAAATTCCATAAATTACCGCTGTTACAGGATACGCTCGAACGTAATATGGTTTGTCAATTCCGGTCAGCATTCCTGGTTTGGAATCTTTACTTAACAGAGCGGTTTTTCCATCAGCAAGGACAGGATCACGTTTGTCACGGATAATCCAAGTATCATCATCCGAGCGCACAATAAACTTTGTTCTGAAATAGTATTTCTGATTGTCTTGATAAATATCAAGATAATCGATGATTGTTTTCGCTCGTGCATCATTCATTATAGCATCAATGACTTCGTCGACAGAGTCAGTGTCGGGTATAATTTTGAATGTAGACCACACGTGAGATGCTCTATCTTTACGAAATTCGTCTTTGGCATCTCTGATAATATCAAACAGATCAGTTAATGCTCGTCTTCGCGAATCAGGGATTAGTCTGTCAAGATCAAATCTAGAAGTCTTTCTGGGCTTGATTGCAGATAATCTCTCAAACTCTTCCATATTATATTTAAGGCAAACATTTAAATAAGAAATATTATATATAATGAATCATTGCAGGTGGCTCAGAGTAGGGTCTGTGTCTGTCCGTAACAAATTATGCAAAAAAGAATTCTGCGGAGAACATTTCCAGAGTATCAAAAAAGGAAAGTCAGGACCAATACCATGTCTGCAATGTGGTATTGGGGTCAGAGGTAAAACACAATTATTCGCAAATTGTGGGGGTAAGCGATACCGCGAACTTAAGCGATATTATACCAAAAAAAAAAAAAATGATATACTGAAATGCGAGCGCGATTATATAACTAAGTTTTCAGACAAATATAAATTAGACAAATAACATTATTATAATGACCCAAGAATCTGTCCGACACCTTATCATCAAGAATTACGAAGCGTCACGCGATGGTACAGTTAGGAATTGAAGATTAAAAAAAGCCAGTTGGTTCTGTTATTAATTCTGGTTATCTTAGATTTACCGTTAGGGGAAAGAAAGATTATCTCTGTCATCGATTTGTATTCGAGGTATTTAATGGAGAGGTCGAAGATGGACTTGTGATCGATCATATAGATAAAAATAAACTTAATAATTCTTTATCTAATCTGAGAGTAGTCACACCGAGCGAGAATTGCAAATTTGAAAACACTGGACGTAATGATAGAAGTGCCAAAACCGTTGTATCTATAAATCTAAATACAAACGAAGAAAAAATATTTCATTCGATGTATGCAGCTAGCAAGTATTTCGGTATTTACCCGATATCAATACGAAGAGTCGCAGAAAATAAAATCAAATCAACGTTTTCATACAAATTTAATAGCTGGATTTCATTTCGTTATATAGATGCAAATAACTCTGCAGCGGCTGTGTAAAAGTCAATGACGCAGTTATCCTGAATCAAGGTCATTACCTGTAAATCTAGCGAGTAAAACTATAGATAGTTTTTTTTACACAGCCAATTGTAGCAGCAGTCTATTTTCACCTTGCGATTGTCAATCCAGGTAAAAATTGTTCTGATGATTGCACAACACTTGTAAAGGTGTATTATCCAGCGGCGGGCAGAACTGTATGCGGCCATTTGTAATTGCATACACACTAGCTAGCGGCACTTCCGCGTTTGATTGTCAGTACAAATAAAGGTGATTTTCACAAAATCAGAACTTAAAATCTAGTTCAGAACTTAAAATCTAGTTTAGAACTGAAAATTTAGTTTAGAATTTAAAATTTAAAATTTAGTTTAGAACAGTTGCCCAGCTCTATCAAGTTACCTATGTGATGTTTATTAAATCTTATATCTTCAGATTTCGACCGTGGCGCAGTAGTTAGTTCACTTGATTTTCATCCCTGTGACTTATCACTGTCTTCGGATCAAATATGATGGTTTTTTCTTTATAAATTGGGGGAGACTCAAAAAGGGCCCCTTCATGTGCATATTCTCCTCCACGTTAAATCGTGGGGGTTACGTTTTATCACCCCCGGGATTTAATTCCAGGGAGGGTATGCACAGGAAAACACAGACAGCCTTCTGAATACTCTAACGTTTCGCCTCGCTTTCGCTTAGAGAATTCGCTGGAGGTATGTCTGTGAATAACGCCCCCCCCCCCAAAAAAAAATAAACAGTTTTCTTGGATGCAGAAAGCTCTACGTCGCATGGGTCTTCATTAAAACAAAGCATTCAAGAAGAAATGAATCGTGAAGGATGCCGAGAATCGACAAAAAACGATCTGTAAGACAAAAATTTTCAAGATAAAATCTTGAGATAAAATTTCTGAAAGGACCTTCATGGAGAAACACAGTCCTGTGCAAGACCCATGAGTGATAACCGCTCATCAAGAAACTGTTTATTTTTTGTTTTAAAGATATAATTATATAAATATGAATTACGAAAATATCAACCAAGTAATTACTGCTATTAAAAACTTACAAGAAAATAAAATTAATATATCTGATGACTTAAATCCTGAAAAAATCATGTCTGATTTTGAAGCGTTACATGAAGCCACATTAGAAGGTCGGTATATTTTGCCTGCTCAATATAAATTTATAAAGAGAATACAAACAGCGTTGTATAAATCACTAGCTACAATACAAGAACAGCAACTAGATGAATTTGTCTCTCTGTCTCGTGCCATAGAAAAAATCAGGTTAGTGTTATCCCAAGAGTACGAGGCTAGGAAAATAATTGGTACGCGTGTAAAGCAGTTAAAATAAATTATGTCAGACCGTGAGTTAAACCCACTTGATGAACTCAAGGATGAAATTGAAATTACTGGGAAATGAGACCTGGTACGTGGAAATGAAATTGAAAGTAGGTCAGGTACGTGGAAATGAAATCGAAAGTAGAAGTCTACTGGACAGAAAAAAAATATTTTATCCGCATTTTTTTTTTTACCTATATTAATCTAACTTGCATCAATCCGATAGGTTATCTTCACTTGTATCCTCTGCATCTGGATTTGGATTAATTTGATCCACAGGGTTAAATAAAATTTCTTTAAGCTGATTAAGTGTAATACACGAATGCGCGTAATTTAAAATTTGATCTCTGTCACATATAATCATACAAATACGTTTTTGATGTAGTTCATCGAACTGTTCCTGCGCTAATAAAAAATCTTCATTACCGAATACATCGACAACCAAATCAACCGTGCTGACCGGGAGTTGTGCAAACACCTCCTTGATGTATTTTTGAAGTGCTTGCTTGTCGTGAATAAAAACCTTCACATGCCGGTACATATATGATACTCGTTTGATTAATTAAAAAGTCTGTCAGGAATAAAATTCTTCACAGGTATTTTTTTTTTACTGAATTTATGCAGAATTAGCAAATCGGAAAATTTTCATGATTTTGATACGTATATTACCGTACGGAATTAGCAAATAGGACGATTTTCATGATTATGATAGGTATATTACCCTACGGAATTAGGAAATTTGACAATTTTTCATGATTTTGATAGGCATATTACCCTACGGAATTAACAAATTTGACAATTTTCATGATTTTGATAGGTATTTTACCCTGCAGAATGGAAAAATTTGACAGTTTTTCAGTAAAAAATAAATTTCTTATAATTGACATGATCAAAGTTTTTTTATTATAAGAAATTTTATGTTTTATTGAAAATTGTTGATTTTTCATGACCATGCTGGGGTAATTGCCTTTCGGAATGAGTAAAATGGACGATTTTCATGATTATGATAGGTATATTACCCTTCCGCGTAGCAAAATCGGACGATTTTCATGACTTTGATAGGCATATTACCTTGCAGAATGGAGAAATTTGACAGTTTTTCAGTAAAAAAAAAAATTATTATAACATTGTCAGGATTTTTGTGTGAAAATGTTTAAGATTTCACAAGCAGATTAATATCCAGAGTTTCGTGTCTTAAATCCAGAAGGTGGCCAGACTGGTCTGTTAGTTTGAAATTTATTCTTGATAACAGTGGATTATAACACCGCAGATAAACCTGATTGATCGGCTCTTGCACAGTCAGATATCCAGGTGGTATATCTTTCGGGGTGAATGAATAAAGAACAAATCCTTGCTGAGCTTGATTTGATACTGTCGTGTCCGTGCTGTAACTGCCATCGATGACATCACACACAAGATTGACCGCGACCACTTCGGTTATATTTACGATGCCCGGGGACACATGCCGGCCTGTCCCTTCGGGGTCATTGCTGTGCCGGAGGATAGTTGCTGGTGGTAGTGTTTTTCTCCACGCAGCGAGTATGTCAGTAAAATATTCATCAATGACATCAGTAACGGATTTTCTTAATTCGGCTGCGTTATACCCGGGAAGTTTAAAATTAGGCAGTGTAGCTTCTGTCAGCGCGTATGCAGTTAAAAATTGTTGTTTAGAGATACTCTTCTCGGCAATTATTGCTCCAAGTAACCGCCGATGAGTATATTCCATGTCGGATACAAGCTGATTTAAAATTTCCATGCGTTTAATAATTTCGCTGCGTGAGTTCTCCAAAAGATGTTCTTGGAAACTTTGCTGCAGTCGTTGTAGTTGTGTTTTATGTTCTTCATTGAAAGATTTAAAATATCCAGTGTTTTGACTTAAAGTAATACTAATACCTGATTCTCCAGCTTGACGTTTTTCATAAGCAAACTCCAATCCCATATTATCCTTGTCGCGAAAATTAAAATTGTCATCCAATTTCGCTTGCTTTATACGATCCATCTTTATCTTGTAAACCAGTGCAAGATCGTGATACGAAGTCTTATCGAAATTCTCTCGGGTTTTGTATTTTCGACTATATCGAGCAGAGCTCGATGAAGTAATTCTGTCATTATTGTTCTTGGTTGTTTTTAAATGGCGAGTGCAGTCTTCGTATATCTTAACCATTAACGCGAATTCGGAATCTGATATTGTTGTATCATCAATGCTTGACGATATCAGCGACGATAATTTTGAGTATGCGGCTGTGGCTGTGTTTAGTTGCATGACATAATCGTGGTATTTTATGCTCGTGCACGAGGATATCTTTATCGCGATTATATTAAAAGCCGCTGCGATGGCAGTTGATGAAGAGACGATTGTTACTACGATTGTTACTGGTGTTAACGCTGATAATACTACTCCGGTAGATGCAACTAACGCGGATACCGAGTACACTTACGCATCCAGAATGACCGCTCGTCGTTTATATTTCTTTACCTTTAGATTGTATTTGTCGATGAGGGTTTTTAACTCTGATTGCCATTCACGCACTTGATCGTATCTATATTGTTGCGCATCCAATGTTGTCGTCGACTTCGTCATTGACTTCGTCAAGAGGGTCATTTATTATCTTACGCAGTAACCAATTGAGGTGTTTCAGCTACGAATTCCAAACACCACCAGTAAGAGGTTGCGGTTCATTTCTTATCATCTGCTTCTAGTATGAATTCCTCTTCGGTTCCCTTGTTTAATATGACAGTCACAACCCCGGAAAACTTATCAGTGGAATGTCGCCAGGGATATTTTGTAAATATCTCAAATTTTGCAGCACTGAACACAGAAAACCTGTACACGCCAGTTACTGTTGCGGTGTATTTGATAGTATTATTTTGTTTAGACCATGTTGCGAATCCAGATGATACCGTGTATACTATGTTGTTAAAATGCCCAGGAGTAACTCCAGGTGGGAATTTAATCAAACTGGTTTTGTTAACGATATCAGGAATCCCACTTACGATATCTTGTTGTGTTTGTTTGATCGTGTTAATGTTGGTTTTGATATCAGCAAGTTTTATGTCAACGGTGTGCGGAGCGCCGAAGAATTCTTCTGCGGTTTTTTGATGGTTTCTGCGAAATCTTGCAAAAGCACCCACGTGAACGTCATACTCGGCCCGCAGTGTGGTAAATTTACTATCTACGTTGTCAACATATTTTTTCGTTGCAGCATCTTCATCGGATGTTGGATCTCTTAAAACAACTATTTTATTCCCGTTCATGTTGAGTTCGCCTGTTATTGTGTCACCGGTATTTTTTAAGCGATTAGTTAGACTTGCTAAGATTTGATCTCTGATGGTTGTAAACGATTTACTTGAATCTCTGATTTTTCCGCTGTCAGTAAACACAGGAATGTTATCCGGGACAGCTCCAAGAACTCTGCGAACTATATCATTCCATTTGATATTACTGGTTTTTAGGTTTCCGTATCGGGCCTGAAAAATAACAACCTCATCTGGGTCTATCCCGGTTAACGTTAAAAGATTATCAATTTCATCTTTGGTCGCATATTTTGATAAATCTATATCAGTGAGTTTCATTTTTCTGTTGAGAAGAGATCTTCCGTAAATATCAACCATTATTCTCTTAAGGATTGTTTAAATTGACTCGAGGTATACTCGTGCACGACCTTGTGAGGTGGTTTGGTTGATTTTGATATGGCGGTGAGGACATTTAATACTTCACGACCACATATCGGTGGATCGGTTAGTGTGTGTTGGTAGTGTTGAATACCAAATTGGAGTGCTTTGCACTCTGTGCACATATTTTAGGAATTCAACTGGCGGAGCTAACCCATACGAATCGAAATAAATAATTCCACGTGGATCGATCGCGTAAGCAACCCAGTGAGTTCCTGGGCCATCGCTGTTATCAAGATTAATAATTCCGGTTTCTGGATTATTCGGTTGTTGCGGTAGTTGGTCTCGCATAAAGATGCCTCTGAAATTTTTTATAT
The DNA here is from genome assembly GCA_028554795.2 of Sinohyriopsis cumingii. Classification (NCBI taxonomy): domain Eukaryota; kingdom Metazoa; phylum Mollusca; class Bivalvia; order Unionida; family Unionidae; genus Sinohyriopsis; species Sinohyriopsis cumingii. Next base: position 57,407,081 of record CM068824.1, read on the forward strand.
TTAATTGTTTAGCAGCATCGAGCAAATCAAAATTTGACATCGGTAGAAAACCAGCGGTTTTCAGAACCGTTTTGGGTACCATGAAGGCGGAGTTCCTGGAAGTCTGAGACCTCGTCCTTTTTTTGTATCCTTTTCCAGTTGCTTTCTTTAATGCCATTCCGGCAGCTGTTCCAACAGCCCCCAACGCGGCTACTTTAGCGACAGCTGGGGCAGCAGCAGCTATCAGTGCTGGTATTGCTGCGAGAAGTGGAAATATACCACCTGATTTAATCATATCCTTGATAGCTTTTGGAGAGAAATCAAGTTGAACTCCAGTTTTTGCTTGCTTTGCTTTATTGAAACGTTTTAGTTGGGTTTTAGTCAGCGATAACTTGTTTGGACCACCGCCAGAGATTTGATCGTTTTTTAGTGTTATCGCCACCCCACATACTTTCACGTTTTTCGATTGTAATTTCTTTACCTGACCAGAAGTCAAAGTAACATTAACGTGACTATATGACATTTTTATAATAAACGCGATTGATCTAATTGTCTACATGTTTTCCACTGGTGCATCAACGAGTCTCATTCTACCACTAATACCTTCAAGTAACATTGCCTTATTACTGAGTATAACAGCAATTGCTCTGTAAGGACCAGTAACACCTGCCGTACCAACAGGATCAGGGACTGGAAACGCGCCGACACGAGCTCGGAAGTGGATATCAACAACAGACTGCTTGGATAAATCAAGATGCTCCAGCGAAAAGTAATAAATCGGATACAAATTTGTAAAATCAAGCTGTGATATTTGAGTCCCAGTATCTATATTTATGTTACGCGCCAAGAATGTCAACCAGCGATGATATGCGCGCACTACATGATTATTATTGAAATCTAATAATATGTCTTCGGATGGTTCTTGTTGCCCGTTTATTCTCAACGAAACCTCGGTAACGTTAAGTTTATCAAATATCATATGGGATTGTTGCTGATTATTCACTCGATGAATACCTTGCAGCGCAATAAAAATATGTCGTGGCGCAGAAACACCTTGCTGTGATGCTATACGCCAAGTAAATATATCTCTGACGGAACTTTGGATGGCGTCTGTGGTTACCGTAAGCCATGATAGCAATAATTTGCCACCTTGATTCATAAAAGAAAGTAATCGTGGTTCTTCCGTGACTAATGGAGTTAATACCGGCATCCACAGTGATAATTTCGTTATTTTTACTATACCAGCAAGAAGAGCATCAGCATTAGCATCAGCACCAACAATACCAGCTCCTCGCCAGATCGCATCATTATCATCAGTTTTTCTTACGAGTACAACTGTGTGTTTAGCTCCAAAGATGACCTTTCTAACATCCCTGCAAAATCCAAAGATATGAGAGAGTGGAATCGCGCACGAAAAATTTCTTCGTACTCCTGACAACATTGCTTGGCGTGTTGCAAATCCCATGTTGAAAGTCGGTGCAATATTTTTTATGATTTCAAACGGACCACCTGGTCTAGTTTCACGGTCTGGATTGGCAGCTTCTAACTGATTAGCACTGGAAGTATCTTGTGGCGTAAGTAACTTGATATACTGAATATGATTGGCGTTGTCGGTGATATCTTTAGCAAACAACATCGATGGACCAGCTGATCTTATATAATCGTAAGAGTATCTTGCTAAACCAATTATTGTTGTAGCAACATCGACATCATTCTGAATCGATTCGATATTTTTTCCATCAATCATGTAAGTAGCGTTGCCAAATAATGCCATAATCCCGTTATTGACAAAACCAACTCGAAGATTAGCATCGTAGTTAGTATCATCCCTATTTACAAGCTCACCTTCTACTTCAATAAACGCCTCAGATGGCAGAAAATATGTACTTGTATCATGAACTTGAAGTTCGATACGCCCTCGTTGATTTGGGGTTTTTGCATCGTAGGAATAAAATTGATAATCACGCACTGAATTATCTCACTCGACCGGCTCATCTATGTTAAATGCTGGGTCGGATATGCGCTTAAACATTTTATACTAATACGTGTATTTCCAAATGGTGATTATCTTCGTCGAACACGAAATCCACTTCCTGCTATTAAATTCGCTGTTATATTTTTTTGTGCGTCAGATTCTAACGCTGCTAGTCTCTGATTTGCAGCTTGATTTATCACCTTACTGACCTCCGCGGGCATAATTTCAGTACTCGGTAATTTGACCGGTGCCGATTTTCGTCTTATTAACCGTGCTAGTCTTTCTTTGATTGCCGAGAGCGCCTTACCAGCAGCACTAACAGTTGCACCAGGAGCTTTTTCAGTAACCACATTAATAGCTTTCATTGATAATTGTTTTGCAAGAGGACCCAATTTTGGTGCTAACCCTGCAAATAATCGTTGAGCTACATCACCAAGTCCGTCTCCGTAAACTGCTCTGTAGATTGCTAATCGTGAGTTTACTGCTCTGATTTGCACAGGTGTATGTCTGTTATATATGACCATGTTATGCTAATTTACTATTGTTTAATCGCTGTAATCATCAACGAGTTCATCAACGAGTTCTCGGTAAATACTAGCATCCATAACCTTGAAACAATCGCCGACAAATATCAGCGGCTTCATTAATTATTTCTGGTGAGTTATTTCCAGCTCGTTTTCCTCCTATGAGAACTTCTAACCGCGAAACGTCATTGAAAATACTATCAGGACAAGGAATACTTCCCAATCCACTACCAGTAGTGGGTGGTTTTGAAGATAGTTTTTGTCGTACTTCTTCGACGTCTTTCACAAATTTCAAGTAACCGGGATTATCTAGGTCAATAGGTAATCCTTTATAAGCGAAATATAATGCAGCAGGCCACTGCTCACGTGTTACTTTTCCATGATACTCAGGTCTTAAATAATTATTAGGTTGGTAGATCACAGCAATAGAGTGTATACGGTCTTTTAAAATTCCTCGAAGACGTCCTCTGGCAAATTCGGTAAACATATCCGGGGTTATTTGGTAAATCACCCCAGAATTGTTCTCGCTCTGTTTGTTACAGTGGCCGAGGAAGTTGATAGGAGGAATCTTCCTCCTGTTTTTCTTCTTCTTCAGGTTCGACAGAAGGTTCACTATGCGGAACAACAACAACACTTTCCTTTTTTTCCCTTTTTTTCTTTTTTCTTTTGTTCTCGTACTTCTAGTTGATGTTTCTTCTTTCCTTCCAGCGATATTTGTCGACGTTCTTGTTTCTCTTTATTTTTTGTTTCTTTTGTTTTGTTTTGTTTTTCTTCTTGTCGTTCTTTTTGGTTCTTATTATAATCCGTTGTCGCCTGCGAATAAATTTTATACTCAGTACTCTCCTTGTCCAGTTTACATAAATTTATTTTATACAACCAAATCAGTCCACGTGTCTCTATCTACTTTAATATGTTCGGGTTTTAAAATATCACCTCTGGTATTAAATCTTTCGGCAGCAAACTCACCAAATTTGTATATTTCCCGGCGGGTTTTTGTCTTATAAGTTCTTCAACAACATCTTTAAGTTCCCCAACAGCACCTTCAAGTTGAGGCTGAACCGCAACCATGTTTTCATCAGTTTCTTTTAATACTTGAGTAAGACTTTCTTGTTTCTCACCTGGTTCCTTTTTAAGTCCTCTGATAGCAGTTAAAACATCTCCAGTAACCGCGGTAATAGGTTTAAACAACTGTTCCGTTTCCGCTGCGTACTCAACTTGTGTTTCCTGTCGCGATTGCACATTTTTTTTTGAAATCCTCTTTTACAGGAATATATTTCTTAAGGGCTTCTTCTTGCTCTCTAGCTATTCTAGCTGTGTAGGATTCCGAGTGTACCATTATTTGGTATAGCAATTTTTAATTCAGAGCAGCAGGGACGGCGACACTTTCAAAGCGTCACCGACACTATCGCGTATATTTTTCTTAAGTTACATCGAAGAAAAACAAACTATCAGCGATAACACGTGAACCAATTGGTCGGTGACGAAGTTGTTTTACACTAAATATCGCATTTTTTTAAAAAATCATTTTTTGACGATCCCCCAGAAAGTCTTATTTTGGCGAAACACGGGTGAACCAATTAGAGGCTGTTCGCCGTTCCTGCTGCTGGTCTTCACATATTCCTAAAATCATTCATAAGAGTTTCTGGAATTACTTCACGTCTTACCTCACATAGAATCCTATCTGGCTGCAGTCTGATTAATTTTGGGAACTCTACTAATTCTTGATAAAGCGCTCTATGATCATTAGTTATTTCTTCATAATAATCCATAAACGTTTTCAACCATCCATGCGGAGATGATCCAGTAAAAGGTGATTGACCATGATCACCACACATAATTACAGCTGTATTTTTGTTAATAGCAACCAAGAAACGTCTGAAATACATCTAAAGACACTGTGCATATTTCATCCCAAATAATGATCTTGTGAATGTATTTTTCACCCATTCGTTCAGGAATCCATGCATCTTCTTTCCATCTGAAGAAGCTGTGATAAGTTTGATATTTAACTCTACGTTCGCTCATTTCTCTGGCAAGCCGATTAATTGGAGTTGTTGTTGTTGTTGTGGGGTTTAACGCCATTTTTCAGCATACGATAGGCTATACATGGCGGTCAGTATTAACGGTGGAGGAAGAACCCGGGAAAACCACCAGAAAGAACCACCGACCCACGAGAAGCTACTGGCAGGCTTTCTCACATACCCACATTGGCTGAATCTGAGACTCGAACCCACGCAGACAGAGGTGAGATGGCAGTGATCCGTAACGGAGAGCGCTTTAGACCACTCGGCTTAATTGGAGTTAACAGAACCATATAAGAACAACTGTTAAGAAATAAATCAATCGCACGCGTTGTTTTACCAGACCACCACACCCGTTAAGATAAAACAGTTTTATTTACAGCTATTGATCATATTACAAATGGTGCTGATTACAACGCTGCTATTTGATTATTCTTGTGGTATATATCCATAGATTCAACGTCGGCTGATTGAGAATAATCAATTTTTTTTTTCGTTTTAATCTCCATTTACCCAATGATTCATCGGCGCTAAGTAATTCTTTTAGTGATTCTGTGTATTTTTTATCGATGCAAAATGAATATGTAGCGACTCTAACTGCGGTTTCAGCAAATATATTCGTCATTGACAATAAATTTATCGAAACATACGACAGCATCGAAGATCTTAAATGAGCAAACTGCGGTGATTCTCCGTTGATGTATTCCACAATTGTACCTAATTTGATTGCGTTCGACGAGGAAGCGTTATTTCGGCTTATAAATGAGCCTTTATCTGTTGTGTCCTAATTGTAAAATCTAGCTCAACATTGTCCATAATAAATATCGAACAATGTCGTTTATGATCATGTGAACCGGTGAATTTCGTAAGGGTATGTTACACCATGACTATCCCTCTTTCCTGTATGTTTTACACCCCTTAACTTCATCACTGACTCTCCCTCTCTCTGATAGTTCAAGAAAACAAGTCACGCGTCCCTTGTGAATATAATCCAGGTAAGTTATTTTTAGGTTTCCAGGTAAGATAATTAATTATACAAGAGTACAATAGACCTGTATGTACTTTATATCCCGGATGACTTCGGCAGATTTATACAATCATAAAAATTATGTGCGATTATTTTATACGGTGTTTGGAAATTGAAATAAAAAACGCTGCAGTTAACACAATTATACAACAATTGTGATTTAGTGAATTTATTGAATATACAGATCGCTTGTAGGTATTGTCCGTTATGTAACTTCATATTAATGTTTCAAACATATATCTGAAAGGATGATCCGTGGTCCAGTGCTAACGTGGCAGATTCTGTGTGTGTGTGTGTGTGTGTGTGTGTGTGTATTTAGGATTTTTAACGTAGCTTTAACAAATTTGCAGTCATATTGCTCCGATGTCAGCATTGTGGCAGTTTATAGTGATGTCAAGCACTGGGACATCATGCCGCAGACATGTAGCATGATGTCCCACCCAGTCACATTATCCTGACACCAGGCCGTCCAGTCCTAACACTAACCTCTTAATACTGAGCGCCTAGCGAGGCAGCTGTTAGTACCATTTTTGTAAGTCTTTGGTATGACTCGGCCTGGGTTCGAACCCACGACCTCCCGCTTCCGAGGCGGACGCTCTAACCACTAGGCCACCGGAGCGGTTGGCGGGTTCTCATAATCGAGGACTGGCGTTCCAATCCCGTGAGTCGAACAACGTGGTGAGTGCCGTTTTATACTCCCCCCTGGGTTTGATATGGGGAATTGTGAAGCCTAGACAACCCTCGGAATCTCTAAAATTTAGTTATTCACAAAGGGTAGTGTCTATTCACAAATTTGAAAACTGGAGCCTCCAAAAATAAACAGTAGCGGTGATAAGCTCTCAACCTCATTGAAGGGTACCCCAGACAAGGACATTCAGAAATAATGTCAGCACCTTGACACAGGCAAGGAAGAAAATTTCATGAAGGGTGCCTATCGGAAATAAGAAAGCCTCATAAAAGAACCCCTGAAAAATGAAGGGACCCCATTTATTTTTGTTTCCAAATTTATTATCTTTTTGTTTTAAAAATTATTTACTATATAATGAATTCCGAAAATATTAATTCAATTATTTCTGCGATTAAAAAATTGCATGAAGAAGATCTACAAATTTTTGATAAAATTGATCCTAATTTTTATTTTTTTATTTTGAATCACTGCAGGAACAAATATAGATTACCAGCCGAGTACCGGTTCATTAAATTATTCTTTTACATACAGACGTTATAATATGTTCTCGTTGCAGTTTATTTAACTGTTCCTGCGTTAACAAAAATGTTTTCATCGCCGTATTTATCAATAAGTATATTAATATTAAATTTTTCTGCCTTGACTTTGTCGATGACGAAGTCATTGGGGGATAGTGTCAAGATTGTTCTGACGGCACTTTCGAATACCTCTTTGTTGTATACAAAAACTCTCGCAAGTTGGTACATTATATAATACCACAAAAATAATTGTTTGTAGCGTTTGTAAAACGCCATTTTTGACTCAGAAACAGATTTTTTTTTTACTCTCCTTGACTCTGGCACGAGCGTGAAGATAAATTACCCTCACGACGATCTTGAATAGCTGTTTTTATAATAGTATCATTGACAGACTCGAAGTCGGATAAATCATAGAGTGTATATTGTACCGTTTCTACGATCTTCCGCTTCAGATCGTCATTGCGATAATAGTCTATGTCCCTGGAAAACAACTGTCGCAACTCGTCACTTACTCTACTGTGTTCAAGATTAACATCATCGAAAAATAACTTGAAAATAAATTCGCTGATCACCAACGCGATCGGTGTTGTATCTCCAAAAGACGCACCGGCATCGAAACAATCTCGGCGAGTAAAATAACTATATCGCGGATGGCCATCATTTCCTTCCATATGAGGTTTTTCGGGTAATCTGGATATTTTATAAATGCGAGGTTTTGCCTGAGATAAAATCACCAAATTTAGGTTCTGGTGGTCTCTCATGTCCTGGTGCTCTCTCTGGCCATCGTAACACACTTCGCATCAATGACTGATATGTATCTACGTCATAATCTAGAGAATTTATTTCTATCGCGGTTGATAATAATGGTTTATGAACAGTGATAGCAATTTTGGATTTCTGCGCTGGAATTCATTGTTGATCAGTTCGATCTGATAACTGCCCGTATGTATACTCACAATATTCCAGTCTGTTCCATCAGATTTTTTTATATATACGCAAATGCCAGTGACTTATTTGCTTCTTACCCACCGAATGATTTTGATCTAATATTTGGCCAATTATGATAAACTCGTAACTGTGCTATTGCTATTTCCTTCGCTGGAATCGCAGTTAGAAAGCTAACGCTGACTCAGGATTGGTTGAGATTGCTTATATCATCATGGTTTTCAATGATGTTGTATTAACGTATTAACGACGATCTGTTGTAGTAATTCTTGTGATGACGTTGTCATTGTTGGCGATATTATTATTATTTGTTAAACCCTGATTCTAAATCCTGATTTGTTAAATCGCTGGTCTAATATGGGTTTTAGTAGATTCTGACACAGTCAGGGCCTCATAGTAAATCTTAATCACTTCTGCGAATTCTTGACTGAAATTATTCCATCGTTGAAACCTGATCATATCAACGAAGATAATTTGGAGTATGCGCGTGTTGCCGTGTGCACCTTTATTTTATAGTTCTGTAATTTATCAACTGCGCACGTGATTTGTTTTGCGCTGATATTAGGTATATCGGCATTTCCAGTTGCAACTGAAACACCAATTCCTATCGCTGGTGCTATCATGTATGTGGCTGACAATGCGCCGATGACCGTTACTGTTTCAGCGACGACCGCAGAGGCAGAGGATACAATTATATCAGTAACAACGACACGTCTGAGATAATGCTTTGCTTTGCTGTATACTCGTTCATGATATTTTTCATTTGGGTATGCCACTCGCATGCTTGATCGTATCTAACACGCTGAACGTCAATCGTGGTTTTGGTTCATTATTCTATATAATAGGAACTCTAAGTAAGTGTTAGTTTAGCGACTAATTCAAGACACAAATGATACAACACGGGGATGCCTTTTTGTTCGGGTTCCACCACACGTTTCCTCGTCGTTTTGCTCTAATATCATTAACATTGATCCAGAGGTTCCAGTTAGTGCATAACGCCGTGAAATTGTGATATATATCGTAAATGCTGTACCGCCGAGTACTGAGAACCTGTATATGCCGGTAATCTCGGCGTGATGTTTAATGGATTTATCGAGTGATGTTCATAATGCCGATCCAGATGCTACTGTGTATGCTACACCATCGGTAACATTTTTAATGTCAGAGAGCTCAATGTCGATGACTGACGGATTTCCAAAAAATCATGAATGGTTCTATTTGTGTTTCTATGCAAATCTGTATTCGCGGTTACATGATTAAAATATTCAGACCTAAACGTGGTCAATCAATCATTGATTGTCGTTAACGAGTTCATCATCGGAATGTTGCTATCATCGACGTATTTCTTCGTTTCAGCATCAACATTTGATTCTGGTTCTCAAAGACCAGGAATTTTATTATTAGCCATGTTGAGAAAACCAGTCATTGTATCACCGGCGGATAGTAAACTATCATTGATCTCAGTTCTGATCGTTGAGTTGTTACTGTCTATGTATCTTTTTGTTGCCACATCATCGTTTGATTTTGATTCTCTCACATTAATAATTGTATTTTTACTCATATTGAGATCGCCATGCATAATATCTACAATTCTTCTGATGCGTCCAGTAATCTCTCCCATGAGTGTTAAAATTGATTCCTCCGAGTTTTCAATTTTACCATTTTTAGCAAACACCACTAGGTTATCTTCGATCACACCTGGAACTTTCAGAATAATATCTGTCAATGGGATATTGCTCCTCTTTAATCGTCCTTCCTGGTCCTAAAAAACAACGACTTCATTTTGGTCTATATTGGCGAGACTCAAAAGATTAGCGAGTTCATTCTTCACATCGTCAAGAGCTGCATATTTCGATAAGTCGCCCTGAGGTTTCCTCTGAGCCTTCCTCAGCGAAGATCTTCCGTAAATATTTACAATTGTATATTGCACTAATATCTGTTTAAAACGCTGGACAACGATGTATAGTCTTGCAGGACTTCATGAGGTGGTATCAGCGACCTTGACACATCGTCGAGTACAGCAATTACTTCACGGCCACATATTGGCGGACCAGTTATTTTCTGTATTGGTAATGTTGAATAAACTCCGCCATGGCCGGTCCCAAGCCCGTGTGTAAAAGGAGGAGGGTTGGGCGTGGGGCTAGCATCCCGACCCTGTAAAACCCCAGCTTGCTACAAAAACGTCAACAGAAGAAAAAACAGAAACTGAAAGCCTGAGGGAGGAAGGGTCTTCTTCTCGAAGATTTATGATGCTATGTGGTGAAAGCCGCGAGCCCGCGGAAGCCATAAAGCAGACCACCCTTCTTTCAAACAGGGGAATTAACATCGCAACATGGAATGTGAGAACAATGTATGAAGCAGGAAAAACAGCACAGGTAGCAGCAGAGATGAGGAACTACAACCTATCCCTACTGGGCATTAGTGAGACAAGATGGACTCAATCCGGACAAAGAAGACTGATGACAGGAGAGATGCTACTGTATTCAGGACATGAGGAAAATGATGCACCTCATTCACAGGGGGTGGGGCTCTTGCTGTCAAAGCAAGCATATAATGCACTGATAGGATGGGAACCACATGGGCCCAGAATCCTCACGGCAACGTTTAGGACCAAGAAGGAGAAAATAAAGATGAACATCATACAGTGCTACGCCCCAACAAATGACAGTGAAGAAAAAGATAAGGACCAGTTTTACAACAGACTACAGGATATAGTAGAGAGCTTCCCAGACAAAGACATCAACATCCTCATGGGTGACTTCAATGCCAAAGTAGGGTCAGACAACACAGGGTATGAACAAACCATGGGGATCCACGGCCTGGGGGAGATGAAAGAAAATGGAGAGAGATTTGCAGACCTTTGTGCACTGAACAACCTGGTCATTGGGGGTACCATCTTTCCCCACAAGAGAATCCACAAGAACACATGTACATCACCAGACCATGTGACAGAAAATCAGGTTGACCACATCTGCATACCCAAGAAGTTCAGAAGATCCCTGCAAGATGTTAGGGTGAAGAGGGGAGCAGATGTGGCATCTGACCACCACTTAGTTGTCGCAAGGCTGAAACTCAAGCTGAAGAAGAACTGGATGGACACCAAAGAGAAGAAAGCAAAGTATAACATCAGCCTGTTGAAAGATGCAAAAACTAAAGAAGAATACAGACTGACGCTTAACAACAAGTACCAAGTGCTAGTGCTACAAGAGCTTCTTGAACACGCAACAGATGGCAGAAAGTTAAAGAGGCAATACAATCAACATGCCAAGAAGTACTAGGCCCCATGAAGCACCAACAGAACGAACTGATTTCAGCTGAAACATTGCGCAAAATCCAAAAGCGTAAACAGAAAAAAAGCAGCAGTAAATAGCAGTAGGACAAGAACTACAAAAGTAAAGGTACAAAAAGAGTACACTGATGCCACAGAGAAGTGAAAAGAAGCATCAAGATAGACAAGAGAAACTATGTTGAAGGAATGGCAGCAGAGGCAGAAGAAGCGACAAGAAGTGGAAACATGAAGAAGCTGTACAACATCACCAAAAAGCTGTCTTGCATGTACAGCAAAACAGAGAGACACGTAAAGGACAAGTAGGGAAAGACCATAGCAAGTACAGAACACTAAATTAAGAGATGGGCAGAACATTTTGAAGAACTGTTGAACAGGCCAGCCCCACTAAATCCCCCAGAAATCCACCCAGCCAATGCAGATCTCCCAATCACCTGTGACATCCCACCAGAGACGAGATCAGGAAAGCCATCACCCAGCTGAAGAACGACAAGGCAGCTGGACCTGATGGCATCCCAGCAGAAGCCCTCAGAGCAGACTTAGATGCTTCAGTGGAAATGCTATACCACCTCTTTGAGAAGATCTGGGAAGAAGAAGAAATACCGACTGACTGGAAAGAGGGACACTTCATCAAGATCCCAAAGAAAGGCGACATCAGCAACTGCTCCAACTACAGAGGAATCACACTCTTATCAGTACCATGGAAAGTCTTCAACCGGGTCCTCTTGGAGAGGATGAAGGAAGTCGTTGACCCACAGTTACGAGATGAGCAAGCGGGCTTCCGGCAGAACAGATCGTGTACGGACCAAATAGCTACTCTTCGCATCATAGTCGAGCAATCGGTGGAGTGGAATTCTTCACTCTACATCAACTTTGTCGATTATGAGAAGGCATTCGAGAGCGTGGACCGAGAGACACTCTGGAAACTTCATCGCCACTATGGCATCCCAACCAAGCTGGTGAACATGATCAAGAACACTTCCAACGGAATGTCCTGCAGAGTCATTCATGCAGGACAGCACACAGACAGCTTCCTAGTGCAGACTGACGTGAGGAAATTTTACTTGCTGTCGCCGTTTCTCTTCCTTCTCGCCATCGACTGGATTATGAAGATGTCCACCAATGGGCAGATAAATGGGATCCAGTGGACATTGTGGAATCAACTTGAGGACCTGGATTTTGCCGATGACCTAGCACTCTTGTCCCATAGTCAGCAGCAAATGCAGGACAAGACCGACATACTGGCAGCCACATCAGCACAGATTGGCCTCAACATCCACAAAGACAAGACCAAGATCCTCAAGATCAATTATGCCAGTAACAACAAAGTCACACTGCAGGGAAGTCCCCTGGAAGAGGTGGAGTTCTTCACGTACCTGGGCAGCATTATCAACCAGCAGGGTGGCACAGATGCAGATCTCAAGGCAAGGATCGGAAAGGCGAGAGCAACTTTCATACAGCTCAAGAACATCTGGAGCTCCAATGAAATTTCCTTAACTACCAAGATCAGACTGTTCAACTACAATGTGAAGTCAGTCCTACTGTATGAAGCAGAGACCTGGAGAACCACCAAGTCGACCGTAAAGAGAGTTCAGACCTTCATCAACATCTGCCTAAGAAGAATTCTTCAGATCCGCTGGCCAGAGACCATCAGCAACACCAGTATGTGGCAGAGAACCTCCCAGCTTCCATTAGAGGACGAGATCAAGAAGAGAAGGTGGGGTTGGATAGGACATACCCTACGTAAGCCGCCAACCAACATTACCAGACAGGCATTGAAATGGAACCCTCAAGGCAAGCGTAGAAGGGGACGACTAAGAAAAACCTGGCGACGCGACCTTGAAAGGAACATCACTAAGATTGGTCACACCTGGAGTCAGCTTGAAGGGATGGCACAGGACAGAGGCCTCTGGTGATCTTTTGTGGGCGGCCTATACCCCGGCAGGGGTGACTGGCAAAACTACTAATGTTGAATACCATACTGGTACAACGGCTTAGTAACTATATCTTAAAAATTCTTTTGGTGGCGCCGATCCATACGAATCGAAATTAACAACTCCACGTGAATCAATCGTATATGCAACCCAATGAGTATCCGGACCAGAACTTCCATCGAGATTAACGATACCGATTTCAACATGGTTTGGTTGTTTTGGTAATTGGTCACGCATTAAAACAACTCTGACGTGTTTCATGTTTAATTTTTTTATCAGCATCAAGTAAATCTAAATTGGACATAGGAAGAATCAGCGAAGGGTTCCTGGCAGTCTTAAACATTTCCCCCTTTTTTAAAAGTTTTTAGTCCGAGACCTGTTGCTTTCTTTAATGGCATCCCAGCAGTAGTTCAAAACAGCACCGAGTGGAGCTGATTTTCTAACAGCTGGTGCTGCAGCGGCCATCAACTCTGGTATAGCTGCAAGAAGTGGAAATATACCTCCTGTCTTGACTGCGTCTTTAATAGCACTCGCAGTAAGATTAAGTTGTACGCCGGTCTTTGATCGTTTGGCATCATTGAAGTGCCTGAGTTGACGTTCAGTCATTGATAGTTTATTTGGACCTCCTGTGATCTGATCTTGTTTTAATGTTATGTTTGTTCCGCATTTCTTTGCTGATTCCGATTAAAGCATTTTAATCTGACCAGGAGTCAGAGTAACACTGACATGATGATATGACATTATAATATCATGAGCGATTTAATTACATCTATTCTACTGGGGCATCATTGACTCTCATTCGTCCACCAACACCTTCAAATAGCATTGTTTTGTCTGAGAGTATAACAGCGATTGCTCTGTAATCAGTCACATCGGCTGGTAGTGCACTTACTCAAGCTCGAAAATGTATTTCAGCAGCTGACTGTCTAAATGAATCTAAATGTTTCAGCGAGAAGTAGTAGATCTGAGACAACATCAAGAAATCCCGCTGAGACATTTACAAACCAGAATCAACATTCTGATTGCTCCCCATGAATGGTGTTACATGTTTAGACTCTCATAAACAGTAACAAAAAAGTGAACACAACAAGCTTATAAAATTTAACAAACAATTTATTTCTTCAGAAAAACAAGGTAAATTGAGCAAAAGAACTTATCGTTCTAACAATTAAATCAAAAAATAATCCAAGAACTAAAAATTAGAAGTCCCAGTAATAAAAGGTTCGAATGAATTTGAGTTGGAGTCCCGACGAATATCCAAAATGGAAGGCGATGACGTATGCTGTAGCCAGTATAGTATTGACGTGTCAACAGTTCCTTGATATAACACAGGAAATAATGTTCCGGTGTTGGGATTCCGAATAAAATTTCAATAAATGTCTTTGTCCAAGAATTCTGCATGAACACTTAAATATTTCCAGGGAAAAGAATTAATCTCTTAGAATCCAAATAACTTGAAGAAAAATGAAAATGTAGCTCTAACTGGTCACATCAGAAAAAAAAACACTTTGATATCTAAGTGTTTAAAAGCCCAACTGAGATTATTTCTCAAAATATCCATATTAAACCTGATTACTGCGCAATTCCGGTAAAACCAGAATTTCGAAATAGAGGGTATTACATGTAAAATGTCACGTACATACACTACAGCCGCGATTCCACCCTAAAATCCCACACTAGGAATGAATACATTTTTTTTATAAAAAGAAGTTGTTCACTTCAACTGTTACTAATTTTGTGTTAAGGTCAGGAACTAAGTCAGCACAAAGATACAAGTTCTATTATTAGGTGTTTGCAGGAAGAAAAAAACCCAGGTCAAACTAATTTCTGGAAAATGTAAACTTACAGTAAACAAAATTAATGGAATAAAATATTTTTTAAACAAACAAACAATTAAATTAAATCAGATATAAATGAAATGAAATAAACATAACAATCAAACGATGATAAGCACGTTCTACATGATTATTTTCAAAGTCCATCAACACTTCTTCAGACGATTCTTGATATCCATCCTTAAAGAAACCTCAGTAACACCCAGCGTGTCAAATACCATATGATCTCGTATTTGAGAAGCCCGTCATCTGATATGTTGAAAAGCTATAAATATATGTCGTGGTGTTAAGACTCCAAGCTGTGATGCGATCTGCCAATCAAATGTGCCAACAGTTGTACTCGTGATCGAGTCTGTAGTCATTGTCAACCATGATAGCGTTGATTTTCCGCCGCTCTCCATAAAAGAGATCAGCACTTGTTCTTCGGCAAGCGATGGTGACATTACTGGCATCCACAACGAAAGTTTTGCCAGTGTTACATTTCCATGAAGTGTCGCGGTTGCAACTGAATGAACGCCTTTAGCATGCCATATAGCATCGTCTTCCGTGGATATTTGAACGAGAACAACTGTATGTTTTACCCCGAAGATAACCTTTCTAACATTTCTGCAGAAGTCAAAGATATGTGACAGTAGTATTGCACAGCTGAATCTTCCCTGAGCTTCAATTTCACTTTTACATGCTGCGAGTCCCAGATTAAAGTTCGCGTTTGAAAACTGTAAACCTTCAATATCAGCGGCGTCAGCCGCAACTGTAAATATTTTTGGTCTCCAAAGAGTATAGGGTCTACCATCAGCGCGATCAGTGGTATCTTTTGCAAACATCATTAACGGGCCAGCAGACCGTGAATAATCATCGCTGTATCGGGACAGCCCCAATATCGTTGTGGCAACATCAACATCATTATGACAAGCCTCAATTTCCCGACCATCAATTATATATCGTACACTGTTAAATAATGCCACAATTCCGATATTAACAAACCCAGCCTGCGCATCACCATAAGGATTGCAATCTGTTTTTACAAGTCTACCCTGAACTTCAATGAACGACTCAGCGGGCAAGAAATATATGTTTGTATCCTGAACGTGTAGTTCGATTCGACTACGTTGGTTTGATTCTCGTACTTCATAAGAATAATATTGAAGATCACGCACAGAATCATCCTTGTGTACTTGTGCGTCCATGTCAAATGCTGGATCAGATACACGTTTCAACATTATTTATTTTTGTTGCTGCTTAAAATGATGTACCTCGATGTTTAACGTCGGCGACGACGAGATAATCCACTATCCGCAACCAGATTTGCAGTTATATTCCGAGCTTCTTCACCGGCTATTTCTTTTAACCGTTCATTTGCAGCTTGTTTTGTATTGTACTGACATTTGCAGTCATTCTATTTAATTTCATACCCTTAATCACTGCGATAATCATCAACGCTTTCATCAATAATATCTGAAAAACATTAATGTCCATGATAACGCCTGTAAATAATATCTGACAAATAGCAGTTGCTTCATTAATGATTTCTTGGGAATTGTTACCGCCCGTTTACCTCCAACGAGGATTTCTAGTCTGTCCACATCTGCAAGGACGTTATCGGGACAAAGTTTATCGATCATTGGCAATATTTTTTTACGAATAGTATGTCCTCTTCCTGTTGCTCCTTCGTATTCTTCTTCGACGTCAGATGGCATGTAATATTCTGATTCTGGAGAACTGTTTGCTGGCTTAGCTTTTACTTCACTCTTTTTTCAGATCTGGTTTTTACTCCTGATTTTCTCTTTGTTTTTGCTACTTTTTCATATTGGCGCTCCATTTTTTCCTGTTGTTTCATATTCTCTTGTAGTACATTTGTTTTATATTTCCTACTGCTTTCTTAAAGATTTTAAAATATTTAATATCGTCATTAGATTTGATTTGGTGAATATTAACAGCAACGCGATACACATCTCTAACCCAACTGGCAAATTTCAGAGTTTTAACATATTCGTGTGTTACATACTTATCTCTATTTGTCCATCCAAACCCAGCAATATTAATTATTTTGCTTTTATCCCTGATAGCTACAATACCTTCCTTAGTAAATGTTCATTCTAACATTTAGGAGGAGGTTGAACTCCAGGTTTTGGTTGAGGAGGTTGCCAGAGTGTTGGTTAAGCTACTTGAAGACGGCCAGTAATATTAATGTCTCATGAGCTTTTTGGTTTTAATAACTGTTCTGCACCTTCTGTGAATTCCACCTGAGACTCCTGACGAGCTTGTAGTTGTTGTCTGACAGAATAACAGACGGGAATATATTTCTTTATTGTCTCGATACCATCCACGATAATGGCAATCAGATGGAGCGTTGGGTGGAGTGCCAACGATGCTCTCAACGCCATTTGAAACCTCCCTCTCATGGCCGAAATGGATGAGAAACCTACTGTGGCTGAACTAAAGAAGGCCTTAGAGAAACTGTCCTTAGGTAAAGCCCTAGAAAATGATGGCATCTCAGCAGAGGTCATCAAGTGTGGATTTAGAGTGCTGATCACACACGTGCACGACCTTCTCTGCCATTCCTGGGGTGAGGGTGCAGTGCCTCAGGACATTAGAGACGCCAACATCGTAACCCTTTACAATAACAAGGGCGACAGAAGCGAATGCAACAACTACAGCGGCATATCCGCGAAGATAGGTCCTCAATCGACATGATCTTCTCCGTCAGGCAACTGCAGGAGAAATTAGAGAACAATACAGGCCCCTCTTCCTGGCCTTTAAAGACCTCACCAAGGCGTTCGATCGTGTCAGCAGAAACTGACTCACAATCCTTGCAAAGATTGGATGCACTCCAAAGCTGATCCAGTCCTTCCAGGATGACATGAAAGGCACATTACAGTACGATGGTTCAACATCCTACCCCTTTGACAACCACAGCGGAGTGAAACGGCGCTGAGTTCTTGCCCCCACACTCTTCGGCATCTTCTTCGCTATCCTGTTCAAGCATGCCTTTGGCACGTCCTTAGAAGGGATATACCTGCACACGCAATCAGACGGCAGACTATTCAACCTGGCACGACTGAAGGCAAAGAGCAAAGTGCGTAAAGCAACCATTAGGATATGCTCTTCGCAGACGATACTGATCTAGCCACTCACAAAGAAGCTGAGCTGCAGCGCCTGACGTACCGCTTTACTAAAGCATGCGATGAGTCTGAGTTGACCATCAGCCTAAAGAAACTAAACGTGATGGTTCATGACTCGGATCCCCCAATAATCATCATGAACAACTACGAACTAGAGGTAGTCAGTCAGCTAGCGTACCTCGGCTCTACCATCAACAACAACCTCTCGTTCGATGCTGAACTCAACAAGCGGATTGGAAAGACATCAACAACTCTCTCCAGGTTGTCGTAGAGAGTGTGGAACAATAGCAATGCTGACTCTGATGCCTTCGACACATACTCGGGATCACATTAAGCGATCGAGTAACAAACGACGAGGTGCTTGAACGTGCCAAGATTCTTAGCATGGTCACACTCCTTCAGCAATGTTGCATCAGATGGCTAGGCCATGCACGTTGTATGGATGACGGACGAATTCCCCAAAAACTTCTTTATTCGAAACTTGCCTCTGGCAAAAAATCGATCGGACGGCCACATCTTCGCTTCAAAGCTGTCTGCAAGCGCGACGTGAAAGCCCTTGACATCGATGTCAAAACCTGGGAAGAGCTTGTTCTATACAGGTCCAGCTGCCAACACGCTGTGATCACTGGTCTGAAAACGTCGAGGGCAATCTACGCTTGCTAGCTGATGATAAGCGATCTCGGAGGAAGAAGAAGCAGCTCGAACCCACACCAGACTCAACCTTCAAGTGCAGCAAGGACTGTCACTCCCGTGTTGGGCTCCATAGCCACAGCTGACTCTGAACAACCACCAACCGGGACATCTCTCATGAGCGCACACCCATCGTCTCTCGAGACTAATCGATACCAACCATGTACTTTATTGTCACGTGATTCAAATCTTGTGACCTACCTGAAGTCGGGTATCCTGGGTTCCCATAACGTTTTGCACATGAGGCCAGCACGCACCGTTGAATATCCCATAGCGATAGCACGAAAATAATAATCGGGAACCCACGAATATTTGACGATCAAGTAAACAAGAGTTGACAATCACGTGACTAAACTGCTGTAGACTATTCGTTGTTGTTGTTATTGTATGGTTTAAGGTCATTTTCAGCACAACATAGGCTATATATAGCGGTCAGTATCAGTGGTGGAGGAAGAACCCGGAAAAAAAACCCAAAAGAACCACCGACCATTGAGAAGCTAATGGCAAGCTTCCTCACGTACCCACATTGGCCGAGCCCGACACTCGAACCCGCGTCGACAGAGGTGAAACGGCAGTGATCCGTAACGGTGAGCGCTTTAGACCACTCAGTCACTCGGGTCCCCTAAACTATTCGTAAATACATGATACTGCAGTCGGTTTATTAAAGTTAAAATGTATGTTTCGGTTTTGTTTTATGTCTACGGTTTCAGCAATACAAGTAAGTTAGTGACGAGGCAAGTTGAGCAAATTTGTTCCTTGTTTAAGAACCGTGGTAACCGACTTGGGCTGATCCGATAGGAGGATTCGAACCTATACCCCGTCTGTTAATATTCTAACGCACCAACCACATTCATCGTGGCCCCTGCCTCCATTAATCGTCTCTTACGTCATACTGGGAAGTATATTAGAGATATCCGAGCCCAAGGGGGGGGGTATACATTTGTTGTTTATTACTCTCCGATGTTGCATCTTCAGATATATCTCCTACTTACTCGGTGACAAAATGCGTAACTACTAATCTCAGGAATCCTGTTTAAAGAACCAATACTCGTACATTTTTATAAGTTTACTTTGAATTTGTTATTTCGTTTTGACTGAAAATGTTTTTAAAAAATGTGAAATTACGCATGTGTTAAGTTTTTAAAAGGCTGAATTGAGGACATTATTTGATGTACGTTGGAGCGTCCTCATTTAAAAATAGAGCTTGACTACGCATAATAAGGTCAGGTCATCTGAAGAAAATTGAGCTTGCTTGACTAAGCCTAATGAGGTCAGGTGACACAGAAAATGGGAATCAAGGGCACAGATGGCCGGTAGGCTTCGTAAGATGAATGTTGATGATACCGCATTCATTTTTGTGTTAATAACAGACTGCTGTCGCCAGTGGGATGAAATAGTTTAAACATATAGTAAAGCATTATCCTCATATGAAAGAAGTGTTGATAAGATGTTTGAGAGTAGTAGATAACGTCAGGCATTTATTCTATAATGGAATCGTAGGGGCCATCTACCGAGCGAAAGATTATAAATTTTCTGCCAGAGGCAAGTTTCGAAAAAAAACGTTTTTGGGGAATTCGTCCGTCATCCATACAACGTACATGGCCCAGCCATCTGAGCATATAATAACATATAAGCATATAATAACATACAATTTTCCTATGTAATTTTGCTAGGTGTATGAGTATATGACGTCAGTAACATACAATTATCATTTGCTCATTTTTTCTCCGTTAACTTTACATTTTTAGAATCGTTCAGTATTTTAAGATATTGCACACCTTGATATTGCATTCACGTGCAAAAAGGAACTTCTTTTTATTGTAAACAAGCAATGGATGCAGACGCAAGTACTTTTGATTTGTAAATAAATCATGTACACTCGCGTAGGAGGCGCTTTACTTTTTGGTTGATGAAAGCAGATTTTTCATGGACTGCCACATACTAGCTGCTTTAGCACATTCCGCGTTAACTTTTTTGATACATTGTTTCAGATTTCGGCTAGCTATGAAGTAGACGCCAGACAGGGTCCTTACAAATAACATGCAAGTGACAAGGCATAAACTTGTCTTCTTTAACTGGAAATAAGAATGGCAAAAAATATACTTACAGTTTTACATACTGAATTTCCTCAAAATCTACTTTCTTGGTTCTGCAAATCCGAATTACATGAGCCATGTCATGCATTCTCAAGCTTGATTACACATTTCGAAATTGTACTATAATTACGACTATATTCCATATGTAATCATATCCTCCTTACTTAACTCAAAATGAAATAAACAATAAATCTTTATTATAATTGCAGTTGAAAGACTTCATATTTTCCCCACATTATGAATTTAAATAGTCAATGGCATAACAAACAAGCTTGCAGATGTCAACGCGCTTCTCTCGTGCTACTTCAATCCGACATATTTCATGTACAATTTGCACAGATGAAACCAGTCCAAAATCACAAACTTTCGTAGAATCGAAACAAATGCCAAAATCTATTCATTCCAGATCAAATGGAAACGTTTTTGCAATGCGCATTCATTCACAATATGGCTCCAAATTTCAGTTTTAATTAGACAAAAACGCCATTTTCTTTCTAAACTTATGTCTAGCGCGCGACAAGTTTAAATTTATCTGGGCGGAGTTATGTGCGCATTAATAATGTTGTTGTGTAATGCAGTGGCGTCGCTAGGGGGGTGCGGGGGGTGCGGACCGCACCGGATGACACCATCTCAGAGGGGTGACACCAAAATGACTGTCTATAAAAATGTTGAACCTTTGTGCAGAAAAGGGGGTCCATGGGGTGACACCATGAGTTACCGCACTGGGTGACACCAACCCTAGTGACGCCACTGGTGTAATAATGAATCTGCGCTTGTGTATTTAGTTTGGAACACGGCATACATTCAGTTACTTTGTTTCTTGTAGTGTATTTTGCTTATATATTTAAGCGTTAGGTAGAATAAGAAAATGACCATATATTATAAAGGTTACTGCATTTATATGGGAAAATATGAACTCGTTTTGTCGGATGGATATACTTCACTCCCAAGGTCGTGCAATATTCCATCAGAAAAACTCGTTCATATTTTCCCATACAAATGCAGTAACCTATAATTCTCCAATATAATTTTGCTAGGTGTATGAGTTTATGACCTCAGGAAGATCATAGTCTCCAATATAATTTTGCTAGGTGTATGAGTTTATGACCTCAGGAAGATCATAGTCTCCAATATAATTTGGTAGGTGTATGAGTTTATGACCTCAGGAAGATCATAGTCTCCAATATAATTTTGCTAGGTGTATGAGTTTATGACCTCAGGAAGATCATAGTCTCCAATATAATTTGGTAGGTGTATGAGTTTATGACCTCAGGAAGATCATAGTCTCCAATATAATTTGGTAGGTGTATGAGTTTATGACCTCAGGAAGATCATAGTCTCCAATATAATTTGGTAGGTGTATGAGTTTATGACCTCAGGAAGATCATAGTCTCCAATATAATTTTGCTAGGTGTATGAGTTTATGACCTCAGGAAGATCATAGTCTGCAATATAATTTGGTAGGTGTATGAGTTTATGACCTCAGGAAGATCATAGTCTCCAATATAATTTGGTAGGTGTATGAGTTTATGACCTCAGGAAGATCATAGTCTCCAATATAATTTGGTAGGTGTATGAGTTTATGACCTCAGGAGGATCATAGTCTCCAATATAATTTGGTAGGCGTATGAGTTTATGACCTCAGGAGGATCATAGTCTCCAATATAATTTGGTAGGTGTATGAGTTTATGACCTCAGGAAGATCATAGTCTCCAATACAATTTGGCTAGGTGTATGAGTTTATGACCTCAGGAAGATCATAGTCTCCAATATAATTTGGTAGGTGTATGAGTTTATGACCTCAGGAAGATCATAGTCTCCAATATAATTTGGTAGGTGTATGAGTTTATGACCTCAGGAGGATCATACTCTCCAATATAATTTGGTAGGTGTATGAGTTTATGACCTCAGGAAGATCATAGTCTCCAACATAATTTGGTAGGTGTATGAGTTTATGACCTCAGGAAGATCATAGTCTCCAATACAATTTGGCTAGGTGTATGAGTTTATGACCTCAGGAAGATCATAGTCTCCAATATAATTTGGTAGGTGTATGAGTTTATGACCTCAGGAAGATCATAGTCTCCAATATAATTTGGTAGGTGTATGAGTTTATGACCTCAGGAGGATCATAGTCTCCAATATAATTTGGTAGGTGTATGAGTTTATGACCTCAGGAAGATCATAGTCTCCAATATAATTTGGTAGGTGTATGAGTTTATGTAATGTAAAGTAGTATAAGATCATTAGAGTTCTTGATTTTTCACGAGTAAAACCTTTTTTTGTCTGAGGAAGACTAAACACACATTATTTTCTCTCTAATAATACGTCATATTCCTTTCTACTCATTTTTACAAGGTTTCTGAGACAACTGAAAAGCCCCTTCTTTTTTTATTTTATGATCAAATTATTGCCGTATCCCGCGCGATAATGTCGGATATTAAGCGGTTATTTTCTGCTGTGATTTGTGAATATTTGCATAGATGATATTCAATAGTACCATACTTCTCTTTCTTAACTAAAAGAACAAAATTACATAAAACATCTGAAGAAAAAGAAAATAAACATCTTCTGGGATTTTAACCTGGGAGTCATGCGTGACAGGTGTTGGCATTGCTGAACTTTATTTTTCCTTGTAATTTACTTCAGTCAGTTATCCAAATTATTTCTGGCGGAAAATCCAGTAAATCACAAGCTAGCATAAACTAAAGCTGAAACGATGTCAAATTTCAAGTGACAAGTGACTGAACGTTTTTGTGTGAGTTTTTTTTTCAGCCAGGGGAGAGGGCGCCCCCCCCCATATATATATATATATATATATATATATATATATATATATATATATATATATATATATATATATATATGGTCTGTTTATTGAATATAGGTCTTTTCGTCATGCCCAATTTCTTCCTGAGACAATTCTCAGATAGAAAGAAAGAGACAGACATAATTCTGGCCTTCTTTTGCGGGCTGTATCGCTCTTGCACTGCACTGTAAGTGTTATGTCGCTAGTATGTGCGATGAGGTACTGGATTTGAACTGTAAAAAGGAAGTCGGAACCTGAATTCCGCAACGCAGCAATTCTGACTAGGCTGTTGAGAGCGGAGTTTATATACACATAGTTTTTCCTATACTCACAGGCATTTGCTTTGTGTTTAATAGATTATGGCATCTAGCGCTCAGCTTCAACTTATGTGCTCTTGGAGCGCGGGTGGAATCAGACCATACTATTTCCGGTTCAGTACCAGCGAATGTAGCCCCAATCTATTATTACAAGAAGACAAACAAAATCCTGCCTCCCTTTGGTGGTGATACAAGAGTTAGATTTAGGCATTCTTGGTATGGATTTGGATTTTTATGTAGCTTTAATAAGTTTTTAGTCATATCGCTACGATGTCTGCAGTGTGGCAGTTTATAGTGATGTCATACCGCAGACATGTAGCATGATGTCCCACCCAGTCACATTATCCTGACACCAGACCGACCACTCCTAACACCGATGTGACGTTCTGTCGTATTGGGGTGGGGTTCTCCCAATATAATTTAATTAAATTAAATTGAAAGTTCCACCCTGGCTCGTTAGGTTAGAAAGTTAAATTAGTGATGATGTAGATTTACAGCTCTGAGCCCCCAGTCAGCAATGCCGACGTTTAAATTATAGAGAACACGAAGATGAAATTCAATCAATAACAATTTAATAAAAGTGATAATTTAAAAACGATAACTTCCAATCACTCGTCTTTCCCTCGACCAAGTGACAGCCTAATTCATCCCGTGACTTACAGTGTGAGTTCGATTTTCCCCCTGTCCTTGCATCTACTCATCTATTCCTTCCCGCTGATTCTTCCTTCTTTCCGTTCCTCTAACTCCTTCTTTGTCTCTGTTTCCTCTCTACTATCTCCTCCAGCTTCGCTCCAGACTTCAACTTCTCCTTTCTTCTCCTTTCCCTCTCTATTATCTCCTCCTCCAATTCCGCTCCTAGACTTCAACTTGTCCTGAGTTCTCTCCTTTCTTCTCTTTTCCTCCGTCTCTCTATCTGAGACTACGGGACCAAACTGAAACTGGTCTGTCCCTCAAAGCTTCCTGTGAAAAACTACAAGGCGTTAACAAATGTTTTATCGAACCTCACCTCACACTATAACGACAATTAACCATCAGATAGCTGTCACTGTTTCGGCCACGCATGCATACACATCGAAATTCCCACACACTTCTTGCAGGGTAAACAATGGCGTAATAACACAGTATCAGCGAATTGTTATACAGACATCAATACATTGCGTCACGTCAGTATATACACATATATATTTAATCTCATCGTACTACAATCTGACAAAATCAGACGCATGTCTGTACATTACAAATATTCAACAATGGCAAAATCTATAATCATATGAACATATGTGTTAGTCTACTATAAAATACCCACATAGTAAATTACAATATTAACTCTTACGACGGCTAGCAAGCTATATAATTCTTTACAAATATCAACTCATTTCTTCAAAATATGCAAACATATTAACAAAACAGAGTAATTCTTCGTACTACGATTCTAGTAATAATAAAGTATACATACGACCTACAATTAAAATGCAGTCGCATTCCACAAAGACCGAACAAATCTCTACTGACCTTATTTGAAGCTTTCTGTACTTAGAATTTCCCGCTCTAAGATTTTCCCGCCAATAACGAATGGCTATTCGGAGTTACGCTAACCTCTTCTCTGGGTAATTTCTCTCAGCGAACTAACTTTTGCCGGAAAACTCAGGGATATCATTCTACCCAAATCAAGGTCTCCCCCCATCTCGATTCTGATTGGGTGGCGCTGTGCCCCTGTCCAATCGTCTTAGCGGCCAGTTCAACCTGTCTGTCTGTTTGCAGGGGAAAGAAGTTAGGACACTCCCACTTCTTCATGCAATTTCTTTTGATCTGGGAACATTTCGACACCTAGGTGATAATTGGCTGTCTGTGACTTCGCAACTCCGATGTCCGGTCCTTCGATTCTAGCCACAACAATCTTACGTAACGGATTAGTGCTAGCCTTCGGCAATGTTCGACATCAAACAATGACCCGTCAGAATTACCTTGATTATACATGTTTCAAACTGGGCTACTCTGGGTCGGGGTAAACATGACAACCGACATCTTCTTAGTGCTGAGCGCCTAGCGAGGCAGCCCTTAGTACCATTTGTATAAGTCTTTGATATGACTCTGCCGGGGTTTGAACCCACGACCTCCCGCATCTGAGGCGGACGGTCTAACCGCTCGGCCGCTGGAGTGGTATCCCTCCAGGGCGGCTTTCTATGTCTGTAACACGCAACATTCGGGCAGCAAATGTATCATATATTCAAGAGGAGCTGATTGGTTGTTTAGTGACGTGCTTTGTCGTTCTGGCTATCTGGTATGGACCAAGATGCATTCTATCGTCGCTAGCCAACGATCATCTATCTGCTTCGTTCTACGTGGACGTTCCACGTTCCACGTGAACGCTGGAACGAAGTGTGTTGGCGACCATTCACTGACGAATATGGCTGTATCCACAATTCGCTTCTTATCAGTACAGGCAATGATATTACAGGAAGCCACGTGCATGTCAGTGTTAGCCAAAACATTTTATTTTAAAATAAAAAGTGAAGTAACCTTTGTCTAAATACTATAAAGTTTCTTTGTATCAAATAAATAAACACCCACAATTTTTTAAAACGCGGCAAAATTAATTATCACATGGAACGGTTCATAACCTGGTTTTAATTATTACAAAAACGTGTTGGCAATAAAGATTAGCCGTAAATCAGTTATTCTCAGTTGTGTCGTCACCGGCTTTTTTCTCGTATTAATCATAACTAGGTCAGTTATAGAAATAATGAGTGTTTGTCTAATGTGCCACCATGTCGTACTGTCATTGTCAGCCATTATGTACGACTTTAGGGTGGGGTGGGATGGGGTACGGTGAAAGATTTCGCAATGGTATAGCTATGCTGTACTTGTGTCAGAGATGCTTTGTGTTCTACCATTATTGTACACTGGGTTTCAACATTTTCGAATATGCCAACTTTCGTGTCTTGCAGCATAGTCGTATTTTAAAATGCAATAATATTACAGATAATGAAGTCGGGTTGGAATGGGGGTGGGTGGGATTAAGTTGTTAATGCAATATATACCTATTTATAGCTTTACATTTTTTAAAAATTTCTATATATCTTACTTAGAAATGTAACATTTAGCTAATTATTATATGCTCATTTTTTCCCCGTTAACTTTACATTGTCATAATCGTTCAATATTACCCGCTACTGAACTCGCGCGACAATACACATATAGCATTCACGTGCATAAAGGAACTACTTTCTATTGTAAACAAACAACTACTGTACGATAGCCACGACTGGAAATATGGATAGGTCAAAGAGTATCACGAAATACTAGGCCGATAAATCAGCCCATCACCCCAGATAATATTGACCGGTGATCATATCGTCCATCAGTATCAAAACAGATTTGGGGGTAGGTGTGTTGATGTATCGGACTAACGAAATGCATGTTCAGAGAATGGAGCTATATCTTACATCACTTATTCCTTTTTGTCACGAGCTTCCACCGTATTAGGTATATATCTAACCCCGTGGAGGAACGGACAATTTAAATTTAAATATCTCCGAGCGCCCAGTCAGCAATGCCGACGGTCTAGGTCAATAAAGGTCTCCAGGTGAAAGGTATAACAGTTGAATAAAATATCAACGTATCCAACTATTTCATTGACAATTTCTCGGTCGCAATTTCTTTCGACAAATACAAACTATGATCAAATCACAGTTGCCAATTACTATCCTCATATGAAATTAAAGTCGTGAGAGTGTGTGTCCCTTCGGTGTTGATTCTATTACTCATCTATGCGCCTCTCGTTTCTCTCCTTTGATACTTCCAGTACCCTCGACTCCGTGCTCTCCTTGCACTTCCAGAACACTCTATCGCGCTTCCTTCTGGTACTACGCCTCCACCTAAACTGCTCACGTCACATTAAACCTCCCACGTGCAGGCCCGTAGAGAGCTATCACGGGCCCTGGATAAGAAACACCCTGGTCTCTCCTAGTTCTTGTTCAAACAAAATTTGTCTTTCATACAAGTAAAAAGTATTGTTCGGCTCAGTCCCCACCCCCCTTCTCCCACTTGTCGACCCTGCCCACGTTTTCTCAACGTGTCTTCCTTCTCTCAGATCTTCGGGTGTCGTCTCTCACTCACACCCGGAAAGGTTCCTATGGAATTAGAAGGGGTGTATAATCTGTTATTCCTGCTCTAGTTTCAGGAGAATTAACCACGCTCTCACAGACCTATCATCAGAATAATGGCGAATCAGGTCAACTCACGCACTCGCATCTATATAATCCATACACCCTTGGTTCTACAGTAATGGTGCTATAACAATAACAATATTATCAACGACTTCTGATACATCCATGCACATCCCCGATTGTCATTATCACATCAATTATACGCATTTCCTACTCGACGAATTATAACAGACACATTATATATATATATATAGTAAGTACAAGTTCAAACACAATTCACTAATAAATTCAGTTGTGCATTGCTATACTATGAAGACTCAATTTCTAATATATTAAATTAAATGTACATAATAGCATATCAATCTTGCAACAACTAGTTATGAAAGTGAGACAAATTTGGGCGAAGATAAGTTACCTCAAGAAGCCTTCGTTCACAATCCAACTTAAAATTTCCCTGAAAGTCCCTACCCCTCCCCATTTTTGAACGAGCGCACAACTTCGGCACTCGGAGCGCAGTCTAGTGTCTCCCAACTTCTTAATGATCTACTCTTGCCAACTTTAAATATGCACTAATCGGGAAAATGGAATTATTCCGAACAAACTGCTTATTGAGACTCCGCACT
This sequence comes from Sinohyriopsis cumingii, assembly GCA_028554795.2. Classification (NCBI taxonomy): domain Eukaryota; kingdom Metazoa; phylum Mollusca; class Bivalvia; order Unionida; family Unionidae; genus Sinohyriopsis; species Sinohyriopsis cumingii. The sequence goes on from CM068824.1 coordinate 57,435,639, forward strand.
TGATTTGAATCTCTCGGTTCAGATTGGATACGGCCCGGTCTCTTTGAGAACTGCCCTGGGTTAATTTTTCCCTTACCTGTCGCTCTCGAATTCCCGTTCGTGACGTCCATGACTTGGTGCAAAACAATTTGAAATTAATTGTAACGGATCGTTGCGTAACGTTTATACAACAGACAAGCAGTTTCTTCGTCCACAATCGGATCTATTGTCGAAACGTTGCATAATGTATATTTAGATTATCCAGCTGTTTTTTCTTGCTACAACAAACTAAAGGAAAATAGTATATACGTGAACCATGAACATCATCAATTTTCGCTACAACGTAACAGTTTTGACACAGAATTGTTAGATTTATGTGGCTATTAACCGTGCAGCATTAAAATGTGCTCTGCTGTAAGGTAGATGCTAGGTTTACCAGTCGCTGTTAAACTCTGAGACTATAAGGATTGTTTTTAAATATACCTCATTTTGGAAATTAATATTTTCTGTTCATTATTAGCGGTCAGACCACCAATATGCAGAATATACCAATGCAGTTACAACTTTCTGAAACATGAATAAAAACCATACTCATGTAGTGCAAATTTATAAACTGCTACAAAGCAACTTACAACATAATTTGTATCAAATGAAGTAACTCAGCATGCAGTTTTTAAGGAAATGTCCAGGTTTTAACCTTTTCTTTATTTACAAGTGAATCTTACTGCTGTCTATGACCTATCAGAACTGTTCCTTAAAGTGTGAATATACAACTGTATATCACAATACTACTCGTGCAGCGCTGAGAATTTTCAAAGTCGTGCAACTAATATCTAACGCTCATTTCACTGGCTTGGAGTTATAACACGTAGCTTGTCTTTATAGAGCTACTGCTAAATATATGTACAAAAAAGGAAAAGGAAATTATGGCTATAATTGTATCATAGAGATATTGAATTTTCAAGATCAAGGTTATCAAAGGCAAATTACATGAATCAGTCTTCAGCTTTTTGTTGTTGCTGATGTTGTGGGGTTTAACGCCATTTTTCAGCACACGATAGGCTATACATGGCGGCCAGTATTAATGGTGGAGGAAGAACCCGGGAAAACCCCTGAAAGAACTACCGATCCACGAGAAGCTACTGGCAAGCTTTCTCACATACCCACACTGGCTGAATCCGAGACTCGAACCGCAGCAGACAGAGGTGAGATGTCAGTGATCCGATACGAAGAGCGCTTTAGACCACTCGTCCACTCGGGGCCCCTTGTACAGCTTTTGCAAGTGCGACAATTTACCTACAAAAACACAGGTATTATACAAAGAGTATAAATAAATATACCCATATATACCAAAATATACAAATTCTTTTAATGCACATCTTTCTTCGGGTTGTGTCATAAATGAAATAAATGTTTTTGAAACTAAACAGAGTTGTAAAAGCTTCAAGACGTTGTTATATTTTTTTTTCATCTCACATTTGCTAGTTAATTCTTTCCCGTATATATCTCTGAGGATGCATTTTGCTCCAAACTTTACATTGCATAAATAAATATCGGTTGTATTACCAAACTAATTCTACTCACCCGACCCCGTTATCTGTTCCATTAATACATTCTAAGATACAATTCTTTTCAGTGACAAGTAACGCGGTTAATTATTAAATGTTGAACTTAATGTTAAATACGGTAACCCCGCTCCGACACACACACACATACAACCCCACCACCCCAAAAACAAGCGATCAAACTTTCGTTCAAACCCCAAGTTCTTATTTAATGGACATGATTATGACTAACACAACAAACTTTTTTTTAAAGTCGTTTGCAACACGGCTGAAAATAACCAATTTAATGTTATTTCTTTATTGCCAACAAAATTTTGTATTACAGTACTTCCGCTATCTTCAATTTCTCTATTGGTATCAAACATTTAACGGTGCGTGCCTGGCCTGTGTGTGTCACATCATGGGAGGTCAGGGTACTGAGTATTAAAGAGATCGCTTCTTTCTCTTTCTTTTCTTCTTTTTAATTAGCAATAACGGGTCCCTAGTGGCCGAGTGGTCTAAAGCGCTCACCGTTACAGATCACTGCCATCTCACCTCTGACTGCGTGGGTTCGAGTCTCGGGCTCGGCTAATGTTAGTACATATATGTGAGAAAACATGTCGGTAGCTTCTCGTGGGTCGGTTTTTTTTTTCCAGTGTTTTCCCGGGTTCTTCCTCTACCATTGATACTGGCCGCCATGTATAGCCTATCTTGTGCTGAAAAATGTCGTTCAACCCCACTACTACAACGACAATAGCAATAAAAGTCAGACTGGAACTATACAGCTATGCACACGACAATAACACGTTGCTATGGCTGAGAATGATATTTCAATCGTGTTTACTGCATATTTCCCACGTCCTGTTCCGGCTCATAATGTGACGTAAAATTAGCGGTTCAATGCACATAGACAAAAAGAGAAATTGGGGAGAAAAAGATATTTAGCGGAGTCTAATGAACCTTTTTATATTTGACATACGGACGACATCGTCTGTTCCTCGTTTAGTGTATTGTATTTTTAGCTGCAAAAGCCTGTGTTTTGCTCCAGTAACTCTGAATCACTCTTAAGTTCTGTTTACACTTTATAAGGTATAATCTGAATGTGAGTATTACTGTCATACTACAAATGCACAGCATTACAATATACACTGTCAGAAAAAAAAAATCACACATTTCGTGCTGTTGCTCCACCTACAAGAAAAGGAGTATAAGCTACTGGGTCATCCGACTCTTTCTTAGAAATAAAGAAGCCGTCAGATTGGAGCGAATAATCAAGTCCAAAATTGTCAAAATACGAAAGCGTATGCAAGCAACTGACTTTCATTCACTGGGTGTCCAGTTTGCACAATGTTGTGCCAGTATCGAGTTTTGAACTACCGAGTTTAAACACGCATTAAATGGCTGCAAATGTTACCGGTATGCGCTTCCATAGTATCCTTGTGTGATTGATTAATTGTCCGCGCCATTTCGACTAATTATTATTCATTTTATGGCATACTTTTTGTGAAGTCGATACACCACTAGCTTTATGTGTGGAAAATAACCGTTGACTGTTCATTGTTTATGATACCATTGCTTTGTCTGATAATTTAAGCGTACAGTAGTCATACATTATGGTAATTTAGTGCCTAGGTAGTGAATTGAAGCGCCTTTCCCAGTCAGGTACACGGACGGCAGCCGACCCAGTGAGAAAGTGTGACAGCTGTTTATTTGACCCAGCGTTAAGGTAAGTGCGAAGTTTTTATTGCGCAATTTCATCAGAAAGATGACAGCACCGTCTTGTATTAACAGTCATTTATAAACATTGATAACTTTAAATCATTGTATTTATAAGTTAAACTTTACTTATCGTATCTTTGAACAAGCATAAGATAGCATTCAGCGCAATAGCATGACATTTAGTCGTAGCATGACAATTAGTCGTACTTACATCAAATGACATATAAAACTTGTTTATTTAAGTTATGTAAGCAATGAAAGAGATCCTTATTCAGTTAGCTGAAATCAACAACTTCAATGGCAAGCACACTGCAGTTACATGCTTGTAAGTGGAACGATAGTCCGAAATCAGATTCTTGCTTGAATGACTGCCTTCCAGGAACTTTGAAAACTGCGTTCCGCGAAATTCGTTTCTGATAGCATTCCACTCGTACGTATGCAGTCGACTTTAATTTTTCTTATATTAAATAAACTGAAGGGTATCTGTTTAAATGTATTTATTGACAACATTTTCACAAAAGCCCTGTCAGAAAGTGTTGATTATGGGGAAACTAAACAGCATTGGGTCTGCCTGACATTTTAATATTGTCATTAGGCCACGGTATTCATTATCTGCACTATCAGTAATCGATGATCAACCGTAAAGGTATATCGGGCGTATGACAAGCTAACCTACCGCACGCAGTACACTGCGAGCAAGCGAACGTTAACTTTTAATGGGACCTTTCTATATTATTCGTATTCCTTTAAATGGTCATTTTATGTCATACGGCAGTTTATATAAGTCACGTATACAAAGCTGTCCTGACAAAATGTTCTCCCGTATCCAGCTCATCGAGCTAATTTGATTATCATAGACCGTAATTTGCACGTCTTGATCGTGATACAATTAGCAAACCACACTTACATTATATGTGTGATCTATCCAGTAGTATAATTTTTTGAACAGATGCGGCTTTTTTTGAGAAAAAGTTACCTGTTGGTGTCTCTGTTCACTATTAACATCTGACACGGTGAGATTTGAACCCAGGTCTGCGGGTAGACGGCACACATCGCCTTGCCTGCACACACGAGCCCGCATTCTCTTATGACTAAGCACACATCACCAAAAATATGATGTTACTCAATCGTGTGAAGCAGACACACTCGCTTGACGACCTAGTAATAAAGCTATCACTGCCATCTCACACCTGTCTGCGTGGGTTCGGGTCTCGGATTCGGCCAATGTGGCTATGTGAGAAAGCTTGCCAGTAGCTTCTCGAGGGTGGGTGGTTATTTCCGGGGATTTCCCGAGTTCTTCCTCCACCATTAATACTGGCCGCCATGTATAGCCTATTGTGTGCTGAAAAATGGCGTTAAACCCTACGACAAACAACAACAGCCTAGTAATATGCATTCGTGTGTAGCAGACACACGAGTGCATATAACACCGATTGAGTAACATCATGTTTTGGTGATGTGTGCTTAGTCTTGAGGGAATATGGGCTTGTTTGTGCAGGCAAGGTGATGGGTGCCGTTTACCCGCGGACCTGCGTTCGAATCTCCGTAGAGAACGAATTAAAAATTCTCTAACCTGTATGATAGTATTATTTGTATTAAAATATATATTCTACCTACAATTATCAAGCATTCTTCTATAGAAATCATGGGATAGCACTTTCCGTTCTGTCTGGTGTATATTTATAATTTTAAAATTAGGGTAGGTAGGTATTTTATATATATATATATATATATATATATATATATATATATATATATATATATATATATATAGTAATTGTATCCTTTTGATAACAAATATAATACAAACATCAACACTGTATGAAGAAGACTAACAATATTTGATAGCTGGCTACAACAATTTATATTCTAGGCATGGTTTTGTGTTGTTTGCATTCCTGGTTTTACACGATTACCTTTAAAATGTTAATCGCTCACGTGGTTAGGAAATATGACCATATTAACCTAATAAACAAAATATGTTTTATCAAAATGAAAGTATTTTCCTGGAAAAATGAAATAGAAGGAAGACATGAAATACGAATTATTCACAATAAGCAAACGAGATCTAAACTGGCAATAAATGAATAAAGAACAGTTTGAAACAGACAAGGAATGACAGCCCATAACAATTTGGCGAGTAATAGTTTGATCAAATATACAAAGCATACAGAATGATAAGCATTGAAAAATAATTTTGGCAGCGCAGAACATGTGCGACCTAACAATCAAGTTTGTGCAGGACGAAGATAATGCAAAACAGGGAATTGAAAGTCCCAGCTCGGATATCAAAATGTTAGACTGGGAGCAGCACACGGAATGTATAGACCAACCAACCGACTCCCCAGAAACCAGAGGACATGACATTAAACATAAGGTATGTCAGTGTACTTAATTTGTTATATATTTCTTTTACTAACAGCGATATAATTTAAAATGTTAATAATGTCGAGAGTGAGATTATGTAAAATCTGAGTTCTCTAAGAACTCAAAAGCAAGATAATACAAAAGCTCATTATATGAGAAGATTTGAACAGATTTAATGAAACCGGATCCAGTTCTAACCAATCCTGTTAAAATGGATCGCCTACCTAATGGATTTTGTTCTAAACAACAACTTTGTGGAACATGCATGCGGTCTCAAATTAACCCGAACTCGACCTAACATTTAAACAGAACTTGTTTCACCGTGAAGTCATTTCTGCATCGTTATAGATATTCGCTGAGTATCAGATCGGTTAGAAGCCTTAGATTAGGTAATTGTTATAGAAATTCGGATCGGTTAGAAGCCTTAGATTAGGTAATTGTTATAGAAATTCGGATCGGTTAGAAGCCTTAGATTAGGTAATTGTTATAGAAATTCGGATCGGTTAGAAGCCTTAGATTAGGTAATTGTTATAGAAATTCGGATCGGTTAGAAGCCTTAGATTAGGTAATTGTTATAGAAATTCGCTGAGTATTAGTTAGGTTAGAGACTAGATTACGTAATCTACCTTCTTTGAGTCAACGTACGTCCGATAAGGTCAACATTATATGCTTTTTTAAAGACACGAAGAATGAAATGGATATTGACAAAAAAGTTATTTATTTAGGAACAACCTCGTGCTTCGAGCAACCGACAGTGGGACGGATTCTGAGATATATTGCGATATTAAATTCTCGCAGACATAGAATTGATTTTGGAAAGGTATAATTCTGAAAGATTAATGGTTGGTTAAACTCTGAAATATTGTTATGTTTTTGTGTGTCTTGCATTCAACAGTAAATTTCCAAAATCATCACCACTTCTTCCTCATGTGTTCAAATGAATCTGCAATCTGACGGAAATCAGATTTCCACTGTTCTATGTAAAGGTCTGACAGCGACCGCAGTGGGGTCATGTTTTGTTGACCTGTGAATTAGCCAATGGATATGCAGCTTTCAGAAATCTGAAAGCAAACATTTTTTTGAAAACCGATCATCAGTCTTCATAAGTTCCAGTGTTTTCTCAAAACTGATCACTTCTATCATGCCATTGTGGGATCGCGGTCTGCATGCAAGATTTACTGGTCTCCGAAATTGAAGAACTTGACATCATGTCAATCTATGCACTTCCGAAGCTAACGATTTGACAACGGACGTGCTCCAAAAAGCATGCGCAATATTACGTTTGGAAAAAAACATGTAGTACTACATTTTTTACGAAGGATTTTACTTAGTTTAATTATAATCAAGGCATATATTAGAATGACCTTAGCAAATAATGAAAATAAACAAAGTAGTGGGGCCAAGTGTTTGGAACTATTTTGTTACTTTTAAGATACAAACGTGTCCTCAGCGCTGGTCGACGTAGGGATAATATCCAAAATTGGATAGTAAATCGTTTAATATTACGTCCAAGAGGTGCATTAGACTGACCACAGTAAGTCATGAAAGTTTACACAATAACGGGGCCAGATCTTTGGATATAAGTTTTGGCTCTTAACATACAGACGTGACCACAGATTTGATCGGCGTAGGGATAATGTCCCAAAATAGTAACTCGCCAGATACCAGAATCGCTTATTTAGAGACTATGGCGCAGAGCGTTCTGAAAGTGAATCAGATCGTTCGGCCCACATTGATATTCTTCGGTTATGCTGAAAGCCGCAGGTACCCGGCGGTGATCACAATTTTTCCCTATATTATTATATAGGCAACAATTAGCGGCTCCGACAACAATTAGCGGCTCCTAAAATGACGGTGATTACAATCTTTCCCTATATTTTTATATGAACTCCAATTAGCGGCTCCTACAACAATTAGCGGCTCCTTCTACAATTAGCGGCTCCTAAAACACTTCTAATCTACGGCTCCGTTAATAAAAATCGCCAATTTATGGCTCCAGAAACACGTGAAGCTCAGTCTACAAACTACACTCACCGGCTCCTTCGACAGTAACGCCGCTGTAATTTTGATCTCCGTCTTTAGTACCGAACGAGATTTCAACTCAAAAACGAGATCTACTTAGCTATTATTTCCAGCTCCTACGATTATGGAAAGCCGCAGGTACCCGACGGTGATCACAATTTTTCCCTATATTATTATATAGGCAACAATTAGCGGCTCCGACAACAATTAGCGGCTCCTAAAATGACGGTGATTACAATCTTTCCCTATATTTTTATATGAACTCCAATTAGCGGCTCCTACAACAATTAGCGGCTCCTTCTACAATTAGCGGCTCCTAAAACACTTCTAATCTACGGCTCCGTTAATAAAAATCGCCAATTTATGGCTCCAGAAACACGTGAAGCTCAGTCTACAAACTACAATCACCGGCTCCTTCGACAGTAACGCCGATGTAATTTTGATCTCCGTCTTTAGTACCGAACGAGATTTCAACTCAAAAACGAGATCTACTTAGCTATTATTTCCAGCTCCTACGATAGTAACGCCGCTGATAATCTTGAGCTCCAATTTAACTAACGAACCGAACGAGATTTAAACTCATAAACGAGATTTTAATCACGTGCTGTCATATTCGGAATACTATCATCTTATCCGCATCAGTGTCCTTTACCGTTATCGAGCGAAGTGTAGTTTTCAGAATTTGTAACAAGGTATTTTCCATTAGTAAAGAATATTAACTTGTTTTTTTATACTGCAGATATTTTGCTTAGACTAAAAAGTTCTCATATATCTTTACAACACTGGACAGATCTCTAAATTAAGTATCTCATGGGTGGGTGGGGTGGAAGAACGTTATTGCGGTATTTTTTAAACTGAGGACACTTTGGCAGGATAATGAGCAAAAGTATCATGAAAGCTTGCTAAGAAAAGATCTATAACTATCACTGGACATTTATCAAAATATAAAATACAGTATTTCTGTTAAAATTTATTGTTTGAAAGCAGGTGTTAAGAACTATCACAGTCATAAGCAGATCATCAGATAACCTACCTGGGAATGTGATTGTGTCATTTGAACAAACTTTACATGAATTCGCTCACTTAAGTGGTGTGTGATGACTCCCACAAATTTGTTTAATGGCTCACATATGAACATGCACCTTGCACAGTATAAATTTTTTTAGCCATTCAGCCTTTAACTTAATGTTTAAGTGCTCGGAACAACTTAACTGGTAGAGGTATTACAGTGCAAGTAACTATCAGCATGTGGTTGAAAGTGGCAACAGAGTTACAAAGGAAACAAAAAGTTTCAATAAATATAATTTCATGTGAAGTGGATGGTTAAAATGTTGGCTTTAATTTATTTACTAAGATTGCAGTTATTGTAAAGAATATCCGAAATTGGCATAGGTTAGAAATTAAACCAGTGTATTTTTAGTTAGAAGATGCACTTTGTGCATGAGAGGGCAGATCTGATGTAATATGTTAGGAAAGACCTAAAGATTTTTTTCAATCATATGGAATTAACAGCAAAAATGAGGGCATGCAGGAAGTCCATCTCCAGTAGCAAAACATATACACATTAAGCAGCGAAATGTGTAGCATCAACCAATATTTGTGAAAAATGTAAATCCTTTTAGGAAATAAAGTTGTATATTATTTTCTTTCTTATATCTATGGAATAAAATGCATACATTTTATCAAATCTTTGGAAGAGATTACATTATTGGGACTTGTAAAAAGTAAGGTGAGACAAGTGAATTTTATGAAACTATTTGTCTTGGACGAGTATGTGAAAACAATATTTGATCAGCCCTGATACCCCATTTATTTTCGTAGTTAACAGTGTTTTTGCAAGTTTGGTAACAAAATGTAAGGGTGGACTTTTCAGTTCTTAAATTTAGTTCTTCATAAATTTCAATATCATTGCAGTTAAAGTATTACTCCATCTTCCAACTTAAGCTAGGTAATTTCCAGTTCATTTGGTTTCTTTCTTGAGAAAATTACATGGTGTCTGGTCTTCGGGATATTTGAACGCCACACTTAAGCAAAAATCTCCTTTAGTTCAGTGTTGACAATTAGTAATAATAATCTTAATAAGACTTAAAATGGCATACAGTGTAGTTTAACAGTGACTGATGAGACCGGTGTTTCGATACTTCTGTGGCTTCCCATTGGATGCGCGAGGTTATGTGAATAATATTCACTTTGGGTAATTCGACGCAAAATCAATAGTGTATGCTGTCACGTGGGGTCTATTGCGAAGTACTGTCACAACAAATGTTATATACAAGCAGAAAATTAAGCACTGTTTCATTCCGAACTTTGGAGTTATTCACATTATTGTGTTCATTCACATTATTGCATTCCAGTTTTAAGTCTATAGACGTATTTTGTGTTGTGCAAGTTTAGATATTTTTAGACAGGAAAAACATTTGTTTGGACTGTTCAGTGTAAATAGAAAGCGCTCATTATTTGGACATAAATATTAGTCTGGAACTGTTATTGAAGGAATTCAGGACAACGCCATCTTGACAACTACAAAGTTCTTGGAGGACCAGTACATTTCCGGTTTTGAAATTTATGAGGAACATTTCTATCATTTAGGACTTTCACAGACCAGTATAAGGACTAGCTTGGATTCACTTCATAATACTTTATGTTCCTTTCATATTTTTTATTTATAACTTTGATAATTAAACTGTTAAGTTTTATAAAATTTGTTGTTTTTGCTTCTTTTCTGTTACTTAAGTTTGCAATCATTGAGACGTAGCAGAAACTTGGGGCCTAACTGGGGATATGAATTCCACAGAAATTGAAATTGTTTTGAAATTTAAGTTATCTTAGTCCCTAATATTTCTGACTTTACATAGTAAAACCAACAAGCTTTTACGATATAAACTAAAGTGGAGAATTGTACTTTAAATCCTTGCCAGGAACAATCAGTCTTTGAAAGAGGACGAATTGCTCCAACATTCCAGACAATATCTTTCCTGTGCAAAGCCATATTTGTTAAAACATGAAATAAAAAATATTTTGGTTTAAATTTGGTAGAGAAGAATATTTTGGACAAAAGTGCTTTGACTCTAGCTCAAACCTGCAAGTTATGAAATTGAAATTAAAATTCAAGAACAAAATAAAGTTAAGAAAGCTTGAAAAAGAGGAAAGAGATAAACAAATGCAAATTCAAAAAGAAGAGAAAGAAATGGAGAAGAAATGACAAATGCAAAAGGAAGAAAAAGAAAGAAAAATACAAATGCAGGAAAAAGAAAGGGAGATGCAAATGCAGGAAAAAGAGAGAGACAGATACAAAAATATGAGTTACAAATGAAACTGCAATTACAGAAAGATGTGATGTGATTTGGATTTTTAACATAGTTTTAACACTTTTTCAGTCATATCGCTACGATGTCTGCTATGTGGCAGTTTATAGTGATGTCTAGCACTGGGACATCATGCCGCAGACATGTAGCATGATGTCCCACCCAGTCACATTATCCTGACACCAGGCCAACCAGTCCTAACACTAACCTCTTAATGCTGCGTGTCAAGCGAGGCAGCTATTAGTACCATTTTTGTAAGTCTTAGGTATGACTCAGCCGGGGATCGAACCCACGACCTCCCGCATCCCAGGCGGACGCTCTAACCACTAGACCACCAGAGCAGTATTACAGAAAGAAGAGCAGTACCTAAACCTGTAGTGATACTCACATTACAAGGGACAACAATCTCACATTTCTCCTGCGACCGATAAGGATTTGAAACCAATCCTTTGAGCCACATGTTCAGTGTCATAGTTTAACACCAAAATTACCATCAGAGATTCGACATTTTGACTACAAATTTAACTTGAACCCCACCAGTGGTCCTGGAAAACTTGAAACAATGTCACATCAAGTCATACCTGTATGAAATCAATAGGAAGGTGATTCATTTTCTCAGAAATGGAGAGTATTATAATCATTATGTCTTAATCCGTGACAGACTAGACAAGACTACAGCACAGATAAAACCTGACCCGGTACTCACTATCTGCATTTGCATTACTAGTTATATGATTCCACAAATCTCACAATACAACAGAAATCCAATAGTCGGATGACATCAACAAGCTTCTATCTAATGTAAAAAAATTAAAATATATTAAATGAAAGTCAGAAAGCTTCTGTAAGAACCAGAAAGAATATATTTATGTTGAGAAAACAACCAGAAACCTGTCGCTGTCACTGCAATCTGGACAGTTCAACAAGCAAAGAGCACATGTCAACAAGGTAGTCACATGATACAACAAAACATAGTTATTTTTTTAATAAATATATACAGAATTCTGTGTTCTTTCATTGTAGTTTCTTTATTACGAACAGTTTACAACTTTATTTTTCATTTCATATTTTTTTTTGTTTCTACATCTGAAATGGGTTATTACTGACATCATGTGACAACTGGACCTATGATGTCATGAATATGTTGGTTGTGATATTTGTGTACCCATGCGACTAGCAATGCAAATGGTGAGTATCAGGTCAAATTTCATCAACGCCATAGTTTCATCTTATCTTTCAGCAGAGTAAAGACATAATTATTCTAATACTTGCATTTTCTGAGAAAATAAATAATTTTCATATCGGTTTCATGTAGGTATGCCTCGGGGTAACAGCATTAAGTTTGCTAGGCCATCTGGTATGCGGCTATGCTTTGCTGACAACATGTTGGTGTCTTGTGATGCTAGACTGGTTTTCAAACCTTTCATGTCAGACAAAATATCAATATCAAGCTGACTGTGAAACAACCAGTCTTCTAATCTAATCCAGTGAGTGTTAAGATTGACTCAACAACTATAATTATGGTAACCACCCTAATGATCCATACTGCAACCTCCGAATATTCTGGGCAGAACTCAATAAATATAATTCACAATCAGTTACAACTCAATTACGTAATTGTTTCTGTCATCAAGTAGTTGCAAACTTTCCTGACTTTCATCAACATTTGCAAACTTCAAGGAATTTTCATGTTCAGAAAAGAAATTATCATTTCTTCCAACTTTTTCCAAATTTCCTAGTAGCATGGGAGCCCTGTATACTTCTTCAATCGTATATGTATCGGTAATGAAGTCAATATTAACATTCTGGCATATTTAAGAGCTTGATGCAATGACAACATCTACTGGGAAGTCTTATTATATATAATCTTGTGACAAAAAGTGTTAATTTGTTTTGATGAAAGAAAAATTGGCTGATGTAGATTCTACTTGCACTTGTGTCAATAGCTGATGAACTTGTATTCCCCGTTAAGTCAGCCTTTATTATTAAACGACAATTACACTGGCTTAGACTAATGAATGCCTTTAGATGTGACATTACAAGTCTTTAATCATGCTTGATTATCTTGGTTTTTCTGTATGACAAATTACATTTTATTATATGGCAATCACGTAGGGAGGACTGTGTGCGAGAATAAAAACTTTTTCTTGCATCTCACTCTCTCAGCTCCTCTCTCCGAATTGTATTTATTGTTACCTTAACATAATGTCATTATTCATAAGACCATAGTTATTATAATTGTACAATATTTGCTTTTAATTTCTTGGTATATGCTAGTGATGTGATTTGATAATTAGATTCATTCTTAAGCACATGATTTAAAAAGCAAACATTTTATTTGTCATGGTAGTAAAGATAATAACTGTATGGATAATAATTATAATTCAATTTAATTTGTTCTGTTACATCTGATGATACAGTTTTGTAATCACTTCTGACAAAACAAAGTTTTTAGTAGTATAAAAGTCTTCGGCTGCATTTGGTATCTGATAAGTCTCTGTTGCTTCTTGTATAATTCTAACAAAATCTGGATCAAGTTCTGTATAATTATTTTGACACAGTTCCTTCAGGTCCTGAATTTCCTCTGTCATTGGTGCTTAACAGTTCTCTGCTCCTGAAAAAAATTTGTATTAAGATTAAATTGTATTGATGTAGTTAAACCAGCATTAACAGCCACATTCACCATGAATATATTTCATCCCTGACATAGAGCAGCATTTTTTTAAAATGCTTCTTATAACTGACTTGTTAAAATAAACCTGTCTTAAGAGACCATATTCTTTAAAGTCTTTGAAATAACAGCTTACAACAGGTTCAAATGCATTGTTTGGTTACAATATAAAAATAATAAATGTAGAAAAGCCGCTGTAAATTACCATGTATGGTGTAAGTAGATTCCCTTCATTTTTAATTCAACATTTTAGAGAAAAAAACCCTGTAATTTTAGGACACGAAATAATATTGACACCAGGAGGAGCATATGAACAAATTCTACACGTCCATTCAAACAAGTTATCGAGTCTCTTATTTCACAGAGAACACCAGCAGTTATCTTTGTCAGAAGAAAGTGTAGTTTCTCAAACCAACAAAAGTTAAAATGACCTGGATCATTTTATTCTTCCAACTGACTGGGAGCTTGCCGACCAAGTGTGCAGGCTACATAAAACAGTACGAGCTTATTATGCAAAATGAAAACATTCAAAAGATGTTGCCTCTTTTATTTTTGCAGCATAAATCAGTATTTAACACTTGCTATCCAATGGCAGTCAACAGAATAATAGGTTGTTATTTCTAAAAGCCCATATTTTAAAAAGAGATATGGATATCAATGTGTCCTTCCTTCACAAACTGTTGATATTTCAAAATGACAATAGATCATTCGGAAAAGAGTTCAGCCCATTTGGTGCAAATTTTGTACCATGCCATTAACTACATCCTCCATGTTTTGTTGATGTTCCACAGTCCTACCATGTCTCTTAGATGTTTCTGAATGAGCAGTACATATACAAACTGCAGACACAGCTTGGAATAGTGATACAGAGTACATGTATTTTGACGTCTATTAAAAATGATGACTCAGATGTGATCATAGAAGAAATGTTTTTAAGAAAATGTAAATTTAGAGAAACAAAGGGTTTTTTTTAAGAAAGAAAAAGGGATCTATTTTTGTGTTTATGTGGTTTGGCATATTTTCATTTCGTGCATGTGTCATACATGTAACAAATACTGCAGGTGTTTTAATCTGGCAATTTTAGGAAATTTGCCAAATTAACTTGAACAACTTGTATCATCCTGTTCACTGGAAAAAGAAAATACATGCATAGAATAATAACTATTGTATTACATCCAATCTATCCATACCAATGATATTTTAACTTCTAAGGATTCCGAAAAGTGTATTCTTTCATTACATGTTATGCTTGACAATGCTCACAAGACATTAGATATATAAATGGTTTTTCAAACGTCAGACCTGAAACAATAATACTGACCCAAATGTACATGTGATTGTGACGCAAATGTATATATGTGATGATGGCCCACATTTATATGTGATGGTAACCCAAATGTATATGTGATGATGACCCAAATGTGGTGTGACAGAGTTCCAAATGTACTTGTGATGATTACCCAAATGTGGTATGGCAATGACCCAGATGTCTGTGATGATGACCCGAATGGGTGTCTCCAAAGATATGGTTAGGACAAGACAAAAATGAAGCGGGAAGCAACTGCTATACTAATTAATCCAATTTCTGCCATCTTTTCATTTTTTGAAACTCATACAAGGTATTAAAGTATAACAAGGATTCACATTAATTGTACTTGCATTCAAAACTTCATACATATAGAACACTTACAGAGCAAAGTCTCTTATTTTCAATCAGATGAGCATGCTGATCTGAAGTTAGAGGTATTATACCTCAAAGATCTTAAAGAGAAAAAAGTGATACCAACAAGTAAAATTCAACAAATACTTTATTTTCACAGATAATGTGAAAATTTAAAAGTAGCTTACATTATGAAATATATCCCAAATAGCTCTCACAGATCCAAAAGGAAAAAAGGTGTTCCAAATGAATTACAGTGGTGTTCCAAATTGATTCCAATCTTGAATGTGCTGTAGTTCCAACAGTCTTAAATGTGCCGATGTGATAATCTTATCCATCACAATGATATAATCTAGAATGTCCTTGAAGGAATTCACTCTAATCCTAAAACAGTCCAAAGTATCTGTAAGCACTTTGTTATTTCAGTGAATAAATGAAGTATATAAATCATGTGAAATTACAACTGAACACAACTAAAAGACAGATTTCACTTGAGAGATGTTAGAATAGGAATATGTTGTTAACTATGTTGATCACAACCTTTATATAAAATTGATCACAAACTTTATATAAAAACCTAAGACAATAAGAGATATAGGATGTGGGTCCTTTTCCCATCAAATTCGTAAACAAGGTAAGGTCTGTTTACTTTATAGTTTTACTTTTTAGCAAACTACCTGGCAAATGAGAACATTTTTTTCTAATGGGCGAAACAATTTTCTGAACTCAAAGCCAGGTAAACATGTTTACAAATATCATCTCAGATGATAATCTACAATCATGGACAAAAGTTAGCTTTGCAATATCTTGCTTACATATGACCCTTACAGTTGTGATTAGAGTTAAACAATATATACAATATATAGATATACAAAAGGGCACTTGCAATGGTTTCTAACTGACCTGTATTACCCTTCTTTCAATTCAAAACCTGCCTGGTTTACATGTGATGCACCATATATGAAGGCATTTTCATTGCTAAGAAGGCCATCTGCACTGCAGCAACTATGCCATTTCCAGTGCCTGGATTGCCTCTCACTTTTACTGGACACCCTGAAAAGTAGGTTAGTATAATATTATTAGCATCATATACAAAATTTAATAATTTATATTGGCTTTTGTGATGGAAGTTAAAGTTCTCTTTTGCCTTTAAATACTGTCTGTATTTTTACTAATGTACAGGAAATGTACAAGATTTGTTATTTTACTAAATTTTTACAAACTTTACTGGAGTCCAACTTACCACATAAACTGGTCATGTAAACTTGTGACATAGTGGTAGTTGCACAAATTGTGTAGTGTACAACAGCATTGTTCTGTTATCAAAAAGACACTGAGAAAATTACTAGTTCACCATGAGAATACTTGTAAGTAATATACTTTTTTCCCCTATAATCAGTATTTTCCTTCACCCTCATTTGCGCTTCAGAGACCCTCAAATTTTTAATTTGACCCCCAGTTTTGATACCAAAGTTTATTTTTTACTCAGTCTGACCCCCAGTTTTGACACCAAGGAGATTTTTGACTCTCAGTCTTGCACCCCTAGGGGATACACTGCCTATAATACCAAAACCAAATGCCAATACAGTATTTGCTTCAAGGACAATTAAGAAATAATAATTAAGATCGATGAGCAAAATATTCATATGATATGGTTCATAAACGTTCTAAATCTGCCCCTCTTAGCCGTTACTATAGCAGAGATAATGCAAGATTTGTACAAAATAGTAAGCTTTACATGTGTGACACCAGGCCTGCAAACAAATAGATGTATGACTGACCAATCAACCAATTATATCTAGCTTTGCTTACATCCATAGTCCAAGAAGAGATGACATAGCTCAGTTAATCCTGCATTTGAATATCTCATTTACGGTCTTCAAGTAATTCAATTTTTACAGTAACACTTTGTTTTGGCATATAATTTCCTTGTATGGGTGTATAAAACAGTCATTAAAAAAGTATACCCACCTTTAAAATCGTGAGTGTGAACAGGAAGACATAATAAACACTGCAATAAATTTATTCAGTTTACAATTCCAAGTCAAATACATACCTGTCAAGATTTCATTTTAAAAACTGACAATACTGAGATGCCAATTATTCAACATTTTAACTGCAATTACAATAATATATATAAACATGTAATTACTTTATAATTTGCATTATGTGAGTTGATATTGTCTTCATTTACCATGGGATTTAACAACTGTATTGACAAAGTACAAGGCAACTATATCTGGTCATCTATTAGTTATTCCAGCATGTAGCCATATTATCTTCTGCAAAAAACTGAAAATAAGATTACTTAAAAATACATTGTATCACACAAGGCGGGGTAATTTATCCATTGTCAAGATAAACTGTATGTACATAACAGAAATGAAATATAATAAAAAGCTGAAGAATGAATAGAACAAATTTGCATAAACATTCACAGCAGAATCTTCAGCTTTCCCATTAATGTTGCACTTTCACTTAAAATAGGAAACATCTGTTACTAAAATAATGTCTTATAAAGTAACTATTTTTACATTTTAGTCCAACTGTAAATAAAATTTATTTAAATCAAGATGTTTTCCCAATGGATGTTATTAGATTTTAGGTCCTTGTGTACGTGTATGTGTGGTATATGCATGTGTATGTTCACTGTGTCATGCAACTTACAAACAGTTCAAGATAAAAACACAGTTCAATATGCTAACTATGGGACATGATTTATGAGTGGTCTAAAATGTACCTTTGGTTTTAAAATTTTAAACCATCATAGGTCTTAAAGGTTCTACCTAGAACTTAATATAATTTTAAGTTTTAAATGTTTGCTATTGCTAATTTGTTTATATGACCATTGGGTTACCTGGGTCACAACTTTAGAAACCTTTGAGACTGCCAGATCATAACCACTTATGTATTTTCTCTGCTACGTTTGTTTTGGTGCTTTAAGGTATAATAACGAAGGTCAGTTACTTAGTGCTGTGGCAACTGGAGTCAAGTGTCTTGCCAAGAACAGACTGGTCCTATGGTAAGATACAAAACCCACCCCCTTATGGACCTGAGTCTGGCACACTAACCACTGAATGTGGCTTTATGTATGTACATATGTATGTATGTATGTATGTATGCATACATACCTATCAATACATCCATGTATGCCAATACCATAAGATGTCAATTTATCATACCCATCTGAAAAAAGGAAATATAACATCAGGAAAATATTGAAATAAAGAAACATGTATATTTCAAGACTTAAAAGTGTGCAGCATAGCAACATTGTCCCTATCTTTTTCCCACTTTTGAAAAACACGATATATTCATACCCATGACCCTAGACTGGACTTACAAAGAAGGGGGGAAAATGAAATTCTGATAGAGCTGTATACATCATATAAACTCCAATCATATCCCAAAATTTGACATTTCTGTTTTCAACATTATGTACTAGGTGTATGACAATATATAACTCTGTAAATTTGATATATAATTACATACAGGTAAAACCCTTTATAATGCGTTGCTCACGGGTCCAAAGAATAACATCACAATATAAGCTGGATCGAGTTAACAAATTTTTTGAAAAACTTCCCTACAGAAAATGTGCATTGAAAGTTCAATGTCATCAATTTTAACTAACTTCTTGATCATATAAATCTGCTAGGGATAAGAATAATTGGTTTTTCCGATAGCATGTATTTAGGTGTTAAAAAGAGAGGTCACCTTATATTAAAAAAATGTGAGCCATGCTGCGATTGTGTTATAAGCAGAATCACGTTATAATGAAGCAAACAGTCAGATATATTCAGCAAAAGATACATTCCATGCCTGAAAGGTTACATAGTTACAATTCCTTTCTTTGTCTCACAAAATGCTAATTTTTCTTGCTGTAAGTATAACATCTATAATCACATATCACATGGCATGGTGGGAAAACCTGTTTTATAAAGGAATATTTTTACCAAGAATATATAGGAAGGAAATAATTTTACCAATAATTTTCTTTAGAACTGTACAAATGCCACATCAACTATGATGTGACAGGAAGAAATGTTACATATCATACAATGCTGTGCCATTCAACTGCAAGCCATCTCTCACAGAATGCATGTAATAACATTTTTTTTATATGGCAATCAGTTTTTTTACTAACCAATATGCCTTATAAAGTTTGGACCCTGCAAGAGATAAGTACACTGACCATAAAAAACCATTTCAAAATTAAAATGTACCAGACACATACAAAATACAGTCCTTGATAAAAATGTGAAAACATCTGAAACCACGCTTTAGAAGTGGAAATGTCTGAATAAGACTGAACCATTTTAAAAGCTTATACTAACATCAAATTTTCTGATTAATTACCTATACAATGGTTTGGGGTGTACTGAGAAGAAATGCCATAAATTAAACAAGCTATATAAATAGCACTGTCTGTTGAAAAATACCAATTGACAAACTGTCATAAGTAGGTAGAATATCCATGTGCTACATTTCATGACTAAGTCACACACTCCCTGAAAATTCAAAATAAAATTGTGACACACAAAAATGGGACAAATGCTAAATGAGACTAATGTAAACCATGTATGAAAAGCCTTATTTTTTAAAACAAATAACCGACAATCACTCTGCTTTATTATGATATTCTTTTATTGACCTATATTACAGATAGATTTCCCAACCAAACTGATGTAACATCATAATTGGAGGACTTTTTCACATGTAATCTAATGCTAACAGTAATCAAATATACCCTATTATCAAGTGACCCATCTAAAGAGATTTCATTTTTAAGAAACAAATTTATTGCAATATTTCATTTTTGCATGGGATGCAATTTATGTGAATACTTGTTAAAAAGATTTGCAATACTGTCCACTGTAACTCACTTTACCGATATATTGTTTTTGATGCAGCCTTCTTCTCTTTCTCCATTCTACATCATTCTTATCTAGTTCTTGTACAATTCCATCAGCAAATTCTCTGCAAATCAAATAGTAATGTGCAGTTTATATTATCAATGTGGTCTTTATTCATTGATAAAATAAAGTGTAACAGAAAATAAAAAAAGGCAAACAAAATAAAATCATTTTGCTAACAATGAAAATCAATACAAAAGATAAAACAAAACATAGGATGCCTCATATAGTGCAATCATTCAGCATGAATAATTGCTATAGCAAGCATAAATTCTTACGTGTTTAAAATTGTCCTAAAATAATGTACAGCAACTTGGTTATGTCACCAAGGAACATCCTGCCAACTTCTTTTAGGACTTCACAAACAATTTTCTAGGTTGATAGTTGGGAATAAAACCTTAATGAATACTAAAGTTGGGAATTCTTCCTGATACAAAAAGATTGGAAACTAACAGTATATAGTATTTACATTGCAATTATGGCTGTATTTGGGCACAGAAGACCACCCCACCCCACCCACCCCACAAAATTGCTGCACCTTGCACAATATAAACCCAGTGTATTTCCTAGTGGTAATAATGAAAAATCCAATGGAAATTGTATCCTAATATTTTGCATTCTGCAATGAATGCAGTAATGGCCTTATCAAACGTGGGGCCCAATTTGAATCAATTTGGCAGGGCCCCTGCTTTTAAATGAAGGGCCATCGATGTGCACAGCATTTGGAAATAAACTTTTGATGTCAGCCCTGAATGAATGTACACATTTTATTTTATCATGAAATAATGCACAACTTTAGTGCAAATAAAAATTATATCTTTAAGTCACCTGGCTAAATCCCTACACACAGGCCCATTTCATAACAGTGAAAAAAACATTACAACACAAAATACCATAACAATACTTTACAAAAACGTTTATTATTTCTGCAAAGCATTTATACTGTTTGTGATCAAGCCATTAAAAAAACTCCAACCTGACAAACTTAATGACTTTTACTGACTGAAATTTGTATTACTGCCCCGCTCCCCCCATATCAAAGCATATGCAATGAGGGACAAATACAAACACATACATGTGCCATTATGATACAAATACTGAGATTATTTGCGATAATGATAATATTATTATCATCACCACTACTGAAAAGATAATAGAAGCACCATAGTATTAATAATAATAATAATAATAATAATTTGTACTTGGTGTAAATTTCAATATCAACATGATGGTGGGTGTTTTGGTACAAATGGGACAAAACAAAAAAAGAATGTAATTACAATTCACCCATGTCAGTATCTATAATTTACCATAATGTGATTTCTGGTTTGTATCATGCATGTATACATAAAACATGCTGCAGACAGGAAGTTATATCAGCAGTTAAGACCAATGAAATGCCAAGGTACAAAATGCATGATACAAGAAAGTTTATTTAATGAACATAGCAAAGACAACATAAAAGTACTAACTCAGGGCCAGCTATTATACAGACATATACAGTCATTTGAACAAATTTCAATACCACATTCACACTGTGACTGATTAATCTGATATTCCTTTTTAAAGGAATGTCTATAGTAAAGGTTACTCACTCTTTCATTGAGGCATGACAATCACTTTTCAGAAAGTCATGAGTATCAGTTGAACATAGACAAAGTAAACCAGATTTGCAAGTGCTGCCTTGAATATTAAGGGGGAAATAACTGACCCATGTCCCCCATACTAAAGACAATTGTGGAAATATATTGAAATGAAAGGATACAATAACCCTATTATTTGTGCGAGTACATTACGACATAATGGAAATGTACAGAATTATTTAAAGCTTACAGAATATTATAAACTACATCATTCCTGTTGAGTAAAAACAAGCAAATAAGCACAAAGTGTTACAATAATATTAGGTGTTTAATGCAAACGTTAAGCCATTCGTGATATTTCTTAAACTGAATAAGGGGCTGGTGTTGTGTGCTTTTACTTACATACAAATAATATAGAGCCTGAGGCAAAGAAAAACAGTGCCCAATGGCGTGATGATATACCTATTAGCATATGCTAGTGTGTATGTTTTGGAGTTTTAACGTAGCTTTAGGAATTATTCAGTTTATTGTGATGTCTAGCACTGGGGCATCATGCCACAAATATATCCCACCCAGTCACATAATCCTAACACCAGGCTGACCAGTCCTAACACTAACCTCTTAATGCTGAGCGTCTAGCGAGGCAGCTGTTACTACCCTTCTTACAAATCTCTGGTATGAATCGGCCGGGCTTCGAACCCGCGACCTCCCGCATCCGAGATGGACACTAACCCCTAGGCCACTGGAGCGGTCTTGCCCATTCTAGTTAACGACTAGTTAAATATAAAGAGACAAAAATCATCAATTATTACACCATTTGGTTAGAAAGCTGTTTACTCACGAGTTCATTTGAAGAATTTCAATTTAAATCCAACCTACGCGATAAGCTCCAACTCACTACACCCTTCCATGAGATACGTAATTTCGAGGTCTTTCATGTATTATACTACAGTACAGATCACAGGGGCTGTTGGTGTAATTATGATATTTATTTATAATATACCTGCCTAAAACGTTTATATTTATAATTATTCGTTTATTGGAAAAAAAAATACCTTGCACTGAATGATATTGGATGACTGGCCTTCACTCTTCTAAAACATAAATCGATAATTCTCCATCTTCTAAGATACAACACACTTATGCGGATAAGATGATGGTATTACGAATATGTCATCACGTGATTAAAATCTCGTTTATGAGTTTAAATCTCGTTCGGTTCGTTAGATAAATTGGAGCTCTAGATTATCAGCGGCGTTACTATCGTAGGAGCTGGAGATAATAGCTTAGTAGATCTCGTTTTTGAGTTGAAATCTCGTTCGAATCTCGTTCGGTAGTAAAGACGGAGATCAAAATTACAGCGGCGTTACTGTGGAAGGAGCCGGCGATTGTAGTTTGTAGACTGAGCTTCACGTGTTTCTGGAGCCGTAAATTGTGATTTTTATTAACGGAGCCGTACATTAAACGTGTTTTAGGAGCCGCTAATTGTAGAAGGAGCCGCTAATTGTTGTAGGAGCCGCTAACACTGGTCAACAGTGAAATCATTACTGACTTGAAAAGGCCCTAATCTGTAGTATTTTGGTGTGCCGAACACGAATATAACCGTGAAAAATTTGTATTGGCTCTCGTTTTGAAGATATTCATATACCTCATTTTCTATGTTTCACTGTGTAAATTTCTCCAGTAGGACTGCAGCAACATCCGGAATAATGATGTAACATTGCATAATACCATCATGCTCACATCATCCACAGTTGATTGCATCATTTTCTGATGCAATGCAATACTAATGCCATGCGGCTGCTGAAGTAAGTTGACGTCAGCAGTGTACTATACATGTGTAGGCCTATTATACTAATGCCAGGCGGCTGCTGAAGCTGACGTAAGCAGTGTACTATATAAAGCCCAATCAGATAGGTTCAGGATTTAAAATATTTTAGACGTTGTGCGAGACAGTTCAAGCTACTGTTACATAAAACTTATTATTTTATCCATTTACGTACAATAAAGAACAGTAATGCCTCGAAAGTGTGTTAATACCGCGGACAATTTTTGCTATATTTGTGGGGAAGTGACATTTGCCAACCAGAAGAAAAGTATCAATTCTCAAGTGAAGAAGGCATATCATCTTTACTTCGGATGCAAGGTTGGTGACCAAGACAAGCCTTGGGCTCCGCATATATGCTGTGCTACATGTACAACACAGCTTTCACAGTGGTTGAATTGCAAAAGGTCATCAATGCCGTTTGCAGTCCCAATGGTGTGGAGAGAGCCAAGCAACCACCTAAATGACTGTTACTTCTGCTTGGTTCCTCCTCTTTCCGGCGGAATAACGAAGCGAAAGAAGTCGAGAATAGTCTACCCAAACATTCCGTCTGCATTGAGACCAGTTCCACATGGTGAGGGACTTCCTATTCCAGAACCTCCAGCAGAATATTCTCTTGATTCATCTGACGAAGACAAAGGTGAGTCGACCTGTTCTTCTCCTGGTCCATCAGCATGCAGTGATCCAGATTTTCACTGTGGTGCATCATCAACCCCACACAGAATAACACAGGAAGAACTAAATGACCTGATTCGTGATTTGGACTTATCAAAGAACAAGGCAGAATTGCTAGGATCAAGACTCCAACAATGGAATCTTCTAGAAGAAGATGTCACAATTACTGCATATCGAAAGCGCCACCAGCAATTGGAGCCTTTCTTCAGAAAGGAAAGTAATCTGATATTCTGTTCCGATATTGAGGGCCTCGTGAATGCTTTAAAAATCACTCATGACCCACAAGAATGGAGACTATTTGTGGACTCTTCGAAACTGAGTCTCAAGGCTGTGCTTTTGCACAATGGAAACATTCTTCCATCTATTCCAGTAGCGTATGCTGTCCACATGAAAGAGACATACGATAACTTAAGGCAGCTACTGAATTCCATTGAGTATAACAAGTACAGCTGGCACCTCTGTGGTGATTTGAAGGTAGTTGCCCTTTTAATGGGACTGCAGCAAGGATATACAAAATACATGTGTTTCTTATGCGAGTGGGATAGCCGAGCAAGGGAAATGCACTACATGAGGAAGGAATGGACTCACAGGCAGAATGTAGCCATTGGAGAGAAGAATATCCAACACCCAGCTCTGGTTGAGGCTCAGAAAATCTTGCTACCACCCCTTCACATCAAACTAGGTTTGATGAAGAACTTCGTGAAAGCCATTGACCGGACTTTGCCAGCATTCCGATACCTGCATGAAAAATTCCCTCGACTCAGCGAAGCAAAGATTAAAGAGGGAGTTTTTGTGGGTCCTCAGATTCGAGAGCTTTTCAAAGATGACCGGTTCAACAACTTGCTGGAAGGTGACGCGAAACAAGCATGGAATGCTTTTCGCCTAGTTTCTACAAACTTCCTCGGAAATGTTAGGGCAGAAAACTATAAGGAACTAGTAGAAGACATGTTGATGAAGTATAAGAAACTTGGCTGCAATATGTCTCTAAAGATTCACTTCCTTCATTCCCATTTGGATTTCTTTCCTAGCAACTGTGGTATTGTTAGTGATGAACACGGCGAACGTTTTCATCAAGATATCGCAACAATGGAACAAAGATACCAGGGAAAATGGTCCACTACAAAGCTGGCTGACTACTGCTGGACACTCCTCAGAGATGCTCCCGAACAGCTGTACAAGAGACAGGCGAAGAAATCTAAGATGTAGTCAATGACTTGATTTTTTATAGGTAGGCTATTACAGTTGACCTTTTACTATTGGAATGCATTTCGTTATGTAAACATTAATTTCTTGCAGATTACAAAAAAACTAGAGCCAATTTTGCAATTTGACTGTCATATTCGTGTTCAGCACATAAAAATTGATAAGAATTGACTAATTTTATTTCAGTAACATGACTTTTGTAAAAATTTGTTGTCCAGTGTAATTGTAGTTTCTATTAAAATATAAGGAAAGATTGTAATCACCGTCATTTTAGGAGCCGCTAATTGTTATCGGAGCCGCTAATTGTTGCCCATATAATAATATAGGGAAAAATTCTGATCACCGCCGGGTACCTGCGGCTTTCCTATGGAAAGCGGCTGATAAAATTAGCGATTATGGTACTAGGTCACAAAGAGCTTGACCCATAAGCGGTCGCTGTCAAATCCTCGCGTAGAACGGCGGAGATCTGATTTTAAGCAGGTTGAAATAATCTGTTGATGTTAACCGACCTATGGGATACCGTAGCAGAGTGAGTGCGAAAACCTAACATGGCGGAAATTTCGCATGTGTAGTTTCATACAACCATAAAGTACAGAACATCTAGGCCACTGAAAATGATGTTTCTCACTGACTTTAAATATGTGCAAGTCACATATACTATATTGGTGGGTGGAAAAAGATGATTTTTCAAAACCAACAGGTCATAGTAGACCATTTGAAATTTCTCACTCCAGACTAAAATCTTGTGGAACTGTAAGCGTCCATAACTAAACTCTTTGAGAACTGATAATGCAGATTAGACCTGGCAGAACAGGCATTACATGTCTGTTGATCAATTGGGGTTGAAAATATGAGCTTACTGTTGTACTACTGCAGAAGCGAAGCACCCCACCCCCCTCCGAAACAAAACAAAGAATCACCAGACTAGTTTCTGGATAAAACACTAAAAACACACACCATACAATTTTCAATAATGTACATAAAAACACAAAATAATTTGGACCCATGGAGATATTTTAAATAGTTGTTATAAAAACAGCCAGAAAACGTTCAAGGTTTTTTTTTCTTATTTCGAACTGAAAACACCCGACTTCTTTTTAAACTAATTTATACAACATAAAAAGATGGATCTCTTGTGAAATTTAAAATAGTTACATTTTATACTACTGCATAAAAACAAAGACAAAATAATACCAGGCTTCTTTCTAAACTATAGAATAAAACAAATAAAAGCTGGACCACTTTCCAAACTTCTTCATAAAACGCAAAATAGAACCATTCTAAACTACTACACAGAATAGAAGAAAAACTAAAACAAAATATTCATTTGCTTCAAATGTGTTTCAGAAAATCTCAGAAGAGCTTAAACCCTTTCAAAAAAATAAATCAATAAAGTATATAGGTTTATAGTTCTTTCTCCTGCCTTTTTGTTTTGTTTTGCTTTTGTCGCCTTTGTTGGAATGCTTACATTCCTTTGTGTCTTGAAGGCACTTTGCAATGTAGTGTTACATTCTACAGATGTGTGCATTTTAAGTCTTGCAGAGCCTTTGTTTTCTCGTGGGTAGGTGGTTCTTTCCGGGGTTTTCCCGGGTTCTTCCTCCACCATTAATACTGGCCGCCATGTATAGCCTATCTTGTGCTGAAAAATGGCGTTAAGCCCTATACAAACAACAACAACAGAGCCTTTGTTGCGTAAGATGCTGCAATGATGTCTACAGAAACAACTGACATTTTGTCCGAACTGGTGTCAGTGACATACGTTGCTTTTTTTACCTATCCATCAAAGTCATTCTACAGTGTACATGTTTTGCAGTTGAAACTATGTACGGTCATGCCCCAAAAGGTGATTCAGACAAAGTGAGATATTCAATAGATTTTGTTTTCATTGTTGGACCAGAAAGGAGGAAACTCTCGATGAAGCTAACACTATGTATGGGGTTAACAGAAGCAACCAAGGGACTATCTTGCCAATAATGGTTTCCTACCTGATTCGGTTTTGCAAATTTTTAACATGTTAAACAATGCATCGTAGCTTTTATCATAAACTTTAGCAAAGTCCGTGCAATCTGTCAATCAGTGGGAAGCTAGCCACCCAAACGACAGGATTGATTGTTCTTTTTAACGATGAAGTCAGAGAGTCGTTTTTTTTTCTTCCTCTTCTTCTTTCTCTTGTGGCCACCTCACAGCCTCGTCATGACACATAGAACTGGTTAGAATGTAAGATACATCTCGAATTTTTCGAATACCGAAGAGTTTTATCTCTTTTACGTCCATTTCAGATGTTTGGTATATTCGGTATTTTCCCTTAAAAATAATTTCGAAAACAATTTTGATATCTGTTTTTCTTTCATTGTTATGAAACACACAGATTGTTTAAATTCCCTTCTTTTCTATCCAAGTATCCGTATTCTGAGAGCTCAAGGATAAAATGAATCGTCTAACGCTGTTTGAAATAATATTTTATGGTGAACAAGACTTAGACTCGGATGGACACATCATAATGCGATTTCAGCAACATATTTCAGATTCAGAAGTTAGACTAGATTATCTTATTGATGGGGGTGGTATATTTTTGTTTACCTCATGATATGGTGATGAAAACTGGTAGTATTATTGGATACAACAGCCATTTTAAAAGGTCATCATACATGCTTACTCACGGACCTGGTGAATAATAGAATACCAGCGACTGAAAAGCAGTCTGTAACAATTCGTCAAAGACTGACAGCAAAGTAAAAGACGAGAAAGTGATTAGCAGTTATGATGACAAAAGGTCAAAAATGGTGAGAGATTATACTTTAATAAATACTCTGGCTTACTTTAAATAGTTTGCGATTACAGACTGTTTAATAATTTCCCTTGCATACTTTAGTTACGTTGCGCAAATAGGTTGTTTAATAAATATCCTTGCTTACCTTAAATACTTTGCGATTACAGATTGTTTATTAAATACCTTAGAATACTTATTTTTCATCTTTGTTTTGTCCTAAAAGCGTATAGCTTACTTCTAAAACCATAATATTATTGTATTCATTTAATGAATCAGGTATCTTTTTTATTCATCTGAAGAACGTCAAAATATCATCTTGTTGTATGTACTTGTATCATAAAACAGAATGTTTTCTTTTTATGTCATTTTAAAGTTTATCTGTTTCTACACGTCTACATGAATTCATAAGGAACCTGTATCTGCCATGAAAATATAATGCTTGTACTATATTGTGTTTCGGGGCTTACTACAGTAGATGTCTTAAATAAGCAACTTACTTCTAGCCGCTTCGTTTATTTATTTGTATTCTTTAAAATGACTAATATAATATTTACCTTTTAATGTTCTCTTTGGAAATGATATATCCTTTCGAAGTTTAATACATTTGTCTTTAAAAGTACATATCTTCCCTGTATTTAAATTGACCCATCAGCTAATCGTATACATTATTCATCAGTTTTAAGAAATACTTTTTTTAAAGTCATTGATTTTTTCTTTGCTACAAATTGTATGAATTTCTGTGGATGATTTCAAACATTGTTCTTAATCGAATATACTGCTCTGTGTATCTCTTTTGGTTTCAATCCTCACTGAACATGAACAATGGAATTCCGACAGCGGATAACGTTTTTACATTGTTTTGTGTGTGTGTGTGTGGGGGGGGTAGGTACTCAACAATTTAGGCACTGAAGGCTTGGTACCTTCTGTCTTCTATGAATTTCATTTTGATTTGTGATAAATCAAACGTTTTAGGAAATTGATTTTTATTTCTGTGGAAAGGATAATCTCTAACATAGTAGTGCAAATGTGTCGGTACCTTTAAATCTACTACTAAGATTCGACCAGACTTTGTTCGTCACTCCAAGACTTTAAATGTTCTTGATATTGTTTTTTTTTTATTGTGGTATTTTTTTTTTAAATTTTTTAAAAGTATCATAATCTGATGGCAAATCAAATTTCGCATTATTTATTGCCCGACTAGAGTCATACGATAGTTTACTTGCGCTAAATTGATGTGTTGGATCTAGTGTGTAATTATGCATGCATGCATTTCGAACTTATTTTAAAACAAAATAGTAATGCCATTAGAATATCTCCATCGTAGCCATGAAGATCACCAATAGAATTCAGTTTGGCCATCTTTTACATTCTGGTTATCTTCAATTATCATCCCTAATTATCTGACACTGTAATGCAGGTTCTCAACTGATGTTAATTCAGTTTCAATGAACCTCTCTAGGTCATCCATGTGCAAGTACAGATTTGACTCATCTACGCTCCAGGAACCACGGATGTTAGTCATGTAATCTTTCCCCTAAGGTTTTTTAAAGTGAGACAGAAATTTTACAATAAACATGACCACCGTTAATACTTGTCAGCGTAGGTTCAATTCTTGGGTTGGACAAATGTGGGTATGTGAGAAAGCTTGCCAACAACTTCCTGTGGGTCAATGGTTTTTATCGGGGTTTTCCCTGAGTTCTTCCTCCAAGAGTTATATGTGCCAACATGTGTAGAATATCATGCGCTGTAAAAAAAAGTGTTTAACCCACAACATTCTAACAACAAAAAACATTCTATAGTGAAAATGAATGGAAATCCCAGTTCCTATATTTAGAGTATGACGTCCCGTGAACTTTAGTGTGGATATGTGACTGCGCATCGATGGAAAGCAGCTGTGCGATAAAGGTAGGCCCCATTATATTTGGTGCTAATGTTAACCACGTATCTATCTCAGGGCTTCACTTCGAAATCGTTTAGAGCAGCAGTGTCTCAAGAATTTGTGTGTGTGTGTGTGTGTGTGTGTGTGTGATTTGGATTTTTAACGTAGCTTTAACAATTTTTAAGTCATGTCGCTACGATATCTGCCGTGTAGCAGTTTATAGTGATGTTGGGGCATCATCCTGCAGACATTTAGCATGATGTTCCACCCACTCACATTATCCTGACACCAAGCCGACCAGTCTTAACACTAACCTCTTAATGCTGAGCACCTAGCGAGGCAGCTGTTTGTAACATTTTGTATAAGTCTTTGTATAAGGCTCGGCCGGGGTTCGAACCCACGACCTACTGGTTCCGAGTCGGTCGCTCTAACCACTAGGCCACCGGAGCGGTCAAGAATTGGTACATAATAATATACAATTCCTTCTGAATGAATTATGTTTGTGTATTTCATTTAAATGCATATGTTATAGTCTGATTAAAAACTTTCTGCTCAAAGAAAAAATGTAAAATATCACGTATGAAGTATAGATTGACCCAACATTTTTATATTCCACATACAAGAACCATGACAAAATGTAATTCTGTTAAGACACTATTTGTCAATTTCTAGCATTTCCCAATACAGACAGCAGAGTAGGATTTGCTATCAAATGATGTTAACACCCCACCCCACCCACTAACATGGGTGAGTGTGTTATACAATAGAGACCTAAAAAAAAGAGAAATGAATAATGTTATGAAATGACTTTCATATTTATTTTCAGGACAAATAAAGGTTCTTAATGATGTTTGAAAAATCAGTTACAGGCTAGAAGCCTTGAGTTATGGGTATCCATATTGCTGACAATATTGAAAATAATTATATCCATATTGCTGACAATGATGAAAATAATTATATCCATATTTCTGACAACGATCAAAATAATTATATCCATATTTCTGATGATGTTGAAAATAAGCAATATGGATATAATTATTTTCAACATTATCAGACCTACATTTTAAAGTGTTTTCTTAAACATGTTTAATTTTTTTGAAATAAAAAAATAAACCCATTGTCAAAATATTGTTTGCAATGAAAGTATATACAAAGAACAAATTACATAAAGCTGGAGGGGCCCCGAATGGTCTAAAGCGCCCACCATTACGGATCACTGCCATCTCAACACTGTCTGCGTGAGTTTGAGTCTCAGGCTCGGCTGACGTGGGTATGTGAGAAAGCCTGCCAGTAGCTTCTCGTGGGTCGGTGGTTCTTCCCGGGGTTTTCCAGGATTCTTCCTCCACCAATTATACTGGCCGCCATGTATAGCCTGTCTTGTGCTGAAAAATGGTGTTAAACCCTACAAGAACGACAACAACAACATAAAGCTGGAATGAATTTGGGGTCAGACAAAGGTACAAGTTGCTTACTCCCACTCATTAGTTTTTTTTCAACAATTGCATACGTGATCAAAATAATTATATCCATATTTCTGATAATGTTGAAAATAATTATATCCATATTGCTGACAATATTGAAATAATTATAACCCTGATTATTTAATCTGCATATCTTGAGCTGAGACGCATCAGCTCAATTCGCAAATATCTTTCAGTTGATGCCACTAAAACACTTGTGTTCATTAGTACTTTCAAGACTAGACTATTGTACTCAGTTCTGTCTGGTTCATCTCAATATCTACTCCAGAAACTTCAAAAAGTTCAAAACACAGCTGCTCGGATCATACTTAGAGTACCACGATCAGAGCACACCTCCCCGCTGCTCTGTACCCTACACTGGCTATCCATTCGATACAGAATCAAACACAAAATTTGTTTTCTGTGCTACATTTCACTGTCGGACTCTAGTCCAACATACCTATCTGACCTCACTCGTGTGTACACACCAGCAAGATACTTACGCTCCTCTTCTGACAATCGTATACTCATTATTCCAAGTATGAAAACAAAGTCATATGGACAGCGTTCTTTTGCATACCAGGGCCAGCAACGTGGAATGAATTGCCCACTGAACTTAGACACAAAGACACAGTGATCACATTCAAGAGGGCTCTCAAAACTCACTTATTTCGACAGCAAGAACAAACTTAAAGACCTAATAATGTTTCCTACCTGAAATATTCTCAGCATGTTTTTTAATTTTTTAAATGTTTTTCTAATTTCATGTTGTTTGTTTTTGTAATAATATTATTATGTTTCTTATCTTATAGGTGTTGTCTAAAGTTGTAAAGCGCTTAGAGCTTCTAAAGATTAGGCGCTATACAAAGTCCTCATTATTATTATTATTATTATTATTATTATATACCCTGATGCTTCCAAGTTATACCACCAGAGGAGTGTCTTGACCCGGGAGCCAATGCTGCAGAACGTGACTCTTATGTGTTTTGTCTTTTCATGTCTTGATAGTTTCCAGGATATGGCCCTAGGGCAAACCCCATAACCCAGCTGCATGATGCACGGCATACAAAAAACGCATTTGTGTAACAAGTGTTAGGCCGCATGTACTTCGCACAATTTTCTGTTTGGAAGGAAAGCAAACTTGTGCAGATATATTTCATGATGTAGTGATTTCCTTACTCTTAGAATAATCATTATATGCAGCAATGATAAGACATAATTTAATATTTTTGAAGATTGAAAATATTTTTCATCTGAACAGATTAGACAGAAACCATTTAGCACAAAGAAGTATTCATGTATTCAGTACTCTTCCCCCATTGTTTTTTTGATATTCTAAATTACTTAAATCAGAAATTTTGTGTGTGATGCCAACAGCTAGTGTTTCTTGTCTCTCTTAGGGACAGATGATTTAAATTTTTGTAGGAGTAGCCTGAGATTTAGAAAAAAAAAACAATATATGGACCAGAATAGGTTGAAAAAATGGTCTTGCTCCCACTTTTTTTGTTTTACGAAATAACTTTTTATGTCTAATAATTAAATTGAAACAACAATTATTTTGATGTGGACAAAAAATATCCTGGCTAAATGGAAAATCCTGAGCCATCTGTCGACAGAATATTAAATGGTCTGTCCCTTAAAAGGATGGCCTAATCCAATGTAGTTTATACTGTTTTTTTACCAGTATAAACGCCATGTTTTTTTACCAGTATAAACACAATGTTTTACCAGTATAAACACCATGTTTTTTTATTAGTATAGACACCGTGTTTTTTTACCAGTATAAACACCATGTTTTTTACCAGTATAAATATAATGTTTTACCAGTATAAACACAATGTTTTTACCAGTATGAACATAATGTTTTTTACCAGTATAAACACAATGTTTTTTTACTAATATAAACACCAAGTTTTTTTACCAGTATAAATACCATGTTTTTTTCTCAGTATAAACACAATGTTTTTACCAGTATAAGCACAATGTTTTTTACCAGTATAAACACCGTGCTTTTTCACCAGTATAAACACCATGTTTTTTCCTCAGTATAAACACAATGTTTTTTTAACCAGTATAAACACAAAGTTTTTTACCAGTATAAACACCGAGCTTTTTTACCAGTATAAACACCATGTTTTTACCAGTATAAACACCATGTTTTTTTTCTAGTGTGTAATTATGCATGCATACATCTCGAACTTATTTTAAAACAAAAATAGTAATGCCATTAGAATATCTCCATCATAGCCATGAAGATCACCAACAGAATTCAGTTTGGCCATCTTTTACATTCTGGTTATCTTTAGATATCATCCCTAATTATCTGACACTGTAATACAGGTTCTCAACTGAGTACAAGTACAGATTTGACTCATCTACGCTCCAGGAACCACGGATGTTAGTCATGTAATCTTTCCCCTAAGGTTTTTGAAAGTGAGACAGAAATTTTAAAGTATCAATGACAACATTAAAGAGCATACCTTAACGTTACCAGCGGTGAAAATTTGATCAAAGTCGATCATGTAATTTCAAAATTGTAAGCATTTTTAAAACAAATTATGGATACAACTCATGCCAAACATATTGCCTGTCCCTGATTATGATGATATCATAGATGAGGGATACTAATTTATAATAATTTAAATATTCTTTAAGATCGATTAAGATACTTTCTTTTTTATTTCATTTTTAATACATTTAAATTAACATTCATCCACAGATTAACCAATTTGTAAATGACAACGAATATATATTATTTATATTACAGACACAAGTCGGTGTACACATTTAAAAAAAATGTTTAAATTAGATATTTTGTAGAGGAATAAACTAGGAAAAAACCACAGTTTTGTTATATTCTTAGTACAACACTTGAAAAGTGTAACATACGAATAAGGTCCACCAGATATCATATTGAAAGTTTAGGAAAATTAAGTTTTATTTAAAGCATTTCAATTTAAATTTTCTTTGTTGTTCAAATGACCCAAATAACTATCTGACTTTGTGGCCTCATCCTTCACATCTGTCTACTTCAAAATCGCACCAAAATTACCATTAATTTACATGACAAGATATCGTTCTACTTTTCTTTTCTTCTTCAAGTTTACTTCATCTATGGTACCATTAGAACTCATGAATATTAGGGACACTAACCAAAGTTATCTACCCTGAAATGTTTAAAACTAAAAAAAAAATATGTAACTTTTTAAACCGACGAACTTTTTGCTGTCGTTATGTTAAACTGCTCTCGTTCCTTCATAGTTATTTCTAAACTTCATTGTCGCTTTAAGGTCCATTCGAAAATCATATCATCATATGTATTTGTAAACTTCAGCTTAACTTTAGGGTCCATTAATAGATCGTTTCACTTGTAAATTTAATCAGTTTTAATTCATACCCTTGGTATAAATATGGGGCCAGCGAAAGAGAACACGTGTGGTAAGTTAGTCGAATTTTGTTTTTCTTCTTACACCTATGGTGAGTTTTTAATACCCACTTTGTGATCTTTAATCCAACACAATATCAGGTACAAAGTTACAAAGTTAAGGGGGGGGGGGGGGGCAAGTAGCTAAAGCGCTCACCGTTACGGATCACTGCCATCTCACCTCTGTCTGCGTGTCTGCGTGGGTTCGAGTCTCTGGCTCGGCTAACGTGGGTACGTGAGCAAGCTTAAGTTAAAGGCTTAAAAATGTTTTATTCTCACAGTGCACCCATTTAGCGATTCTACTCATATAAGCTGTATTTTGCTGCCAGATGGTATTGTATAATACAATCTACTCATAAAATGCATATTACCAATGGATGATATTATATAGATTTACAAACTATTCAGTCAGGTATCAGAAGGCACAGTGCGTTGAGCTTGTTGTTACTCGCTCGATTATGACCCCGTGGACCTATTGCTTGGGAAAGTAGTTCCTAATCTGTGTTATAGTAAGTCGGAGTTTGCGTAGGTGCAAAAATCTTTTCGTACGAAAAAGGAGAGAAGTGTCCTCCTTGGTAGTATTATGAAGTACATGTATAATTTACAGGTACAATTTAAGCAGTGATCTAGACCATTTGTATATGCATTTGTACCGGTATTTATAGTAGCAGTTAACTTCCTTGTAGTAAATATACGCATATCCTTATTTCAGTTGGTGCAAATTAATACCCAGTTTTTAATATAGCTGAAATGATATTTTTTTTTATATCTCGTTAGCTTCCCATTTAAATACATTTTCTTTCGGTTGTAACTTCCCCTATAAAAAAATATTTACTTTCGATGGTAACTTTGCCTTTAGAAACCATATACGTTGTCTGCTAAATTTGCATATAAAACAATTTACTTTCTGCGGTAACTTTGCCTTTAAAATCATTTATTTCCGTGGTGACGTCCCCCAAAAAACCAGTTTGCTTTCTTGTGGTTACTTCGTCATTTCTGTGGTAAGTTTGCCTATAAAAACCATTTACTTTCTATGGTAACTATGTCAAGATTAGTAAGTCAGAGCTTGCGTTTATGTCGTAATTTTTTAACGTTTGGTGTTGATCTTCAAATTATATAATGGTGGTCGTTTTAGGTGGCTGGGGTTTAAAGGTTGGGGTTATAAGTTCGAGTTTGGTAGTGCTGGTCCTAAATGTGTAAAGTAAAGAATCTTATTTAGGCCTGTTGCTGCTATAAACTGAAAAGAGTTTTGAATGTTATGACTATATAGTCTGATGAAATAATATATATCTTACAAATCATTCTGAAACCCTATCTCACAAATAAGACTTGTCTTAGAAGTCAGTCGATATATCCCCTAATATTATTTTCACTTTTAATTGTTAGCATTACATATGTCAGAGTTCGGAGTCGGGTTCTCGAACTTTTCCGCTTGAACCCGAGTTTGAGCTTCGACAGTCAAAGCTCATCGAAAATGGTGTTTCGTGATTGTTAAATTTTGAAGAAATTCTATGCAAAAGCGTTGTTTTTAAATAGACTATTTTATGCAATTGAAATATAATATTTTATGCAATAGAAATATAATATTTTATGCAATAGAAATATAATATTTTATGCAATACAATAGGGCGCTTTATAACAAAACAAGGTTTTGTTTTGTTTTGTTTTGTTTTTTACAATTTTATATGTGGCTGGTTAGAGCTTGTGATGTTTCTACCCAATAAAAAGTTTTAAATACTTAAAGGCTTTATAGTTTATTTTAATGTTTTGATTTGATTAATTAGTGGTTAATTTGTATTAATTTTTAAAAGTTATTTTGTTAAATTTTATTAAATTATTTTTTATTATTATTATTTTTTTGGGGTGGGGGGGATGTAAACAATTTGAGAGAAAAAAGACATGCCTCAACTAAATCATGAAAAATTACACGTTTGTTATCGTGTTTGTTTTTTAAATATAGCTTCTTTACCTCTCATACTTTCATTCTTATTATTCTGGGGTTTTGTGTTACCCAACTTCTCTTTCTCATACTTTCATTCTTTATTATTCTATTTGTTTTTTTTTAATTATATAATCCGAGTTCTTTTTCTCATATCTTTTTCATATTTGTTATGCTTGGAAAGTTTGTCAAACGAAATATATTGTATATCCCACTACATTTGCATATAAATATGTATGCATCAATAGCTTCTGATATACAATGAGCTGTGGTATATTCACCGTCACTTTTGGGGTTTTTCTATCCGCACTGCTGGCATCTTGTCTTTCACACGTACATGTATTTAACTTTACCGTTTCCATTTATTTGCCTAACTAAATTTATGATAGTCGAAATAGAAGGAAGAGTAGAGAAAAATGTCTTGAAGGTTCTCGTTTATTTTCAAATGACATTATATAGTGCAAGGTGTTCTTTATAAAGTATATCCAAGTAAGTAGGTGGGTATGCGTAAAATAATAATAATAATAATAATAATAATGGGTATATATCCATCTTTCTATTAATAGATCGTACTTTTTCACCAAATAATTAATATTTTCAATAAAATCTTTACATTTTCGTAAAAAAATTACATTTAAAAAAAATAACCTTATAGTTAAAGGTGTATTTTTTCTTGAAAATTTTGCATCAACAGGTCAGGGTACGTAGTTTGTAAAGATAGTGACATTCTCCGTGAAATTTGCCTTTTTACGATAAAGCAACTTTTTTTCATGAAAGTATTAGCGTTTTTAGTAAAAGTAGTCGCCTTTTTCAAGAAAGAAGTAGCTTTTTCTCGTGAAGGGGCCCCGAGTGGCCGAGTGGTCTAAAACGCTCTCCGTTACGAATCACTGCCATCTCACCTCTGTCTCCGTTGGTTCGAGTCTAGGATTCGGCCAATGTGGGTACGTGAGAAAGCTTGCCAGTAGCTTTTCGTGGGTTCGTGGTTCTTCCCGGGGTTTTCTTGAGTTCTTCCTCCACCATTAATACTGGCCGCCATGCATAGCCTATCGTGTGCTGAAAAATGGCGTTAAACCCCACAACAACAACAACAATAACAACAAATTTTCTCGTGAAGGTTTGCATTAGTAATTAAATGCATTTTGATCACGATAACAAATTTAATTTGCACGAATTAGCAATTTTTCGCACATAATAAATATTATTTTTTGTGTGAAGAAAGTGCCAATCTTCATGATAAGTACATATTTTTCATACAAAAGGTAACCTCTTTTGTTAAGACAAGGATTTCGCAA
Source organism: Sinohyriopsis cumingii (assembly GCA_028554795.2). Classification (NCBI taxonomy): domain Eukaryota; kingdom Metazoa; phylum Mollusca; class Bivalvia; order Unionida; family Unionidae; genus Sinohyriopsis; species Sinohyriopsis cumingii. The sequence continues at coordinate 57,473,872 of CM068824.1, forward strand.
ACCCATACTGACTTTGACCTGCCTAAACAAGGTTGTTTATCATTATGGCTTGCCTGTGGGTTTGTGTTTTAACATGTTCATGAGCATAATCAATTCAGGAATAATAATCAATGTTCCATATTCATAGTGTTTGGAGAATGGTGGCTTTTACTCGTGTATTGGTTACGTAACCTATCTTTTATGGTCCCTTTATCGCATCACTAAATGTAGCTTCCTTTCAAGATGTTGACGCTATTAATGACATGAGCGCTTCATGACGATGAAGCGAGGCTTTCATTGCGGAAGTGTGTGTGTGTCTCTGTGTGTGTGTGTGATTTGGATTTTTAACGTAGCTTTAAGAAAATTTCAGTCATATAACTACGATATTTGCAGTGTGGCACTTTATAGTGATGTCTAGCTCTGGAGCATCATGCTGCAGACATGTAGCATGATGTCCCACCCAATTACATTATCCTGACACCAGACCGACCAGTCCTAACACTAACCTCTTAATGATGAGCGCCAAGCGAGGCAGCTGTTAGTACTATTTTTATAAGTCTTTGGTGTGACTCGGTCAGGGATCGAACCCACGACCGTCCGCATCTTCTTTGCGTAAATTGCAATAGTTTCTTTTTTTTAAATATCTGCCGAAAAAACTGACAAATTCCAGTTTGCTGCATATAACTTCACAGTACAAGCCTTCACTAAAAGGTAAATATTTTCGTGATCAAAGTACAGTCTTACGAATAACAGTGTCTGCATACGTCGATGCCAACTTTTCATTAAAAAAAGAAAAAAGTAATTCCTTTCTGTGGAAAAAAGGAGAATTCGTGAAAAAGTACAGCTTTCATTAAGAATGTCACATTTTCACAACAAATCTAAGAACTTTTTAGAACAAAGTTGTTTTCGCCAAATAGTTAAATCTTTATACAAATTGTGATATCGCTTTTTTTTTTACAAGTTCGGCATCGTGCAATGACTCCCCCCCGCCAATATATCGACAAGAGAAATGTTTATGAAAAGACACCTTTTTCACGAAAACCTTTTTGTTCTACTTGAAATATAACTACCTCTGTTTGACATGAACAGGTGCTAACAGTCAATAGGCCAAATCTTAGGAAGGTTAGCTGTAAGGTAGGTCATTATTTGACATTAAGCCTCTGTTTCACATGAACAGGTGCTAACAGTCAATAGGCCAAATCTTAAGAAGGTTGGTTGGAAGGTAGGTCTTGATTTGACATTAAGCCTCTGTTTCACATGAACAGGTGCTAACAGTCAATAGGCCAAATCTTAAGGAGGTGTGTTGGAAGGTAGGTCTTGATTTGATATTAAGCCTCTTTTTCACATGAACAGATCAATAGGCCAAATCTTAAGAAGGTTGGTTGGAAGGTAGGTCTTTATTTGACATTAAGCCTCTATTTAACATGAACAGTGCTAACAGTCAATAGGCCAAATCTTAGGAAGATTGAGTGGAAGGTAGGACTTTATTTGACTTTAAGCCACAGTTTGACATGAATAGGTGCTAACAGTTAATAGGCCAACAGTTAGTAGGTCTTTATTTGACATTAAGCCTCTGTTTCACATGAACAGATCAATAGGCCAAATCTTAAGAAGGTTGGTTGGAAGGTAGGTCTTTATTTGACATTAAGCCTCTGTTTGACATGAACAGGTGCTAACAATCAATAGGCCAAATTTTAAGAAGGTTGGCTGGAAGGTAGGTCATTATTTGACATTAAGTGGTGAAAATGGCTTGTTTTATTGAGGTAGATAAGCAACGTTTGAAACTGTATATTACCTTCAAGGCACGAGGAATAACGTGTTATGTATGCATAAATCAATATCAAGATTTATAAATAGATATATTTCTGTTTATTTGATAGTACCACCTCGTCCATTTATTTGTACAATAGAAAGCAAGAAACCTGGGAGTGGTAATATTACGTGTCAAACTGCTGATATTTACCCCAGGCAAAGAGATAATTATATTTGCTGCTAGTGTTCACAGTGGATATGTCCGTTTTACCACTACTACTGCTACTACTACCACTGCTACTACTACAACTACTACGTGAATTTCGCTGAGTTTATTTCGAACTTGTGTAGAACAGTACTTAAATGTTCGATGTTGTTGATAGTTGAGACAAGAATGTCCAGAGTTAAAAGTTTAAAGTTAAGGTAGGTGTTTTATTATTCCAGGTTGCAAGTTACTAATCTAGTCTCGTTGAACTACTTCTACTACTACTACTACATATATTAAGTCTGAGAAACCGTGTAGGGTGAGTTGCATAGTTCTTTCAACACAGTATTTTTTCGTCTTAAATGTCTGCGGGCAAAGACCATGGATCCTTTCGAAGATTTTATCTATTTAATATGACCTTCAAATTAATTATATCTTTTTAGTTTCTTCTTTTTCTGTTTCAGTATTGGATTTTACAAAAGCCCCTTTTCTACCACCTAAATTATCCGTATCAGCAACCAGTTTTTAAAAAATGCTATAAATAGAATGATCCATCGCCGTCGCAGCCAAACCGTTCATCAACATTCAAGAGAACAAGACAAACTAATTTAAAGGGAAGTTCAGGGTTATGTAATGTAGATTTAAAATAAAGATTATACCTTGATATATAATAATTCTGATTTAGTTTACCTTGCCAGAAGGTCATTTGAGTTTTTAATAAGGTATGTCGTCTGTTTTTTGTCGTGCTTCAACATTTGCAAATTTCAACTTCCTTCCCATAACCACTTAACGGATATTTTCTAAATTTGAAAGGTAGCACCAAGGTATCATGGTCTCAGAAAATGGAGAAAATGATGCTGATCCAACGTCTGCTATTGCCTTCGTTACCCAAAATATCAATAATAAACATTAAAAAACTATGAACGACTATTTTCTCAAAAAGCAGAAAGTTTATGACTAAATCTTGCAAGAAGCATTCTGCTATTAAAGGTCTTTCAGGATTGCGAAAATTATGCCGATCTACTGTCGAGTGTTGATGCCGTTACTATGAATAAAAATCAGTTAGAAAAAGCTCCCACAACTGTACCATTTATGCTGACCTGCCATCGGATAAAATTGCCGTTACTAAAAATGGTAAAACTTTTTTAAGAAAATAATAATAATAATAATAATAATAATAATATTATTATTATTAGTAGTAGTAGTAGTATCCAGGTTGACATAGTAGCTAGCAGCCAGTTACGTTATGACCCTGCAATTAAATATTAGCAAAACTCTAAAAGTTTATCATCTACCGCAGCATAAAAGAATACAAATTGAACAGAATAAAAATTGAACAAGGTCAGCATACTGTGAGCACATATATATCACAGCTGCCAGATACATTTGTTACACAGTCATAAAATCAGGATTGCTTATTAAAATGTGTGTAGAGGTATAATTTCTGACAAGCTGATGCATTCGGGGTTTATCTAAAATCGTGCATCAAAAATGTTTGTGTACAACTTTACAGGCAAACGCCGCCCCCTCCCCCTCCTCTTAAAATACTCTGCTCGAAAATAAAGGGAGTTACTGTATTTAATAGATTATTTGCCTCTGGTGTGTGTTTGCTGTTAAATAGCTGACACCACTTTCAGCCATAAATTTTAAAGTAGCCATTCATTTTTACAGTTTTGATGCTAAGAATGTGAAATGTTGCGGAATTATTAGCTGATAGTAAACGTTCTTTGCAGGTACTCATTAAGTCGCAAAGGGTGTCAGTATTTTATACAAATCTTGTTTATTATAAAAGAAATGATCAAGCGACATACTAAAGAAAGTAGTGTAGTTTTGCTTTTTTAATGTAGATTGCCAAAGAAACACTTACAACTATGTCCTTAAAATAAAAGTTAATTGCTTTAGTGTCCTCGCCTCATAAAATTATAATAAGAAAATCTGGAGTTTTCCCGGGTTCTTCCTCAACCAGGTAGTCTGTTGAAAAAATAGCATTAGACCCACAAACCAGAAGATAGAGTTTTTCATAATAAACTTGGGACTTCTGCCAGAATTAAATCGGCAAATTTAGTGAGAACAAGTGGCGTGCGAGGTTTCAAATACAACATTACTCATCTTTCTACGTACAAAGGATGTTTATCGAATACTCATTAGTATTGAATGTGGTATAATTTTAGAATATGCATGGCCTAATTTGAACGGAAACAGAAACGGAAGCTGCTATCAGAAACCCGCTAACACTGGTATGTATTTTTAAGGCCTATGCATAATGTTACGATTTATGGAGGAAAAAAAAAGGATTGGTATGGTGATTTGTAAGTTATTTACTGCCTAGGTAGTTGGGGTAAAGTGCGTTGCCCATGGACACACCACGATAGCCAACATGGGCAGATCCATTGGTAGGAATCAAACCCGCACGGGGCCGCGGGTTGCCGATTGGTCTCGCCTGAACAGATCCCTAACATCTCATCTCTGCCCCCGTGGGTTCGAGTCACAATTCGGCCAACGTGGGCATGTGGGAAAGTTTGCCAGTAACTTTCTGTGGGACGACTGGTTTTCCTAGAGCTTTCCCGGGTTCTTCATCAACCAGATATACTGGCCGCCACGTATAGCCTGTCATGCTGTAGAAAAAAAAAATAATATTCAGCTTTATAGTTATTAAGTACTTCAAGAAACCGGGATTGGTATAAGGTTAACTTGTATGCATTTGCATCAAGCACATTGGAGAGAATTTTGACATATCTCTATAAAATACGTTCTTATACAGTTAACTGAGTGTGTGTGTGTGTGTGTGTGATTTGAATTTTTCAGTCATATCTGCAGTGTGGCACTTCATAGTGATGTCTAGCACTTGGGCATCATGTCTCAGACGTGTAGCATGATGTCCCACCCACTCACATTATCCTTACACTAGGCCGACCAGATCTAGCACTAACCTCTTAATGCTGAGCGCCTAGCAATGCACCAATTAGTCCCATTTTTATGGCTTTGGTATGACTCCGTTGTGGTTCGAACCCGAGACCTCTCGCATCCGAGGTGGACGCTCTACCACTTAGACCACCAAAGCGGTCACCGTAAACTAAAATATCCTTATATGGAGCATTACAACCTGCTGCATATAGCACACACGTTCAAAATGGCTGCTCCCATGTGCTCGAGAAATGAATATGAAATAGCCAACTTACACTAATTCTGCCAGTTATTAAAACAGGGAAAATACATTGTATTAGATAAATCAATACTAACTTCTAAAAGTGCAATAGATGAACGATAAAATAACGACACCCCTCCAAAAAAAGAAAACCAGTCCCGGGCTAGTTTTCCTTTCTTTCCTTTTATTCAATTTACCTCTTAAGTCCATGAAGGAAAAAAGGCCAAGCTAACCTGCCACTCTTCTGAGAGTTGCACATCTGTACTCTGTAACCCAAATTACACCCACTAATCATGCCACCACCACCCCACCCCCCCCAAAAAAGGGGGTGGGGATTGATTGTTATTTGTTAACAACATCTAACATATAAAAACAATTTTAAAAAAAAATAACGACGATAACTATTGGGGAAGGCACTTTTTGGTTTGTTTTTAAATTTCCAAATCACAACCCTGAACAAAGTACGAAACTGTAGACGGGAACCTAAACTATGCGAGCTCCTGAAGGCAGGAACTCTGGTTGTTTAGGTTCCGCTCTTGTCGCCTGGTTTGCAACTACTAGGTCATTCTTACAGATCTTTGCCAACTTACTTCAGTCCAGGTGTGTGTGTGTGTGTGTGTGTGTGTGTGTGTGATTTGGATTTTTAACGTAATTTTAACAATTGTTCAGTCATATCGCTACGGTAACTGCAGTTTGACACTTTATAGTGATATCCTGACACCAGACCGACCACTCCTAACACTAATCTCTTAATGCTGAGCGCCAAGCGAGTCAGCTGTTAGTACCATTTGTATAAGTCATTGGTATGACTCGGCCAGGGTTTGAACCCACGACTTCCAGCATCCGAGGCGAACGCTCTAACCACCAGGCCACCGGAGCAGTCCCCTCAGTCCAGGTGGGTTCGAGTCTCTGGCTCTGCCAGTATGTGTGCGTGAGATGGCTTGCCGGTAGCTTCCTTCGGATGGGTGGTTTTTACCAGGTCCCTTATCCACAAGTTATACTGTCCTCCACGTACAGCCTATCGTGCGCCGAGTTAAATCCCAAACAACAACAAACAACAATTTGAATGATCACATTGAATGTATGCCCGATAACTGCCATTCGAACCACCTCGGCTTACAATGATTAATCTAAAAGTTGCTAATGCATCAAACTAATTTGTTGGGTAAAAAGCCAAGGACGTTTTGACCGAAACCTCACAAATGTCCAATTAAAATTATCCCATCACGAAAAATACTGATTTTTTGGCAAACAGCCAAGTAGTATAGTGAAATGACTTTGAAAAATTCATTCAGTTATAAAGTTAGTGTTAGTTAGATGTGTGCGGTATTATCGGTGTAACACAGTAATTTTTTTCCTTCGGTGGTTTCCTCCTATAATAAATTTAACGGCATGTTTTCATTTTTCATGAGAAAATAATAAAACCATTATTCTTGTTTTACAAATCAGTAGCATTTGTCACAAATCAATTTTAAATATTACGAATATAATTTCATTTAAATACTTTAATTACATGCTTGACACGTGTCGCATACATGAACGTGGTGGTCAAACGGGGGCGCACGCAGATTTTTTTTTTGATTTTTTTTTTTTGGGGGGGGGGCAAATATGTTATGGTCGGCTATTAAGCTGAACGCATGTAGGCCAGAACATGTTTAGAAGTGAAATCGGGGTGGGGTGGTCAAGTGCTGCCCCCTTCCTTGCCGCTATGTGCGGGCGCCCGTGTGGCCAAATGGATGTTGTGAAAGATATTCGGGCCAAGTGCAGGTTTTGGAAAAATGTCGGATTTAGAAGATAAAAAAGTTAGTTTTTAGTAATTTACTAGCATATGTGAAAGCGTGATGTGCATGCATTCTGTTGTATTACCGATAAACTATCATAGGATTTTCAGGAGAGCACTTGTTTTTGTGTGTGAATATTACGCAAATTCTGAAGTCCATAGAATATTTCCTTGTTATGTTAGTTGGTGTATTTATGTTTACAGCATGTTTACTTGCTCTGTCACTGATAAATATCATGCGAGGGTGTTGGCGTCCCTCTGAAAGTTAGTCTATATTATAGCGAGTACGTTGTGGGCTCCAGTGTCGACACTTCCTGATTTTAATCAAGATGTCCACTAATGTCAGCACAATGCCTTTCGCGACTGTGTTAGATAAATCATCCCATTTTAATTACAGTATTTAGATAACTTGTCCAACTATTAACACATACAGCAAATCCATATTTTATTGGATAATGTCGGAGAGGGGACTGCGATTTTCTATTTAGCTGGGATATATTAACTTTTTATCTCAAGATAATTTGTTGTTTTTAACAAAGTTGTGTGCATATGTGTATAGTATGCTGTATTTTTCTACAAATCGGCGCAAGACACTTTTTCAGATATTAACAGACGGATTTTTAAAAAATATTATTTAATATCAGGAACCAGAACATTGAATTGTTGGTCCACAATAATAGTGCGGTATACCGCGGTACGTATCGCCGTATGTTCAGAGATACCGCGGAATCGGGGCCGGATTTAGACTAGACCAACAAGTTGTTCTCCGCCTTTTTTTGCTGTTTGACAATTAATGTATAACACCATTGGTTTCCACTGCCACCTGCCCTAAGCTGTAGCTTGTCGAGATTATGCCTAAATCCGGCCCTTGGGCGGATCAGGTCAAATGTTGGGATTGTTTTCTTTTTTTTTTTTTCTCTCACCAAAATTTTAAAAAGGCCCTGACTCCTGAAAGGGCACCAAAGCAAAGTCTATGTGTCTGTTTACTCAAAGTGTGCATACTACCCAATAAATGTGAGCAAAAGTAAAAACGATGATCAGATTTAAAGTGACTGTGTTTGTGTGTACGTTTTATATGTCCGGTGGGTGGGTAAACACTGGACGTCCTCCCAGACCCGTCTCTGGGAATACTGTGGTACACAATTTTTAGTGGTACTTAGGGGTCGTCCATAAATTATGTCAACAAAATGGGGGGGGGGGTGAGGGGGTTTGAAGAAGTTTGACAATTGTTGACATGGGGGAGGGGGAGTTCAAGATAAATTGACGTCAACAATGTTATTTTTTACAATAAATTTAATAAATAAAAAAAATGGGAATTTAGTCGGTGCGTTGGTATGGCACACACTCGCTCGCCCGTCAACAACAGCCCACCAGTTTATTCCTAAACCGGTTGAGCTCTTGCCAAGGAAGTCATAATCTTGCATCATCATATTTTGTTTTTATTCAATGTAGATTGTAGACTATCGACAGATTTTCAAGGGAAGCTGTTACTAAATTCAAAGACTGCACTGAGCCATAGACATCTAAATAGTATAGCTATCCATGAACTTATGTTTAAATAGCATCTATGTTATATGTATAGATGCTATATATATTGAAGTCCATAAGCTGTCCCTCCAAGGATGGATAACTGAGCCTAGGAAATTTTAGAGCTTGACTATTATACAGTCATCTTTAACATAATACATAAAATAAATTATGTAGCCTACACAAGCATACAACTTTTTCAACCAGATGCAGTAACCTTAATGCTTTACAAATATTGTACACTTTAATATTAGAGGGGTCACTGAAAGTTTGACAGTTGTTGACAAGGGGTGTGAGTAAAAATTGCCAAAAAATTGTTGACATAATTAATGGACGTCCCCTTATCTGTTTGTATCTTTGTAGTATTATCAATTACAATCATACGAACTGCTACCAAACAGTTTGAATTCCCCAGAATCCATATCGATGCTTGTGTTCTTTGCTTACAAGAGAAGCAATCGAATTTCAGGCCGCACATTCTTAACGTTCGTTCTTGTTTTCAACATCATCATCATCATCATCCTTCTTTCAGAAAGGAGCTGTGAGTGGCCGAATTGCCTTGAGGGTTGGCCTGTACAGGTCACTCACATCTCACATCTGTCCACCTTGGTTCGAATTTCAGTTCGGCCAACATGGTATGTGAGATAGTTTGCCAGCAGATTCATATGGGTCGGTGGTTTTTCCTACACCATAATATACTGACAGTCATGTGATGAACATATGGTCTTAAATCTACGAAACAAAGACAAAACCTTCTTTGAAAATAACCTTTGTCTTACATTTTTTTATTATCGGGGCCGTGGGTGGGGAGTTGTCTGGAGCGCTCGCGTTTACCGATTACTGCCATATCTCGCTTCTGTCCGGGTTCGTGTCTCGGGCTCGGCTAATGTGGGTATGTGAGAAATCTTGTGGGTAGCTTCTCGTGGGTCGGTGGTTATTTTCTGGGTTCTTCCTCCACCATTAATAATTGCCGCTATGTATAGCCTATCTTGTGCTAAAAAAAATGGCGTTAAACCCCTATAACAACAACAACCTCAGTCAGCGTGGGTTCAGTTCTTGGGCTGGTCCAATGTGGGTATGAGGAAGCTAGTCAGCAACTTCCTGTGAGTCAGTGGTTTTTATCGGGGGTTTTATCGGGGTTTTCCCCGAGTTCTTCCTCCACGAGTTAAATGTGCCGCCACGTGTAGAATAGCATGCGCAGTAAAATAGTGTTTAACCCACAACAAAATTCTATATCGAAAATGAATGGAAATTCCAGTCCTATATTTAGAATATGACGTGCCGTGAACCTCAGTGTGGCTATGTGACTGCGCATCAATGGAAAGCAGCAGTGCGACAAAGGTAGGCCACATTATATTTGCTGCTAATGTTTACCGCGTATCTCAGGGCTTCACTTCGAAATCGTGTTAGAGCAGCAGTGTCTCAAGAATTTGTGTGTGTGTGTGTGTGTGTGTGTGTGTGTGATGTGGATTTTTAACGTAGCTTTAACAATTTTTCAGTCATGTCGCTACGATATCTGCAGTGTGTCAGTTTATAGTGATGTTGGGGCATCATGCTGCAGACATTTAGCATGATGTTCCACCTACTCACATTATCCTGACACCAAGCCGACCAGTCTTAACACTAACCTTTTAATGCTGAGCTCCTAGCGAGGCAGCTGTCTGTACCATTATGTGTAAGTCTTTGTATAAGACTCGGCCGGGGTTCGAACCCGTGACCTACTGGTTCCGAGTCGGTCGCTCTAACCACTAGGTCACCGGAGCGGTCAAGAATTGGTACATAATAATGTACAATTCCTTCTGAATGAATTATGTTTGTGTGTTTCATTTAAATGCATATATTATAGTCTGATTAAAAACTTTCTGCTCAAAGAAAAAAATGTAAATATCACGTATGAAGTATAGATTGACCCAACATTTTTATATTCCACATACAAGAACCATGACAAAATGAATTCTGTTAAGACACTATTTGTCAATTTCTAGCATTTCCCAATACAGACAGCAGAGCAGGATTTGCTATCAAATGATGTTAACACCCCACCCACCCACCACCCCAACCACTAACATGGGTGAATGTGCTATACAATAGAGACCTAAAAAAAGAGAAATTAATAATGTTATGAAATGACTTTCATATTTATTTTCAGGACAAATAAAGGTTCTTAATGATGTTTGAAAAATCAGTTACAGGCTAGAAGCCTTGAGTTATGGGTATCCATATTGCTGACAATATTGAAAATAATTATATCCATAATGCTGACAATATTGAAAATAATTATATCCATATTGCTGACAATGATGAAAGTAATTATATCCATATTTCTCATAATGTTGAAAATAATTATATCCATATTGCTGACAATATTGAAAATAATTATATCCATATTGCTGACAGTGATGAAAGTAATTATATCCATATTGCTGACAATGATGAAAGTAATTATATCCATATTGCTGACAATGTTGAAAATAATTATATCCATATTGCTGACAATGATGAAAGTAATTATATCCATATTTCTGATAATGTTGAAAATAATTATATCCATATTGCTGACAATAATGAAAATAATTATATCCATATTGCTGACAATGATGAAAATTATATCCATATTACTGACAATGTCCAAATAATTATGACCCTGATTAAATAATCAAACCTACATTTTTAAGTGTTTTCTTAAACATGTTATAAAAAAAAATTTAAATAAAAAATAAACCCATTGTCAAAATATTGTTTGCAATGAAAGTATATACAGAGAACAAATTACATAAAGCTAGAGGGGCCTTGAGTGGTCTAAAGCACTCACCGTTATGGATCACTGCCATCTCACCTCTGCGTGAGTTCGAGTCTCAGGCTCGGCTGACATAGGTATGTGAGAAAGCCTGCCAGTAGCTTCTTGTGGGTCAGTGGTTCTTCCTGGGGTTTTCCAGGATTCTTCCTCCACCAATTATACTGGCTGCCATGTATAGCTTATCTTGTGCTTAAAAATGGCGTTAAACTCTACAACAGCAACAAAATAAAGCTGGAATGAATTTGGGGTCAGACAAAGGTACACAATGCTTACTCCCACTCATTAGTTATTTTCAACAATTGCATACCTTGATGCTTCCAAGTTATGGCATCAGAGGAGTGTCCAGACCTGGAAGCCAATGTTGCAGAACGTGACTCTTATGTGTTTTGTCTCTTCATGTCTTGATAGTTTCCAGGATATGACCCTAGGGTAAACCCCATAAACCTGCTGCATAATGCACAGCATACAAAAAACGCATTTGTGTAACAAGTGTTAGGCTGCATGTACTCTGCACAATTTTCTGTTTGGAAGGAAAGAAAACTTGTGCAGATATATTTCATGATGTAGTGATTTCCTTACTCTTTAGAATAATCATTATATTCAGCAATGATAAGACATAATATAATATTTTTGAAGATTGAAAATATTTTTCATCTGAACAGATTAGACAGAAACCATTTAGCACAAAGAAGTATCCATGTATTCAGTACTCTTCCCCATCGTTTTTGTGATATTCTAAATTTACTTAAATAAGAAATTTTGTGTGTGATGCCAACAGCTTGTGTTTCTTGTCTCTCTTAGGGACAAATGATTTAAATTTTTGTAGGAGTAGCCTGAGATTTATAAGAAAAACAATATCTGAACCTGTATAGGTTGAAAAAATGGTCTTGCTCCCACTTTTTTTTACGAAAGAACTTTTTATGTCTAATAATTAAATTGTAACAAAATTATTTTGATGTGGACAAAAAAATATCCTGGCTAAATGGAAAATCCTGAGCCATCCGTCGACAGAATATTAAATGTTTTTTTTTACCAGTATAAACACTGATTTTTAGCAGTATAAACACCATGTTTTTTTACCAGTATAAACACTGTTTTTTTACCAGTATAAACACTGTTTTTTTACCAGTATAAACACCTAGTTTTTTTTTACAAATATAAACACCATGTTTTTTTACCAGTATAAACACCATGTTTTTTAACCAGTATAAACACCATGTTTTTACCAGTATAAACACCATGATTTCTACCAGTATAAACACCATGTTTTTACCAGTATAAACACCATGTTTTTTTTTACAGAAAGTTTAACTTAGAGCTAGAATATTAAATGTTTTTTTTGCCAGTATAGACACTGTTTTTTACCAGTATAAACACCATGTTTTTTACTAGTATAAACACCATGTTTTTTTACAAATATAAACACCATGTTTTTTTACCAGTATAAACACCATGTTTTTTAACCAGTATAAACACCATGATTTTTAACCAGTATAAATGCCATGTTTTTTAACCAGTATAAACAATGTTTTTTTAATCAGTATAAACACAATGTTTTTTTACCAGTATAAACACTTTGTTTTTTACCAGTATAAATACCATGTTTTTACCAGTATAAACACCATATTTTTTAACAGTATAAACACAATGTTTTTTTTTACAGAAAGTTTAACTTAGAGCTAGTGACCATGAACGTATTGAAATATTTTGAACAATAACCTCAACAATACCTTTACAACATTATATGAACTGTACAATACAGTCAGTACTGCAAAGTCCTAAACTTGATGATGACATGCAGGATAACGGCAAGTTTTCTCCCGAGCCAAATGAGGACCCATTTCAAAGTACCTGGATGTAAAACTCCCCATATCGATATGACTGGAAATATGTTAAAGTTATGTTTCAAATCCAGATCTCACACACACACAAACACACACTTGATGCCATGTATAGCCTATCACGTGCTGAAAATGACATTAAAACCCCAATAAACCAAACCATTACCAGTGTGTAAATATGTTAGACATTTGTATATAATTTTCACACATTTAGAAGAAGACAAAAAAGGAATTCATCTTCAACAACATTCAAGGAATTAAATTCCCAAAACATTCACAACTAGGTCAAATGCAGGTTTATGTTCTGTGTAACTTGAGGCTTAAGGTTCAAGATCTCGGATTAATCCTAAACAACTCTAGAATGTAGCTGTAGTTTCAATACAAGAAATAAATATTATTCTAAAAAATGTCATGATACACCTTTTACTACCTTTTATGCTTTTTGTACAACTATAGTTACAAGTCAGGAAATACTGTAAAAAAAATAGTAAATACTAGGTATTAGTATTTTTTAAATAAAATTTCTTGGAATTTAATACTGTACAAGTTATCATTATCCTGAAGAAAATAATAATTGCATGACTGTCATGACTTTCCTTTCGATACAGAAAAATTAATAAAGAATTAAACAATCAGAAACTTAGATAGGAAATTTAGAAACCCTTTCAGACTGATTGCATGATTACAGATTTAAATGGACTTGTTAGACTGTAACACAAATCAGATGCTGGAAATTGAATGTGATTTCATTGTACAACCTGCATTGCTTAAGAACAGTGCTACTCACAGCACAGTTAAGCTTTACCCAGTCTGGTCAGAGGATGGACCTACTTGTAGTGTATGATTTGACTCAGTCTAGTTTGAGAGATGGACCTACTTGTAGTGTATGATTTGACTCGGTCTAGTTTGAGAGATGGACCTACTTGTAGTTTATGATTTGACTCAGTCTAGTCTAAGAGATGGACCTACTTGTAGTGTATGATTTGACTCAGTCTAGTCTAAGAGATGGACCTACTTGTAGTGTATGATTTGACTCAGTCTAGTCTAAGAGATGGACCTACTTGTAGTTTATGATTTGACTCAGTCTAGTCTAAGAGATGGACCTACTTGTAGTTTATGATTTGACTTAGTCTAGTCTAAGAGATGGACCTACTTGTAGTGTATGATTTGACTCAGTCTAGTCTGAGAGATGGACCTACTTGTAGTGTATGATTTGGCTCAGTCTGATCTGAGAGATGGACCTACTTGTAGTTTGTGATTTGCCTCATTCTGATCTGAGAGATGGACCTATGTGTAGTGTATGATTTGCCTCAGTCTGATCTGAGAGATGGACCTACTTGTAGTTTGTGATTTGCCTCAGTCTGATCTGAGAGATGGACCTATGTGTAGTGTATGATTTGCCTCAGTCTAGTCTAAGAGATGGACCTACTTGTAGTGTATAATTTGATTCAGTCTGATCTGAGAGATGGACCTACTTGTAGTGTATGATTTGACTCAGTCTGATCTGAGAGATGGACCTATGTGTAGTGTATGATTTGCCTCAGTCTGATCTGAGAGATGGACCTACTTGTAGTTTGTGATTTGCCTCAGTCTGATCTGAGAGATGGACCTATGTGTAGTGTATGATTTGCCTCAGTCTAGTCTAAGAGATGGACCTACTTGTAGTGTATGATTTGATTCAGTCTACTCTAGTGAGAGGGATGGTCCTACTTGTACTGTAGCCTATTATTTGACTCAGTCAAGTCAGAGGGATGATGTCATAAGTGAAAATGGTCCCACTCAGAAATCAAATATGACTGTTACAGTGACCATCTTGAAAAATCTTGTTATTGCTACCCCTCCTGTATGGATGGTCATATCAACTGTGGTGTTTTCATTTGTAAAATTAAAAGTGTCTTGCTGGTCCTACAAGGAAATGGTTCTGATCCAATTTCGTTAGAGCTGCGATGTTCTGCCTCTTGAAAATCATTTTATTGCTACTCCTCCTGACTAGAAAGTCTCCTTAACATGGATCTTTCTACAGAAGACTTCTCATATCTGGTTGGTTTTTTAATGAAACAATACAACTTGGACATACAATGATGTCTGTCTTAAAAAATATTTTTACCCTACTCCTCCTGAATGGATGGCAATAATAGACTTCTTATGATATCTTGTTGGTCCTAAAAGAAAATAGTGCTGGTCTTGAATTTATTATGGCCACCACAATAGATAATGTGAAAACCTTATTGACAATGAGAAAAGAAAAGGGGTTGTCTTGAATTCCTGGATATTTTTTATCAGAGAAACATCGGTTTATTTGAGGGTCTTTTGTTGTGCAAATGAGACACAAAAAAGGAACATCTCAGTCTTTTTGTACTCATGTGAGGCATGGACCCTGACAGCAGAATTACAACGAAGAATCCGGTCACTTGAAATGAGATGCTACAGAACCATCCTTGGTATCTCTTACATGGACCACATCACAAATGAAGAAGTGTGTAACACCATCAGGCGCGAAGTAGGCCAATATGAGGACCTTCTCACCACTGTCAGAAAGAGAAAGCTGAAATGGTATGGCCATGTAACCAGAGTCAACAGTCTATCCACAACAGTCCTGCAGGGCAGCGTCCAGGGTGGCAGAAGGAGAGGTAGACAGAGAAAAAAGTGGACTGACAACATCACAGAATGGACCAGGAAAAGTTTTGCAGAGACACAGGCATTGGCACATGATTGAGACAAGTGGAGGGAACTGGTCAGATGTTCAGCAGCACAGTGCCTCAACGACCACACTAGGTGATGAGACTGATGATGATGATGAAAAGGAACCCTATCCAACAAAAAGAAACTCAAGCCTGTCTCAGGCATATCTTGACTCCTCAGCCCTGATTGAATATGGTGCCTCACACCCCTTTTTATAGTTTAAAGATCACCCGTGAGGTGTATACATGAATAAAGAATATTTCACTGAGTCAGTGTTAAATGCTAGAAGTTAGAGTAAGGTTTACTTTAACCATTCAAAAGCATTTAATGTCTATTCTTGTATCAGCAGATTCAAAGATAATTGTTCTGAATTGGATTCACATGTTTGCAGTAACTAAGCCGACCTGAAAATAAGGCTTAAGTAAATACTGCAGTAACAGTTCTGTGTAAACAAGTGTCACTTCAGTTGAAATTGCACGTCTTTAATTTAACTCATCTTTATTTAATAGAGCCCTGTGGTGACTAAAAAACAAGAGTGTTAAGGTTTGTAATATATATCTCTCAGTGTCTGCCTTTATACATGTAAGTACCTTTCAGTACTCCTGTCTCTCAATTTGTATCAGTCTGTCTGTTTGTCAGTCTGTTTGTGAAGACTATATTTCAGCAATGCAGGAGACAAAAATGCAAATTAGATTGGATGATGAGCTGTAATACCAGTAGTGTATACTGTGCTGTACAGTACTAAGTCAGACTAAACTGTATGGCTGTAATACCAATAGTGTATACTGTACTGTATAATACTACTTCAGACTAAACTCTATGGCTTTAATACCTGTAGTTTATACTGTACTGTACTGTACTGTACTGAGTCCAACGAAACTGTATGGCTGTAATACCTGTAGTGTATACTGTACTGTATACTACTAAGTCAGATTAAACTCTATATCTGTAATACCAGGATTTTTTAAACTCTATGTCTGTAATATCAGTAATTGTTACTGTACTGTACAGTACTGAGTCAGAATAAACTATGGCTGTAATACTAGTAGTGTATTTTGTGCTGTACACTGCTAAGTCATATTAACCTCTATGACTGTAATACCAGTAGTGTATACTATACTGTACAGTACTGAGTTAGACTAAACTCTTTGGCTGTAATATCAGTAATGTATACTGTACTGTACAGTACTGAGTCAGACTGAACTCTGTAACTGTAATACTAGTAGTGTATACTGTGGTGTACAGTACTGAGTCAAACTAAACTCTATGACTCTAATACCAGTGGGGTATACTGTACTGTACAGTACTGAGTCAGTCTAAACTCTATTGCACCACTCCAGTGGCCTAGTGGTTAGAGTGTCTGCCTCGGATGCGGGAAGGCATAGGTTCGATCCCCAGCCGAGTCATACCAAAAACGTACAGAAATTGTACTAACAGCTGCCTCGCTTGGCGCTCAGCATTAAGACATTAGTGTTAGGACTGGTCGGCCTGGTGTCAGGATAATGTGACAGGGTGGAACATCATGCTGCATGTCTGCGGCATGATGGTCCAGTGCTAGACATCACTATAAACTGCCACATTGCAGACATCGTAGCGATATCACTGAAAAATTGTTAAAGCTACATCAAAAATCCAAATTACACACACACACACAAGCATGCACACACACATGTGCACACACACACACACACACACACACACTAAACTCAGTTGTTGTAATACCAGTAGTGTATACTGTGCTGTACAGTAATGAGTCAGACTAAACTCTGTTATTGTAATACCAGTAGTGTAAACTGTGCTGTACAATACTGAATCAGACTAAATTCTACAGCTCATATGAACAAACTGATATGCCCAGAAGCTGGGCTGCAAGACATTTTGGACTAGATTATAATGTTAGTTTTTCATAGAAAATATGTATTGTACATTTAGTTCTCTTGAATAATTCCTTGGCCCCGTCTTAACATGAAATATCTTAAAATAAGATGATTGGCAAAGAATATTTCAGTAAACAATAAGTAATCTCACAGCAGTTATATGACTGACTTGCCACAATAAACACATCTTATATGGCTCCCTCTTTCTACAAGGAAAATGAAACTGAAAAATACCAAATAATGTGTTAGAAGTAAAAATATTACAGAATATTATTCAAGTTAAATTGAAAACAAAAACTTAATGTCAGACATCAGTTTATCATTGGATAAACTATTGAAATCAGCGTAAAATAACAGCAATTTGAGAACGTATTGTGAAGATGATATTTTTATATTTGTGGTAGAGAACACTGGAAAATCTGTATAACAAAATGATTTACTTGATATCAGATGGGCAGTCAGTCATGCACAGATTAGAAATGTGACTCAAACTGAATATTTCAGAAGTGCATACGCTGTATAATGGATCTAATTTCTGACTCAATTCTCAAATTTTGTTCAATCTCACAACAACTCACCAGCACGAGTTCCAATGACACTTTGAGTAAGTCGCTTGAGAAGAAAACAAAATTATTTATCCAAAATAAATTATATTAGATTTTAATTAATTCAGTATTTTTTAAGAAGCAAAGCTTAAGGTTTGCCTGGATTATTGATTATTATTGTTTTCTCTCAAAATTACCATTTTTCAGTATGAATACAGTAAAGCACCATCCGAAGACCCGGTCTGCAATAATAAACAGCAGCCAGGAAAGTCACAGCCCAGACTGAGTTGGGAAAAGGTAGGTTTCATTTTATTTGTATAGCTCCTTTATAGATATATTAAGGGCACTGAGAAAACCTTTTTATGGTTGTGTGTGTGTGTGATTATGATTTTTAATCTAGCTTTAACAATTTTTCAGTCATATAGCTTAGAGTGATGTCTAGCACTGGGGCATCATGCCAAAGACAGGTAGCATGATGTCCCACCCAGTTACATTATCCTGACACCAGGTCAACCAAACCTAACACTAACCTCTTAATGCTGAGCGCTAAGCGAGGCAGCTGTTAGTACCATTTTTGTAAGTCTTCGGTATGACTTGGCTGGGGATTGAACCCATGACCTCCTACTTCCGAGACAGACGCTCTAACCACTAGGCCACCGGAGCGGTCTTTTTATGGTTGTTATTTTGTATTAACTTTACCAGTTTCATAGGTTTATAATTTGGAAAGAGCAATGCCATTTCCGTGTTTCCTGAGTATATATAAGTTTTTTTAAATCATCAAATTAGTCAAACTTGTCTCAGAATATATGCAGTGGTCATATTACTCCAAACAGAATATGTGCCATGGTCATATTACTCCTACTGGAATATGTGCCACGGTCATATTGCTCATATCAGAATATGTGCCATGGTCATATTACATGTACTCCTGTCGGAATATGTGCCATGGTCAGATTGCTCCTATCAGAATATGTGCCATGGTCATATTACTCCTATTGGAATATGTGCCATGGTCATATTACTACCAGATTTCAAGGTGATTTCACAGTCGATCACAATAATGGCAAACTCCAAAAGAAACAGCAATGGATAAGCAATATTGAGCTGATGGCAAGGCAACAGAGGCACAAGAGGCCTTAGCTAGTGTCCAAAGCATCCCTGCATTTGATAATTTCAGGGAATTGGGCTGGCTGTTTTCTGGATCATCATCTAGTAAGCCCAGTTGAAGATTCAGCAGGTAAGATTTTATGTGACAGCAAGCAAATGCTAGAATGATGGAGAAAGAGCACCACATTTGACTGCCAGTCTAGTGCATGAAGCACAGAGCTTTAATGTTGGGCCATCCATGTCAGGTAAAGGAAATTACATCACCTAAGAAATTGAAAATGAGAAGACAGCTGGGACCTGCGACATCACTGGTAAATTGCTGAAATCCAGAAACATGGGCTGCAGTTCGTCCTATGTGAGAGATGGGTAACATTCCTCATGCTTGGAAATTTTTTAAATGCTGCCATCTGTATTGTAAAAGAACTTCACCAATATCCTACTAATCAGAGTGAAAGACCATTTACTGGAATTGCACAGGAAACAATAGAGTGGCTTTACACCAGAAAGAGCAAACCAATGACTGCATCTGCATTCTCAAGACATTGTTACAAACCTGAAGGAAATTCTCAAGACATTGTTACAAACCTGAAGGAAATTCTCAAGACATTGTTACAAACCTGAAGGAAATTCTCAAGACATTGTTACAAACCTGAAGGAAATTCAATCAACCACTACGGAAAGCTCATGCTGACCATAATGCTGCATTGCCTTAGTCAGCTGATCTTTGCCAAATTAAAATTCTTTATACTGTCATCATCAGCTGCTTTCAAGTCTATGGAAAATGTTTACAGTGGTTTCATATCAGCAGTAGGATTCAACATGGATTCACCATCACCCTGAGCATTTTTTAAGCTTCCAGTGGATTGTATGGTAGAAAGAATGACAGGGAATTGGGAACATCATTGCAGTCATAGGTGACAAAATTTGTATCGACCTTGATTGTGCTGACTATGCTGCTCCACTGTTTTGAGTTGCAACAGATCTTACTACTTGGCCTGGACATAATGCAGGAGGAAGCAAAAGCATTTGGCCTTGAGATCAGCTGGGCCAAGACCAAAATCAAAAGTACCAACCACAAGCCATCACATCGGCAAAAAACCCCACAACAAGCATGATTTTGAGGATATGGACTACTTTACCTATTTCCAGGCTACTCACTCAAGAGCTTGGAAGCAGCAAGCCAGAAATCAGGTATCCATATTGAAATGACTCATGGCTGCATGAAAACCGATGGATAGCTATGTTTGGCACTTCAAAATCAGCCTGGTTATGAAGATCTGGCTGCATACATATAATCATTCTTGCTCTACAGTGTGGAAACATGGATGCTTACATCAGCAATGACAAAAAAGCTTAAAGCCTTTATTCAGTGCCGCCTCTGCAGTATCCCCCATATTACATGCACACAACATAGCACATGATTAGAGATCAGAGGCAGATTGAAGCAACTGCTGGCCACAAATATCATGCAGTATTAGACACATGCAGTTCCTTTGCCACATTGCTAGAGCACCCAGTGATATGGATCACAGTTGTATCCTTAAAGCTGTAGTTGGGAAACCAGCATGGAGGTGTAGTCTTATAGTGAAATTGCCTTATAATGAAGTATGTGATACAGTATTCCCTCATTTTAATGCTGCCCATAGAAGCCATATAGTATACTGTCTTATAGTGAGATTGTCTTATAATGAAGTACATGACATAGTATTCCCTCATTTTAATTCTCTCCATGGGAGCCATTGAGTATACTGCCTTATAGTGAGATTGCCTTTTAATGAAGTACATTATGCATATAATTTTACTAGCACTTAATGAAATGGAATGCATGACCATGCTTGCCTTATAACAGCAATTGAGTTATAATGAAGGACTTCATTGAGAGGGAGTGCAGTAATTTCTTTCATGCCAAAGTTGTACTTTTTAATATGGTAATGCTGAAAATATATTTAAATACAGGTAAATGCAGGAGCATAGTTGTTGTTGTTTTGGTTTTAATGCCATTTCTCAGTGCAAGATGGGCCTATGTGATGGCCAGTTTAATTGATGGAGGAAGAACCTGAGAAAACCCAGTAAGAACTGCTGATGTACAGGAGGATATTGGCAACTTTTCTCATATAGCCATATTGGCTGAGCCAAAACTCAAACCCATGTAGACAGAGGTGGAATGGTCAAGATCAGTATATGGTAACATAGTAAAGCTTCAGAATTAAGACCACCCATGGGTCTTTGTAAAGTTGGTCTTAATTGGAACATGGTATAATTCAGAGGATACATTAAAGTTAAGTGTTCCCTCATTATATTGCTCCCTCATTATATTGCTGTTCACAAGAGGCACTAAATGGCCTCTTATAAGTGAGTGTGTCTTGTACTGAGGAATGTTCCAACTGGCATGTGATATAATAGTGACCAACAACACCATTATAATGAATTTAATGATGAAAAAGTACATTATAATTAGTTCCCATTAACCAGGAACTAAATTGAAGTGAAATAAATTCAGACAAAAATGAGAAGTAAAAATGTAACCAAGTCAATTTGATCCCTGACTGTTCTATGTTATAGAATGGGTACCAGTATACTGAGTGGATTTATAGTGAGAAACCACTGTAAATGGAAATGACTAAACATGACTGCATTTGAGAGAAGACTTGAGTTAGGGGTATTTGCAAGAGAAGGTTTTACCATATTAGTTATAATTACTGAAACTTCTATGGGAGTGGTCCTGTTATCATGTATGGGCTTGTCATTGTATAAATACGGTAATGTACACCAAGCATCATGGATGCTTATCTTCCATTGTATAATGTTAGGCTGTGTGCTTCAAGTTTATATACAAGTGTACAGAACAGTGTACACATTTATCTGCCAGCACATTATATGAAAGCAGAATCAGTACATAATTCACTCAGTGTAAAGGGCCTCAATATTCGGCAGTCCCTTTCCTAAGGTGAGTGGTCATGGACCCCAGGGGCAGATTAAAGCTTCTGGGGGCCCTGGGTCACTTAAGATATAGATCTGCAAGTATACCATGAAAGCAGTCCTTGGTATGTGTGTAATTATTATAGCTATATTAGGCAAAATATTAGATGGTATAGACCCATAAATGGTTTCTTTAACTGTGTAACTTTTACCCAGAGCAACTATGATGGGGGGGGGGGGCAGGGCGGGGCACATGCCCTCTGCACCCAAACCTTAATCTGGTACTAATGCATCCCATTTCATATTAGTTATTAGTAATATTATGAATAAAATACCTCTATATAAGACTATATATATTGAGTTCATAATGTAAAATGACTCAGGTTAAGAAAAATTTGATTTTTTTTCTTCTATCATTTCAGGGGAGATTTTGTTCCAGATGTTGTAAACTTGTATTTGCAACAATGGCATTATTCCTGGTAATACTAGTGGCAGTATTACTGGCAGTCAAACATAAGCCTCATCAAGTAGAGAGTTCACAACCATCAGTGCAAGCATTAGCTGGGGATCCTCAAATAGATGCTGATGAAGGTATGACAAATATGACAAATATCTGTTTAAGCCCTCACTTCTTCCAAGAGTAACTTGGAATGTCTATACATTTTGTGCCATTATTATCTGTTATTTTTGGGTGTATTAATATTAAAAGTAAAAATATTAATAATAATTTTAATTTTGCATTGAGAAAATTTTTCTACAAAGAAGTTTTCATTGAAAAAAGAAGACTACAAATAATTTTAACATTTTTTGTTTGTTTTGTGAGTTCAACACCATAGTTCAGTACATGACAGGCTCTTCATGGTGGCCATTGTATTTGAATGAGGAAGAACCAATAACCCATCGGAAGGAAGCTACTGACAAGCTTTCTCATATATTCACTGTCCCCCAGATTGACTGAGCTGAGACGAACCCACATGGACAGAGGTGAGATGTGAATGATCAGTAAAGATGATTGCCTTAGACCCACTCAGCCACATGGGGCGTTTTGCCCACTCAGTCACTCTTGGCCCCTATAATATGTAAGGATTGATGGTGTTGCAAATATCAGATGCTATGACAAGTTACTACACTATGCACCATATATACTTACTTATAAGCCGAGTCCAACTGTAAAAACAATATAGACCTTGATTTGTGGCACATTATCGATGACATATCTGGGTCTGTACAGTTTGCAGTAACGAGTATATATAGTAAGTGATGTAAATTCACTGTTTTTTTCATGGGGAAGTTTTGTCTTATTTTACTGTAGTTTTGTCAAAAATGTGAAAGCTGAAATCTGATTGGTGGATTTAAAGGTCAACAGATCATGACCTTAAACTGGTGTCAATCAGATCTCAAGCATGTAGTGAATTTCATTTTGAATCAGATTATATAATCCTTGGAATACATACAGATTCTGTCTTGGACAATTTGGGTGTTTCTAATATATATCCTAATAAAGTGAACTAACAAAAATATACCCAGTAAAAAGATGTAATTATTTCATAATTAATTATATTTAAAATGTATAACTGTATTAAATTTTCATTACACATTCTGAAGTTACTTTTTATGGTAGTTTTGTTTCTTAGAGTAAAATACATTTGTGCAACAAATTTTTGTTTGCCTCCTCTTCTTGCAGTTTGAGGTTCTTGATTTGGTTCTGTTAATACAGCCATCTGTCCTTAGTTCTTCCATGCATGGGGTCCAGAGTGGCGGAGTGGTCTACAGCACTCACCGTTAAGGATTACTGCCATCTCACCTCTGTCTGCATGGGTTTGAGTGTCAGGCTCAGCCAGTGTGGGTATGTGAGAAAGCTTACCAGTGGCTTCTTGTGGGTCAGTGGTTCTTTCCCAGGTTTCCCCATGTTCTTCCTCCACCATTAATACTGGCCGCCATGTATAGCCTATCATGTGCTGAAAAATGGCATTAAACCCTATGGCAACAACAAAAAAGTCTTCCATACATTTATTATAGGAGTTCACTCCATCCACAGGAAGGAATAGTTCCATGCAACTGATTGTGTCATCCTTTTTAATAATAATGATATTATTATTATTATTATGATTACTGATCAAAAGTTTTTCATCACAATAAGCGTTTGACATATACAATAAAGTGTGGTAGTATTCTTCTGTTTATATGTAGATGACCTGATATGACTTTCTCAGTATTTGAATGTTTCTTGCTTATTTTTATAATAATTTTATTTTTCTTGTTAAAATAGGACATTTTTGTTCAGATTCTTGATTGCTGTATTATTCAAAAAGCCACGGACCTAGACATGTACACATTGATTGTAATGTTTATTTCTATATTTAATAGACATAACATATATATAACTATTTGTTAAGGTTTTTCTAAGTTTAAGACTGTGACATTTTTGTTGACATTTTAGGACTACCATACAGAAACCGCTAAACCAAGGCAAATGAGCTTTGATATGTATATGATCATGATCATATTAAATTTGTGTGCCATTTAAATAATTTTTAAAGCGATTTTTCAGGTTTTTGTACACTATGACCATAGTTTCTTTTGTCTACAGTGGAGGCATATATGTTTTTAATCACAAATTCTGTTAGGAGAATAGATAAATTTCATATAACATCCTTTAAGGCTGTTATAATTACTTTCTTCGAAATATAACTCCAATTTTTGTGGGTTCCATCATCCTCCAATAACAGATTCATGGGACAAATGGATCCTATAAATACTGATAGATTATTCCATATAGCCTTAGACTGATTGATGTCTCAACAATAAAATGTTTATTCTGAAGGTTGTTCTTGATAAAGTCAATCAGAATACCATTTAGCTGTTGAGAGAGATTTATCAGTTTTAAATAGTCTCTGTGTTTGAAAAAAATACCACTGTTTGGTAAGAATCTGCAAGTTAAATTATTGATATTTTTCTTATGACTGTTCAGTTAGAGCAATATGCCCATATCACAATATTTCTATACGTAGCACATATTTTAATACCTTGTGGCGTCTCAAATAATGTCAAGTCGTATAAGGTGAAAGAGTAGTGATGCAGCCATCACACTGTATTTCAATGTCATTTAATAAGACTATTCTGTGGTTTTGTCAGGTGATAGAAAGATGCACTGATGTTCATTTCAAGGCTACATGTGATAGATAGAAATATACACTGGTGTTCATTTCAAGGCTACATGTGATAGAAACATGCATTGGTGTTCATTTCAAGGCTACATGTGATAGATAGAAATATGCATTGGTGTTCATTTCAAGGCTACATGTAATATATAGAAATATGCATTGGTGTTCATTTCAAGGCTACATGTAATAGAAACATGCATTGGTGTTCATTTCAAGGCTACATGTGATAGATAGAAATATGCATTGGTGTTCATTTCAAGGCTACATGTGATAGATAGAAATATGCATTGGTGTTCATTTCAAGGCTACATGTAATAGAAACATGCATTGGTGTTCATTTCAAGGCTACATGTGATAGATAAAAATATGCATTGGTGTTCATTTCAAGGCTACATGTAATAGAAACTTGCATTGATGTTTGTTTCAAGACTACTTGTGATAGAAACATGCATTGGTGTTAATTTCAAGGCTAAATGTAATAGAAATATGCATTGGTATCCATTTCAAGGCTACATGTGATAGAAATATGCATTGGTATTCATTTCAAGGCTACATGTGATACATAGAAACATGCATTGGTATTTATTTTAAGGCTACATGTGATAGAAACATGCATTGATATTTATTTCAAGGCTACATGTGATAGAAACATGCATTGGTGTTCATTTCAAGGCTAAATCTGATAGATAAAAACATGTATTGGTGTTCATTTCAAGGCTACATATAATAGAAAAATGCATTGATATTTATTTCAAGGCTACATGTGATAGAAACATGCATTGGTGTTCATTTCAAGGCTACATGCGATATATAGAAACATGCATTGATATTTATTTCAAGGCTACATGTAATAGAAACATGCATTGGTGTTCATTTCAAGGCTAAATCTGATAGATAAAAACATGCATTGGTGTTCATTTCAAGGCTACATGTAATAGTTAGAAACATACATTGGTGTTCATTTCAAGGCTAAATGTGATAGAAATATGCATTGGTGTTCATTTCATGACTGATAGAAACGTGCATTGGGGTTCATTTCAAGGCTACCTGTGATATATAGAAACATGCATTGGTGTTCATTTCTAGGCTGCATGTGCTAGATAGAAACATGCATTTGTGTTCATTTCAAAGCTACATGTGAGATAAACATGCATTGGTGTTCATTTCAAGGTTAAATGTGATAGATAAACACATGCACTGGTGTTCAGTTCAAGGGTAAATGTGATAGATAGAAATATGCATTGGTGTTCATTTCAAGGCTAAATGTGATAGATAGAAACATGCATTGGTGTTCATTTTAAGGCTAGATGTGATAGAAACATGCATTGGTGTTAATTTCAAGGCTGCATGTGATAAATAAAAACATTCATTGGTGTTCATTTCAAGGCTACTTGTGATAGATATAAACATGCATTGGTGTTCATTTCAAAGCTACATGTGATAGAAACATACATTGGCATTCATTTAAAGGCTAAATGTGATAGAAACATGAATTGATGTTCATTTCAAGGCTGCATGTGATAGAAACATGCATTGGTGTTCATTTCATGGCTACATGTGATAGATAGAAACATGCATTGTTATTCATTTCAAGGCTGCTTGTAATGGAACCATGCATTGGTGTTTATCAAGGCTACATGTGATAAACAGAGACATGCATTGGTCTTCATTTCAATGCTAGTAAAAGACAGAACTTATTAGATTTGTTTCATAAATTTTATTTGAAATGAGCACTCATGTAAAATTCTCTTTATCTCCCTATCTCAAAAATTCCATAACATATTACTTCTGTCAGTAGTATGACTGATGCAAAACATGCCAGATGAGTATTTTCAGGGGAGGTAATGTTACTAGACCTAAAATGTATAACACCTAGCTTTGTACTGTCTTGATGTTTTCATAGAAAATATGCTTCAAATGTTTTTTTTACTCAGGTAAATGGATCCCAGGTTTATGTTGGAAGGATGATGCATCATGCAAGGCCCCTTATTGTTATTATACATACACAGACATTCCAGGTAACAAAATTTCATAATTTATCTCTTATTGAGGAAATTATTCATTTTCTGAAAGAATTTGGTCTCTACAGAAATAATATTGACCCTTTTTCTGGAATTTACATATTCTTCCCTTCCTCTTTATTTTACCTTTTTTATAATATTTAAGAATTTGTACAATGTGTTTACATTTTAATACAGAAGTGAAAGAATTAGATCACACCATTTAGTTAGACCTTTTTTTAAAATATGCTTGTGTGGTTTTATAAGAAGAAATGAAAACAAAACAAACCAGAAATGAGCAGTTTGTTACATCAGGTTATATAAAGTATGACCTCAGTATTGAATAATTTGTCTTGAAAACCATTTAAAAAAATGTAGAGTGGAAAATAGATTAATATTTTTCTATAATAACCTGAAAAAACAAAGTAAATATACCATGTCACAACTTAACCAATATTACTTGTATCATACAATACACATGAACTGATAGCAACACATTTATTTTTTCATCCAAATAACAAAAGACAAGAATTGATTATCACAAATACTGATCAAGTGCTGAATCCTCAGAGCAAGAATATGGAAACTTCTCAATTAATACGTACACATTTTTTTCTAAAAAAAAGTTCTTCCTGTAAAAGTTGATGCTGCATGGTGCAAAAAGGTCAAAATGATGTAGCACAGAACTAATCAGAATAAATCTAGATCAAGAGTGTGGATTTACTTTTATTTGGAATGGTTTATCTTCTAAAGATTATAGCATTTTTTTCACCTCTAATTTTTTACTGTGCAACTTTTGCTTGGCTTTATATGGCCAAGATTGTGCTGATGTGCTGTTAAACCTTATATGTACATACCATGGTGTATGGCAGATATTTTAGGGACCAACAATTTAATGTTCTGGCACATATGCCTGACACTTTTTCAAAAAATTTATGTCTGTCAAGAGCTGGAAAAAATATCTGGCTCTGATTTATAGTAAATTAACTTCATATTATAATCATTATATTATGTGAAAGTACAAAGAATTATTTTGAGAGAAAAGAAAAGAAAACATCTCAGCTCAAAAGAAAATAACAACCCCTCGATCTAAAAATTAAATGGCTCGTACCTAACAGTAGATGAAATTGCTTTGTGTATGTTCAGTGTCGTATAAATTGTAATCTAAAAACTTTAACAATATTTGGTGGCATTGTGCTGATGTTAGAGAGGGTGTTGATAAAACAAGAAGTACTGACACTGATGCTTACAATTTACTGGTTACACTGTTGATATAAATGACAGGGAAACCTTGAGTGGGATGCCAATACCCGGGTAAGATATTTATTAGAGTCAGTAAACATAGACACACTTAGTCAAGAATAGTCAAGAACCAAGAAAATATTTAGTGTACTTGACAAATGATATAAAATTCAAACAGGAAACAATTGCTGTCCTCAAACTCTTAGGATGATTCAGTCTTACAAATGAATGTATGTTGTTAGCACATTTAGCATTAGCAGGTAAATTAGTAAAAGCCATATTTAGCCAGAATATCTTTCACAACATTCATTTGGCCACCACATCAGCATATGTAACACGTCAAACATTTGATTAAAGGATCAGAAATATAATTATAATTTTTGTAATATTCATAAGCAATATGTGATAAATACAGCTGTTCTGTAAAAAAATATATTTTAAATCATTATCATCATAATCATGCCTTTGCATGAAATTAGTTGTCCTTAAGGGTGATGAGTTGTTGCTAAATGACTTACCATCTCGGAATAAAGAATTATTATTATTGTACTCAGTTTTTATATCCTTTGATTTCATTACATGTAGTCAATCAATGAAGTTCATAATAATGTCCTTTAATTTCTTATTCAGAGAAATGTGTATTATTTTTCTTGTTATTATTTGTAAAATATTTGTATTTAAAATAAGCTTAAAATTATAATTTGTTGTCAGTAGTACATTTTGAAAAGAAATGTATAACATGTTTAAAAATTACAGACAGTATGACTTTTCATTATTATTATTATTACTATTATTATTATTATTATTATTATTATTATTACAGTCTTGGAGAGTTTACACCAGATTCCAAAGTACAGGGGTGAGTAAACCTACAGGTTGTTGTTTGGAACAGTTGTAATTAAAAATCTCCGCAATCTGTTTTTCTTCATTTTTACTAAAACTAACATAAATGAATAAACTACTGGTAATCTTTGGCAGTTTCCATTAGATTTACTTCAGCTGCTACTATAATTACTACTGTTGCTAGATTTTGTTTTTATCACCTTTGTTTTGTGTGGGAGGACATTGTAATACCCTCCATTAATCAGTTCGTCTGTCTGTAATCACATCTCATCCTAAACCTCTAGGTGGAAATTTGCTGACCTTGGTATGTAGGTTTCTCATGTGATAATATATGCAAGAAGGATATGATGGGGTTTTTTTGTCTGCTCTCCAATGTGGTTGCTGAAAGTGATGAATGGTCAGATATACAGAAATTGCAGTTACATTGAGATATGACTGTCTTATTTTACCAGACTTTAAACATACAGTCATATGACCCCGGGGTGAAGGTTGGAAGGGGGAGGTAATGTTTACTAAAATACATACGGGTTTGTCTTGGTAAGCCATGAAGGTTGCTTTTGTTTCCTTTTTTGGCCTGTTTAACTGTTTCCTTGTTGTGGACTGGAAGGGGGCACCACATGTTCCCTCCTAAAATTGTGCAAATATTGGTGATGGGTCGGGCCTACCACCAGAACTTTGGTGCTTCAACTCAACTTGTGACAGGCTTCGAAACCTCAGTCCCTTTCAAATCCATGCAATGATGCAAATTCTAACGTAGAATTCTGCAGAGAGCCATACTTAAGATGCTGTGCTATGGTACTGCTTAGATTGACCTTTGGGCGGCGGCAACATGCTAGTTTTCATGAAGGCGAAGGCAAAGAGCAGCGTCAATCCTTTTGGAAAACACAGTTTTATTTAAACAGAGACAAGAAATAGAAGAAATGGACACTAAATGATAAAACTGTAAAAATATATAAATTAATAAAGTCACAGGCACACATATACTGTTAAAAATGACCCAATAGCTGTGTGGCAAGTTCAAAGACTTACTAGTCCTACTTCAAGCAGCTGCTGAGTGGGAAAATGTGTTGAACTGTGCTGATATTTATGATGAAATAGTTCAGTGGCAGAAAGACCCCAGATGTACACGTTGTCATTATAATAGTACAGCGAAAGAACAACTTTAGCTTTCAGTATTGTGTTCTAATAAATGCCCCTCCCTTATAAAGTGTATTGTACCAGGTTTGTTAACTATGAAATATACAGTACTCCTCTTTTCATTACAGTTTGAATGCAGCCACCTTGGTACCTCTTTTAAAGTGTTGCTCTTTGATGTTAAGTTGTACCCTTCTGTTACTATATTTTTATCACGATTGTAATTAATTTGGTTTGTATTATTTGGAGTATAGGGACTGGCAGTTATTATCGAGGCCCATTCAGAAATGAATTCAGATGAATTCTGATGGGGGTCCCAAGTGACCCAGTGGTTTAAAGTGCTCACCTTTACTGATCACTGTCATCTCACCTCTGTCTGCAAAGGTTTGAATCTGGGGCTCAGCCATTGTTGATATGTGAGCAAGTTTGCAGTAGCTTCCTGTGGGTTGGTGGTTCATCCCAGGGTTTTTCCAGATTCTTCTCCACCAGTTATACTGGCTGACATGTATAGCCTATCATGTGCTGAAATTCTGATGCAGAAAATATTGGTGAAAGCATGGCTTACCAAAAGCATTAAAAATATTGCTTCTGATTGCGGACTTTCACATGCATATAGTTGCACATAATGAATTGGATATGATTGATCTGTGGTATTTTATGTCAATATTTGATTGATCTGTGGTATTTTATGTCAATATTTTAATTCTTTTTTTCCATTTTCAGATTGTCCTTTTCAAAAAGAAGGTAGGTTTTTTTTTGGTCAAGAATAAATTGACACATTGTGTCCCAAAATAAATTAACTTGACATTCAGGAAGAATGTGTTTTTCTAGATGGTTCATGGGTTCCATTCATCATGCCATTGTACAGTAGAATGTTCATTATCAGGATCCATTGGAAGAAATATGGATTTTCCCCCAGATAATTGATTATATGGATACACCAATAATTTGTTATCTGGATAAACTTATTGAACAGATGATGAATTAACTTGATTGCCAGAGAACTGATTGCCTGGGTACTGAGATAATTGATTGTTTGGATAAACAGATAAATGGTTTTATGGATAAGCAAACAATTAAACAGATACATTATTTACTGCTTAAACAGATAACTGGTTGTCTGGATAAAAATAATTAAACAGATAATTGATTATCTGGATAAACATAATTCATTTTCTGGATTCAAAGATAATAAAACAGATGAGTGATTGTCTTGTTAAACAGATAAATGGTTGTTTGGATAAACAGATAAATAGATAATTCATTGCCTGGATAAACAGTTATAAAGATAAATGATGGTCTGGTTTTAACAGATATTCCATTGTCTGGATGAATATATTATTAAACAGATAATTGATTGTGCGGATAAACAGTTAATTCATTGGATAACAAGATGATTCAACATACACTTGATTAGCTGGATAGACATATAAGTATTCAGATAATTGTTTGTCTGGGTAAACATGTATGTAAACAGATAATTGATTATATAGATAAACAGATAATTTATTATGTGGATAAACAGATAATTTATTTTTTTAAACAATAAAATAGCATGACATACAGTGAAACTGGAACAAGTGAGCCACTTTTGGGCTTGTCAGAAATTTTTGTGTAGTATTTTGGTGGCTGTTATTTGGAGGTTAACTTTATGTGGAATGTATTATGGTATGTTTACAAATGGTTTAAAAACATGACAGCACAATCAGGGCTAAATAATTATAAGGTATAATTCTAAAAATATAAAGAGAAACAATTTTGAAACCCTTTAGGAAAAACCCACTCTAAACAGTTAGCCATTTTATTAGAGTCGTTGTTCTTTTTGACTTGCAGCCGGATATAATCTATGACACATTTTTTTCAGTACAATATGTCTCTCAGTTTTCATTGGATTACTATTAAAGATGTAATGACTATCTGTTAAGGATCTGCATATCAACAAATCATTGTGCTCATTCAAAGATCTGCATATCAGCAAATCATTGTGCTCATTCAAAGATCTGCATATCAGCAAATCATTGTGATCATTCAAAGATCTGCATATCAACAAATCATTGTGATCATTTGAAGATCTGCATATCAACAAATCATTGTGATCATTTGAAGATCTGCATATCAACAAATCATTGTGATCATTTGAAGATCTGCATATCAACAAATCATTGTGATCATTTGAAGATCTGCATATCAACAAATCATTGTGCTCATTCAAAGATCTGCATATCAACAAATTGTGATTACTTGAAGATCTGCATATCAACAAATCATTGTGCTCTTTCAAAGATATGCATATCAACAAATCATTGTGATCATTTGAAGATCTGCATATCAACAAATCATTGTGCTCATTCAAAGATCTGCAAATCAACAGATCATTGTGATCATTTGAAGATCTGCATATCAACAAATCATTGTGATCATTTGAAGATCTGCATATCAACAAATCATTGTGAACATTTGAAGATCTGCATATCAACAAATCATTGTGCTCATTCAAAGATCTGCAAATCAACAAATCATTGTGATCATTTGAAGATCTGCATATCAACAAATCATTGTGATCATTTGAAGATCTGCATATCAACAAATCATTGTGATCATTTGAAGATTTGCATATCAACAAATCATTGTGCTCATTCAAAGATCTGCATGTCAACAAATCATTGTGATCATTTGAAGATCTGCATATCAACAAATCATTGTGCTTATTCAAAGATCTGCATATCAACAAATTGTGATCACTTGAAGATCTGCATATCAACAAATCATTGTGATCATTTGAAGATCTGCATATCAACAAATCATTGTGCTCATTCAAAGATCTGCAAATCAACAAATCATTGTGAACATTTGAAGATCTGCATATCAACAAATCATTGTGATCATTTGTAGATCTGCATATCAACAAATCATTGTGATCATTTGAAGATTTGCTTATCAACAAATCATTGTGCTCATTCAAAGATCTGCATGTCAAAAAATCATTATGATCATTTGTAGATCTGCATATCAACAAATCATTGTGATCATTTGAAGATTTGCATATCAACAAATCATTGTGCTCATTCAAAGATCTGCATGTCAAAAAATCATTGTGATCATTTGAAGATCTGCATATCAACAAATCATTGTGCTCATTCAAAGATCTGCATATCAACAAATCATTGTGATCATTTGAAGATCTGCTTATCAACAAATCATTGTGCTCATTTGAAGATCTGCATATCAACAAATCATTGTGATCATTTGAAGATCTGCATATCAACAAATCATTGTGATCATTTAAAAATCTGCATGTCAGCAAATCACTTTGCTCTTGCTAGAGTTATTGCATTGTAAGACAGAATTTTGTGAACACAACTTGTATATAATGGATTACTGTGAAACATGCATACTTTATTATGGTTACCAACCAAGGATGCACACATTGACAAGTCTTTGTTCTCCCATGATTTTTGTAAGAGTTATTGCCCTTATTGACTTAATACAGCTGAATGCAGTACATGACAAAGTTTGTGAATGCAGTTACTCTTACAGCTGTTTGTAGATTGTTGTGAAGCTTGGTATATGTAATGTTGACTAGTCATTTTTACTTAGCAGTATTTTTAGAAGAGTTGTGTACTTTTTGTAACTTCAGACTCATCTCGTAATGGGGGTAGTGGTGAGGTACAAGAGAGGTGAAGATATATTCATGTATGCAGATCGCTCACCATTGCTTTAGTTACAAATTATTTTTTGGTTGTGTAAAAATAGTTATATTATAAATAATAATTAGGATATTTGTTTGCCTATATAACTATATACAGAGAGAATCTTACACGCATGCTCCTTCTGGATGACGGGTATAAAATGTGGTTTATATCTTTTTAAGTCTTAGTGAGCAAGGACATTTAAATGATTTAGAAAGTTTAATAAATTTTATTTGAAAAGATCAGAAGTGTTAGATTACGTTTTTCACATGACAAAGTTTATAACAAATTCTACAATAAAATTTTAACATAGCATAATGAAACTACTTTGGGGGCCCCGAGTGGCCGAGTGGTCTAAAGCGCTCTTCGTTACGGATCACTGCCATCTCACCTCTGTCTGCGGCGGTTCGAGTCTAAGATTCAGCCAATGTGGGTATGTGAGAAAGCTTGCCAGTAGCTTCTTGTGGGTCGGTGGTTCTTTCCGGGGTTTTCTCTGGTTCTTCCTCCACCATTAATACTGGCCGCCATGTACAGCCTATCATGTGCTGCAAAATGGCGTTAAACCCCACAACAACAACAACAACAACAACTTTGAAGTACGTCCAGATACATGTATGCCTTGGGTCTTACACCTACATTTAGATACATGTATGCCTTGGGTATTACACCTACATTTAGATACATGTATGCCTTGGGTATTACATCTACATTTAGATACATGTATGCCTTGGGTGTTACATCTACATTTAGATACATGCATGCCTTGGGTATTACACCTACATTCAGATACATGTATGCCTTGGGTATTACATCTACATTTAGATACATGTATGCCTTGGGTATTACATCTACATTTAGATACATGCATGCCTTGGGTATTACACCTACATTCAGATACATGTATGCCTTGGGTATTACATCTACATTTAGATACATGTATGCCTTGGGTATTACACCTACATTTAGATACATGTATGCCTTGGGTAGTATGTCTACATTTAGATACATGTATGCCTTGGGTATTACACCTACATTTAGATACATGTATGCCTTGGGTATTACATCTACATTTAGATACATGTATGCCTTGGGTATTACATCTACATTTAGATACATGCATGCCTTGGGTATTACACCTACATTCAGATACATGTATGCCTTGGGTCTTACACCTACATTCAGATACATGTATGCCTTGGGTATTACACCTACATTTAGATACATGTATGCCTTGGGTATTACATCTACATTTAGATACATGTATGCCTTGGGTATTACATCTACATTTAGATACATGCATGCCTTGGGTATTACACCTACATTCAGATACATGTATGCCTTGGGTATTACATCTACATTTAGATACATGTATGCCTTGGGTATTACACCTACATTTAGATGCATGTATGCCTTGGGTAGTATGTCTACATTCAGATACATGTATGACTTGGGTATTATGCCTACATTCAGATACATGTATGCCTTTGGTATTACACCTACATTTAGATACATGTATACCTTGGGTATTACACCTACATTTATGTACATGTATGCCTTGGGTATTATACGTACATTTAGATGCATGTATGCCTTGGGTAGTATGTCTACATTCAAATGCATGTATACCTTGCAGATACATGTATGCCTTCGGTATTACACCTACATTTAGATACATGTATGCCTTGGGTAGTATGCCTACATTCAGATACATGCATGCCTTGGGTATTACATCTACATTTAGAACATGTATGCCTTGGGTATTACACCTATATTTAGATACATGTATGCCTTGGGCAGTGGGGCCCCGAGTGGCCGAGTGGTCTAAAGCGCTCACCGTTCCGGATCACTGCCATCTCACCTCTGTCTGCGTATGTTCGAGTCCAAGGCTCGGCTAGCGTGGGTACGTGGGAGAGCCTGCCAGTAGCTTCTCGCGGGTCGGTGGTTCTTTCCTGGGTTTTCCAGGGTTCTTCCTCCACCAGTTATACTGGCCGCCATATATGGCCTATCTTGTGCTGAAAATGGCGTTAAACCCCAGAACAACAACAACAACAAAAGCCTTAGGCAGTATGTCTACATTCAGATACATGTATGCCTTGGGTTTTATGCCTACATTCAGATACATGTATGCCTTGGGTAATATGTCTACATTCAGATACATGTATGCCTTGGGTATTACACCTACATTTAGATGCATGTATGCCTTGGGTAGTATGTCTACATTCAGATACATGTATGACTTGGGTATTATGCCTACATTCAGATACATGTATGCCTTCGGTATTACACCTACATTTAGATACATGTATACCTTGGGTAGTATGCCTACATTCAGATACATGTATGCCTTCGGTATTACACCTACATTTAGATACATGTATACCTTGGGTAGTATGCCTACATTCAGATACATGTATGCCTTGGGTATTACACCTACATTTAGATACATGTATGCCTTGGGTAGTATGCCTACATTCAGATACATGCATGCCTTGGGTATTACATCTACATTTAGATACATGTATGCCTTGGGTAGTATGCCTACATTCAGATACATGCATGCCTTGGGTATTACATCTACATTTAGATACATGTATGCCTTGGGTATTACACCTACATTTAGATACATGTATGCCTTGGGTATTACATCTACATTTAGATACATGCATGCCTTGGGTATTACACCTACATTCAGATACATGTATGCCTTGGGTATTACATCTACATTTAGATACATGTATGCCTTGGCTATTACACCTACATTTAGATACATGTATGCCTTGGGTAGTATGTCTACATTCAGATACATGTATGCCTTGGGTAGTATGCCTACATTCAGATACATGTATGCCTTGGGTATTACACCTACATTTAGATACATGTATGCCTTGGGTATTACACCTACATTTAGATACATGCATGCCTTGGGTTTTATGTATAATATTTTTTAAAAATTATATGCATTTATTAGCAGAAATAGCACAATAGACATATTATTACTGTCCATTTCAGGGTGTGAATTGGTAAAATGTAATGAACATGTAGGATGCCTGAAATGTGGCCAGATAAAAGATGAAGTTGAAGGAAATACTTATAAATGTGATGACACCTTAAAATGTAAGTATGTGTACCAGAATTACAATCAGAATTCTTTAGAATCGGTATTCTTTTGACTATGCAATTCTCAGAGCTGACAAGACTGTCATAGAGTAAACTTAATTTTCTATCATACCTTGACATCGTTTATTTTTGTGGCTTTTACAAAGTTATTTTTCAATGGTGCTTAAAGTTGTGACTTTGGCAATGGATTCTATACCTCGCAAAAAATGTTCATCAAGTCCTTGAATCTGTAGCAGCAGTGACGTCCATTTTGAAAAATTTTAACTCATGAAAAATAATGACTTTAAATTTTTGTGGTATTGGCAAGGACAAATTTATCTTGTAAGTTCCTACATTAGGAAAATAGACTGTTAGGTCATATATTGAGAGAAAATCATTTTATACAAAAGTTATAACTTGATAGTTGAATTTGAAGGTGTAGAAATAAATTCATTGAAAACTGGGCCATCTTTATTTTGTGAGATTTACCCAGATTCAGCTATGTGTGGTACAAATGAAGTGACTGTGGAACTGTTTAGAGACTGATTACTGTATTTACTGTATAGAACCTTTGGAGACTGATTACCATATTTACTATATGGAACCTTGAGACTGATTACCAGGGGCCCCGAGTGGCTAAGTGGTCATAAGCGCTCAGCCATTACAGATCATTGCCATCTCATCTCTGTCTGCGTGGGTTTGAGTCTCAGGTTTGGCTAGTGTGGATATGTGAGAAAGCTTGCCAGTAGCTTCTTGTGGGTCATTGGTTCTTTCCGGGGTTTTCCCAGGTTCTTCCTCCACCAGTTATACTGTCCACCATGTATAGCCTATCTTGTGCTGAATAATGGTGTTAAACCCCTACAAGAACAACTGATTACCGTATTTACTGTATAGAACCTTTGGAGACTGATTACCATATTTACTGTATGGAATCTTTGAAGACTGATTACCTTATTTACTGTATAGAACCTTTGGTGTGTATGTGTGTGTGATTTGGATTTTTAATGTAGCTTTAACAATTTTTCAGTCATATCGCTATGATGTCTGCAGTGTGGCAGTTTATAGTGGTGTCTAGCACTAGGGCATCATGCCGCTGACATGTAGCATTATGTCCCACCCAGTCACATTATCCTGACACCAGGCTGACCAGTCCAAACACTAACCTCATAATGCTGAGCACCTAGCGAGGCAGCTTCTTGCACCATTTTTATAAGTCTTTGAGAATCGGTCGATTTCGATCTTGCAACCTCATGCATCCAAGGCAGCTGTTAGACTAGTATATTTTTATAAGTCTTTGGTATGACTCAGCCGGGGATTGAACCCGCAACCTCCTGCATCTGAGCCGGACACTCTCACAACTAGGCTATTGGAGCAGTCTATAGAACCTTTAGAGACTGATTACCGTTAGTACTATATGGAACCTTTGGAGACTGATTACCATATGTACTGTATGGTACCTTTGGAGACTGATTACCATATGTACTGTAAGGAACCTTTGGAGACTGTTTACCACGTGTACTGTAAAGAACCTTTGTAGACTGATTATCACATGGACTGTATGGAACCTTTGGAGACTGATTACTGCATGTACTGTATGGAACCTTTGGAGACTGATTACCATATTTACTGTAAGGAACCTATGAAGACTGATTACCATATTTACTGTATGGAACCTTTAGAGACTAATTACTGTATTTACATTATGGAACTTTTGGAGACTGATTACCATACATACTGTAAGGAACCTTTGGAGACCTTTTACCATATGTACTGTATGGAACCTTTGGAGACTGATTACCGTATATACCTTTAGGAACATTTGGAGACTGATTACCATATGTACTGTAAGGAACCTTTAGAGACTGTTTACCACATGTACTGTTCGGAACCTTTGTATACTGATTCTCACATGTACTGTATGGAACCTTTGGAGACTGATTACTGCATGTACTGTATGGAACCTTTGGAGACTGATTACCATATTTACTGTATGGATCCTTTGGAGACTGATTACTATATGTACTGTATGGAACCTTTAGAGACTGATTACTGTGTTTACTGTATTGAACATTAGAGACTGATTACCATATTTACTGTATGGAACCATTAAAGACTGATTACTGTATATACTGTAAGGAACCTTTTAGGTTGATTACCATGTTTACTGTAAGGAACCTTTGGAGATTGACTACCATATTTACTGTAAGGAACCTTTGGAGAATGATTACCATATTTACTGTATAGATCCTTTGGAGACTGATCACTGTATGTACTGTATGGAACTTTTAGAGACTGATTACCATGTTTACTTTATGGAACCATTAGATACTGATTACTGTAATTACTGTATGGAACCATTAGAGACTGAGTACCTTATTAACTGTATGGAAATGTTAGAGACTGATTACCATATTTGCTGTAAGGAGCCTTTGGAGGCTGATTACCATATTTACTGTAAGGAATCTTTGGAGACTGATCACTGTATTTACTGTATAGCACCATTAGACACTGATTACCATATTTACTGTATGGAACCTTTAGAGACTGATTATCATATTTATTGTAAGGAACCATTAGAGACTGATTACTATATTTACTGTAAGGAATCTTTGAAGACTGATTATTGTATTTACTGTATTGAACCTTTGGAGACTGATTACCATATTTACTGTATAGAACTTTTGGAGACTTGATACCATATTTACTGTTTGGAACCTTTGGAGACTGATTACCTTGTTTATTGTATGGTACTTTTGGAGACTGATTACCACATTTACTGTATGGAACCTTTAGAGACTGATTACCGTATTTACTGTATGGAACCTTTGGAGACTGATTACCATATTTACTGTAAGGAACCTTTGGAGACTGATTACCGTATTTACTGTAAGGAACCTTTGGAGACTGATTACCGTACGTACTGTAAGGAAACTTTGGAGACTGATTACCACTTTTGTTTCCCTGTCACATAACGTATAGGTAAACTTTTGGTTACCTTGATTATATGCTCCAAAACTAATGGACACAAAACAACTGCACTGAAGTTTTGGTTCTCCACTCCTGCATGTTGCAGTGAAGTAAGTAAATAGAACACTTATTTGAAAACACACTAAAGGAAACTAACCTAGTACTTTTTTTCTATATGTTTATTTTTTTCGTCATAAGCAATTTATGTGCAAATAAAATGTAACCAGTATCCAAAATCGTATAGTCCTGTGATGTAGCGTACACATTCATTGTGTGTGTCACTGACAAAAGTAATAATAGATACCTTTCTGTAGTTTATTAGGTTATGACTCCTTAACTTTCATCCTTATTTCATATGTTGAGTAGAAATCATTGACATATTGTTCAATGTTGTGAAGATGTATAAGCAAATTGTTTGGTTCTCAAGGGTTTCAGTAAGTTATCAAACTGAAAATTGGATTTAACAAAATCACAAACAAGGGAAACGGAGAGAAAAATAATAATTGCTTCTAGGCATGAGCAATTCACACATGACATGATGTATGCTACAAAATAACCAGAGTGTGTTATATCCAGGTTAACAATATAACAATATTTTGCAAATAAAAATGATTATTAAATATATTCCCTGTGAGTGCAAAGGACTATGTCTTGTTATCATAGGTTACAAAAGTATTCTTAAAGACAATTAATGCTGTGTATGCTTTGTACCCTATAAACATCAATGCTTGATTTCTTGTTACTGATATTCACAGGAATTTAAAAAATAAATTGAAACAGTGAAATCAGTTTGGACTCTGTAACTGACACTTTGAGCATACATTCTGTGAAATCTGTTAAAGCATGTGCCGTAACTGAATAGGTTTCATTTGTGCTGCATGATCGCAGGAAGTTCAGATAACCATTAATTTAATATAGGGCTACTTGGCACTGAGCAAGTATCAATTTCATGGCTTGATCATAGGGTTGGGAAAACTAAGTGAATGCTGTCATTACAAGCTGAGGGCTTTGTGCTGGCAGCTGACTAAAGAAATATTACATGGAAATTAGACCTGGATTATGAAAAGGCAAGTATAAATCAGTTGAGACCTTTTATTGCATCAGACACAGTGTACAGCAAAACACAACTGTGGGTTTTTTGGACTTAAATGAAAATGGAAGCAATAGACTTACTAGTAAACATCTGAGGGTAAATAGCATTGATGGACACTTAACTCTGCTGCAAGTAATATTTGATCTAATATTTTAAATTATTAAAATCCAAATAAATATAGGTACAAGTATCATGAGATGAATAATGTAACAAAACGAATGCAGTGCATTTCATAGTCTGTATGCATTTCCTGATGGGAATAGTGCATAATAATATAAAAATATTTAAACTATTTTGTACATATTGCAGACATCTACAGATTCCAATATTGCACCTAGATTTATAAAAATTTGTTCTTCAGTAGTTTACAGTTTGGAAAAAAAGGTGAAAAAATCTGACCAGTTCTTTTTTATTGTATTATTTTTTAATAAAATTCAAGTCTTAGTGCATCTTTGATCATCCAGGTTTTTATTGATTTCATTTTAAATGTTACATTTGATACCTTTATTAATAATGTTACTAGCTAACCATTGATATTATGATTGAAAATGTGTCCAAAAACTTACGACCCAAGAACAAAGATCTGTCCAAAATGTACAGTGCACAAAACATTACTTGAGAAATTAATTTATGGCGTCCCAACATATAAGGTAAATATAATAGTGTACCTTTGAGAACCAAACTTTTTATACACCTCATCCACTTTTATTGTTTCTTTCTTTGTCAGTTTTGTTAGGGATTTATTTTCCCTTAAATTTCTTTGCATCTATTTTAGATCTTTCTCATAAAATGTAAACTTATTAATTTAGAGCTAATTAATGTATTCCATGTTTTCATGCATTGTATTATTTGCATTGTAAGGGAAGGGTTTTATGTGATGTGATAAGAACTTGTAGTCTTGACCCCTTTGGCACTTAAAGAGAAATAAAAAATGCTTAAACCATATCCCAACTTAAGCCAAAAAAATTGTGCAATTTTATGTCTTGCCATGACAGTTCTAGGGAAACATTTGCTACCCTTGTCTGTCTCTCAGTTTGTCTGCCCAGTACACCTTGGTTATGTTTTGTGTTTAGGATTTTTCATTCACAGTGTTGTGGCATCCATGTTCCATGAACAAATTTTTTTGTTTATTTTAAATGTCTGTGTAATTGGGTGTGTGGGGGGAGGTGGTGGTGGTGGTGGTGGTGGTGGTGATGTGATGGTTATGGTATAGGAAAATACTAACTATACCAATTTCAATAGTTTTGTTTGAAGTGTATTCAATTCTATCTATAAAAAAACCTGTGTGTATATATTTTTTTTAATTCAAAATTGAATTTCCAGTCATTTTCTACAGCATTGTAGGACTAGTAGATAATTTATTCTCAATCTTACATCATTTTCTTTGGTCACATGCACTGACCCCACTATGGTCTGCAAAACCCAACATCTTATATCTCAATAAAACTCCACCGCTGTCTAGAAGGTTGGCAGGTATGCTTAAGTATTTTTAAGCTAGCATGTGTACACGTGTCTATTAGTATTTCAGCCCCACCAACAACCTATGAAAACAGTCAGCAGAAGGGGCGGCGGGCATTAACTCTAAAATAGAGTTTATCCCAAACAGACACCCCCACCTCAGCCTGTGATAACAACCCAACTAAATCGGGACTGTCTACCATTATATAGAAATATCACCAGCACAATTAATTATCAACCAGCTATGAGCTTAAGTAACACAGAAATAGTAAACAGACGAGGCGATGGGCAAAAACCCTATCATTGAGTTTATCCCAATAGACCCCACCCCCTGTCTGTGACTGAACTACATGTAATTTTAGCAGATCCAATCCATCCACCTATACATATACAGTAAACATGGCCATACTACAAAAGCACAACTATTTCATCCTGACTAGCAAACACAGTTATAGGAACATAACAGAAACAGATGTGCGGACTAGAAAATTAACTCTCTTAAGGAGTTTATCCCAAGGGAATCTCAGTCAACACTTCTGTAGCTGATACCCACCCCCAACAACAACAGAACACAAAATAAACAACAACCCACTGGAATATGCCAGCCAGCTGAACAGATATGGTCTGCTGGATAAAGTAGAGGGAAGGGACTGTCTTAATAGAGTCCATGCACGTCGTGTCTGTACATAAAGCCCACCGAAAAGAACAATAAGACAATAACCTAACTTAGGCACACACACCATTTCTATCTATAGGAACCAAACAAAAAGCAGACAAGTATGCACAACAAAAAGGTAAATTGCGTACATGCACACACACATACACACACACAACCCCCGCCCCCCAGAATTTACAACCAAATATGAATAACCCCATAATGACATTAAATGACGCACCTATATACAAACTATCCCACTAAAATCTCAGTACTAACCTATAATACCAGGAAGCCTTAAGAACGCTAACTGACAATGATTAATTACACTTCAGCCTGAAAAGCCACCACACAACTATCCAATTACAAACAGTACTACTCCCCAGGGAGCATTTACCAATTCTATTATGCCACTACTGAAAATTAGATAGTTAACCCAAAACTCTTAACACATTAACCCCTGGAGCTTTTTGTCATTTTCGCCCGAAAATCGAGTAGGAAACACATTTTGAAAGTTATTTCTGAATAGACTTGAAAACACCAAATCCCTGGTCATCTTTAAATAACATACTGCCTAGTTGTGTTAGAAATGTCGTTTTTCATTGGCTATTTGACTTGCACATGAGCAAAAGGGTAAAAGTTGTAAAAAAATTTTTTTAATTTTTTTTTTTTTTTTTTTGGCTAAACGGAGCCATTATTTTTGTATGGAGACCACTCTTTATTCCAAATGCCCATCTTATCCTACTTTTTGCAAAGGCTCATCTGTCTGTTTGCAGTTCATACCAGTTTGCCTTAGATATGAGACCAAAAAGTCTAAACTCCGGACGCAAAATCAGATTCCGACCACGGGCTAATTTTGGGTTAAAAAAAGTCGGGTCCAAAACATGAGGTTTTTTTTATCTGTATTTTGTAGTGTAACTAGATATTCCAGATTA
This sequence comes from Sinohyriopsis cumingii, assembly GCA_028554795.2. Classification (NCBI taxonomy): domain Eukaryota; kingdom Metazoa; phylum Mollusca; class Bivalvia; order Unionida; family Unionidae; genus Sinohyriopsis; species Sinohyriopsis cumingii. Next base: position 57,518,304 of record CM068824.1, read on the forward strand.
TTTGGTATCATTGTAGAGCTACATCTGTCTACCTTTCTATAATACCACCCACTTTAGTGTATCATGCATGACCATGACGCTACAGAGCTCGGCAGTAGGCTACTACCTCCTGCCCCATTAAGTCGTCGCTAGGGATTAATGTGTTAAGATATGATCTAGAAAGTGCCAGTCCATACAAAAAGCATGCATTTACAACACAACACAGACAAACAGCACCACACCAGACCTTAATGACTATGGCAAGTCACTTCAAAATACATAATAACGATAACAAAATGGGGATGGGAGCAGAAACTTTCACCCTGAACTTTTGCAAAGGGAAAATGAGTACGATCCTAAGTTTCATGCATGTAAGGTTCAAGGCAAGAAAACAATGACATGCACTAGTGTTTGCAAGTATTTACCTGAGAATGGAAACCGACCTACGTACTGAGAGGGAATGGAGCAAATGTACAACTCAGAACCTGCATGCAGGGACAACTAAAAAAATATGGCGAAACAAAACATTTAACAACCTCACACATGAAATCCAAAATTGGGAGGATGGGGGATACATAAATCACAAACCATGACCTTTAGAAACGAAAACAGGGTGACACCTCCAACTCTTTACCAGCATCTGCTGGAATGGAGTCATGGGGTGCCAACATAACTCATCACCAAAGCCACTTGTTTGACAAGCATTGGTTAAACAAGTGCTTTAATTGGATTAACTGTAAAATTAGTCTTTATATATGAGAAATGGAGTATAAAATTTTCTTTTATATAGTTTGAAAGTAGAAAGTCAGGAACTGGTATTTGTTCTGTGCCTATAGCATGGGATTGCAAGACACGTGCAATTTTCTTTCATATAGTTTGAAAGTAGAAAGTCAGGAACTGGTATTTGTTCTGTGCCTATAGCATGGGATTGCAAGACACGTGCAATTTTCTTTTATATAGTTTGAAAGTAGAAAGTCAGGAACTGGTATTTGTTCTGTGCCTAAAGCATGGGATTGCAAGACACGTGCAATTTTCTTTTATATAGTTTGAAAGTAGAAAGTCAGGAACTGGTATTTGTTCTGTGCCTATAGCATGGGATTGCAAGACACGTGCAATTTTCTTTCATATAGTTTGAAAGTAGAAAGTCAGGAACTGGTATTTGTTCTGTGCCTATAGCATGGGATTGCAAGACACGTGCAATTTTCTTTTATATAGTTTGAAAGTAGAAAGTCAGGAACTGGTATTTGTTCTGTGCCTAAAGCATGGGATTGCAAGACATGTGCAATTTTCTTTTATATAGTTTGAAAGCAGAAAGTCAGGAACTGGTATTTGTTCTGTGCCTATAACATGGGATTGCAAGACACATGCAATTTTCTTTTATATAGTTTGAAAGTAGAAAGTCAGGAACTGGTATTTGTTCTGTGCCTATAGCATGGGATTGCAAGACACATGCAATTTTCTTTTATATAGTTTGAAAGTAGAAAGTCAGGAACTGGTATTTGTTCTGTGCCTATAACATGGGATTGCAAGACACATGCAATTTTCTTTTATATAGTTTGAAAGTAGAAAGTCAGGAACTGGTATTTGTTCTGTGCCTATAGCATGGGATTGCAAGACATGTGCAATTTTCTTTTATATAGTTTGAAAGTAGAAAGTCAGAAACTGGTATTTGTTCTGTGCCTATAACATGGGATTGCAAGACACATGCAATTTTCTTTTATATAGTTTGAAAGTAGAAAGTCAGGAACTGGTATTTGTTCTGTGCCTATAGCATGGGATTGCAAGACACATGCATTATTTTCACAAATGTTGAAAGCTACTGACCTTGGTCATTGCTTGTCATTTGATTGAAAGTATTAGACTCAGGTTATCTTTTTCTGTGTGCCAAACACAAGAAAACCAAACTGTCAGTATAGTCTGTTGTACTGAATAAAGTTCAGTAAATATTTAGTTGATTAATGAAGTTAGATAACCAGTCAACTAACTAGATACAACAAGCTTTGAAATGTTATTAATAACTGTATGATCAAATTAATCTACCAGTACTTTTTACTAGGTTCTAGAGTACTGACCATTTTGTCTTGAGTGCGTTGGTGGACTTGAATTTTTCGTAAAGCCAAAATATTGTAGTTCTTTATTATAGATGGACAATGTTTTCATCAAATATTGTGGGAGTTTTGGACCGATGGGGAGAATTATTTATTCCAGGAAAATAAAAATAATCCTTTCCTTCCTTCCTCACCCAAAATAAAATGGTTGTTGCATAGTTGTTGAATAGGTTTATAAATTTGACAGGCTCCAGGCACATTATGTTACATCATCATACAATTATTTAAGATAAGAAAAATTTCTCTTGTGTGATTTTTTCAGGTTGTCATGCATTGACTCTTATGGCCGAATGCTTAAACAGTACTGGAAACAGAACCAACCATGTAGCAAGTTTGTTCTGTAGTAATGATGACTCAAGTGAAATGCCCAAAGTTCAGTGTAGCCCTGGTAAATAATTTTACTTATCTTCAAGTCATAATCATTCACCATTTTGTAGACCACATTGAAAACTTTTGAGTTAAAATTTTTAACATATTTTTTTAGAATAAAAAGTGCAGAGAAACATGATTTCAAAGGGTCTGAATTAACCAGATACTTTTTATGGAATGTTGATTAACCAGGTAATTTTATGGAATGTTGATTAACCAGGTAATTTTGTGGAATGCTGACTAACCAGATAATTTTGTGGAATGATAATTAACCAGTTAATTTTATGGAATGATAATTAACCAGATATTTTTATGGAATGATAATTAACAAGGTAATTTTGTGGAATTATAATTAACCAGATAATTTTGTGGATAGATTTGCTTTTTTATACAGATGTAAGTAAAACTTAAGTAATGGGCTTCACAGATACTTTAAGAGTAGGATTTCTTTGCATTGTTAATTTATGAAAGAATCGATAATTAAGGAATAAATGTATAAATAAATGTAAGTGATGTGTCATGCACTTTGATACATATAGTTTTCATTCAAAATGTGGCTTCCTGACTAAGTTCTATGAACATTTGTACTCGTTTAGATGTGTGATATAACTTGACTTGTCCAAAGTTCATGCACAATTTACTGTAAATCATATTATTTTTATATTGTTTACAATTTACTGTAAATCATATTATTTTTATATTGTTTACAATTTACTGTAAATCATATTATTTTTATATTGTTTGCAAGGATTGTGTATGTTACTCTCTAAAAATATCGTTTTAGTAATTGATCTTGCCTCAGAGTCTGAATGTAAAAACATTTTATTGGTGACTTCTTGGTTCCTGCAAACAATGTTATGCTAGAAGACAGATGTTCATAATTCACAGTAATGTTTGGGCACCTTCAAACTTCTCTTTTTAGGTTGGGTTGGAAAGTCTTGTGATCAACCAGGAAGCAGAAATGTATGTTCAGATATAACATCTTTTTATTTCTCAACCAAAGTGAGGTAGACATATTGTTTTGCATGTCTGTCCATCCATCCATCCTTCACACTTTTTTGTAAGCACAGTATTTTGGATCTATTTAGCCAAACCAGACCAAATTGCATTTTTAAATGTCTTGAGTGGGTCCCTATACTTATGGCCATATTTTTTCCTTTTTTTTAATACTCATTTTTGAACTTTGTCAATTTTACCTTTTCACAAAAACTTTTTAATCATAATTTAATCATAATTTATCAACAGTCACTTCAGGCTGACAAATGAAATTAGAAGATAAATTTGAATTGATAGATATATAACATAATTAGATTTTCTGGGCATTAAATCAATTTTTTAATATTATTTAAGCATTTTTTAAACATTTAGGCCATAGATTTCTTTTTATAAAAAAAGATTGTTGACACAATTTAGCATAAACCTTTGGAAGAAGACAAACAAAATTTGATATGTATCTTTTTATGCATAAATAGATTACTTCATGTCATTATTACAATAGTCTACATTTGTCTATGGGGCCCCGAGTGGCCGAGTGGTCTAAAGTGCTCTCCGTTACAGATCACTGCCATCTCACCACTGTCTGCGTGGGTTTGAGTCTCAGATTCGGCTAATGTGGGTATGTGAGAAAGCTTGCTAGTAGCTTCTCAAGGGTCAGTGGTTCTTTCCAGGGATTTCCAGGGTTTTTCCTCAACCAATAATACTGGCCGCCATGTATAGCCTATCGTGTGCTGAAAAATGGCGTTAAACCCTACAACAACATTTGTCTACATATTTGACTATTTTGGAGTTAATATGCTTTTTTGGTCTACACTGGTGGCATACATGTCTTACAAATGCAAATCTAGGCAGATAGGTTTTGATTGGGGGGATGGGTAGTAAGAAGGTAAAGGGAATAGTAGTGGGTAGATTGGGATCGGTCCAGGATTCTTTAGGTAGTGGATGGTTTGTGGGAAGGGGAGAGAGGTCTACTGAACATGAAAGCAAGATATTTATATTCTTCCACCTAATTTCACAGAAACCTGTCTTAGGAGACACCTTCATATTAGGGATACTTGTTCCTAAAGGACAAAATTTCTGGGTCTCTTTATCTTTAGAGCAACGGTTAAACCTCAAAAAGTCTCTAGTTAAGGAATAACCATTCCCACTTTAGAACATTCCACAACCTGTACCATTGAAGGAAATCAGAAAATGAAGAAAATATTATCATGTTATTGACTGCTTCATTGGTCTGGTTGCCATGGTAAATCAAGTTCAAAATGTTTAAACAGTTATGTTCTAAACAATGATATCAACTGGAACTTTGTATGGAATATCACAAGTAATATATTTGAAAGTACACACTTATACACCATGAATTTTGATATAACTAGGACAAAATGATTTTAGCTGATATTGTTTGAAAATGTTTTTTAAAAATATGCATATAAATGGTATTACTCTGATTATAAAAGTTGGCTTAAAATTATTTGATTTACATAATCAAAATGAAGAAAGATCTATTTGGGAATCTTGCTTGCAACATCAATAACTACAACCAGCTAATGGCCAGTATCCAACTCATAATGTATCAGCAACTGACAAATCTGCCACAGTAGTGAGGTATTGACCACTAATCATGCTTTGTCAACATGTTTGTCAACAATTAACACTTCCCAATTATAGCATTTTTAGGTTACTGCATTTGTATGGGAAAATATGAACAAGTTTTTTTTGGGATGGATACTGCACGACCTGTGGGAGTGCAGTATCCATCTAAGAAAATGAGTTCATAAAAAGGTTACTGCATTGGTATTGGGAAATATGAACTAATTTTTTTCAGACTGATACTGCACAACCCATGGGAGTGAAGTATCCATCTGAGAAAATGACATCATATTTTCCCAAATAAAGGCAGTAACCTTTTTATTATATATACTCATTTTGATATTCTACTTAACTATAAACTTAACTATCAAAATTACACTACAAGAAATAAAGTAACTGAATTTATGCTGTATTAAAAAATAAATACACAAGCATATATTCATCAGTACACAAAAACAATATTAATGCACACATAGTACCACCCAGCGATCTTTAAACTTTGCTGTGCACTCGATAGTAGTTAAAAAAGAATTGTTATTTTAGGCTATTTAAATTGAAATTTAGAGTCATATTATGAATGAATGCACATTGCAACAATTTTTCCATTTGGTCTGGATTAGATGGATTTTGTTTTCATGTTGATCCAACTCAGTTCTGCTTTTCTGATTATGATGGACTGGATTACTGGGTCAGTTCAGTGCAAATTCCAGTTGGAAATGTACTTAAAATTCCAGTACAGTTTCAGTGTATATCAGGTTTTGCACAACATGTCATTTGGATTTGCAGAATTAAGAAAGTACATTTTGAAGAAATTCAGGATGCATAAATATAAGTATGTTTATTACCATTCTTATTACCAGCTAAAGGAGACATATGCTTATGCCCTGTCACCTGCATCTTACTTTTGGATTGACCCCAGTGATGACTTGTATCATTCAGTGTGTGTCTTCTATTGCTAACCTAATATTGTATCAAAATATTTACATGGAGACAATTGCAAGGAGCTGTTGTGTGTCCATTTAGCCAGTGAAAATACAGTAAAAACTGTTATGAGTGACCTCTGCTATGAGCGACCACCTGTCATTTCCAACCACAATCATACTGCATGTAAAGCTGTACCGATTAATTGGCCGTACTCATAATCGGACCTATTATTGGAGCAATCAGTATAATCGGTATCAAGAGAAATAATCAGTGCCAATGTAAACAAATTTCCAAAATATAAATTGACATGGCTTGAATTTTAAATCAGAATTAAATAGTGGAAATTAAGGAATAAACATTTGATTTGGGGGTTAATTGAAAGACAGTATATTCTTAAAAGTAAATACCTTTTAACATGCTGTAAACTACCACTGATTGTCTGCTTGCAACAAATTATCAATACCTGTGCATGCACTCATCCCAATCACAGCAGCCAACCAGCCAATGAGGCCTCATGGCTGTTGAACTTCCAGCATGCACATTACAGGGATGGTCCTGGCTTTTAAAAAGTTGTTGCAAAACAAAATCGCCAATCTCAATATTTTGTTGCCAATTTTCAAAAAAATCTTGCCAGAATAAGCAGTGAATATTTTTCCAAGACTATTAATATAATAGGCAGTGAAAATTGAAAAAGATGGGATAGTTATTACTTTATTGACAACAAGCAATACATCCATAATATTGCACAAAAAAATCACTACATGACTGTTTTGCACTGCTTCCATGGTCTTTGCATTGCACATCACCGTTAGTGCATAGGTCTAACTGTTGTCACCTGAAATAAATGCATTATTAAATGTAAAATATCTACTTTCCTACAATCTCTCTTTTTTTAATAGAAACATCAGGTATTAAGCAAATCTATTATATATATTATTTTCCAAATAATAGTTTTGTAAGAAACTTTATTTAGATAATGACATTTTAATACTAAAACCCTACAATCGTACTTTGCATTGTAAGATAAGTGACATATAATGCAACCATCGATTTCACGCATTCAAGAATTAAATGCCCCCCCCCCATTTTATGGCTAGCTTCACAAAGTACATCTCCATGAATCAGGAGTTCAGAGATTTATTTTTGCCACACTTTACATGCTTTGTTTGTTAGTGAACTGCTTCTTAAATCCCAGGAATGATCACTGAATGCTGTAGATTTTTTTCTCGACAAGCAAATTATGATCTCCATTCCCACCAATGAAACTTACAAGAGTCAGCTTGACCTGGCATCACTGTACCATATATATAAGCATTGAATACCATCATTAAATTAAAAGAAGGAATGAAGAAACATATTACAGAGCATATGTGCCCCCAAAAAATTAATTCAGAATAAATATGTTATTTAGTAAAGAGTTTTATTTGCATATATGAGTTAACAATAAGAAATAAGGTGGGATATAAAATGTGGGAAATAGTTATCACATGTATGGTAGCTTGAGACCACATTTGAACTGTTAACGTAAATCCACACCCATTTTAGGCATTGTTAGTTGTAACAAAAACAGGGCATGATTTACTTGTCAATCACATGTTAGTGTTTTCAGTAACTGTAGAACAGGCGGTTTCTTGAAATAATCGGTCTCATAATCGGTATCGGCAATTTTAATAATCGGCTATATGCGTTATTGGCATAATCGCCAAAAAGTGACATCAGTGCAGCTTTAAATGCATGGATTGATTTTATTATATAAACGCTCTGTTATAAGTGACCACTTGATGAACACATCCAGCAAAATATGCATTTCGACACTGCTATGAACAACCACATTGTGAAAAAACAGATCAACACCACTGACCTTGACTTAATCCTTTGTAAGCATGAGAGCTCAAGATACATATAGTATACAAAGTACACATTAAATAACATTACAGTTGAACAACTATATAGCAAGATAAACACCACTAACCATCATTTAATCCTTTGTAACAATGACCACATAAATAGTAAAGATCGTGCTAATAAGGTATTTTTTTAAAAATTGGCTAGCTACCAGTTTTGTGAAATTTACAAGTCCAGCATATGGTGTCATCTGTAAACTGCGGTAGACCAGACTAAAGTATATGCCACTAACTGCCAATGTAGTGCCGAAGTCATGTGAATAGCCAGTAAGATTAACCATTTTTTCATCAAAGACAATAGTGATGGACATACGCAGTCAGTTTAGAGGTTTGTATTATGTTTATCTTTGTGAAAATCCACACAATGCCGGTAGTCCTAATGTCCCAGTGAGAAATCTTTTGAAAGGACTTAAGTGTAGGGTTGAGCATGTCGTTTGTCTTTCCAGTTAATCCGTAATGTCTACGGGGGTGGGGGTGGAGGTGGATGAGCTTTTTGTCTTTAATACTAGTGAGAATCATTTCCGGGTGCAGATGGTTGCAACCTTTGTTTAACAAGCTTTAATGCTGATGATTTAAACTTCATCTCAAAATAAATGTATTGTTTCTTGATGAGTTAATTATGTCTTTTGGTTTCATTCATTGGTACATAATATATATTTATTCCATATTTCCCCAAAACCTGATAAAAACCAAAATAAATCTAGTCATTATTATGTCAACACTAATAACAGTGGCAGAACCTCTAATGAAAAAAAGAAAAATTCTAACAATGGAAGAAAAACATACTCATGTGATGTTCAAATATAAATTTGATTCACGTTGTTTGAAAATTTATATCTTTAATATATAAAGTTATTTTGAGAGGAATGCATGCAATATTTAACTAGATTTATGAATGAAGGATATGATATATGTACAGTGAGTATGGGTATTTTTCCTTCTTCAGCTGCTATTGATCCTGGAAACAAGTCCATTTTCACACACCTCTTATGAGAGACCACCTGTCTTGAGAGACCGCTTTTGGTTGGCAGAAGGGGTGGTCTTTCATAACAGGTTTTACTGAAATACTTTTTTATCATATTAGCTTATTGGCTTTGAGTCTTTGTTTCCTACCAAAACCTTCAGTTACTTTTTTTCTTTCTGAATCTAGTATTTTTACAGACTTGTAAAATGGTTCATCTCTGTCAGATATGTTATAGCCCTTGGCCTCAGTATGCTTTTCTATGCTATTTTTATAGACCCTAGAGAGCACTGGTCATGGTCTGAACCAATCTATTTGCAAAAAGATTTGAATATTTCTTCTAAATAACTATTTCAATGATCAGTATGGTATTTTTAGTTATTGCATCTCTCACATTTGTTGTTGACATTGCAAATATCATGTTCATTTATGTGCTTGTTTAAAAGCTTCATTTCTGATTCAGTGAACTCATCCACATCATTAACTTTATCATCTATACTTTCAAATGGATGAAACAGCTTGTTTAGTTTATTGACAAACAAATTTAATCAACCGAAACCTAAAGCGTCTACTACACAAATGTACATGGTTTGTTTACAGAGTAGTTCTTAATATGCCATACTATCTTAAGGCACATGTGTCTTGCATGTATCTGCAGTATGAAGATGAAGGTGTTCAGTATCATAAAATACTGCACATTCATGATAATGTAAAGTTACTGGAGACAAAATACTGCACAATTCTGGCCATGTAAAGTTAACAGAGACAAAAATGAGCATGTACCAGTAATAAGTTGTAATTACAACGAGATTTAATCATTAGCATATTCAAATTAAAGCTAAGCTGGGATCTGCTTCAAGGTTTGAGTATGTATGGGCCCATCTGGAGCATTAAACTGGCAAAGATTTGGAGGCATGAACTTGATGACATCACTTTCAGCATCAGTCCAGACATTGTTCAAAAATTTTGACTTTATTCATTTTAGTTGAATCTAGTGTGATTCTGAGTCGGTGGTCAGCCTTGTGCCCAAAGGTAAGCACTTGTGTGATTCAGAGTCTATGGTGGTGTGCCTTGTGCTCAAAGGTAAGCATTTGTTTGATTCAGAGTCTATGGTGTGCCTTATGCTCAAAGGTAAACACTTGTGTGATTTAGAGTCTATGGTGTGCTTTGTGCTCAAAGGTAAGCACTTGGTTAGAGGTATACAAAGCATGAGTCACCTTGTGTAGGCTTTTAATCAGTAGAGTCCAGAAACAAAGTTTTAGCTCAAATCTTGTGTATGAGCAATTTGAATGAGATGTCTGGCACCTCTGAAGTTACATATAAATTTGAAGCTGTGGCTCCTTTCTCAGGCACCTACTGCACAAGCTTCTTTGATGTCACACATGTCCTTCTGTAACTGCAAGAGTGAGTTTCAGTTGATTAGGTACTCAAGTTAACAAGTTTTATGAAAGTGAGGTCAGTTTCTGGCACTGTTATGGGGCAGCCATGTTGTATGAACACATTTGTGTCAAATCACATGCAATATTTGTTCATATTTCAAGCATAGTCTTTCAACTGTGCACAGTATAAACCCAAATCTGTCATTCAGTAATATTCCTGCAAGTGAGAATAGGCTGCAATTTTGTATTATGCTTATAGCCTCATGGGAAAAGAATATATTCTGATCTAAAGTGCTTCATGTTACAAAATGCCTAGGTTTGTACAGTGTACAGTGCTTCATGTTACAGCAAGCTGGGTTTGTACAGTGTACAGTATGTGCTTCTTGTTACAGCATGTCTGGGTTTGTACAGTGTACAGCATGCTACATATTCTACAGAGACACGTATGTTGTCCTTGAATGCTTATTGTTTGCATTTCAGATTTCCTGCAAATGTTGCAAGTCCTGGTCAAATAGCTTCTGTGTAAACTATACAAGCTGTTCAGAAATGACATATGTGAATAGCACATTGTGTCAAAAAAACAATCTGTCACACTGCCTGGATGAGTCAAAAGTTTGCAGGACACAGTCTACAGGAGGAGATCAATGTTTGTGTGATATTAAAGACAAAGGTAAAAATCCTTAATTGAAATAGCTGAAAAAGTAACCATGATCAAAAGGTTGATAATGTAGTATGCACTATATTTATACAGTGAAACCCATTAAGACTGAAACATCAATGAACTAAAATGTCATGGAAACCAAATCTTGTTTCAGGTACCAATTATTCCTTCTTTGCATGTAATTTCAGTAAACATTTAACACATGCATTTAACCCAAATGTTGGTTTTGATACCAAATTTGTCCCATATATTTGATAGTGATGGTCAGGGTCTACAGAGTGAAAACTTACTCTAGCATGATGGCCAGGGTCTACAGAGTGAAACCTTGCTTTAACATGATGGTCAGGGTCTATAGAGTGAATCTCTGCATTAACATGATGGCCAGGGTTTATAGAGTGAATCCATGCTAAATTTTAACATGATGGCCTGGGTCTGCAGAGTAAAACCTTGCTATAACATGATGGCCAGTGTCTACAGAGTTAATCCCTGCTATAACATGACGGCCAGGGTCTACGGAGTGAATTCCTGCTTTAACATGATGGCCAGGGTCTACAGAGTGAAACATTATTATAACATGATGGCTAGTGCAGAGTGAATCCCAGCTATAACATTATGGCCAGGATCTACAGATGCAGTTCACCCAAGTGTTGGTTTTGATACCAAATTTATCCCATAAATTTGATAGTGATGGTCAGGGTCTACAGAGTGAAAACTTAACTCTAGCATGATGACCAGGGTCTACAGAGTGAAACCTTGCTTTGACATGATGGTCAGGGTCTGCAGAATGAAACCTTACTATAACATGATGGCCAGGGTCTATAGAGTGAATCACTGCTATAACATGATCAGGGTCTACAGAGTGAATCCCTGCTATAACATGATGACCAGGGTCTACAGAGTGAATCCCTGCTTTAACATGATGGTCAGGGTCTACAGAGTGAATCTCTGCATTAACATGATGGCCAGGGTCTATGGAGTGAATTCATGCTATAACATGATGGCCAGGGTCTACAGAGTGAATCCCAGCATTAACATGATGGCCAGGGTCTACAGAGTGATTCCCTGCTATAACATGATGGCCAGTGTTTACAGAGTGAATCCCTGCATTAACATGATGGGCAGGGTCTACAGAGTGAATCCCTGCTTTAACATGATGGCCAGGGTCTATGGAATGAATCCAGGCTATAACATGATGGTCAGGGTCTACAGAGTGAATCACTGCATTAACATGATGGCCAGTGTCTACAGAATGAATCCCTGCATTAACATGATGTCCAGGGTCTACAGAGTGAATCCCTGCTATAACATGATGGCCAGGGTCTACAGAGTGAATCCCTGCTTTAACATGATGGTCAGGGTCTATGGAGTGAATCCCTGCTTTAACATGATGGTCAGGGTCTACAGAGTGAATCTCTGCATTAACATGATGGCCAGGGTCTATGGAGTGAATCCATGCTATAACATGATGGTCAGGGTCTGCAGAATGAAACCTTACTATAACATGATGGCCAGGGTCTACAGAGTGAATCCCTGCTATAACATGATGCCCAGGGTCTACAGAGTGAATCCCTGCTTTAACATGATGGCCAGAGTCTATGGAGTGAATCCATGCTTTAACATGATGGTCATAGTCTGCAGAGTAAAACCTTGCTATAACATGATGGCCAGTGTCTACAGAGTGAATTCCTGCTTTAATATGATGGCCAGGGTCTACAGAGTGAAACATTATTATAACATGATGGCTAGTGTCAACATAGTGAATTCCAGCTATAACATGATGGCCAGGGTCTGCAGAGTAAAACCTTGCTATAACACAGGGGTCTCAAACTCAAACTACCCTGAGGGCTGCATGAGGGCATTTTTAATGGCCCAAGGGGAGCAACAATTTTGTTATCTCTCATGATGCCTTGTGATGCCATGTGTTTGAGACACCTGTTATAATATGATGGCCAATGTCTACAGAGTGAATCCCTGCTTTAACATGATGGCCAGGGTCTACAGATTGAAACCTTGCTATAACACTATTGCCAGGGTCTGCAGAGTGATTTCCTGATATAACATGATGACCAGGGTCTACAGAGTGAATCCCTGCTTTAACATGATGGCCAGGGCCTAGAGTCCCTTTGTACACTATAACATATCATGCGATAGCATAGTAAGTCAGTTCAATGAAAAAAATGAATGCATGCATATTTTCTAGGCTCTAAAGGTGAGGTAGGGTGGGAAGTATTTGGGTGGATGGAAAGTTTGTGCTTCATTGGCACATTTACCATCTTAAATCAATGCATATAACAGTGAAAGCCATTTTTGACCAAAAATTATGTTTATCCAATAATACTTATCTGATCACTTTATAGTAGATTAACTTTCTTTGCTACCTCTATATCCCGGTCTCCCAGAAAGACAGAAAACTGTCTTTCTCTGTATTTTATAATTTGTATTTAGACAATGAGAAGTAACTCTTACAGGTTAACTCCCCTTTCTACCTGCTAGCTGGTTACCATCATACCTGGTTTAAACCATTTCTTTATTTGAGCGACACCTTACAGGATGTTTGCATTGTGGGTTAAGGTGCTAGGTATTATTTATAATGTGATCAGGTGAAAATTATTGGACAAACATAAGTTACTAAAATATTTGTTTTTTTCTCCAATACATTACCTGATCACATTACATTAAGAAAATTGTTACAAGGAATAGGAAATGGAGAGCATGCTACCTCTATCAGTTCACATCAACTTTTCCTAATGTTTTTATTATACTGACTAGCAATAATTCATTGTACTGTACTGTGATGAATTCATGCAGTTCAGTTTTAGTAGCTTTTGTATTATACTGACTAGCAATAATTCACTGTACTGTACTGTGATGACTTCATGCAGTTCAGTTTTAGTAGCATTTTTATTATACTGATTAGCAATAATTAATTGTACTGTACTGTGATGACTTCATGCAGTTCAGTTTTAGTAGCATTTTTATTGTACTGATTAGCAATAATTCATTGTACTGTACTGTGATGACTTCATGCAGTTCAATGGCATTTTTATTGTATTATCAATTTCAAACGTTTGCTTTAAATTATGCTAAATTATGTAATAAAACAATTATAAAGAACTTTCTTGCAGTTAAAACTTTTATAAATAATCAAACAAGTCATATTGACCTTCACATTAGTCAGGATGAGGTTTACTGGTTCATATTGACCTTCACATTAGTCAGGATGAAGTTTACTGGTTCATATTGACCTTCACATTAGTCAGTATGAAGTTTTCTGGTTCACATTGACCTTCACATTAGTCAGTATGAAGTTTACTGGTTCATATTGACCTTCACATTAGTCAGGATGAAGTTTACTGGTTCATATTGACCTTCACATTAGTCAGTATTAAGTTTTCTGGTTCATATTGACCTTCACATTAGTCAGGATGAAGTTTACTGGTTCATATTGACCTTCACATTAGTCAGGATGAAGTTTACTGGTTCATATTGACCTTCACATTAGTCAGTATGAAGTTTTCTGGTTCATATTGACCTTCACATTAGTCAGGATGAAGTTTACTGGTTCATATTGACCTTCACATTAGTCAGTATGAAGTTTTCTGGTTCACATTGACCTTCACATTAGTCAGTATGAAGTTTACTGGTTCATATTGACCTTCACATTAGTCAGTATGAAGTTTACTGGTTCATATTGACCTTCACATTAGTCAGTATTAAGTTTACTGGTTCATATTGACCTTCACATTAGTCAGGATGAAGTTTACTGGTTCATATTGACCTTCACATTAGTCAGGATGAAGTTTACTGGTTCATATTGACCTTCACATTAGTCAGGATGAAGTTTACTGGTTCATATTGACCTTCACATTAGTCAGTATGAAGTTTTCTGGTTCACATTGACCTTCACATTAGTCAGTATGAAGTTTACTGGTTCATATTGACCTTCACATTAGTCAGGATGAAGTTTACTGGTTCACATTGACCTTCACATTAGTCAGGATGAAGTTTACTGGTTCATATTGACCTTCACATTAGTCAGTATGAAGTTTTCTGGTTCACATTGACCTTCACATTAGTCATTATGAAGTTTACTGGTTCATATTGACCTTCACATTAGTCAGGATGAAGTTTACTGGTTCATATTGACCTTCACATTAGTCAGGATGAAGTTTTCTGGTTCACATTGACCTTCACATTAGTCAGTATGAAGTTTACTGGTTCATATTGACCTTCACATTAGTCAGGATGAAGTTTACTGGTTCATATTGACCTTCACATTAGTCAGTATGAAGTTTACTGGTTCATATTGACCTTCACATTAGTCAGTATGAAGTTTACTGGTTCATATTGACCTTCACATTAGTCATTATGAAGTTTACTGGTTCATATTGACCTTCACATTAATCATTATGAAGTTTACTGGTTCATATTGACCTTCACATTAGTCGGGATGAAGTTTACTGGTTCATATTGACCATCACATTAGTCAGTATGAAGTTTTCTGGTTCACATTGACCTTCACATTAGTCAGTATGAGGTTTACTGGTTCATAATGACCTTCACATTAGTCAGTATGAAGTTTACTGGTTCATATTGACCTTCACATTAGTCAGTATGAAGTTTACTGCTTCATATTGACCTTCACATTAGTCAATATGAAGTTTACTGGTTTATGAGACTTCATATTCACCTCAACAAATGTCGTTAATTATATAATAAATCAAATAGAGCCCATATTGAGAGTGGACAGCAATCCATTGGAATACCAGCAAACAACAAATGACTGACAGTTGATGAGTGGACAGCGATCCACTGGCATACCAGTAAACAATAAATGACTGGGAGCTTGCAAGTGGACAGCAGTCCATTGGAATACCAGCAAACAACAAATGACTGACAGTTGGTAGTAGGTCACTGGAACTTGGGGATTTATCGATTGATTAATAACATTGTTTGTTCAAAAGACTGGTGTGAACACCATTTTGAAAATGTTTTATTGATAGGTCTATTACCATACCATTGTCTATATTTTTCATTGTAGATTTGAACTGTTGTAAAACTGACATTGAAGAAAAGAATGGCTCAGGTAAATATTTTCGTATTTTTCAATCAGAATTGTATATATTTATAAAACTAGCGTTAAGCAATTTCTTTGCACACAGAGAGAGACCAAATATAGCCAGCATTCTTTAGGTTTTTAAAAAATGACAGGAAAGGAGAAATTATTAATTAAAATGTTAATGTTCATTTATTGCTTTGGTGTATTAGTCAATGACATTTGGTGAAACATGATTTTGTTATCAACTCAGTTTTGCATCTGCATTAATCCCTGTGACCTCGCTTTTCATGTAACCTCACTTTTGGGGTGTGACCTTGCTTTTTGGGTTTGACCTAGCTTTTAGAGTGTGGCCTTGTTTTTTGGGTGTGACTTCACTTTTGGGGTGTGACCTTGCTTTTTGGGTGTGACCTCACTTTTTGGGTATGGAGGTATGGAATGTAGGAAGAATATGCTTCAGTTTTGTATAAGTATTTGCCATCTGTTTTATAGATATATGTGATGTTTATATCTAAGTTAAAGTATTTATATCCAATAACTCCAAGGAAACCAAACAAAAGTGCCACCTAAATGGAATATGAATATGGATGGAACAGTCTGAGTTATACAGGTTTGGGTAAAATACATGTGGTTCATGTGTGTCAATAGATTTAAATAATTGGTGTAAATTTACCGATACTATGTCTTGATCAATCATATGAAGAGCTAATTAATGTAAATATAATTTTTGCAAATGTAAAATGTTTACAAATTAGTGGGAAAGTGAATTCTTTAGAACATTCTTTATGGTTGAGATTTTGTTAGAACACTTGTGACTTTTCTACCAAAATAATCTCAGAAATAGATCAGTGGACTGATATATTCTATAATAAAAGCAGAAAATGTCCATAAAAATGAATTGTATGACTTGCTATAGATATAGTCAGTATTGAACCATATCAAAAGCACTATGATACTATTATGGAATATAAATATAGTCAGTATTGAACCATTTTAAAAGCACTATAATACTATTATGGAATACAAATATAGGCTGTATTGAACCATTTCAAAAGCATGATGATACTATTATGGAATATAAATATAGGCTGTATTGAACCATTTCAAAAGCACTGTGATACTATTATGGAATACAAATATAGGCTGTATTGAACCATTTCAAAAGCACTATGATACTATTATGGAATACAAATATAGGCTGTATTGAACCATTTCAAAAGCACTATGATACTGTTATGGAATACAAATATAGGCTGTACTGAACCATTTCAAAAGCACTATGATACTGTTATGGAATACAGATATAGGCTGTATTGAACCATTTCAAAAGCACTATGATACTATTATAGAATACAAATATAGGCTGTATTGAACCATCTCAAAAGCACTATGATACTATTATGGAATACAAATATAGGCTGTATTGAACCATTTCAAAAGCACTATGATACTGTTATGGAATACAAATATAGGCTGTACTGAACCATTTCAAAAGCACTATGATACTGTTATGGAATACAGATATAGGCTGTATTGAACCATTTCAAAAGCACTGTGATACTATTATGGAATATAAATATAGGCTGTACTGAACCATTTCAAAAGCACTATGATACTATTATGGAATACAAATATAGGCTGTATTGAACCATTTCAAAAGCACTATGATACTATTGTGGAATATAAATATAGGCTGTATTGAACCATTTCAAAAGCACTATGATACTATTATAGAATACAAATATAGGCTGTATTGAACCATTTCAAAAGCACTATGATACTATTATGGAATACAAATGTAGGCTGTATTGAACCATTTCAAAAGCACTATGATACTGTTGTGGAATACAAATATAGGCTGTATTGAATCATTTCAAAAGCACTATGATACTGTTATGGAATACAAATATAGTCAGTATTGAATCATTTCAAAAGCACTATGATTACTATTATGGAATATAAATATAGTCAGTATGGAACCATTTCAAAACCACTATGATACTGTTATGGAATACAAATATAGTCAGTATGGAACCATTTCAAAAGCACCATGATTACTATTATGGAATACAAATGTAGGCTGTATTGAACCATTTCAAAAGCACTACAATACTATTATGGAATACTTTGCACAATTTCACTAAAAGAAAGTTCTCTAGTATGTTCATCCTTGAAAAAAGAAACTTGGGAATGTTTTTACTCAGAATAGGTCATTGCAGAAAAATGTACATCATTATGGCTCTGTGGTCTTAAACAAAATAACAGAAAAAAGCAAAAACCAACAAGTTTTGTAAAATTTAACAAATATTTATTTCCCTAGAATACAAAGTGAAAATTTAAAAGCACTGAAATTATTGTGAATTAAATCCCAAATAGTCCTAAAATTTCTATAGTTCCAACTCGCATCATTTGGTAAGAATGATAAATAGGTATGCAGTGGCAGTTATTGTAGTATTTCCAAGATGTTTGTTTAGGTCAATGGCAGGAAGGCCAAAGTGTATTCTGATTGGATTAAGACTGATAAAACATGACATACATTTCTTCACAACAATGAATGATGAAAAACTGATGTAATTTAAGCTATTTAGTCAAAATACATCTTAACAGTAAGCCTGGATAATTTTTGTTGAACTATTTAGTTCTGTATTATGTTTACTTTTCTTTTTTTTTTTACAAAGCACCGGATGATAAAGACTTGTGCTGGAGAACTGATGCACCTTGCAGGGAAGAGTACTGCTTTAAAACAAGCCATGAAGTTCCAGGTAGTTCCATAGCATTACTTATCATGGTACATATATCTGTTCATATTGGTTGTTTAGCACAATATACATGAGACTCAGGGAAGGCACTTTGAAATTGAACCAGTCAGTCACCCCTAGATGAAATATAGCTTTAGTATGAATTGAATTAGAATTTGATCAGTCACCTCTAGAATTAGTATGGAATTTAGTATGAATTTGATTAGAATTTGATCAGTTACCTGTAGATTCTGTAGATACAGTATAAAATATAGTATGACTTAGAACTTGATGAGTCACCCCTAGGTGTAGTATAGAATTTAGTATGAATTTAATTAGAATTTGATCAGTCACCCCTATGTGTGATATAGAATTTAGTATGAATTTGATTAGAATTTGATCAGTCTCCCTATGTGTGATATAGAATTTAGTATGAATTTAATTAGAATTTGATCAGTCACCCCTATGTGTGATATAGAATTTAGTATGAATTTGATTAGAATTTGATCAGTCACCCCTATGTGTGATATAGAATTTAGTATGAATTTGATTAGAATTTGATCAGTCATCCCTAGGTGTGATATAGAATTTAGTATGAATTTAATTAGAATTTGATCAGTCATCCCTATGTGTAATATAGAATTTAGTATGAATTTAATTAGAATTTGACCAGTCACCCCTAGGTGCAATATAGAATTTAGTATGAATTTAATTAGAATTTGATCAGTCACCAGCAGCAGGGAAGTCGTACAGACCAGGTGGCTCAGATAAATTTAACCCTCCTATCAAACATTTCTCCGTAGAAGCCTCAGAAAGCAGAAATAAAGCCTCCTACGCAAATTAATCCGCAAAATTTCAACCCAAAGTGCATTTTTAGGCATAAAAAAAAGACAGCTTTTTTTGGGGGGGGTATTGTAAAATTTGTTTGTGCCATAATTGAATTATGGTGCAAGATTGGGTTGCGGATACTAATTTTATTTCACATTAAAACAATATAGTTGAAAATAAGATGAGTCGAAAAGTTAGCACAGTTGGAGAACCTCAATCTGCTAGATTAGCGCGAGAGCAATTAGCGGCATTAAAGAAGCTAATTCCGACAAAACGATTATTTAAGAGAAATGTTCGTGGTTACGAAGATATGCAGCATGGAATTTCCGAAACTTCGGCAAAATGGTTGAAGCCAGTAACCGGAACAATTGAGCAGGTTGTATATGGCGACGAAAAAGATCCAGATGCTAGAAAACGTGGAATCTTTCCTATGTTGAAAGGTATTGAGGATCAATCACGAACATTACCCGAGCGATTAGCAATAGCAGCAGCGGCGCAACAACTTGCAATTACTGATGGAGGAAAACCTGGAGATGGAAAACCGGGAGGAAGAAAAATCTCAATGATAAAAGGGAAGTTTAATATCGATAATTTAAGAGAAAATTTCACCGATGAGGGATGGGAAATAATATCGCAGCCCCTCTCGACATTGTATAATATAGATGAGATTGGCCAATTTGCGGAGGAATATTTTAGTGGTCGAACTGAATATTTGACTGCAGTGGGGAAAAAAAGATATGCAACTCGCGATAGTTGGTATGATATGGTATATAAAATTTACACACAAACAACATCAATAAGGAAGACAACGGATCCGCGTTACAGAAGGTTTTTAGGAACAGCAAGAGATACACAAAGAGATATTGCACAAAGGGAGAAAGACAGAAAACAACAGGAGAAAGACAGAAAACAACAGGAAAAAGAAGAAAGAAAACAACTGGAAAAAGAAAGAAAACAACAGGAGAAGAAGGAAAAAACTAAAAAACGAGGGAGAAAAGAAACACCACAGGAAGATATTCAACCACAGGAGCCAATATTTCAACCAGAGGAATTAGGAGCTAGACCAAAAGAGAGAACTCCGCCTCAGAAAAAAGAAAGAAAATCGAAAAAGAAAAAAGATCAGAGTGATGAACCGATAATTGTTCCCGAACATGTATCATCACCGGCTATTAGTGTGTTTAAAATTAATCCTAGAATATCTGCTGAAAATTATTTGGATGAAAACATGTTGCATTTAACTCGCAACTATGATTCAACAGTTCAAATGGCTGCGGATAATTCTCCGGAAAATAAAAGATTACTTTTGCGAAAAGATATTGATGTTGATAAAATTGAGGAAATTGATTGGCTAGCAATGATGTATTTTGGTAGTATAGAAAAACCAGTAAAATATGGTGATGAAAATTTTAGAAAATTTTCATCAGATGTTATTCAATATAGACTTGAGGGTGCAAAAAAGACAATTTCGCCACCTAGAAGTAAAAGTTCATCACCTAAAGATAAAGGTTCACCGCCTAAAAGTGATAGTCCTGAATCATTTTCCTTTGATCCTCACCACTCTCCTCTTTTCTCTCCTACATTATATCCAAGGGAACCTTCTGCATTCCCCTCTTGGAGACCCCCACCTGTGGAACCAACAGCGTCAAACTACAGGGGTCCCACTGAAAAACCATTAAGATGGGGAATTCACCCCGGGGAGGGTGCAACACTTAGGGGCGGTACCCCTTCACCTCCACTAGAACAATATTCACCAGGGACGTCGTCAGGGACATCGCCGGGATCACCATCAGAGGAGAAGAAATCTTCAACGCCGTCAGACGATTTATTCTACGTAACGCCATTGGAATCTCCAGAATCACACACAGGAAGTGGATATTCAGTTTGTCCCGATAGTGTTGTCAACGATGTATCTCGTCTTGAAGTATTAATCGGAGGAAAGCGAGCAGGAAATAATTCCCGTGAGATAGTCAACGAAGCATCAGATATTTGTCAGCGATTATTCCGTGGTGGTATCATCGATTCTCACATTTACAAGGAGTTTGTCGATGAACTCATCGATTAAATCAACACAATTGAAATAATATGATTATTCACAAACATCAACGCAGACCTAATCAGGTCCGCATAGTAAACTCTCGATTGCCAGTATACAAATATATTCACGGTAATGGATTCGGCGATATCGTTGGAAGTCTTGTCACGCGAGTAATACCTAAAATTGGACCAATGGTAAAACAACTAGGATTGAAAGCGATAGGAAAGATAGGTGAGACTGCTGTTTCTGGTATCGGTAATTTGGCCAGTAAAGGCTTCAACGCTATCAAAAATAAAATATTAAGTTTAGTACGTAAAAAGCAACCTGTTAAATTACCCATTACCAGAGAAATGCCACCTGAAGTCAGTAAAGCCATAAATGATGCGGCAAATAAAAAAATAAATGATCTAGCACAGGAAGCTGCTATAACAAATCTGGCGCAGGAAGTTGCTAAAACAAATCTAGCGCAGGAAGTTGCTAATACAAATCTCGCAAATGAAGTTGCTAAGACAAATCTAGCAAATACAAGTTTTGTTTCCGGTAGTGGTCTTCGTTTTAGACGATATTATTAATAATAAATGTTCGCACAAGTGTCAAATGAAGTATTTGACATGGATGAACCCGTAGGCAGGGACACATCAGTGCGAGATTTTCAGTATTTCTCGTACGATGTAGTTGAGCCAAATGCTCCTGGTCGCAGGGAAATGCAAGTTCACGATACAACAAGATATTTTCTTCCATCTGAGGCTTATATTGAATTTGTTGGGAGAATTGTAAAAACCGACAATACCAACTTTGGAGCAAATTTTAAAGTTGGATTGGTCAATAACGGCATTATGGCATTATTCAAGAGCGCCACTTACATGATCGATGGAAGAGAGATTGAAGCAATTACGAACAATGTTGATATAGCAACGACGATCATAGGACTAGCAAGATACTCTGATGATTTTACCAGATCAGCCGGCCCTAGTATGATGTTCGCCAAGGATAACTCTGATCATGCTGATCATAATTCATTTGTCATTAGACGACCGCATGAGCACACTGCCGCTGCCAATATTGCTGACGTCGAAGCTGTGATAATTAACACTAATGACGAATACAATCTTGGATTTGCCACACGAAAAAAAATGTTAATTGGGGGTGAACGAAGATTTTCCTGTGCAATTCCATTATCTCACATTTTTGGATTTTGCAGGCATTTCAGAAAAGTTATTTACGGAGCGAAGCATACGATATCTTTTGTTCGAGATGCAAATGATGATAGGGCCATCTGGCGAGAAGCTGGTGCAGCCGCTGATATTGGTAAAATTGTCCTTGAAAGAATTACCTTGTGGATGCCAGCAATAGTTCCATCAATGATCGTAGAAGAAAAATTATTATCATTTATGAATCAAGGAGGAAAATCCATCATGTCTTGGCTGACAACGATGACCGACTCCACTGATAATGTTAATATTAACGGAATATTTACCTGGCGAATTGCTTCACAGCAGGGCTCTTCGGCACCTAGACACATCTTTGTTGCTCTACAAAACATGAATAGAAATGATCAACTGCATAGTCACATGGTATTTGATCAATTCGAGGCAACAAACGTTTCACTGAGAATAAACGGTCAGCAGGAGCCATCCGAGGAAATAGCCATCGATTTTCCCCAATATACTACGGCACGCGCGTATCATCGCTTGCTAAGTTTTATGGGTCGTGATCAAAATATTGATACCGGATTGCAAATATCACAGTTAGATTTTAATACTCTCTATCCCATCTATTACTTTTCCCTGGAACATCTCGATTTGGTAAAGCAGTCTGTCGTTGATATTCATTTCAAAGCCAGAATTAACACAGGAGGAGGAAATGCAAGAGCAATTGCAGTTATTCTCAGTGATAGAACGATGATTCTAGAAGGCATCAGTGGTAGAATGAGAGTCATCGATGCACCCGTAGAGAACATGTGATAAATTCTAAATTTAGATTAAGTGATTATTAATATGCCATACGATCACGTCAGTGTAACTCTGACCCCCGGTCAGGTGAAAAAACTTCATGCAGCAACAACAGCGCGACGAGGTTTAAGTTTAACCTTAAAAAGTAATCAACTTCACGGTGGACCTAACAAACTATCGTTAACTAAAAATCAACACGGACATTTCACCAGAGCCAGATCAGCAAATACTGGTATTCGCCTGAATCTCTCGATAGGAGCAATCAGAGATATGATCAAAGTAGGTGGTATTTTTCCATTGGCTGCGCTTATACCCGCGTTAATAGCAGGCGCAAAGGCAGTAGGATTAGGTGCACTTGGTGGGATAGGTTCCGCAATAGCAGGAAAAGTTGTTGGAAGAGGATATCGTAAAAAAAAGGGAGGATTTATCTCCCCCTTCTCTCTTCTAGCAAAATTGATGCAGACGCAACAAGGATCCGGCCTTTACCTAAGACGACCCCCGTACGGATCCGGTCTAAGTCGAGCCTACCAGCCTCAAATTTAGATTTAATAAGTGAAGCAAAAAAAAAGAAAATAAAATTTTTCAGAGGCGTATTTATGCGAGATCAACTACCAGATAAACCAAATCCCACTGAGACAGGAATAATAAATCTCGATAAAAATTCCGGTCCTGGCACTCACTGGGTTGCTTACGCGATTAATCCTCGCGAAGTTATTTACTTCGACTCATACGGATTAGCACCGCCAAATGAATTTATCAAATATGTGTCAAAACTAAAACTTCCGGTTTGGTATTCAACACTTCCAACACAAACACTAGTAGATCCACCAATATGCGGCCGGGAGACAATTAACGTCCTTGATGCAATTTCAAAATCATCTCGTCCTTTTCGCAAAATTTTATTTGAATATACCGTAGATAAATATCATGGTTGACATTTACGGTAGGTCTCTCTTTAGGAAAGAAAAAAAAGATGCAGTCGACATCGATACATCAAAGTTTGCAACCAAGAGCGATATTAACAATCTTTTATCGCTGTCAGAAGTTGATCCTGGCGAAGTTGCTGTATTTCAAAATGCAGAAGGGCGATTACAAACTAGTAACGTTAAAATAACTGATATAATCAAGCGAGACGAATACCGCGATCACATTAGTCAATTTACTCGCCAATCGGAGATGGTATTAAAATCTATTGCTGATATCGCCGATATTATAGCAAAATTATCCCTGAAGGCCGATAAAGCATTACACGACGATCTTCAGGATAGAATGACAAAAAGACTTAATAGGCTAAATAACGACCTTAAAAAACTTGACGATGCTTTAGATAAATTTAGCAAAAAATTTGACGAGAATATAAAAACATCCAGTGATACTTCCTCCGCCGCAAACGAACTAGCAAATAAGAAAGCCGATGACGATCTTAGCGAGAAAATAAAAAAAATCAACGAGGAAATTACTAATATTCTTGCCGAAATTAACGAAGTAAATATCTCGATGAGTCAGAAAATCGATAAAACATCACATGACGATCTTAGCGAGAAAATAAAAAAAATCAACGAGGAAATTACTAATATTCTTGCCAAAATTAACGAAGTAAATATCTCGATGGGTCAGAAACCATCGATCGACGATCTCAGCAAAAAAATCAACGAGGAAATTATTAAACTCGGCGATGTTGTT
This sequence comes from Sinohyriopsis cumingii, assembly GCA_028554795.2. Classification (NCBI taxonomy): domain Eukaryota; kingdom Metazoa; phylum Mollusca; class Bivalvia; order Unionida; family Unionidae; genus Sinohyriopsis; species Sinohyriopsis cumingii. Next base: position 57,543,464 of record CM068824.1, read on the forward strand.
GTTCCTGAATTTACCAAGGGGATTAACGTGATGCAAGGACAAATAGATGAGAAAATAAAATCCATCAACGATAAAATTAACACAGTACATGAATTGACGCGTCAAAAGTTAGATATATCAACGTACGACGGAGAAATTCGAGATTTAAACACGAAACTTCTTGCTGCAACAGCAAAGATTGACCAATCCGTCGATAAAACTGGTCACGCCACTGACGTAAAGCAATTAGGTAGGGAAATTATCGAAACAACCACAAAAATTAACAATATCAACACAAAAATATCGTCATTGAATATCCCAAGATTGTCGAAATTTTATGTGCCAGATCATTTGATAGACAGAATTATACGATGCAATCTAACATTTGTGTTAACCATAAATAATCTTACCTGGACACCCCAGAATGACACATTTAGCTTTACCGCGCCAATTGCTGGCGTATATCGAGCACATATTATCTCCGATATAAAATTTAAGGTACAACCGGATCAGAATAATAAAATTTATGAATTCTGCCCTGGATTTTTTATTATTTCGTTAAGTGAATATGGCAATCCAACATTCACGCTAGAACCGCCAGATAGAACCACCATGGGACCGGTGAAGTATTTTGCAATTTTCGAATTTTTATCCGAATATAGGCAGTAATTCCGCAATTGTTATCGTAGATTAATAAATGACCGCATCGGATTACCGTTACAATCAAGCTCGCCTATGGCAGGATTCACTAAAAAAACAACTTGACGATTATCAAACAAAAATAAATAAATACCAGCGCAAATTAGTTATCATTGACGTTGCAGTGTACGCGGTATCGGCCGTGGTTGTTGGTGCAGGAATAATATTATCCGCGGTAACAATGATAGCGCCAATTGCAGCAACAATAATAATCTCGTCAACAACAGCAATCGCGGGTGTTCTAAATATCATCGCGAAAAAAATAGCTTCGTGCACAAGTGAGAAATTATCTTCGTACAAAAGTAAACTAACTAAAGTTAGTGACGCGTACTCGAAGTTATCATTGTTACTTTCTGAGAGTCTCAACGATGGTATTATATCCGATCTAGAATTTTCTTCAATGATTAGTATTTACTCGGAGATTGAACAAATGAATATTAATAATGTCCGAGTTAGCCCAGATCGTGACAAACACGACACCACCAACAACAACGTTAATATCGCTAAGTTCAACGAAACCAGAGTTTAGCATTAATTTCTCAACACCAATTAACGTCAACGAAATTGCATTAACACAGTTGCGTGTCTACAATAGCTGGCCCAATGTTAGATCGAAATCATTTGGTAATTTGATGCCAAATAATTCACTTGTTTTTGCAAATAAAAATAAACCCGATGGAACACCCGATTGGATCGTTGTTGGTATACCAACGGGCAGTTATGAAATTGATCAACTGAATAATGAGTTTACCACTAGAATATCAAATTTAACCGGCGATGCTACTCCGGGAATAAAGATATCTTCACATGATCCAACACTATCGTCAATGATAGAAGTGAAATCACCGTACGTGGTAGATATTTACCAATCATCGATTAGAAATATATTAGGTTGGCCCGAGGTTGCACCTCTGATAAAACCAAAGAAATCGGATGTTATTATTCCAGGTTGGTATGATGAAACCCTTCCAGAAATACCGGAACCAAAAAAGGAAGATTTTACAACCAACGAAGGATGGTATGGAGATATAAAACACAAACCTCTGATCCACAGCGCCATCAATCTCATGAATAACCACAAAATTAACCTAGTAATGTTCGCTTTCACTTTTATTAACGAAAGAATTCTCTCGTGGTTACCTCTTCCTAAAATCCCCCCAGATGTGAAAATCTTCGACGCTACCCACATTAACAGGATAATAGCCCCCATAGACGGTATCTTGGTAAGAAGAACTCTAGACGAGTTTATTCAAGAACACGAATTACAATTAAATTTATTGCGAGGATCATTTCATGAATGCATCCTAAATAAATCTAGTTCATGTAGCGAAATTATAAAGCACGTGAAAATTTTAAATCAACTTGCGAATGATATTGAATATTATCATGATATGTTTATTCGGGCGATAGTCGACGATATATCAATTGCCGACTATGTTCTTCCTATTAGCAAATTCGAGTTGATCAAGAACTCGGGTGAGAAACAAAAATTCATGAGAGTATTTGAATTAACCGAGGAAACACTGCCAAAATTTAAATTTCCCAATTCTGATTTTGATGCGATGAGAAAATCCGTCACTGATACCATTGATGATTTATTTCCGAAATTACATGCCGCATGGACCAAAAAAGTACATTCAGAATTGATTCTTAAACACAATAACGATCCTGACAAAGGTGGACGGCACATATCGCCGGGTATCGTTAATATAACGGAAGTTATCGCGATTTATCTTCACGCGGATGTTGTCGAGGGTAGTTACAATGTTGATTCGTCAGTGTCGAATCAAGCGAATCAGGGTTTTATATTGTATTCATTTTCACCTAGCGCATCTCCCGGTTATTTGATAATCAAGGAGCCAATGAATCCGTTTTACCTGCGATGTCATAATCGATTTTTATCAAGAATAAATTTCAAATTAACGGATCAGAAAGGAAATTTACTTGATATACGAGGAGAAACTGTAAGTATCAATCTTTTGGTGAAATCGTGAGAATCTCTGATTTTTAAATCGCAAGTGAATTTGTTAAATCTATCTCCCAGGAAAAAATGGGCGAAAAAAATAAATAAAATCCAGGGAAATTTTCAAAATTAATCTTTTTTTTTTGTTTTGCGGAGATATTCAATTATTCTTCGTCACTCTCCGAATCAAATATTATTGGTACATAGGAGAATTTGATCCACGAATCAGCATCATAAGAAAATGTTGCGTTGTATTTTCCTTCTGCCACTCGTTTTACTGAATGCGAGTCAATAACGAAATATTTTGCTGCTGCAGACATCGATGTAAACGCGATTTCCTCACCTGTTGCTTGATTCACTGATTTAACAGTCCTCGAATAATTAGGAAATCCACGGTTATTACCAAATCTTGAATTTTCACTCTGGGTTACCGCGCGCAGATTGGAAAGTTTATTGTTAAGTTTATTACCGTCAATGTGGTCGATAACAAGTCCTCTCTCTATTGGTCCTTTGTAGCATTCGAATATAAATCTATGATTCGAATAACATTCTGTTCTTTCATTTCTTTTATGGACTGTAAATTTGAGATATCCCGAATTACAAATACTACCAACACGTTTCTTTGTTTTGATGTTTCTGACATTACCATCCTCAGATGCTTCGTAACCTTCGATGATGGGATGCGATTTATATTCACTCATGGGAATCATTGATTTCATTTCCATATATGATATTCTCTTTGTTTAAATCGAAATTTGCTTTGAAACGATTAATATAATCTTCTTCGCATTTTATTACCGAGGAGGATCTTTTTTCATAATATCTCCGTAACTCACGATATTTTTTCCCTCCACAGGAGAAACATAATCTTGTCTTTCCTCGAATGCCAACTTGACAAACTAAACATCGCTGTGGTCCTTTGTTACCTCGTCGAATTTCGTATATATGAGCGCCACAATATTCACCTCTGCAGGATTTGTTACATGATTTTGTTGATCCAACTGTTATCCACGCGCATTGCTTCATTATATTTAGATATTTGTCTAAAATATAATAATGGATATATTTGATCTTGATGAGGCAGAATATATCATTCCTGAAGTTGATAGTGCGAAGAAGGAATTTTTCGATGATGGAGCGATTCATGTTTGGTCAACTTGGAAAACTAATTTTGTTAATGCTACGATGAATCTAGAGCGAGCGAAAAAGATAATCGAACATATAAAAAACTCACACAAAGAAGAGAGATTTATTTTCGGAATAAAATTTATTGCACAAATGCCCGATGACATTTGGATTATTCGTGATAAACGAGATCCAGTACGTGGCGGTAAGAAAAATGTTGTTCTTGATAAAAATTCAAAACCAGGATTGCTGCTGGGGATTGATGGTCCTTATTATGCTAGGGCGTATCCTTCTAGTGCTGTTGTTTATGGAATTTATCGGCTGAATAATAATCCTGATATGAAAAACCTACCTGCGATGAGGGAATCTCCGATAATAAATTGTGTAGCTGAACGAGTTATCGAGCATATGAGGAATGCCCGTCGTGGATCTGGTCTGACTCAATTGAGATTGGATAAAATTAATTCATGGGCAAAGACAGTTACTGATGGCGCATCAATCGATGATGTTGCTGCGTTAAGTAAGAAACTTAAATTTCCTATTACGGTTAAAACACTATCGGGTGAAATATTATATTCATCGCCGTATAATTCTCGAGGAACACCAATCGAAATTGTTGATCATAATTCACATGCGTGGAGTCAGTCGGTAATGATATTCCCGCGAGATCGTGTTGTTAAGTTTTATCCCGTGGAATCCAAAGATAGTTCCGATGCAATGTTTAGATATATCAAACTATTAGCCAAGTCCGATCCAATATCGATTTGGTTATTTTCTAGCGAAGAAAGATACGATCAATTTATCTTACCACGCGGAGATATTTACCGAGATGAAATATTACATGAATCGATGAAAAATATCGCGGAGAAGTATTCGTCAAATCCAGATCGATTACTGACAAATTGCTTTACCATTTCGTCTGTTGCTGCTCATGCTGCTAGAGAAAGAAATTCGTGGAAACCTACAAGAAATGAATTTCTTAATGATATTCAACTTAGCTGTATCGAATACGGCCATGGAGGATTATGGAATACCAAATATTATTTCGAAGATATGATTTCCGTTGATATGAGCGCATGCTATCCTGGAAGTTTTCTCGGATATGGCGATTGTGCGGATTACTTTGCTAAATTCGGTCATCCTACCAACGAGATGACGAGAGTTGCAATTAACGGACCATTACCTGATTTTGTTATGACAGGATTCGCTTATGTTACTTCATTCGAACTTGCTGAAAATTTGCATAAAATTTGTTATATTTGGTTTGGTCGGCATTTATCTCAGCGAAGATGGGTCCCTACGGTATTGTTGAGATATATGTTGGATTCGTCGATGTTAATATCATTGACGGTAAGTGAAGCAATTATATCGTATAGAAAGCAGACCGAGGTGTGGTTACCCACGGATTGTGAGAACGCGAAAGATATTGGAAGAAAAATAATTGGTAAATTTACTCAAGGAGGATCAGTTGATCATAAACATCGCCACGCTAGGTTATTTATCAATGATGCTGAGATGGATTTTATTATTGCCGATACAGTATCGCGTGGAATATTTTGCAACAGAGAAAATATTATTATTGATGGAACGAAGTTAGGTACAGTGATAACTTATCTCGATGGAGAATCCGCGCAGTATACTCATTTAAGATCATCAATGCTCGCTTATGTGAGTATCAATTTGCTGTCAATGATAAATAAATTTTCTGATATCGCGGTAAGGGTTGCAACGGATTCATTTTATATCGATAAGAAATTCCAGTGTAGGTTGGAGAATTTAATTACCGATGGTTCTTGGGGAACTTGGAGAATAAAAAACGAGGATATTCTAGATTATTGTGAGGACGCGGATGTAGAAGATTGCGATAAATTTCATAAAGATAAATGCGATGAAGTATCAACAGCAGTATCTGCGTTTGATCCAATTTCACGAAACAAATTCGTTTACCTAAATGGTCCTGGTGGTAGTGGTAAAACAACACGAGCAATAAACTTATTTTCAAAATCTGATATGATCGTGTTGACTCCAACTCATAGATTAGCGCGAGAAATAAAACAACGTGGTGTTAATTCTTGTACTTATCACAGTTATTTCAAATATAGTGGTGGATTGTGGGATTCAGCTCGAATGGGAAACAAATATATCAACAAGATTATAATATTTGATGAAATTTGCACGGTAAATTTAGTTGTGTTAAAATTATTCCTGGGTTGGCTAGAAGAAAAAAATACCGCTGTAATAATGTGCGGCGATCATGGGCAACCTGATCCTATTGATGGTGAATCTCCTCACAGGTGGCTTAGAAATTTTGTAGATTATTATGAAGAAATTGACGCTGATTATAGATCTAATGATATTTTACTGACCGAGTTTAAAAAAATGATTCGGTTGCAACCTAATAAGTTTCAATGTGATGTGATGAGAAAAATAATTGATGAGACTTCGATGGATAATTTTCTAATTTTGTGGCGTCCGGATCATTTGATCGTTGCTAGTAGGAAAATTATTCGCGATGCTATTCAGAAAATATTATTTAAACTTCACTGTGAGAAATTTCCAACATTGCAGGTTCCGTTGTGCTATAGGCCAGCTGATACTAGAAAACAAAATATTAATGTTACTTTGCCATGCGGAGAAGAAAAAATAATGGTTTTAAATGATATTATTTTCGTTGATATTAATCTTGTCAATGATGCGATAAACGCAGAAAGATCGCCGTGGAAACTCGGATACGCAGCAACAATTCACTCGTCACAGGGATTAACAGTAGATGGTCAAGTTTGGATTGTCGATGATAGAATTTCCTGGTCGAATTTAGTTTATCTGGCAGTTTCTCGAGTAAGAAAATTATCTCAGTTGGGTAGGATTAGATTTCACATTAACGAAGATGGTGGTAATTGAGTATCATTTGGAATTACTTGTAGTTCTTCTTTGGTAAATCCTCGTTGCGGTGCTAATGAATCTAGAAAATAAATTGCTGGTCTTCCTGATGATCTTGTTACTGCCGATATTTTATGTGTCGTAACACTCCAGTTTGGATCAGTTGCTCTTTTTCTGCCACCCTCGGCTTCTCCCTCCTTATATAAATATCTGACCGTGACGCTACCTAACACAGGTGGAATAGTAGAATTTCGCTTTAGTGGTATTTTTGTCTTTGTAATTGCAATTGCGGGTTTCATTGATATCGTTCGTGTTACTTCGTTATTTAGCGCATTAATCACGTGAGGTAATCTTGTTACCCAATCGCGAGATCGTTTATCTTGAATAAATTCTCTCGCGTACTGATATCCGAATAATCGTTCTGCAAGAGTTTTATTGAATCTCTCAACGATAGCTTGATTGTGATGAACACCTACAATACCGCGACGGATTTTAACATTATTCTTTTTCATCAGTGAAGTAACCGCGCCAAGAAATTCTCGACCTGGATCAACCTGGAGAAGCTTTGGCCATGTTAATGGAGATCGTGAATAAATTTCGCTAAACGCCTTAGCAATATCTGTTGCTGTTTTATTCGATAACGGTTCCGCTTCCTTGTATCTGCTAGCGATATCAACAACCGTCAGAACATATTTGTATATAACTCCGTCGACGGTATCGTAAGGAAGAAACATAAGATCAGCCTGATGGACTTCATTAGGGACACTGACAGAGAAACTCGCATATGATATTTTCTTAGGCGGAGGAAGATAAATTTGCCAAACTGCTTGCCTCGATAGCCACGATTCAGCGACAGATTGCTTTACTTTTGCTGCCTTAGCAAGTTTGGCTATTGCTGATTTTCCTTTCCAAAATCCTCGCGGAGAATAATATATTTGCTCCATTATAAATTACCAGCACCTAGTACTAATTTACCTTTCATTGCTCCTTTTATCAACCAAGTTGCCAATTTCTCTTTGAAATTTTTATCAGGAATAGCATCTATTGCGTGAATTAATTTAATATCAGCGAGATGTCTTTGTTGTAAATCTCCGCTGCGATATGCAAGATCGTGATAGTAGCATGCGTTATCGATAGCGTTTACTGGATCCTCGCCAGGATTTGGTTGATTATTATCGTTAAGTCTTATATCTAGCCTTGTACCAGGTCCGCAGTAATTATATCCTGGTAAATGTTTCTCTCCGGGATATTTCGCCCAAGGAGCTCCAGGCAGATTTGTTAAGGAGGTTGCGATGTCTCCTCCGGTTCTACTTTTTTTTTTACAAATCTAAACTTAATTGTCTTACAAACTTCACATTCTCCCTTAATTGCATTCCTGTTGTTGCGTGTAACGACTTCGATTGGATTTATCGTAGCAGTTCGAGTGCGACACTTAACACAATATGAATCCATAATATTCTAATAACATGAATGTAATTGATTTTTCAGCCACAAAGAAACGCGAGCAAGTAAAGCACACCGAGGCATTACCAAATTCGATTAGAATGATAATTATTGGACCATCTGGTTCTGGAAAAACGCAATTGTTGCTAAATTTGATTATGCGATGGTTAAAATGGGACAAATTGTATTTGATTGCACCATCTGTTGATGATCAGCGATGTTATAAAGTACTAAAGGAATTTAGCGATAAAACTGAGGATGGCACAATAGAATTTATAACGGATATCAATGAAACTCCATCAGTGGAAAATTTAGACGGTGATACTAATAATCTTGTTGTTTTCGATGATGTGATGCTGGATAAGCAAACTAACCCAGCTAGGATATTCTCGCGTGGCCGACATAAGAACACCGATGTGATTTACGTGACGCAACGATATACGCAAATTCCAAAGGTAATTAGAGATAATTGTAATATTTTATCGGTTTTCAATGGCGTTGATACTCACACGCTGAGGAATATCCATCAAACTTGGTGCAATGGCGATATGGACATAAATAAGTTTAAAAATTTCTTTAGTCACGCTCAGGCGACACCACACGGTTTTGTCACGATTAATCTTCATGATCCGCGCAGTAGATATCGAGTTGGTCTTGATCAAATTTACTCATAAAATTACAACCCAAATTCAATTACGGCAAATAAATTTTACAATACCCCCCCCAAAAATTGCTGTTTTTTTTTATGCCTAAAAATGCACTTTGGGTTGAAATTTTGCGGATTAATTTGCGTAGGAGGCTTTATTTCTGCTTTCTGAGGCTTCTACGGAGAAATGTTTGATAGGAGGGTTAAATTTATCTGAGCCACCTGGTCTGTACGACTTCCCTGCTGCTGTCACCCCTAGGTGCAATATAGAATTTAGTATGAATTTTATTAGAATTTGATCAGTCACCCCTAGGTGTAATATAGAATTTAGTATGAATTTGATTAGAATTTGATCAGTCACCCCTAGGTGCAATATAGAATTTAGTATGAATTTAATTAGAATTTGATCAGTCACCCCTAGGTGTAATATAGAATTTAGTATGAATTTTATTAGAATTTGATCAGTCACCCCTAGGTGTAATATAGAATTTAGTATGAATTTAATTAGAATTTGATCAGTCACCCCTAGGTGTAATATAGAATTTAGTATGAATTTTATTAGAATTTGATCAGTCACCCCTAGGTGTAATATAGAATTTAGTATGAATTTAATTAGAATTTGATCAGTCACCCCTAGGTGTAATATAGAATTTAGTATGAATTTTATTAGAATTTGATCAGTCACCCCTAGGTGTAATATAGAATTTAGTATGAATTTAATTAGAATTTGATCAGTCACCCTTAGGTGCAATATAGAATTTAGTATGAATTTTATTAGAATTTGATCAGTCACCCCTAGGTGTAATATAGAATTTAGTATGAATTTAATTAGAATTTGGTCAGTCACCCCTAGGTGCAATATAGAATTTAGTATGAATTTAATTAGAATTTGATCAGTCACCCTTAGGTGCAATATAGAATTTAGTATGAATTTTATTAGAATTTGATCAGTCACCCCTAGGTGTAATATAGAATTTAGTATGAATTTAATTAGAATTTGGTCAGTCACCCCTAGGTGCAATATAGAATTTAGTATGAATTTTATTAGAATTTGACCAGTAACCCATAGATATAATACAGAAAATTTTAATGAAATTTTGTTAGCATTTGACCATTCACAATATGTGCAATTTATAATTTTTTATAAATTTATTAGATTTACACCTATTAATGAAATATGGAAGGCAGTATGAACAGATTTCTGGAACAGGGGAATGGGAATCTAGGCGATACATTTTCAGTTCTCAATAAGCTGAAGTAAAAATATCTTGCTCAGATTTAAAGCAAATAACACAATATAATATCAATGACGTTAATTGAAAAAATAAATTATCTTGAGGTAAAAGAAAAAGACAATTCAGTACCTTATAGCATTTGAATTTGCTATGTGTATATTAATTGTTTCTTAAGTTGTCATCTAAACATTGTGAATAAAGTGGGATGATAAAGCTTACACTACAGCTGACACCCTGTAAAAGATTCACCTGTACCTTGAGATGAATTGGGTTGTTCCACTTCATGAACTTTACCTATGCAAATTAGCACAATGAGCTCACCCAAGCAGTTTTTAAAGTACTTAACACAGCACACTAGCTTTGATAGATCCCAAATGATGTCATCAGCAGCCATATTTGTGGTATGTTGGCAGATTTACCATTGAGTTTATAAGATGTTTGGAAGCTAAAATAAATTCACTGAATTTCAAGATATTGTTGCAAAACATGCATACATAAACAGAATGCAAATCAGACTTTCCGTTAAAATGTATATTTGTAATTTATAAGTTGATCGTGCTTCAGTGTGCCTTGTTTAGAATGGTGAGTTTTGGTGGTTACATATTGGAGAAACTGCCAGGTTGCCCATCATCCAGGTAAAATTTACTGGAAAAATGCATGTTAGACCATGCTGGCTATTCAAATGTACTTGAAATATGCATGTTAGACCATGCTGGCTATTCAGATGTACTTGAAATATGCATGTTAGACCATGCTGGCTATTCAAATGTACTTGAAATATGCATGTTGGACCATGCTGGCTATTCAAATTTACTTGAAATAAGCATGTTGGACCATGCTGGCTATTCAAATTTACTTGAAGTAAGAATGTTGGACCATGCTGGCTATTCAAATTTACTTGAAGCATGCATGTTAGACCATGCTGGCTATTAAAATGTACTTGAAATAAGCATGTTAGACCATGCTGGCTATTCAGATGTACTTGAAATATGCATGTTAGACCATGCTGGCTATTAAATGTACTTGAAATATGCATGTTGGACCATGCTGGATATTCAAATTTACTTGAAATATGCATGTTGGACCATGCTGGCTATTCAGATTTAATTAGAATGACTGCTTTCAAATATCAGGTGATTAAAATTGTGCCGTCGTTGGATATACTTAAGTTTTTCAATGACTGCATTTCATCACCATGATCATCATCATCATCATCAATCCATCCTCCTCCTCCTCCTCCTCCTCATCATCATCATCATCGATATTATTATTATTAATATTAATATTATTATTATTATTATTATTATTATTATTATTCTCTGCAGCATTGGAGAGGTTACACGAGATTGATAAATCCCATCCAAGTGAGTACATACCTGAGACGGTTGATCTCTTATAATGCCTTGTATGTAAGGATTTAAGTAGAAATAGGTAAAGCATATGGCAACTCAATTATTGTTTATTAATCAGTGTCAAAATAATGGTGACGGGTATACTGGAGTGATATTGTCTGTCTCACTTTTGTTTTTTAATGTTTCCTGAACGCTGTGAAACATGGTATGCTTTTTTATCATTCCAAGATGTTGACATGTAAAAATGGAGAAAGTCAGATCAGAATTTATAGTTAGGTTCATTTTTTATTAAAACCTTTGAGCATCTATCATTTGATACATTCTTCTCCCATTAATTTATCTAGAATTCTTCATGAAACATGGTATCATATGTATGATAACACAATTTGGTGTTTGAAAGATTAGACCGTGTCATGCCATGGGCATTGTTTGAGTTTGACTACAAACTATCAGCCCATCTGTCCATCACTCTCTTCTACAGCTATTTCATGAACATTGGATTTGCATCATGACAGTACTTTTAGAGTGGTCATATTCCTTGTAAGCACTCAGCTTACTGGCAGATCTAGTTTATATGCGGGTACGTGAGGTTAACCCCAATTATCAGAATGTTGACCCAGGTTTTTTTTTAAAAACAGTTTTGTTGCAATTATCAATAGAGGCAAAATTTTAAAACTTGGCAAAATAATTTCACATGAAATGGGAATACCATGAAGGTTATTATTTTTATAAAAATTTATATAAAAAATATTCAGTTATATAGATCTTCAAAACAATTCATTCTAAAACTGATCTCAATGTTAAGAAATACAAAAAGTTTAAAATTTGAAGAACTGCAGAAATTTGTTTCTCTTCTTATGAAACTTACTTTAAAAATACAAAAGAACTTGCTATTATAACATTTAACTATCAACAACAGATTTCATACTTAGGTACACATCTCCCTTGATCTCACACATAATGGAGTGCAAGCAAAGCTACAACATAAGCAAGGGCATGAGTTGTTGAGGTACCTCTGGAAACAAGAAAGAGAGTTGGAAATGGGGGAATATGGTTGGTTGGGGTGGTATCAAATGGTTGAATACTCATTTTATAATTATGTTGGGAGTAATTGTCAGTAAATAGCATTTTTGTAATGAAATTGTTCACTTTTCTGAGTAAATTACCTTTATTTTCAAGATAACCAACCTCCAAAAGACTGTTAAAAACATTACTACAAGAGATTTCAAATCTGTAACCAGCTAACAAAAATATTTGTGTTAATTATTGTCACCTGTCAGCTTTTCAAAAGCCAAGTAGGGAGATTGAATAAAAATATAGAGAGATAGGGACCTAAAATCAGGAGGTTTTTACACAGCATTTTTAAGCAACAGTATCAGCAAATATTGTCCAATCTTCTGGGTCCATACGTGTGAAATTCTCAAAGGATATGCCATTGGCAGCCACATAAACTTTTCGGGGTGGGGGTGGATGGCAAACATATAGTGGTCAGACATTAAATTTTACTGAGTAGGCCTAACATGTTTAAAGGTGAAATGGGGGGGGGCTGGTGCCCCCATTGTGACTTACCATTTTTTCCTGTGACCGCACCTTATTTTCTCCCAGGACATGACACCTGGTCATATTTTGGTCAGCTGTGGCTAAACAGCACGATGGCTAAAGGTTAGACTTAAGTACACAAGCAATAAGGGGCCCCGAGTGGCCGAGTTGTCTAAAGCGCTTACTGTTCCGGATAACTGCCATCTCACCTCTGTCTGCGTGCATTCGAGTCCAAGGCTCGGCTAGCGTGGGTACGTGGGAATGCTGCCAGTAGCTTCTTGTGGGTCGGTGGTTCTTCCCATGGTTTTCCAGGGTTCTTCCTCCACCAGTTATACTGGCCACCATGTATAGCCTATCTTGTGCTGAAAAATGGCATTAAACCCTACAGCAACAACAACACAAGCAATAAAGCTAGGGTGACTAATTAACAGTTAATCCTTATCAATGCATTTATCTTCTGAAAAGGACTGCCCATCCAAACGTACTTCAAAGAAACCATGTTCTGCTGTGTTTGTATGTAAGCACCAGCAATTGATTGACGTGTAAATGATGCCCTATTTGGTTATAACTTACAATGCCTATGACCTTCATTTTAATAAGGTCACAATTTACTGTACATGTGGCAACCGTTTTTGCCATGTTTTATATTCCATCTTTCTTCCTTAGGGTCAACTCATAAGGCACAAGACTATGTTCAGTAAATAACATATTATTCTGAATTAGTTCTTTGGGGGCATATATACTACATGGTATATTTTTTCATTCCTTCTTTTAATATATGTAATCATGTTAATTAAAGTTTATATATTTGTTCAGGAACGCCAGATTTTTTCTGATATGTTTCTTTGGTGGGAATGGTGGAGATGCTGTTTTGCTTGTAGAGAAAGTTACACAGCATTCATGGTTCTCATTCACTGGATAGAAACTAATTGGTGACAGTTTTATTGTTGTGGATTACTTTTTGACTATAGTATTGTTGTAGGGGTTTAAAAAAAATCTGAAATTGATGTGAATAATGTTAAACTTAACATTCTATTTGCTGAAGAGAAATATTTCTAGTGCGTTATTAATTATTTCGTCACAACATTATTCCCAGGTGATAAAAATGAACATGGCTACTCTGGATTGCATATGATATCTCTATTTATGTAGGGTTTTCTTTTAGAAATGAAAATCGACAGACATAATGTAATAATCAGGAGTTAGACTCTGCAAAGAAAGGGAGATATTATGAGATCAGGAGGTAAGTGGAATGACCCCCAAAAAATAGGGAGGATTTTTCTCTTAGCATGAGAGTTGATAAAAGGTATGCTGCTGCTTTTTTGCATGTTCATGAATAATAATAATAATAATAATAATAATGAGGACTTTGTATAGCGCCTAATCTTTAGAAGCTCTAAGCGCTTTACAACATTAGACAACACCTATGAGATAAAAAACATATAATGATATGATTACAAAAACAAACACCATGAAATTAGAAAACATAAAAAACAATGCTGAGAATATTTAAGGTAGGAAACATTAGGTCTTTAAGTTTGCTCTTGTAGTCGAAAAAAGTGAGTTTTGAGAGCACTCTTGAATGGGATCACTGTGTCTTTGTGTCTAAGTTCAGTGGGCAATTCATTCCACGTTGCTGGGCCCTGGTATGCAAAAGAACGTTGTCCATATGACTTTGCAGATATACATTCTAGTGTTGTTCATGTTGATTAAAAACAAAACCAGATTATTTTAAAAAAGATGGAGATTCATTTCGAGAAACAACATTTAAACTTAAGTTTGAATGGGCATGCAGGTTGTATATTTATCTGTAAAATATTTGACAGATGAATAAGTTTGATTTATGGCAAGTAATTTCCACTCATTTTTGAGTAAACCTTCTGTATTGTAACATTTTTGACTCTACAAACCTTTGATTTAAGTTGCTTCTCCATAATGAACCCTATTTATAAGACTTAAGCTTTTCATGCATCAGGTATGTACCCAGTTACTTGGTACTTTTGCTAACCATGGTCACATTTACATGGTCACATTTGCTTGATTTGTAATTGCTATCCTTGGTCACAATTGCATGGTTGTTTTGCTATCCTTGGTCACATTTGCATGATTCTTTTGCTATTGCTGGTCATATTTGCTTGGTTCCCTTGCTCTCCTTGATCTGACATTTGCTTGGTTCCCTTGCTATCCTTGCATGCACAATCACATTTGCTACTTCTCAATCCACTCTGAGCAATAATGTTTTACTTAAGAGATTTATGGGAGGGGTGTTTATTAGCTAAACCTTCATTTCCCAAGTATTCATAGTGTGGGATGTGTAGCCTGTTTTTAACTACTTTTTTTCTTTACCAGGCAATAAAAAGTTGTCATTGCAGGAACTTACTATGAAGTTAGCCATGCTGCTTGCTTTGTTAACTCATTAACCCCTGGTGCCCCATTTAAGCATCAGGAGGTTGTACCCTACTTTCAGTCTCTGTGTCAGGGTCATTTACACTAAGGTGGGTGGTATTACAGAAAACTAGACAGACGTAGCTCTACAATAGTACCAAAAAATCTGGACTTTCAAATTACATTACAAAATACAGAGAGAAAAACATATTTTTGAGACCCGATGTCAATGCACGGATTTTAGAGTTTTTGGCCTCACATCTAAGGCAGACTGGTCTGAACTGCACACAGGCAAGAGAACCTTTGCAGAAAGTGGGATAAGATGTGGATTTGGAGTAAAAAGGGGCCAGGACAGGAAAATGATGGGTCCATTAAGCAAAGAAAGAAAGAAGAAAGAACTTCAACTTTTATCCTTCTGCACATGTGCAAGCAAGATAGCCAATGAAAAATGTTGCTAACACAACTAGACCACAGGCTAAACTAAAATTATTTGAATATATTCAGAAGTTTGCCCCAAAATGTGTTTCCTACTCGCATTTCAGGTGAAAATGACAAAAATCTACAGGATTAATGAGTTAACAAGACAGAGGTGCCAGAATCACTTCACCTTATGAAGAGGAATAGTATTAATTTTGGTGTTAACAGTCACAGTACAAATACACATTCCTTCTTTGCTAAACAATTGAAACCAGGGCACCATGTGATGCCTTTTGTTTTTAAATCCTATCCGTATGACAAAAAATAATGTCGTGGCTTGTTTACAGTACTGTAAACAAGCCAAAACACAATTTTTTGTGTTTTTTGCAATGAACTAAAGTTTTGCAAAATTATGAAACACAGGTATTCATCAGCACAGAATCTCCCTATAAAAAGTTGCTAAAGGCACATTATAAAACTGGAAGTCTGATACTGGTACATCAGTTTTTCAGGTTCATAACACAGGAAATTTTGCTATGTAACAATTGTTTTTACACTGTGTCATGGGTAATACTTTGTAAGATCAGAAGTGGGTATGTATGGAGTGGGTCTGGAGGCTTTCTTGCCACCTCCAGTAAGGAAAAATTTGCATACCACATTATAATCAAGCACATGGCCGATATAATTTTTCTAGCGCTTGATGAATTTGGATCCATGGCCATACTCACTTTACAACAGGAACTGTGTTATCATGAAGGACCTTATAGCGAGGGAGACCTGTAATCATTTATTGATATATTCTTAAAACATAGAGAGCCATCAAAATTTCAATTTAATGTAAACCCCATTTTAAATTTAGTTGTTAATAATTAATGCAGATAGCAAAATGCATGAGTACAAGATGAGTTGCCAGATTTAGGCTATTAACATACATGTACACTGCAAACAGCAAACATAGTTTTAGCAATAATATAGTTGATTTCTCTGTTGCTTGCATAGAAAATTAGAAATTACATTACAAGCCAGCAATTGTTACTACTGACTTTTCAAGGAAATGGTGGTCATTGTGCAATGCTGGCAATCAATTTTGGAACAAAAAGCTAACACAAGAGTCAGGTAGGGGATGCAACTCTTGATAGTTCAGGAATTGTCTATAAACCAACCTGACAATAAATACGGTGGACATGGATGATTTATTGGTTTGGATAATCAGAAAATTTTAGTATAGTAGAGCAGCATTTTGAGGAGCTTCTGGTTCAGATAAATTAATAATTTTGACAACTGTGGTTCATGTTCTCAGTGATTTTCTGTATTTTATATTTTCAGAATGCAATGAAAAAAATGATGACATTGGTAAGTGATGAATTCTTTATTACCATTTCATGACCTGTCAAACTGGATAAATTAGCTAATCATTCCAAACTTTTATTTTTGTATGAACCTTAAATGTGTGCATTTACTTATTTTCCATCGTTCTGGTATCATACAGTAGGCCCATGTAACAAACAATTCAGGGTCCATAAATAATGAAACATTTGTTATAATGAAGTTTTCTCTTTATTTTTGGGTGCTGTCCAGGGTGTGTGGGTGCTCATTATTATAGAGAATTTGTAATTGCAAATTTTATTATAGCGGTTTTTTTTTTACAGAGAGTTTTATTAGACTAAGGTTTATTTTAAGGAGGTTTCTTATAAAATGGGTTGTGATGACGATTTTTATTATGGTCAGGTTTGTTATATGGTAGTTTATTAAAGCTTAAATTTGTTATAGGAAGGTGTATTAAAGGAAGGGTTGTAATATCAAGGTTGATTATAGTAAAGATTTTTATAGGACATTTGTTATAGCAAGGGATTCGTGTACTGCATAATCACTTTTTTTTCAAGAGTATCAATTTGACAGTTTTGAATAAGATGATATTTTGTTGACATCAAAATTCATGAATAAGGGTCTATTCTATAACACCTCTCTGGTGGCCTAGTGGTTAGAGTGTCCACCAAGGATGTGGGAGATCATGGGTTCAATCCCCAGCCAAGTCATACCAAAGACTTACAAAAATGGTACTAACAGCTGCCTGGCTTGGTGCTCAGCATTAAGAGGTTAGTGTTAGGACTGGTCAGCCTGGTGTCAGGATAAGGTGACTGGGTGGGACATCATACTACATGTCTGCGGCATGATGCCCCAGTGCTAGACATCACTATAAACTGCCACACTGCAGACATTGTAGCGATATGACTGAAAAATTGTTAAAGCTATGTTAAAAATCCAAAACAAACACACACACTATCCTATAACTCATAATTTAGGATGGCACTCATCTGTTATTTCTTTAAAAAAAGGTTGGATTTTTTTGTTGTGTATAATTAAGAATTTAATAAATAAAATGTGTACAAGCTCTGCTCATTCATCTGAATTTTGGTGTCATTTGTTAGAAATTAGCAAGAACCCCCTAACCATACATCCTTGATTAGACTATTGAGAATTGGGGAAATGGTCTTATTACTTTCTCAGCAGTGATTCTTTTGGTCTTTAAATTCATGGTTTGTTGGTGGTACAAAATCTGTCGACATAGGTACCCCAGAAAATATAGGGAATTCACTGTATTTTTATGTATATGTAATGTTGTATAATTTGATCTACTATATGCACTTACATAAGGTAATGATCAGTGGCAAACTAGACAAAGCTAGATCTGCCATTGCATAATGTTCCAGCAGATATGGATCTATGCAGTTTATTCGGAGTAGCCATTGTTGACCTTGATTTGCCATTGCATTTTGTGCTGGCAGATCAGTTCTATGTAGTTTGCAGTTGGACTTGACTTACAGATGAGTATGGACAGTACACAACAGACAATAAGCATCAAAAATGGAATTTGATTGGGTTGGTTTTTATGTGCACAATGTCTTGGACTTTGGAACACAGAGACTACTCCTACCCCATTCCAGTCACCAATGAGGAGGAGACAAATGTAAAATACTTTAGTGAAAGCTTAACTGTGTAGTAATATTCATATTTGGCAATGTTTTTAACTTTTCAATTACATGCACACAAAATAGAGAAAGCTAACCCGAATCTTTTGCTCTTACACTGAGGACTTCATCAGCAGACTCATTTAATCTCTACATATCTGGGACATTCTGTCAATTCCTCAGTGTAAGGATAAAAGATTCAGGTTAGCTTTCTCGGTTTTTGTGTATGTAGTTGAAAAGTTACAAACAGTGTCAAAAGAAATGTAAAGATATTATACTTATGTATATTTGAATGTAGAAAAAGTTTAATGGTCAACTCTGGTTTCATTCTTACATACTTTACAGTTTTATCAATTGTAAATTTATCTTTCATTAAAACTTGGATTTATAGTATACAGTTCTAAGTTTTAAAAAAATTTAGCTAGCATATTTCTAATTGATAACTCTTAGTATATTTTCTCCCCCTCATACTCACACATCTTCACATGATCCTGGACCAAACAGTTGCAAAATGTTAAAATTTTTATTTCAACTTGGCCATATTTTGCTGAAAATACCAGGTACCACCTTGTGCAAAAATTATTCACCAGAAAAAATTACTCTAAACGTTTTTTTGCAAGGCAAAATTAATCGAAATGTTTATTTACAGGGCAAAATTATTCTAAATGTTTATTCCTTAGGTAAAAATTTTTTAAATGTTTATTCACCAGGCAAAAATAATTTATGTTTATTCACCAGGTAAAATTACTCTAAATGTTTGTTCACCAGGCAAAATTACTCTAAATGTTCATTCATCACGCAAAATTGCTCTAAACATTTTTTCACCAGGCAAAATTACTCTAAATTTTTATTCACCAAGTAGAATTACTCTTGATGTTTATTCAGCAGGTAACAGTACTCTAAATGTTTATCCACCAGGTAAAATTATTCTCAGTGTTTATTCACTAGGCAGAATTGATCTAAATATTTATTTACTAAGTAAAAGTACTCCAAATATTATTACTCACCAGATAAAAGTACTCAAAATGTTTATTCACTGGGCAAAAGTACTCAAAAAGTTTATTCACTGGGCAAAAGTACTCAAAATGTTTATTCACCAGTCAAAAGTACTCTTAGTTTAACTACCAACTCCACATTATGTTCTATTAACCATTAATCAAATAAAATAAATGGACTACAATTTGTTTTGACCAAGAGTCATAATGGATTTTATTTATTCCTCATTAACAATTTTGTTTTGTCATTAACAAGTATTTAATTCATGTATTTTTATTCTGTCAAACTTCAGAGCTTGATCTGAAGGAATGTAATAACAATAGCAATGTTGACAACTATGATGTGGCAGAGAAGCTACTTAACAAATCATGTGACTCCGGTATAAAATGTAAGTAGGCTTTACATGACCATATTTTCCTTGAAAAATGAAAAGGAGAATTAACCCTAATATATTATTCTGTGTGTTGACAGAAAGAGTGTTGTTGTATACTTTATTGCAATTTATGTTAATATTTACATGTATCATGTAATTTCATTGGTCAAAATGACATCATGTAACTACAGTAACAGTTGTTAAAACTACTTTTTAGTGCTAATTTTAACTCATGTGACCAACCAATCAAATCAGCACTAAGAAATGTTTGATTGGTATGAAACTTGTTGATAGTAGAAGATAAAAGCTTCAAATTAGTTGGGTTTTTTTTCTTCCCATTTGTGTATAAAATCCCTTTAAATAAATAGAAAACTGGAAGCAGAATACACTATAAATGTTATATTTCATTAAATTCAGTGAAAAATACCAAAGAACTTGTCCCAGGTACCAGACTATGACTCTGCTGAAAATACTAATCTTTGGATCTTAGCTCTAATGTTCCCACCCTTAGTATAACTTGGAACTTGTAGAGACTTGGATATTAGTATATTGTTATCCTGGCTCAGTTTATTGACTCCAGTGTGGAATGACAGAGAAAATCTCAAAACAGATCTGGAACACTCTGTCTCATCCACTCTCCCCGTACAAAATTTTCCACATGGAATGGATATGGAATCCATACGTACTTTTACAGAAATATCCATATGGACATTTCTATTCTATAGTTAAAGCACTCTTATGGATTTCAGTGTATCCATATGGAAATGTTATGGACTCCGTACGTACTCTGTATGGAAAATCTCATGGAAAATGCTAATTAGTCCATGAGATCTGTAGGTTGTCCATATGGAATAAAATTAAAATTCCATATGGAATTTGGCAATAATCCATATGGAATTTGTGAATAATCCATATGGAATTTGGCAATACTCCATATGGAATTTGTGAATAGTCCATATGGAGTTGGCAAATATACCATATGGAATTTGTAAATAGTTCATATGGAATTTGGTAATAGTTCATCTCGTACAAAAATTTCCAGGCGTACTTAAGGCGGATTTCAGACAGGTTTTTTTAAGTACTTTCTGTCTAAACCATAAAAAAGTCTGCTTCAGATTTCTATTAAACTGCCTAATGATTCTTAGACATTATTGGGAATCAATGATGAATATTTCACCATAATTTTTAAAATGGACATAAATTTTATTTTGACAGACATTATCAAATAAGATTTAGGTTTTTCATGTCCTCATTTTCTTTCTCGCATACAAAGCCTAATCCATGATTGCATCACTTAAGTCTTTTTCATTTCACTGAAAAGTCTGGTGAGATTTCACAAATATTTGACTAAAACGTTTGTGAGATTTTACTACAATTTTGATCATTGTATAGTATTTTACTGAAGTTTCAGAAGTTTTTCATACATTTCAGAAGGTTTCAGATTAATAATGAATATGACTTAAACAGGCCTTTATTAACCAAGGTGATATTAAGTTTGCATGATTTTTTTTACAGATGTTGTAATTATGTGACATCCAAGGCAAGAGATATGGGAGTTAATAATAAAAATAAAATTAATAATAATAATGACTTTATTTAGAGAAGGTAACTTAATTGCAGAACTAATCTACCTTGAGGTCTGTCTGTTGTGTACAATATTTATAGTATATACAACATGATGTGAAGAATCTGGCTTGACACTAAATAATTAAGTGATTTTAAAAATCAAAATATCCAGCCATGAATATATGCACAGGCATCTGTGAACACTAAAACATATATAAAATATTAATCTGCATTGAAAAATTCAACTGTGAAAATAATGCAAAATTACAGAAAAGCATCCATTTGAGACATGAAAAGAAATGCTAAAAGCCTGCCATGTCACTTGTACTACAACTTGATTTTTGATTAATGTACAAACTATGATGCTGTTGTGGTCTCTTGAATTAGTCCTTGTTCAATAAGCAGCATGACAAACGTTTATCATGATAGAAGTACTCTTATTTTACATTGAATTCCAACACACCTAGAATATTTAGATAATACACACAATAATGCCTCACGATATTGAACGATGATTCTACGTGTGGGCCAAGAAAATTCCGCAAAGATATGACCATTTTTGATAGACATGGGTATTTCGCAAGAATTCCCACCAGTGATCTATACTTTGTCCTCCTTAAATTCATCCTGGAAGTTCATCAGTTTTGAGTTATATAACTTCGAAATCATCCTGGTTCAATTCCTTGTCCTATTTAGCACGTTAGCCTCTACTGTAGAGCTGTTATGGCACAAAAAGCGAAATGCTAATCCTGGCGTTCAGTTTTCATACACACCGACCAATTACACTCCCATCGACTTTGATTCAAGCTATTCTCTTTGCCGCACATTTTTCAAATGGTTATTCAAACTCGTATCCCGCTCGAATTACCATGTTTAGCATTACCGTCAGTTTCCGTTACGCAACGACTCATTGGACAAGTACAAAATTTTGACCAATCAGAAAGCTCTTTACAATGATCATCCTTTAAATAATAAACGAAACAAATACTTATTAGAAAGCCAGTTGCGGAATGAGACCGGATAGAGCATTATTTAAAAAAAGTTTTGGAGACGATATTACAAAAAGGGTCCATATCGAGGAAAATCAGATTCAGGCCAGGAGAAAAGTGAAATTCTGATTCAAAACAGAAAACAAGAAAACTTGTTTGAGGGCAGTTAAATCCAGTTTAAGTTGAAAAAAAATACAACAACAACAATAACAAAATTTGATAAAGAAATATAATACAGAAAGATGTGGAAAAAAGTTATTGTTCCCAAAATAAACAATACAATTACAGCTATCAGAAACGGAATATAAATGCTGCTGAAAATCAATCAAATTGTACAAGAAACAAAAATAAATTTTATTATATCTTATTTATATTTTTTAAACTAAAATTTCAGTGATATTGCAATCACAAAATATCACTATATTTTTTTAATTTTTGACAAACTCTCAGTGAAATTTCAATAAAAAATTCCCACTAATATTTTCAGAAATGTTGGCAGAATCAGTGAAATTTCAATCACAAAATTTCACTGATATTTTCTTAAGTTTTGGTAAAATCTCCTAAAATACCATGATTTTAGTGAAAATGGACATTTGAGTGAATGTCAAGAAATGTTCATTGATTTTGCTGAAATTTAAGTCACATTTTCACTAGGGTATGATTTTCATAGAGCATATTTTAATAGGAAGCCAAAAAAATTACTTTTCAGAATAAACATTAGATCAAGCCCAAAATCCACCTTGCACCAAAGATTCATCTATGCTTGTATTTTAATACTAAATTTCTAATCATGTTTACATTTTCCCTACTATTTTGGTCATGTCTTTGTTTTTAAACATCTGTGGAAATAAATTAAAGAAAACTGACATACATGTGTTTCTTAAAATTTATGAGTATATATCACTGGTCAACAGTGAAATCATTACTGACTTGAAAAGGCCCTAATCTGTAGTATTTTGGTGTGCCGAACACGAATATAACCGTGAAAAATTTGTATTGGCTCTCGTTTTGAAGATATTCATATACCTCATTTTCTATGTTTCACTGTGTAAATTTCTCCAGTAGGACTGCAGCAACATCCGGAATAATGATGTAACATTGCATAATACCATCATGCTCACATCATCCACAGTTGATTGCATCATTTTCTGATGCAATGCAATACTAATGCCATGCGGCTGCTGAAGTAAGTTGACGTCAGCAGTGTACTATACATGTGTAGGCCTATTATACTAATGCCAGGCGGCTGCTGAAGCTGACGTAAGCAGTGTACTATATAAAGCCCAATCAGATAGGTTCAGGATTTAAAATATTTTAGACGTTGTGCGAGACAGTTCAAGCTACTGTTACATAAAACTTATTATTTTATCCATTTACGTACAATAAAGAACAGTAATGCCTCGAAAGTGTGTTAATACCGCGGACAATTTTTGCTATATTTGTGGGGAAGTGACATTTGCCAACCAGAAGAAAAGTATCAATTCTCAAGTGAAGAAGGCATATCATCTTTACTTCGGATGCAAGGTTGGTGACCAAGACAAGCCTTGGGCTCCGCATATATGCTGTGCTACATGTACAACACAGCTTTCACAGTGGTTGAATTGCAAAAGGTCATCAATGCCGTTTGCAGTCCCAATGGTGTGGAGAGAGCCAAGCAACCACCTAAATGACACTTACTTCTGCTTGGTTCCTCCTCTTTCCGGCGGAATAACGAAGCGAAAGAAGTCGAGAATAGTCTACCCAAACATTCCGTCTGCATTGAGACCAGTTCCACATGGTGAGGGACTTCCTATTCCAGAACCTCCAGCAGAATATTCTCTTGATTCATCTGACGAAGACAAAGGTGAGTCGACCTGTTCTTCTCCTGGTCCATCAGCATGCAGTGATCCAGATTTTCACTGTGGTGCATCATCAACCCCACACAGAATAACACAGGAAGAACTAAATGACCTGATTCGTGATTTGGACTTATCAAAGAACAAGGCAGAATTGCTAGGATCAAGACTCCAACAATGGAATCTTCTAGAAGAAGATGTCACAATTACTGCATATCGAAAGCGCCACCAGCAATTGGAGCCTTTCTTCAGAAAGGAAAGTAATCTGATATTCTGTTCCGATATTGAGGGCCTCATGAATGCTTTAAAAATCACTCATGACCCACAAGAATGGAGACTATTTGTGGACTCTTCGAAACTGAGTCTCAAGGCTGTGCTTTTGCACAATGGAAACATTCTTCCATCTATTCCAGTAGCGTATGCTGTCCACATGAAAGAGACATACGATAACTTAAGGCAGCTACTGAATTCCATTGAGTATAACAAGTACAGCTGGCACCTCTGTGGTGATTTGAAGGTAGTTGCCCTTTTAATGGGACTGCAGCAAGGATATACAAAATACATGTGTTTCTTATGCGAGTGGGATAGCCGAGCAAGGGAAATGCACTACATGAGGAAGGAATGGACTCACAGGCAGAATGTAGCCATTGGAGAGAAGAATATCCAACACCCAGCTCTGGTTGAGGCTCAGAAAATCTTGCTACCACCCCTTCACATCAAACTAGGTTTGATGAAGAACTTCGTGAAAGCCATTGACCGGACTTTGCCAGCATTCTGATACCTGCATGAAAAATTCCCTCGACTCAGCGAAGCAAAGATTAAAGAGGGAGTTTTTGTGGGTCCTCAGATTCGAGAGCTTTTCAAAGATGACCGGTTCAACAACTTGCTGGAAGGTGACGCGAAACAAGCATGGAATGCTTTTCGCCTAGTTTCTACAAACTTCCTCGGAAATGTTAGGGCAGAAAACTATAAGGAACTAGTAGAAGACATGTTGATGAAGTATAAGAAACTTGGCTGCAATATGTCTCTAAAGATTCACTTCCTTCATTCCCATTTGGATTTCTTTCCTAGCAACTGTGGTATTATTAGTGATGAACACGGCGAACGTTTTCATCAAGATATCGCAACAATGGAACAAAGATACCAGGGAAAATGGTCCACTACAATGCTGGCTGACTACTGCTGGACACTCCTCAGAGATGCTCCCGAACAGCTGTACAAGAGACAGGCGAAGAAATCTAAGATGTAGTCAATGACTTGATTTTTTATAGGTAGGCTATTACAGTTGACCTTTTACTATTGGAATGCATTTCGTTATGTAAACATTAATTTCTTGCAGATTACAAAAAAACTAGAGCCAATTTTGCAATTTGACTGTCATATTCGTGTTCAGCACATAAAAATTGATAAGAATTGACTAATTTTATTTCAGTAACATGACTTTTGTAAAAATTTGTTGTCCAGTGTATTCATCCTTCCACATCAGCTACACTGACATATACAGGTACACAAACTCCCACCAATATTTCTATTTTAATCAGATAGTTTAGGTTATTAATTCTTCAAAGAGTATTTTCCATGATGCTATAATACATGAGCCTGCTTTCCATATGGAAAAAAGTGCTTATGGATTAAAGTTGCAACTTTATTCCATATGGAATTTTCACTTGCTGTGAAGTACTTATGGAATTGATATGGAATAAATTGTCTGATTCCATAAGTTTTTCAGTCCATATCTATTCCATACGGATTCCATAAGTATTCCATATGGAATCCATAAGAAATTTCTGTACGGGTCTCTTACATGGAAGAAGACAACAGAGTTACATGTACTTGGTTTTATTATACACTTGACTCTATAGAGGTGAGGTTGTATAGTAATCTTGGTGTTCATGAAACTCATTGGAATTATTAGTACTGCAGTCTTTGATGGATTGCCATAACAAATTTTAAATGTTATGGTCATCACCTGAAGATGCGCATTTTGACAAATAATTTGACTTCCACAAAATTTTATTAGAATCGTTGCGCTTTTGTCTTGTAACTTAATGTGGCGTATGCCACAGTCTAGTTTTGAACAACTAATCCGGCAGTTTTTGATGGATTGCCATGTAACTTGGAAATATTATCATCACCTTGAGATGGACATATCAACAGTAATTAATGGTTCAACACTACAAAGTACCTTGATAGTATACTAATGTATCCAGGCAGTATACTAATGTACACTGGCAGTATTCTAATGCACTCAGGAAGTATACTAATGTACACTGGCAGTGTACTAATGCACTCAGGCAGTATACTAATGTACACTGGCAGTGTACTAATGCACTCAGGAAGTATACTAATGTACACTGGCAGTGTACTAATGCACTCAGGCAGTATACTAATGTACCTAGGCAGCATAAATATGTACACTAGCATTGTAATAAAACACCCAGGCAGTATACAAATGTACACTTCCATTTAATGTGCACTGGCACTTTACTAATGAACCAATGCAGTATACTTGTGTACAAAAGCAATAAATTAATACACCCAGGCAGTATACTAATGTACACTGGCAATATAAGAATGCAGCAGGCGGTATACTAATGTACACTGACATTATAATGTACATTGGCAGTGTAAACATGTACACTGGCAGAATACTTATGCACTCAGGCAGTTTACTAATATACACTGGCAGTATACAAAAATATCCAGACAGTACACTAATGTACACTAGCAGCATACTAATGTACCCAGGTAGTATACAAGTGTGCTCTAGCAATATAGTAATACATCCAGGCTGTGTACCAATGTAAATAGGTAGTATACTAATGTACCCAGGCAGTATACAAGTGTACACTGTCAATATATTAATACACCCAGGCAGTATACTACTGTACACTGGCAATATTGTAATGCACCAGACAGTATACTCATGTATACTGCTGGCAGTATACTAATGTACATTGGCAGTATACAAATTTACACTGGCAGCATACTAATGTACCCAGGTAGTATACAAGTGTGCACTAGCAATATAAAAATACACCCAGTTAGTACACTAATGTACACTGGCAGTATACTAATGTATACTGGCAGTATACTAATGTATACTGGCAGTATACAGCTGTACACTAGTAATATAATAATACACCCAGGTGGTATACTAATGTACACTGGCAGTATAAGAATGCACCCAGGCAGTATACTAATGTACACTGGCAGTTTACTGATGTACAATGGCAGTATACTAATGCACAGTAGCAATATAATAATACACCCAGGCAGTATACTAATGTACACTGGCAGTTTAATGATGTACACTGGCAGTATACTAATGTACAGTAGCAATATAATAATACACCCAGGCAGTATACTAATGTATGCTGGCAGTATAAGAATGCACACAGGCAGTATATCAATGTTCACTGACATTATAATGTGCACTGGCAGTATGTTAAAGTACCCATGCAGTATACCAATATACACTGGCAGTATACTAATGAACAATGGCAGCATAATAATGTAGCCATGAAGTATACTAATGTACCGAGGCAGCATACAATGTACCCATGTAGTATTTATAGGTTACTGCATTTGTATGGGAAAATAGGAACGAGTTTTCGGAATGAATACTGCACGAACTTGTGAGTGCAGTATATCCTTCCGACAAAACGAGTTCCTATCTTCCCATACAAATGCAGTAACCTTTTTATTATATGCTCATTTTTTTATTCAACCTAAGGTTAAATTATATAAACAAAATACACTACAAGAAACAACGTAAATGAATGAATACCGTATTCCAAATTAAATACACAAGCGCAGATTTGACATTACAAAATGACATCATTATTAATGCGCACATAGCTCCGCCCAGATAAATTTGAACTTAGTCACGCGGTCAACATAACTTTCGAAAGAAAATGGCGTGTTTAGTTAAAATTGAAATTTGCAGTCATATTGTGAATGAATGCGCATTGCAGCAACTTTTCCATTTGATCTGGAGTGAATGTATTTTTGGTATTTTGTTTCGATTCGATGAAAGTTTGTGATTTTGGACTGGATTCGTCTGTGCAAATTTTACATGAAATTCATCGGATTGAAGTGGCGCGGGAGAAGCATATTTACGTCTGCAAATGTGTTTCTGTTTCTGTCATTGAATGTTTGAAATCATAACGTGGGAAAATATGAAGTCTTTCAATTGCAATTTTCAAAAGAACGCTATGGAATTTAATGTGTATTTCATTTTGAGTGCAGTAAGGAGGATGCAGTTGCACTTATAGAAATTACAGCACACTTTTGAAATGTGTAATCGAGATTGAAAACCTATGACGTGGCTCGTGTAATTCTGATTTGCAGAATTAAGAAAAAACATTTTGAGGAAATTCAGGATGTAAAACTGTAAGTATATTTTATTTTGCCATTCTTATCACCAGATAAAGAATACAGTATATTCCTTGTCAGTTGTATGTTATTTGTAAGGACATGATCATCCGTCTTTTATATAATGTAGCTAACCTAAATCCGTAACATTGTATCAACGCAGAATGTGCCAAAACAGCAGGGTTTTTTGTGTGTGTACAGTCTACGAAACATGTTTTAGTTCATTCAGAAACAAATTTAAATAACCACAACGTAAAGAGCCTCTTACGCGAGTGTATATGATTTGTTTACAAATCAAAAGTGCTGGTGTCTGCGTGTTTGCTTGTTTACAAATAGAAAGTAGTTCCTTTATTCACGTGAATGCTATATGTGTATTGTCGCATGCATTCAGTATCGGGGAATACTGAACAATTCCGACAATGTAAAGTTAACGGGGGAAAAAATGAGCATATAATAAAATAATGTACCCAAGCAGTATACCAATATACACTGGCAGTTTAATAATGTACAATGGCAGCATAATAATGTACCCATGCAGTATACCAATATACACTGGCAGTATACTAATGAACAATGGCAGCATAATAATGTAGCCATGCAGTATACTAATGTACCGAGGCAGCATACAATGTACCCATGTAGTATAATAATGTACCCAAGCAGTATACCAATATACACTGGCAGCTTAATAATGCACTTATGCAGTATACTAATGTACCCAGTATGTATACTTATGTATCTGGGCAGCATAAAGCACTATACTTTTATGCCTGCAGTTAAGAACTGTGTAAAGAGGATAACTCTAATTGTCTTAAGCTACATACATTCAAATTTTTTGACAGTTGAACTATTACAAATGAGGGATTCAGAAAATAAGCAGCTAGTGCCATAGTTAATTAAGTTAATTAAGGTATTTCACTTAAAATATTTATTGTCAGTTGAAGATCACATATAATTTAATTAGTTCCATTTTTATTGTCATAAATCATCAGTTTCAATATGGCATTATTGTATGTAATAATAAAGTTACAAAGAGAAAAATCATGTGTGATATTAAATAGTGTGAGGTAAAATCACGGATTTATTTGCAATTTTTTTGTTTGTGCCTACAAGCAGCTTTCAGATTACATGCATTTGGTGTAAGTACAATGGTCCACATTTATAAGACCATCCTTTTTGCAGTATAAGGTGGTCTTGTAGCCACTCATGAGGGGGTCAGAATGGTTTATACATCTGTATTTATTATCTTGGTGTCAGGCAAGTTGACCTTATAAAAGGGTTGGCATTGCAAGAGGGGAACACTGAATATGCAACTCATAGTAACTATGCATTTTGAATCAGTGCATACATGGATGAATTGTGAGAACATTTTTCACATTAAATGATTCACATTGCAAAGAATATTTTGCCAGACCTCCCAGACTATTGCTTGAATATTCTATGTTCATATTTTTCCTAATGAAACCTTGCAGTAAAGTGAACAAGATAATGTACTAAACACAATGAACAAAGTAGTGCACTAAAATAAACTAGCTAGTACACTAAAGTGGACAGTGTACTGCACTAAAGTGAACAATGTAGTACACTGTCAACTTTACTGTGCTACATTGTCCACTTACTGTGCTACATTGTCCACTTACTGTGCTACATTGTCCACTTACTGCGCTACATTGTCCACTTACTGCAATATAGACAGTGTAGTGCACTAAAGTTGACAGTGTACTGCTGTAAAGTGGACAATATAGTGCACTAAAGTGCACAGTGCAGTGCACAGTGATAAAGAAGGGTACATTAGAAAGAACTTTGCTGTACACTTGAAATATCTTGATATTTATTGGATGAGGTAGTGTATAACTTAGGGAATTGTTTCTATTCTCCAAATAAATGAATGGGCACACATTGGCAGATCCTTTCACCTGACTTAAATACTGAATTGTTATTTCAGTCTTTGTCAGATTTCAAAGAAATACTTAATATGATTAGAATTTCCTCATCCTTCCAAGTTTTACCTTAAACTTTTATTTTATTTTCTGTTTTGCTTATCTTCTGAAAGTGGCTGTGATGAAATGTGCATGCACTGATTTACTCTGGTAACTTTGTTGATGTTGTTATTGCAGTGATGATGATGATGATGATTATTGGTAATAGTGCAGATGTTTTAGTTAGAAGAATTTCAAGAAAGCAAATGTGATTTGAGGCATTCATTGCTTTTCTTTTCT
Source organism: Sinohyriopsis cumingii (assembly GCA_028554795.2). Taxonomy (NCBI): domain Eukaryota; kingdom Metazoa; phylum Mollusca; class Bivalvia; order Unionida; family Unionidae; genus Sinohyriopsis; species Sinohyriopsis cumingii. Next base: position 57,574,451 of record CM068824.1, read on the forward strand.
TTCTTCTGACAATGTGAATACTTGTGAGTGTTGAGGTAATTTATATACATGTCTTTTACCTGAGGTAATTTATATACATGTCTGTTACATGAGGTAATTTATATACAGGTCTATTATATGAGGTAATTTACACACATGTATCTTACCTGAGGTAATTTATATTTATGTCTGTTACCTGAGGTAATTTATATACATGTATTTTACCTGAGGTAATTTATATACGTGTCTATTACATGAGGTAATCTATATACAAGTCTACTATATGAGGTAATTTATACACATGTCTGTTACCTGAGGTAATTTATATACATATATATTACATGAAGTAATTTTTATTTAAGTCTGTTACCTGAGGTAATTTATATACATGTATTTTACCTGTCAGGCATATTCAGCAGCTAGATATGATTTTATGAGAAATATTGGCACAGAATTTTCACATTTAGTCAAATCTATTGAGTCAACAAAAGAAATGTCATCAGATAGTTGAACCAAAGAATTTTTACCCTGGTTGCTTACAAAGAGAGTTGCATTTTAGTTGAACAACTATATGTCTTGTCTGCATTCATACTCATGCATAACTGAAAGTTCCAGTCATGTTTCTTGTTGTACAATATTTCGGTGCATGAGAAAGGTTGGTGGTCATGATATGTTTTATATGCATTATTATTGATGGCAAACAGCTAGGTACTGTGTGTATAGGTAAATGGTATATTTTAATCTGTACAAATATATTTTCTAGGTTGTCACGTAAAGTATTATGGTCAGCAGTACTTCAATGTGTCTGGTAACCATCAGATAGCCAGCTTGCTTTGTGAAGACTTTGAGTCTCAAAGTCCTCCAATATTTCAATGCCAGCAAGGTACAGCTCTGTGTATCTATCAGTCATGTTATTCTATCTTTCTATCTATATCTATCTATCTATATATATATATATATATATATATATATATATATATATATATACCTACCTACTTACCTACCCACCCACATCCATCCATCCGTCTGTCTGTCTACCTACCCACCCACCCACATCCATCCATCCATTGATCGGTCTGTCTGTCTGTCTTTTCTATCTGTTTGAAGATAGAAATATTAAAGTTTTCACATTAGCAGGTTTGGCTGATTTTAGTTCTGTATTTGTCTATGTCTGACAGTGTAATTGTTTTCCGTTTAGAAAAAATGAAATTAGTAAATTACATAGACCTTTTAAGCCCATTTAGTGATCTTCCCAGAAATTGTTGATAGCATCATGGTAAGTTTATGGCAGTGTCGTACATATTTTTCAAAATGCTTGTTATCTTACAAAATAGAAGATAAAAGAAACATGTATATTCATAGCATTCTTTATTTCTAAGTTAAAACATGATTTAATGTAAAAGCTCATTAATCCTTGAATATTAATAAATGATGCAAATATCCAAGTGATATTTATTCAAAATGTCAAAGACTTCTTGTGAATTTAAGTTCATGCCTCAGCTATGAAGATTGTTGTTGTTGTTGTTGTTGTTGTAGGGTTTAACGCGATTTTTCAGCACACGATAGGCTATACATGGCGGCCAGTATTAATGGTGGAGGAAGAAACCGGGAAATCCCCGGAAAGAACCACCGACCCTCGAGAAGCTACTGTCAAGCTTTCTCACATACCCACATTGGCCGAATCTGAGACTTGAACCCACGCAGACAGAGGTGAGATGGCAGTGATCCGTAATGGTGAGCGCTTTAGACCACTCGGCCACTCGGGGCCCCCTATGAAAGATTGTAGAAATGGCTCACTTTTTGAGGTTTGTTTGCTTTGATCTGCAATTCTGACAGAAGTATAATGCATATAATTGCAGTAACATAACAATTAGAAGTATCACCTCTTAATTTATGATGAAGTACATTCCAATTGCAAAATAGTTGATTATTGTTAGAGAAATATGTCAGATATAAATTAAGGAATAATTTAACACTTTTTATTTACATGTTTTAAAAACAGGTAAAAACTGGAAGATAAAAATGTGCTCCGTATCTTATCTGGATATACAAAAAGAGAAATGCATAGGGAAGTACCCACTTAAAAGAGAAATACATAGGGAAGAACCCACTTAAAAGAGAAATACATAGGGAAGAACCCACTTAAAAGAGAAATGCATAGGGAAGAACCCACTTAAAAGAGAAATGCTTAGGGAAGAACCCACTTAAAAGAGAAATGCATAGGGAAGAACCCACTTAAAAGAGAAATGCATAGGGAAGAACCCACTTAAATGAGAAATGCATAGGGAAGAACCCACTTAAAAGAGAAATGCATAGGGAAGTGCCAACTACGTTGAGGTTTATTGATCACATTATTTTTCTCTTGCTGAGACTAGGCTATGTAAATATAAGTGCAACTCATGGCCAAGATGCAGTTTTTATTCACAAAAGTTTCTTTGTCACATATTCTGGAAAATAACAAGAATGACAACAATCACATCTTTGAATAACTACTACTACTACTACTACTACTACTACTATGATAAAACTAAAAATAATAGATTGAAATAGTGTCCTAGGAACTGTACTCGATCCACTCGACTATCTCACCTATCTTCTGTTTCTTTTGATCTTTCTTTGGTGAAATAATGGTTGTGTTATCAGAATCACCAATTTCCGATCTTTCTGAAATGGCTAACATGGGGCTAGCTGGCTACTGGTTAATACAACATTTTTTTGATGGTGTCCATTTTTTAGAATGATCCCTAAGAATTTGCTCAGCTTAAAAAAGTAATATGTGTGACATTTTGAGCTGGTAGTGGAAATGACTGAAATATAAATAATACTCACTGACTGCAAATAGACTCCATTATTGCTGGCTGATCATGTGACTATGTTGGTGCAAAGACAAAACCAGCAGAAAAGTTTGCAAAACAGCAGTTAGACAAAGGTATTTATGAAAAATAACTGCTAGGTGAATGAGTAATTATCTGTACTAATTATCTTGACTAATTACCTTGACTAATTATCTTGACTAATTAACTTAAGATGTTGCCTTAAAAGATTATTTTTTAAAGGATATTGTAAAACATTGAAGAATATTGGCTGCAGTGCATTACATGTCAGCGACTTCTAAAGTGTCATGCAGAAATGTAGCACATTGGGGTTGCTACAATAAAATGCCTAGGGGAGAACAATTAATGCACTCAGGGTAATGAAGAGGTCTGTTGATTTGGGGGTCAAATACATTAAATGGCATGGTCACAATGATTGAACAAAGAAAGAAACATTGTACAATAACATCAGTGATGCATCACATACCTGGAGCAAACTTTATTGATAGCTTGCGCATAGGGTAAGGAAGAAGCCTGTTGATTTTGGGGTTAAAAGGTCAATGTCATTTTTACTGAAGGAAGAAAAATGGTTACTGCACAATAACTTTAGTTTTGTTTCACATACAGTGACCAACATTTTTAGATAGCATGCACTTGGGATAAAAAGAAGCCTATTAATTTGGAGTTAAAAGGGCAAAGGTCATGGTCACAGTGACTGAAAGAAAAATGAGTCTTGCAGAAATAACTTTTGCTATAAAATAAGTTCTTGACCTAACATTGTCACCGGCTTGCACTGAGGGCAATAATATGGCCTAGAGATTCTGGTTCAGGGAGGTTAGTGGTCAAGTTGATGCTAAGTCTTCTAAGGAATATAAAGGTGATTACGCAACAGGTTCAGTTCAAGGTTGCATATTTTGACCAAAAATCCAGATCACTGAGTCAACCATGCAGTACTAGTGCATATACAGAGGTCTGTTAGGCATCGGGTGTGCGTATTATTTGCCTTTCACAGTACTCTTGTTGTACAGAGTTACGACCCTTGATAATTATCTCTATATCTTCACATGAGATGTTGCCTGCCATCTGCATAGTTCAGGAACGAACATATTCTGAGGCAGTTTGATAGGAACTTGAATTTTGTTTGCCTCTGATGAGTTTTGTCTTGTTTTTGGTTTTGTATCCCTATGACTTTGGTTATGTAGGATAGTGGTCACTAAGACCAACATTTGGTACATTAACACAAGCCACATTGTCTGGTAGGTTGGTATAAGTGTGATCAATAAGAGTGCTTGATTTTTCTGTTACCCTTGTAGGTTCATTTACCAGCTGGATTAGGTCTAATGATTCAATAAATTCCATCCAGTTGTTCCTTATTTGAGTATTGAGTAGGTTCTTATTTATATCGCTGAGTATATATGTTTCTTTCTCTTTTGCAAGAACATTTTCCATTTGTTTAAAAAAGTTATCATTCCTAATTGTTTTGGAGGAAGGTGGCCTATAAATGAAACCAACTAGGAATGATTTTACATTATTTTGAGAAATTTCCACCATACACTCTCAATTTCATGTGACTCCAAGTCAAGTCTCCTTTTTGCATGTACATCTTCCCTAATGTATACAACATGATCTCCCCTGCTGTCTCTCTGTCCCTGAGTAATGGTTTATTGTAGCCTTGACAGTGAAATAGATTATCATTGTGGTTAGCATTTAATTTGGTTTCAGTGAGTCCTAAAACATGTATATTATTTTCCTTGGAAGACAACATTAACATAATATGGTCTATTTTTTCCCACTGTACCTTGTACATTTAAGTGACCTATGTTTAAACCTTTTGTATTTAGTTTGTTATCAATTATATGTATGTCATCATGTAATGGGGCACTCATTGAGATTGTCTACATACTACTTTTATCATTCTGACATCCTAGTTCCATGTCTGTGAATGAATATTTGTCTCCTGAATTGATGATAGAAATGTTGCTAATAGTTTGTCTTGAAGCCATTATTGGTCATGCTTGAAAATGGCAAATCACTTCTGCATCATCATATCATATGAAAATTTGTACTTTGAGTAGGGTATATATATATATATATATATATATATATATATATATATATATATATATATATATATATATTTAGAGAGAGAGAGAGAGAGAATTCTATAAACATAAAATATAAGATGCTGTAGCATAGGATACTTGTAACATTATACATTCAGTGTTTAAAATTAATTTTTACTACCTGTTGAACTTCTTCCCAGCAGTATGTAAATAAATAAGAAAATCATTTAAAAAGTTAACTGGTTTGCTATGCTAGTTTCAGGCCTCCAGGCAGGCAGATATTTTGAACTCTGTTTATTTGAGGAATGCATGAAGGATTACAATGCTTTTGGCAGGTTTATAAATCTGATCATTAAAATTGTAAAAGTTCTCCCAAAAGTACTTCTGTTGAAATGGAACAGGTCCTAATTATGAAAGTCAGCTAATCTCCATAATAGGGGCATAAAATGTATTGTTGATGAACATGCTTTTGAAAGTGTGTATAAATGTTTCAGATCTCTGTATTGTAGAAGATTCTTAATTCTTTTTCTTATTTTTTCTTAGGCTGGGGAGGAAAGCGATGTAATGAAACAAATCAGAAAAAAGTAAGTTAAGAACACTTGGAGAGATTTTTTTTCTTTTTACTAATTCAGGAAATGGAATATGGTAATTAGCATTTTTAATGGTAAGTTAAGTTTTTTCTATGGAAAAAGTAATAAGCACAAGTATTGTTAGTTAGATTACAAAGGCCAAATTACCTTTCTTGTGCAATATTCACATGATATCTATAAAGGATCAATATTTGTAGTTTTTCAAATGTGATTCATCCTAAGTGATAACTTAGGCTTGTACATCATTTCTTTTCTGGCCTTTGCTCAGCATTTTGAATAAGAAATGTGACTCCAGACTTTGAAATCATACTTGTACTTTACAAATCCAGTCATTTGATTGGTCAGAATATTTGAAGTTCGATTGGTCAGAATAGTTTGAGCCAAGTAAAGTATTGTAACAAATGGATTTCTTTAGTAGCAGACAGAAAATCTATACATAACTGAAGCCACAAAGTTAAATTTAAATACCAGCAATAACTTACCTGTCACTGCTGCATAGCTGAAACATTTTTTGGTTGAAAAACCTGGTCTGCTCAATCTGAATACATCCTCCCAAAGAGTGGAGAATTGTCAGTAAGACATGGTCCATGTGTGTACCTCACATGTCCATGCACAGAGCAGTCATCTTTTTTGAGGACATCACGTTAACAGTTTTCTTGTTCATAATGGACGAGAGAAAAATTGTTATATATTTTAAATCATTTACTGTTTTCAGCATTTTTTTTGTATTACATTGCATCTATCTTGTCTTCTGTTTAACATGTTGGTTGTATATAACACACACTGTTAAAGAAGCAGGTACCGTCATACACAGTAAAGTTTTTTGAGACTGTCCAGCAGGTCCAGACTTGGGAAGGGGACCAGATTGTTATGCCCACCATTCTAATTATCCCAATGAATCCATATGGGATGAGGGGCCTACTTGATGTCAAGGAAGTTGTTTCTTATGTCCCCTTGGACTAGTGAACCTGGACCCAGAATAGATGTGATGATGTAGCTCATTGTTCCACCAGAAAGGCAGGTGGCATAGCATCACCAAGGAAAGACAAGCAGTCTTGTTTTCATCCTGAAAGTTCTAGAGCACATAGAATTCCTGCTCACAATGATGAACAAGTATGGGAAATGGTACAGACTGCTCCTACGTCACTTCCACCGAAGGACATAGTGATGCCCAGCCAATCTCCTGCACCAAGTATTACAGATGATGATGCATCCTGTCAGGCCCACCAGCTCCTCTCAGTTTAATGGGGAGGAGATCTGTTACTTTTACACATGGATCTGTGCCTAAAACCATCTGGTGCACATTTTTAAAAGATCTCTGGGACTCAGCCAGACCCAGATCTCCTCCACCTTCCTCATTCCTCAATGAATGTGGAGATATCAGAGAGTTTTTCATCAGATCAAGACACTGCTTGGCAGTGTAGAGGGTAATCCATTGCTCCCTCTACCATGAGACCTATGGTTTCTGCCTCGAGTTACCGGGTTCATTCCATGTGCGTCTCAAGTGGGTATTTCAGTTGGAGAGTAGGCATGCCTTCCCGCTAAAACAATTTAAGCTACTGAGTAAAACATTCAACTTCTGGTCATCATAGCTTCCCATGCTAACCTCTTCTGGACCACATCATTTAGTATGTTGAAGGAGGCCACTCTTAACCCAGCCACATTACAGGGCATTCTAGAAACTGTGGCTTAGACATGCATCCATGGGCAGTTGATATATTTAGCTTCCAGTAGAATTGTCTGTTCATGTATGCCTTCCCACCATTCTGGTTGTTACCTCATGGCACCAATCATCAAAATCTCTTGATAGGTCTATCTCATAGGAGGCATCTTCACAAAGGCTCCCTCCCCCACAACAACCCATAGATTCTCCATCTTCACTTTTGGCTCATCCTGCCCAATCTATCTGCCAGAACAAGAATTTGGGTGAGTTGTCAGTTGTATCATTCAGGCCAGGAAAACTTTGACATCAAAAATCTATGATGCCAAGTTGAGAATCTTCCGTGATTGCTGCAGTGGGAAACACATTGATCCTAGCTGCCCCGCTGAACTAATTCTGTGCCAATTTCCTTTTGTTCTTTTTTGACAACAAAAGATGTTCAATATCAACTAACAAGATCTATAGCATTGCCATTTACAACACACTTAAATTCTCTCGTGACAGAGCAATTTGTCAGATTTACACTTTGCTGATCCCGCTAAGTATTTTGCACTGCAGAGACCTGTCTCCTGCTCACTTATGCCCAGACAGAATCTAACATCTTATGGTCTCTAACCAAAACTCCCTATGAACCATTAAGTGAGACTTTGTTTCAGGACCTCACAGTCAAGACTGTGTTTTTACTTGCTTTGGCATCTGCAAATAGATGCAGCGATATTCATGCCTTGTCTGTTGACACTGGCTGTTGCCATTTCTCTCCTTTGTCAGCTGAGATTTTTAGTCAAATCATTTTAGTTACCTTCAGTATAAAGATAGGATATTATGCTAAGTCAGGGCACTGCATTTCTATCTAAATACCTACAAGGGGAAAAGGAAAGCTATAAAACATATTTTCCTTCCTCTTTAGGGTTCCCTTGATATTTAAACTACACAATATCTCATTTTGGAATGTCACCACAGTCAAAAGAGCATATCAGTCCTTTACTGATAAAAAACTTTCTTTTACGGAACTAAAAGCACGTGAAGTGAAAGCTGTGCCCGCCACATGGGCCTGTATAAACCATTCTTCCTTGGAGAGTGTCATGAGAGCTGCAATTTGGCTATCCCCATGGTCCCTTCCTGCCTCTGTGTGTTAGCACAACAGAGCCCAGGCATTTTATCGCTGGGACCCATGGTTACATCACAGTATGTGGTCCAGAGGAACATCACTATTCAGTAAGGGAATATCTTCCTCTTATGGTGAGTATATTCCATTTTATACTCTGCTTTTGATCAGTTTAACACATCAGCGCACCCATCTGACAAATTCAGCTGCACTACAGCAACAGCTAGGTTATTGTTGCTATTTGAATGTGTTGTTTTTTTTGAGAAAAATAATGTTAATTATGCCATGTGCACCTGTTGGTATTGCTGAATGCCATCATCCCATCCCACCCCACTCCCATGTCCTGGCTTAATTGTCATCCATCCAAAAGACAACTGTTCTGCAAGCATCATAAATGAGTAGACCAGTCTTATTGATAATTCTTCACGCTGTGTGAGGATGTGTTCACATTGAAATGGACAAGATTTTTTAAACATGAAAACGTAAAACGTTGCAGCAGGTGTGTATTGCATAATTAAAATTAGTTTTATCCTCCCCCTCCAATAAAAATTACATATATAATGCTGATATTATGTTAATAAATGATAATATTATTTGGTCATGTATAATGCTGATATTATGTTCATAAATGATAATTGTTTTCAATTAAATCTGCTAATGTCTTTCTTTTGAATGATGATACTTAGGCATTGCTTCAAAAGATGGCAGGGGCCCCAAGTGGCCGAGTGGTCTAAAGCGCTCTATGTTATAGATCACTGCCATCTCACCTCTGTCTGCATGGGTTCTAGTTTCGGATTTGGCTAATGTGGGTATGTGAGAAAGCTTGGCAGTAGCTTCTCGTGGGTCGGTGTTTCTTTCCGGGGTTTTCCAGGGTTCTTCCTCCACCAATAATGCTGGCCGCCATGTATAGCCTATCATGTGCTGAAAAATGGCGTTAAACCCTACAACAACAACATCAAAAGATGGCATCAACAGAAATTACATTTATGAGACAGAGAACCTACAAAAAAAATGAATTAAGATCGTGTGTCAAGTCCTCCCATACGAAATTTTCCACATGGAATGGATATGGAATCCATACATACTTTTACAGAAATATCCATATGGACATTTCTGTTCTATAGTTAAAGCACTCTTATGGATTTCAGTGTATCCCTATGGAAATGTTATGGACTCCGTACGTACTCCGTATGGAAAATCTCATGGAATATGCTAATTAGTCCATGAGATCTGTAGGTTGTCCATATGGAATAAAATTAAAATTCCATATGGAATTTGGCAATAATCCATATGGAATTTGTGAATAATCCATATGGAATTTGGCAATATGCCATATGGAATTTGTGAATAGTCCATATGGAGTTGGCAAATATACCATATGGAATTTGTAAATGGTTCATATGGAATTTGGTAATAGTTCATCCTGTACAAAAATTTCCAGGCATACTTAAGGCGGATTTCAGACGGGTTTTTTAAGCACTTTCTGTCTAAACCATAAACAAATCTGCTTCTGATTTCTATTAAACTGCCTAATGATTCTTAGACATTATTGGGAATCAATGATGAATATTCACCATAATTATTAAAATGGATATAAATTTTATTTTGATAGACATTATCAAATAAGATTTAGGTTTTTCTTGTCATCATTTTCTTTCTCACATACAAAGCCTAATCCTAGATGGCATCACTTAAGTCTTTTTCATTTCACTGAAAAGTCTGGTGAGATTTCACAAATATTTGACTAAAACTTTTGTGAGATTTCACTACAATTTTGATCATTATATAGTATTTTACTGAAGTTTCAGAAGTTTTTCAGACATTTCAGAAGGTTTCAGATTAATAATGAATATGATTTAAACAGGACTTTATTAACCAAGTGGATATTAAGTTTGCATGATTTTTTTACAGATGTTGTAATTATATGACATCCAAGGCAAGAGATATGGGAGTTAATAATAATAATAAAATTAATAATAATAATGACTTTATTTAGAGATGGTAACTTAATTACAGAACTAATCTACCTTGAGGACTTCTATCTGTTATGTACAATATTTATAGTATATACAACATGATGTGAAGAATCTGGCTTGACACTAAATAATTTAAGTGATTTTAAAAATCAAAATATCAAGCCTGGAATATATGCACAGGCATCTGTGAACACATAAACATATATAAAATATTAATATGCATTGAAAAATTCAACTGTGAAAATAAAGCAAAATTACAGAAAAGTATCCATTTGAGACATGAAAAGAAATGCTAAATGCCTGCCATGTCACTTGTACTGCAACTTGACTTTTGATTAATGTACAAACTATGATGCTGTTGTGGTCTCTTGAAGTAGTCCTTTTTCCATAAGCAGCCGTGACAAACGTTTATCATGACAGAAATACTCTTATTTTACACTGAATTCCAACACACCTAGAATATTTTGATAATATACACAATAATGCCTCACGATATTGAACGATGATTCTACGTGTGGGCCAAGAAAATTCCGCAAAGATATGACCATCTTTGATAGACATGGGTATTTCGCAAGAATTCCCACCAGTGATCTATACGTTGTTCTCCTTAAATTCATCCTGGAAGTTAATCAGTTTTGAGTTATATAACTTTGAAATCATCCAGGTTCAATTCCTTGTCCTATTTAACACGTTGGCCGCTACTGTAGGGCTGTTTATGGCACAAAAAGCAAAATGCTAGTCCTGGCGTTCAGTTTTCATACACACTGACCAGTTACGCTCCCATCGACTTTGATTCAAGCTATTCTCTTTGCCGCACATTTTTCAGATGGTTATTCAAACTCGTATCCCGCTCGAATCGCCATGTTTTGCATTCCCATCAGTTTCCGTTATGCAATGATTCATTGGACAAGTACAAAATTTTGACCAATCAGAAAGCTGTTTACAACAGTCATCCTTTAAATAATAAATGGAACAAATACTTATTAGAAAGCCCATTGCGGAATGGGATCGGATAGAGCATTATTTAAAAAAAAAAGTTTCGGAGACGACATTAAAAAAGGGTCCGTATCGAGGAAAATCAGATTCAGGTCAGGAGAAAAGCAAAATTCTGATTCAAAACAGAAAACAAGAAAACTTGCTTGAGGGCAGTTAAATCCAGTTTCAGTTTTAAAAAATACAACAACAGTAACAAAATTTGATAAAGAAATATAATACAGAAAGATGTGGAAAGAAGTTATTGTTCCCAAAATAAACAATACAATTACAGCTATCAGAAACAGGGAATGTAAATGCTGCTGAAAATCAATCAAATTGTACAAGAAACAAAAATAAATTTTATTATATCTTATTTATATTTTTTTTGCTAAAATGTCAGTGATATTACAACCACAAAATATCACTATATTTTTAGAATTTTTGACAAACTCTCAGTGAAACTTCAATCAAAAATTCCCACTGATATTTTCAGAAATGTTGGCAGAGTCAGTGAAATTTCAATCACAAAATTTCATTGATATTTTCTTATATTTTGATAAAATCTCCTAAAATACCATAATTTTAGTGAAAAAGGACATTTGAGTGAATGTCAAGAAATGTTCATTGATTTTGCTGAAATTTAAGTCACATTTTCACTAGGGTATGATTTTTGTAGAGCATATTTTAATAGGAAGCCAAAAAAATTACTTTTCAGAATAAACATTAGATCACCCCCAAAATCAACCTTGCACCAAAGATTCATCTATGCTTGTATTTTAATATTAATTTTCTGATCATGTTTACATTTTCCCTACTTTTTTGGTCATGTCTTTGTTTTTAAACATCTATGGAAATAAATTAAAGAAAACTGACGTACATGTGTTTCTTCAAATTTATGAGTATATTCATCCTTCCACATCAGCTATGCTGACATATACATGTACTCAAACTCCCACCAATATTTCTATTTTAATCAGATAGTTTAGGTTATTAATTCTTCAGAGAGTATTTTCCATGATGCTAGAATACATGAGCCTGCTTTCCATATGGAAAAAAGTGCTTATGGATTAAAGTTGCAACTTTATTCCATATGGAATTTTCACTTGCTGTGAAGTACTTATGGAATTGATATGGAATAAATTGTCTGATTCCATAAGTTTTTCAGTCCATATCTATTCCTTATGGATTCTATAAGTATTCCATATGGAATCCATGAGAAATTTCTGTACGGGTTATATTGGTGACTCTTTGTCATGAATCTTTGGAATAATACCAGTATTAGTTTGTGTTCAAAGTCATACCATGATACACTAAGAGTACCTGCTTTGACTGTAGATCTTAACACCATTTGCATGTGAGACACCAAATTCCATGGTACAGCTCATTATCCTAATCAGCCTAGAGATTATAAAAAATTTTGTCTGCGCAGAATGATATCATGCTCTCATTAAAAAAATTGCATTTTTTTGCAGATTGACTGCAGATGTTTCAAGTCTTTTAGTTTGTGTGAGAATGATACAGACTGCTCGGAAATGATGTATTTGGAAGAAAGAGAATCTTTATGTAGCAAGCATAATTTGACATGTTGTGAATTCGAGTCTCACATCTGTAGGACAAAGATCCAAGGCAAAGACTGTTTATGTAATGTCAATACACATTTGGCAAAAGGTAAGAGCTTCAGAAAAGAAAAGAATACAGTATTCCCTTTCTGTAAAGTCACTCATATGACATGGGTATGGTCGTGGATTCCATTATAAAACATGTGGGTATAACACAGTCACTCATATGACATGGGTATGGTCGTGGATTCCATTATAAAACACCTGGGTATAACACGGTCACTCAAATGACATAGGTATGGTCATGGATTCCATTATAAAACATGTGGGTATAACACAGTCACTCATATGACATGGGTATGGTCGTGGATTCCATTATAAAACACCTGGGTATAACACGGTCACTCAAATGACATAGGTATGGTCATGGATTCCATTATAAAACGTGGGTATAACATTGTCACTCATATGACATGGGTATGGTCGTGGATTCCATTATAAAACACCTGGGTATAACACAGTCACTCATATGACATGGGTATGGTCATGGATTCCATTATAAAACACCTGGGTATAACACAGTCACTCATATGACATGGGTATGGTCATGGATTCCATTATAAAACACCTGGGTATAACACAGTCACTCATATGACATGGGTATGGTCATGGATTCCATTATAAAACACCTGGGTATAACACAGTCACTCATATGACATGGGTATGGTCATGGATTCCATTATAAAACACCTGGGTATAACACAGTCACTCATATGACATGGGTATGGTCATGGATTCCATTATAAAACACCTGGGTATAACATTGTCACTCATATGACATGGGTATGGTCATGGATTCCATTATAAAACATGTGGGTATAACACAGTCACTCATATGACATGGGTATGGTCATGGATTCCATTATAAAACACCTGGGTATATCACAGTCACTCATATGACATGGGTATGGTCATGGATTCCATTATAAAACATGTGGGTATAACATTGTCACTCATATGACATGGGTTAGGTCATGGATTCCATTATAAAACACCTGGGTATAACACGGTCACTCAAATGACATAGGTATGGTCATGGATTCCATTATAAAACATGTGGGTATAACACAGTCACTCATATGACATGGGTATGGTCGTGGATTCCATTATAAAACACCTATGTATAACACAGTCACACATATGACATGGGTATGGTCGTGGATTCCATTATAAAACACCTGGGTATAACACGGTCACTCAAATGACATAGGTATGGTCATGGATTCCATTATAAAACACCTGGGTATAACACAGTCACTCATATGACATGGGTATGGTCATGGATTCCATTATAAAACACCTGGGTATAACACAGTCACTCATATGACATGGGTATGGTCATAGATTCCATTATAAAACATGTGGGTATAACACAGTCACTCATATGACATGGGTATGGTCATGGATTCCATTATAAAACACCTGGGTATAACACAGTCACTCATATGACATGGGTATGGTCATGGATTCCATTATAAAACATGTGGGTATAACATTGTCACTCATATGACATGGGTTAGGTCATGGATTCCATTATAAAACACCTGGGTATAACACGGTCACTCAAATGACATAGGTATGGTCATGGATTCCATTATAAAACATGTGGGTATAACACAGTCACTCATATGACATGGGTATGGTCGTGGATTCCATTATAAAACACCTATGTATAACACAGTCACACATATGACATGGGTATGGTCGTGGATTCCATTATAAAACACCTGGGTATAACACGGTCACTCAAATGACATAGGTATGGTCATGGATTCCATTATAAAACACCTGGGTATAACACAGTCACTCATATGACATGGGTATGGTCATGGATTCCATTATAAAACACCTGGGTATAACACAGTCACTCATATGACATGGGTATGGTCATGGATTCCATTATAAAACATGTGGGTATAACACAGTCACTCATATGACATGGGTATGGTCATGGATTCCATTATAAAACATGTGGGTATAACACAGTCACTCATATGACATGGGTATGGTCGTGGATTCCATTATAAAACACCTGGGTATAACACGGTCACTCAAATGACATGGGTTAGGTCATGGATTCCATTATAAAACACCTGGGTATAACACAGTCACTCATATGACATGGGTATGGTCATGGATTCCATTATAAAACACCTGGGTATAACATTGTCACTCATATGACAGGTATGGTCATGGATTCCATTATAAAACACCTGGGTATAACACAGTCACTCATATGACAGGTATGGTCATGGATTCCATTATAAAACACCTGGGTATAACACAGTCACTCATATGACATGGGTTAGGTCATGGATTCCATTATAAAACACCTGGGTATAACACAGTCACTCATATGACATGGGTTAGGTCATGGATTCCATTATAAAACACCTGGGTATAACATTGTCACTCATATGACATGGGTATGGTCATGGATTCCATTATAAAACACCTATGTATAACACAGTCACACATATGACATGGGTACGTTTAATGTTACTATTAATGCCTTCTTCCTTTTTCCTATTTACTATAGTATTTAAAATAGTCAAAGGCATGTTTTACTTTGCTGAAAGTCCAAACGTCAAACACCCAGTCATTTTCTAAAAAATCACAGCAATATGATTGAAAAATTCTCAAAAGCTATGTTAAAAATCTGAATCACACACACAGTCACATACATGCTCACACAAACTCTCTTTTTCTCTCTCTGTCTCAATAGGCATGAGCTAACAGAAACTGCAAAACACCTATGAAAGAAGTAACTGAAGAAAGAATGACTAATACATAGGTTATACTACAATGGCACTATAACAGTAAAATGTTATTTAAAACCAGATTTGTAAAATAAAATGCCTGGCTCAATCATAAAAAATTACAAAAATTGCCTCATATATATATAATACATCTCTGCACCCAGATACAAGCACATTTTAAAAGCAAAATTTTACACACTATCTGACACAGAATCTGCAATATCTTATATATAAACACCCATATTTGTCTTTCTTTCTGTTCTCTGTGTATTATATGCCAAACAAGAGGTTGCAAGTTTAAAACTCGCAGTAGCATCCCAATTTTAAAAGTTTTTAAAAATTACTCTTTTCGTATTTTTTCTTCACATATTTTTTAAACTTGCTCATTCCAATGTTTAAAATTTTTTTTAACTTTTTTATTTTTATCTTGAAACTTATTTATAACAGCTGTCAAACAAGAGGTCACAAATTTGAAACTCATGGCAGCATCCCAATTTTTTAAAATTTAAAAATGATGTTCAAACTTTCTTTTAAATTCACCCATCCAGATTTTAAATTTGTGTTATTATATTTGTTGAAACTCTACTTTTTTATTGCTTACTTCAAGCCTCACTAAAGATAACTAAGACATAAAGATTAGGTTATGATAGCCAAACAAAATTTATAAATTGTAATGAAAATTTGTAATTCATATGCAGATGATCCAGTTTCTGTTGTATAAACAATAGTAAAACATTTTTTATACTTATATGCAAAAATAAAAACAATGACAACATTTTTTGATCTGCTATGAACAAGATACTTCTGCTTCTGTCATACATGTCGTATATTTCTATAACATTCAGTTAAATTAGGACACGAGTCAACAAGAAGATGCAGTTGAAAGATGTTGGATGGAATGTGAAAGAAAAACAAGATAATGAGCAAGTCACAGGGACAGACATTAGAACATATTGTTATTTATTTAAATGGGCCCATGTTCCTTTCCTTTGGACTGCTTTATTTGGCATTATCATGATCCAAAATTCACAACAGTATTAAAGTGTAAATCAAAGTCTCCACAAGGTCCACTTCAAGAAAAAAATTAATGGTTCACTTCTAATGTTGTAATCAAATAAATTTTCCAATGCAATAAACATGAAATTAAGTTTTTCAAAAGAGTTCTCATTGTATTTTCATGAAAAGATACTTTTAGACTTTTTATGACTCCTGTCTTAGGATGGGCAATTAAGCTAGTACTTAAATGTTATACTAAACTAATACTATATAATATCGCCTGCACTCACATCAGCAACTGTAATGAATATCTGAATTATTACTATTTACATTCACCCACCCACCTCTCATAGTCTTCAGAACTAAGAATAAAACAAATTGTATTTTTAAATATAAATTGTTGTTGTTGTTGTAGGGTTTAACGCCATTTATCAGCACGTGATAGGCTATACATGGCGGCCAGTATTAACGGTGGAGGAAGAAATCCCTGGAAAGAACCACTGACCCTCGAGAAGCTACTGGCAAGCATTCTCACATACCCACATTGGCCGAATCCAAGACTCGATTCCGTGCAAACATAAATATAAATTGTAAAACATACAAAAAAATTGGTACATACCAACTCCTGTTCATGAGTATGTTTATGTTGATATTATCTTTTACATCACAGTTCTGATCTGCCAGCTTCAGAGCTGTGAAAATCATGGAGTTTGTCTGACAATGGCTCATACTAGTATTGGTCAATACCCAAAATATGTTTATTTCCAAAATTACTTAATTTTTCAGGCATAAAAAGTTCACAACTAGTTTTTAGCCCTTGCTTCAGCTGTCCTGTCACTGAGTCACATAACCCAGAAGCTCATTAATATTTGGAATAGTTGAAAGATCTCATATACTTTTGTCCTTTTCAGACATCTACAGTGATATGGATAGTGTATGCATATGAGACATATTTGATCACATGTTTAATGCTGAATATCAACAAAGCAAACATTTAAAAATCATGGAAGAAACACATGAAGTCATGGAACCATGACCATCGACACCTTATTGATGGGACTGCAATAAAATGGGTTACATTATAATGAGGGAGTACTGTATATCACATTGCTTACATTTTATCATTCTTAAGTAAAAGTATGGCAGGAACAGATTCTGAGGATAAATGTTTGGGGATAAAAACCAAATTAATATTGCCTGTTTGCTATATTCCAATTGTGTCAGGTTTGAAGTAAGCAAAAAGGGTTTTACATTTTTCATTGTTTTGGCAGATAAAACTTATGAAATTATGACAAGTGTGTGAAACACTGATAAAGCCACATCACAGAAATGCATAATGCAATTGGCACCTTATCTTGTCTTGTACTTAAGAATTTAATTTCATATTTTTGCAGAATTTATCAAGCCTTAAAACTTGAGAATTGATTGCACAATGAATAAAATGGCCATAGTGAAGCCATTAACAAACCTTTGAATGCTTATAATCATCCTTCTAATGCACACTGTATTCTGAATTGATTACACTGAAGCATATTTTTTTCTGATGCAATTTTTACCTACTTTAACTTCAGATATGAAAGGTTCGCCAGGTTCAGTTAATGGTGCTGCAATCATAGGTAAGCATACATTCTTATAGTACTTTACTGTATATTACTTTTCCTTCTGCTACATCTACTAAAATTACTACTAATTTGGTTACTACTACTACTGCTATAATTATTATTACTACTGTCATTACTACTACTATAATTACTGCTACTACTATAATTACAACTAGTATAAGTGCAGCTATTATAATTAATAGTACTGCTATAATTACTACTATAATCACTGCAACTACTATAATTACAACTACTACCATAATTACTACTATAATTACAACTACTACTATAATTACTGCTACTACTATGATCACAGCTACTACTATAATCATTACTACTACTATAATTACTGCTACTATAGTTACTACTACTGTTTAAATTCATATTACTACTGTGATTACTACTACTACTATTATTGCTACTACTATAATTACTACTATTACTTTAATTACTATTACTATAATTACTACTGCTACAATTACTACTACTATAATTACTATTACTACTAAAATTACTACTTCTAATACTATAATTACTACTACAACTACTATAATTACTACTACTACTATAATTACAACAACTATAACTATTATTACTACTATAATTACTGCAACTACTATAATTACTACTACTATAATTATTACTACTACTACTATAATTACTACTACTACAATTATTACTACTTCTACTATAATTACTATTACTATAATTACCAATACTATAATTGCTACTACTACTACTACTATCATTACAAATACTATAATTACTACTACTACTACTGTTATTACCCATACTAGTATAATTACTCCACTGCCGAGTGATACCAAAGACTTACAAAAATGGTACTAACAGCTGCCTCGCTTGGCACTCAGCATTAAGAGGTTAGTGTTGGGACTGGTCAGCCTAGTGTCATGATAATGTGACTGGGTTGGACATCATGCTATATGTCTGCGGCAAGATGCCCCAGTGCTAGACATCACTATAAACTGCCACATTGCAGATATCATAGCGATATGACTGAAAATTTATTAAAGCTACATTAAAAATGCAAATCACACATACACACTAGTATAATTACCATTACTATAATTACTATTACTGCTCTAATTACTACTACTACTATAATTACAAAAACTACTATAGTTACTATTACTACTATCATTACTACTACTACTATAATTACAACAACTACTACTATAATTACTATTACTACTATAATTACTACTACTACTATAATTACAACTACTACTGTAATTACTAGTATCTACTACTATTACTACTACTAAAAGTACTACTACTATAATTACTACTTTTATAATTACTAATACTGCTACTATAATTACAACTATAATTATTACAACTATAATTACTTTTACTACTGTAATTACTACTACTTTTATTACTACTTCTATAATTACTATTACTATAATTACTATACTATAATTACTAGTACTATTACTACAATTATTACTACTTACTACTGTAATTACTGCTATAATTACTACTACTACTACTGCTATAAATACTACTACTACTACTGCTATAATTACTAGTACTATAATTACTACAGCTATAATTACTACTACTCACTATGTGTCCCCCTCCTCCTCGGTCCTACTGCTAGGGTTCCTGTTCCTTGCAAACATCTTCTATTACTACTTTTGTCTCTACTACTTTCTGTCAGTACATTCATAGAGATTTCCTCTAATGTTTGCTTTTAAAAATTAGCTGGAGAATGACCCCATAAGGGTCGGGTCAGCATGACTCCAGTCTACTCCCCACAAGAGACAAGAACGGTCACTCCTGATTAATAGATACCAGCATCAGAGGATGGTATTAAATTGTGTCAGAACTACTGAAGTACATTAAACATAACACAAGAGCAACATTCCCTCATGTATATTTAATTCCTGTTTAATACCATTTATTAGTAAATTCTGTGTAAACCATTGATATTTACTTTTCTTAGAAAGAAATTTACAGTTAGCAAAAACTTAAAAGCCCAGATCTTTCAGTCAAAACTGATGGTAAATTGTTTTCATGAGAGTTTCCTTAGTTTCATGAGAGCTTCCTTATTTGAGGCATTATATTTTAATGATATTTTGCTCATAAAAAATAAAATATATTTTACATATTTTGTATCTGAAAAAATCTGATATGATTTAAAACAACATATATATTCAGTGTGTCTTTTAAGTTGGTGAAAATAAAGCAACATAAGTTTGAATAGATGAGCAAAAATGGAAATTAAACCGATTACCCAAAATGCCGTTCTGCCTATTAACCAAAACATGTTGGATCATTATTCTTTAGTCTATCAAAAAGAAGTCAACTATTTTTGAATGTAGTGGAAAAACTACTTTTATGCCAAACATATTCAAACACTGAATTTGGAGTCCTGCTATCACTGAAAGTATATATACTTTCTGAGAGCATACATCAACATGCCCACTCCCTCCCCGACTTCATTCTAATTATAATTTAAATACATGTATTTAAAATGTAGTTTGATAACGATTTATGTGATCTCAATTCACACGAATTCGAAATAATGCGAGATGGAGAAAAAGGCAAAAAAGATCGCTACTATGGAGATAACTCTCTCGTACATATAGATTGTGCCACCATCACATGGAAACATTACTCACAATTCCCAGCTCTTACACCTCCACCATTCAGTTTATTGTGGCCTCCATCCTGCCTATGTATGTACATGAAGAAATTGTTTGTTACAGTACAGTTTTGGAACGTTATTAGTGATGACATCTAAAAGACGAACAAGTGATAATCTGAAGAGACCAAGGAAGGCTATTTCTTTAGAGGTTAAATTTGAAGTAGTGAAAAGGTAGGAAGCTGGTCAGAGTACCACCATGATAAAGCATGATTTGAACCTTAGTGAAAGTACATGTAGAACGCAGCTTTTGTGTTTTAATTACATGTACATATGTTCTATTGATTAAAATTCATAATTTCCTGTTTTTATTTTATATTTCCTGTTTTAAGTTCATTTCCCATTGCTTTTTATGAAAACTTGTATTATTTTTTATATTTTAATATACTTTGAAGAAGCATCACCTAATTTTAACATACTGAATTTTTATGGAGAAATTTATCCCATTTTAAGCGAATCTTAAATTATGAGCGCCCTTCAAAAACATAACCCTCACATAAATTGCGATCACACTGTATAATATCATACTATGTGACACATACGCTTCAGATTCAACTGAAACTATACACACACATACATGCACAGTACATGCTTAACAGTAAAGATGAACAGTGGGAAGAAAAACACGATGAATGAAAAATATTATCAACTTTCCAAATCAACATTTTGCTTAACTAGATGTTCTTGTATTGTGTGTGAGTTTGTGTGTGTGCTTTAGGGATCCCCAAAACCAATCTGCCTGAGCTAGCTCTGCCTTCACATGTGCTTGGATGTGATACTCACTATCTATATATAGAATGATATTTTTCATGATTCAAAGCTCTCTCACATGACCAGTCAGAAAATTGCTGATCAGTTTTTTTTCCCCTAATGGTTTTAGTAACTGCAGGTTTGCTAATATTTTCTGTACTGATAATCTCACCATCATCTTTTAAGAGGTAGATGTCAGTTTTAATTTCTTTGGTTCTGTTTGCCCTGATCATGGATTTTAGGTTATCTCGGGTGAAAGAATACTTCTCTTCACATATAACATGTGATGCAAAAGGGAATTCTTTCAGCAACAACCTAAAAACTCCATTTTCTACGTACTGCAGATATTGAAGCCCACATGTACCAATTGCTTTAAATTTGACCATAAAAACTCTACTAGGATTGTGGCTGACCTTTGGGAAATATGTGCAGGGACTTTCTTATCTTCAAGTAGAATTAAGCTTGTGTCCTTCTTTTGATGATCACCCTTAAGTGAAATTTCATTATTTTCATCCATATTAATTCAGTGAAAAGCGAAACCAAAGTAGTCCATACACCTTTGGACTGTGAAATGTTCCCCTTAGTGCACTCAGATGTAGCAACAGCTTAACAAGTATTCATATCTGACGTGGCATGCTTATTGAATTTTTAAATCTTCAGTAACATTTTCTTTCTTTTTTATTGTTTTGCAGTTACATCCATCTTCTGAGGTTTAAATTTTGCATGTGTGATGGTACAGCTTTTACACGTTGTTTTAGAACCTTGGGCGCATCAGTATTGTCAAGGCTTGGCATGTCATGATCAGTAAGAGAAAACAAGCTCTGTTGAGACGTGTATCTATTGATGAGATAGTTTCCAATTTGCAAAATTTTTCTGTCCTAGGCACACTCAGACAAAGGTGTGGACTTTAATTCATATATATTCTGTGGTACCTGTTTGTCATGTGTTTGTAGGGCTTTTTGACATAGAGTCATTCTTATAGCTGGTATTACATGTTGTAGATCTCTCTGCCACATAGTTTCCAAGAGACTGCTCATGGTTATATAATTCATCTTCTTCTTTGACTGCACATTTTTTTGTGTTACTTTATGAAACCAATTCTTCTGCACTTAAGAATCCGTCTGTTACTGACATTCTTGGAACAACAGCTTCTAAAGCTGCTTATGGTCTGAATGCTTTCAGGGCATGGCGATGAGCCATTTCACGTTGCGTACTGCTTCTTTTACTACTACTTTGTCCCATTTCTGTCCCTTTGAATGCTTTCAGGGCATAGCGCTGAGCCATTTCAGATTGCGTACTGCTTCTTTTACTACCACTTCATCCCATTTCTGTCCCTCTAAATGTTTTCAGGGCATGGCGCTGAGCCATTTCACATTGCGTACTGCTTCTTTTACTACCACTTCATCCCATTTCTGTCCCTCTAAATGCTTTCAGGGCATGACACTGATCCATTTCACATTGCATACTGCTTCTTTTACTACTACTTCATCCCATTTCTGTCCCTGTTAATCCTGTCTCTTACTGCTAATTTTGGCTTTACATCTTCTATCTATGCCACTTCTGCCCCAATTACTTCTCTTCTACTTCAGCCTATTACTCCTGTCTCTTACTTCTGTCTCTGCTAGTTTTGTCTCTGCACCTTCTGTCTGTGCTACTTTCTATCACCACTACTACTTCAGTCCCCACTGCTTCTTCTTTCACTACTCTGTCTTTAATCCCTACTACTTCTGTCATTATTACTTCTGTCTCTACTACTTCTGTCTCATTACTTCAGTTCCTACTACTTTGATCTCTTTACTTCAATCCTTCTATCTCTGTCACTATTACTTCAATCCCTACTTCTTCTGTTACTATTAATTCAGTTCCTACTACTTCTATCCATATTATTCAATTCCTACTACTTTCATCTCTTTACTTCTATCCTTCTATTTCTGTCACTATTACTTCAATCCCACTACTTCTGTTTCTATTAATTCAATTTCTACTACTTCTATCCATATTATTCAATTCCTACTACTGTACTTCTATCCTTATTAATTGAATTCTTACTACTTCTGTTTCTATTAATTCAATTCCTGCTACTTCTATCTCTATTACTTCAATTTCTACTACTTTTATCTCTATTACTTCTATCTCTACTACTTATGTCTCTAATACTTTGGTACCATACTTCTGTCTTTATTATTTCAATCCATACTGCTTCTTCTGTCACTATTACTTCAATCCATACTACTTCTGTCTCTATTACTTCAATCTGTACTACTTCTGTCTCTATACTTCAGTCCCTACTACTTCTGTCATTATTGCTTCAATCCATACTTCTG
This sequence comes from Sinohyriopsis cumingii, assembly GCA_028554795.2. Taxonomy (NCBI): domain Eukaryota; kingdom Metazoa; phylum Mollusca; class Bivalvia; order Unionida; family Unionidae; genus Sinohyriopsis; species Sinohyriopsis cumingii. The sequence goes on from CM068824.1 coordinate 57,598,332, forward strand.
TCACTATTGCTTCAATCTCTTCAACTTCTGTCACTATTACTTCAATCTGTACTACTTCTGTCACTATTACTTCAATCCGTACTACTTCTGTAACTATTACTTCAATCCCTACTTCTTCTGTCTCAATTACTTCAGTCCGTCTGTACTACTACTTCTGTCACTATTACTTCAATCCATACTTCTTCTGTCACTATTACTTCAATCTCTACTACATGTACTTCTGTCACTATTACTTCAATCTCTACTACATGTACTTCTGTCACTATTACTTCAATCTGTACTACTTCTGTCACTATTACTTCAATCTGTACTACTTCTGTCACTGTTACTTCAATCTGTACTACTTCTGTCACTATTACTTCAATCTGTACTACTTCTGTCACTATTACTTCAATCTGTACTACTTCTGTCACTATTACTTCAATCTCTACTACATGTACTTCTGTCACTATTACTTCAATCTGTACTACTTCTGTCACTATTACTTCAATCTGTACTACTTCGTCACTATTACTTCAATCCGTACTACTTCTGTCACTGTTACTTCAATCCCTACTACTTTGGTCTCTATTACTTCAATCCCACACTTCTGTCTCTATTACTTCAATCCCCACACTTCTGTCTCTATTACTTCAGTCCCCACACTTCTGTCTATTACTTCAATCCCCACACTTCTGTCACTATTACTTCAATCCCCACACTTCTGTCACTATTACTTCAATCCCCACACTTCTGTCACTATTACTTCAAACCCCACACATCTGTCACTATTACTTCAATCCCCACACTTAGGTCACTATTACTTCAGTTCTTACTGCATCTGTCTACTACTTCTGTCACATACTTCAGTTCTTACTACGTCTGTCACTATTACTTCAATCCCTATTTCTACTGTCACTATTGTTGTTGCTAGTACTTCATTTTCTTTTCCACTGATATTGCTGCTTCAGCAAGAAAAGCTGTGTTTATTACTAATCCTACTGGTGTTTATTATTTCTACTTCCTCGTGATACTTTCTCTCATTATTTCGCCATCTTGAATTACACTAATTCATCTCCTACTCATTATTATCACATGTCCTTGCCTAACTTGAGTTTTAGCTCGAGCTTCATTTCCAGTTAAGCAAAAGTAAGGTATGAAAGTGAAGTTAGTTGAGTTAATTGAGAATAAACTAAAATTCAAACCCATTGTTTTTTAAATCCAGGACTGATTCCAGTGAATTGTAAATTGAAAAGTTTCAATAATGAGTTAGATCTTTGTACTATTTACACATCAGCTTAAAATTTTCATAATTTGCCTACACCACGAACATTATTACAATGATGCTTGTATGTCCCATATTGGCTTCATAAATGTTGTTTCCTTCTTTCAGGACCATTTACTGGTATATCCACAAGATATAGTATAGCTTTTGTGGTAAGTTAATTTTTTATCCTCAGAGAAAACAGTAGTCTGTCCTTCAGGGCTCAAATTCAAAGGTGGGTAGCAAACTGTTGCACTTTTCAATGTTATATTCGAATTTGACCATTTTAATTAAAAAACAAACAATCCTTGTAAACTTGACTCGCCATGTACCAATAAATCAGACCCCAAACCATTATCGGTATGTTGGGGTGGTTCTCCTATGTGTAAAATACTGCAGTTATAGCAGACAGATTTATCAGCAACACATGAGTGCACATTATTTTTAGACATGAGTATGTCACACAGTTCTTGAGTTACCATTGGTTTAAAGGGTCTTTTAGCAATAGATAAAGCATTTTTCCTTATTGAATCCAATGATTGACATCTTGTAAATCATGTGATCATAACTCAAGAGCTGTGAGAAATACTGGTGTATAAAATAGATCAATATCTGCATTCATATTGCAGCCAGTTATGTCTGCAATAATTGCAGAATTTTATGAATAGGTGATATCATATCCCAAACCACACAGTGTACCAGTACAGGTTTGGGGACTGATTTATTTGACTAGAATCTTGTTTCTACCTGTGCTCATTACAATACTGTTCACTGTTCTGGTGGCCTAATGGTTGGAGTGTCTGCCTCAGATGCGGGAGGTCGTGGGTTTGATCCCCAGCTGAGTCATACTAAAGACTTATAAAAATGATACTAACATTGTTATTAATAAACACGTGTATTTTTATGGGTCCCAATATACCAATTAAGTTCTATTCTCCTATTTAATGTACCACAATACGAAGTATAGCCTATCACACAGCACACGTTTATGACTCTCTTGAACAGTATTGTGTGTGTGTGATTTGGGTTTTTAACATAGCTTTAACAATTTTCCAGTCATATCACTACAATGTCTGCAGTGTGGCAGTTTAAAGTGATGTCTAGCACTGGGGCATCTTGCCGCAGACATGTACCATGACGTCCCACCCAGTCATATTATTTTGACACCAGGCTGACCAGTCCTAACACTAACCTCTTAATGCTGAGTGCTTTGCGAGGCAGCTTTTAGTATCATTTTTAGAAGTCTTTGGCATGACTCAGCCAGGGTTCAAACCCACAACCTCCCACATCTGAGGCGGATGCTATACACAGATGGATACATGCACATCATTTACATGGATTGAGTGACAGTACCTATAATTGCCTGTGGTATCAATTTTAAATGGTGGTGGAATCATCAAAAATGGTATTTATGTCTTGGCATTAATGTCTATAGTGTTAATTATATGTAAAATATCATTCAAACCAAATATACCCGGAACAGCCTGTTCATAATGTACTGGCAAATCTTGGTTTGCTGTTGGACTAATATGATAGACATACTATGAATCTCACAAATTTGGCAAGGGAACCAGTTTCCACAAACACAGTAATCATTGGAAATGCCCATGACTACCCATACAAAATTTCCCACATGGATTGGATATGGAATCCATATGTACTTTTACAGAAATATCTATATGGACATTTTTATTCTATAGCTGAACCACTCTTATGGATTTCAGTGTATCCAAATGGAAATGTTATGGATTCCTTATGTACATCGTATGGAAAATTCCACAAAATATGCAAATTAGTCCATGAGATCTGTAAGTTGTCCTTATAGAATAAAATTAAAATTCCATAATGAATTTGGCAATAATCCATATGAAATTTGTGATTAAACCATATGGAATTTGGCAATAGTCCAAATGGAATTTGTGAATAGTCCATATGGAATTTGTAAATAGGTGAAAATTTGTACAAGTATTAGACACCCATTCAACCACTATTTTCTTGTGAGACTAAACTTTCAAACCATAAATTCAAAAATTTGGTTTTGCCTGTTGGTAATTTTGTCAACTTTATTTTGCCAAAATGTTTATTAACATTTTATTTTGCTGAAATGGCAAAAATTAAAATTTTCCTAAGATTTAATGACATTAAAATATTTTGATCAACAAAATATTTTTATTTTCATTGCAGATATGTTTGGGCCTAATACATCTTCACCAATCAAGATGAGAAGGTCTTACAAGAATCCATGGAGCAATAAACTTTATTTCACTATTTTCCACCCATATCATTGTGTAAAAAGTTCTTTTAGTACATTCTTGTACATAATTTCTGCTTGCCCTGACATATGTGAGTGAATTTATTTTTATATTTGTATTCAAATGCTGTTCACAGTGACTATTCTACTGCTGAAGATGGCATCATTAGTTTTTACTACTGTATAACATAAATAAATACTTGTTACTACTTCTTTTTATGGAATTCCAACCTGCCTTGACAATGGTATTAATTTTTACTATAGCTTTATATACATATAAAGAACATATATATTTTTATTATGTACATATTTATTTGTCTTTATATACATAAATATTTCTAATGATACACATATATATTTCAAATTATATCTATATATATATATATATACATAACATTTTACTGGAACCTGATTCCTTTTTATGTTTTGACACATCTTGAATCCCTTTTTTAACATATCTGTGTCCCATTTTGACCTGCAAATTTTAATTATATAATTATTTCATGATATTTAGTGCAGTCATTCAACAGCTCTTTCATGTGAATCTATTAAACTGTGATAATCAAGGTTCCCACGGTACCACGAAATCAGGAAAAAGTTGGGAGAACTGATAAAAATTGTTTTCCTGACATTAAAAGTCCTTGAATTTCACAAATATTGATGAAAGTCGGGAAAAACCCAGGAATTTTCTGCCACCACTTGATGCCCGAAACAGTTACATAATTGTATCATAACTAAACTGATAATGAATTAAATTTATTGAGTTCTATCTAGAATATTCGGAGGGTGCAGTATGGATCATTTGGGTGCATGGAATAAACATATATGCTAAGTCAATCCAAATGCTCATTATCCATATCTCTCGTTACACAGAAGTTATGAAAACCAGTCTAGCATCACAAGAGGTCCCCATGATTGTGGCAAAGCATAGCCGCTTACCTTATAGCCAAGTAAACTTAAACATTGTTAGATCTATTGATTCATGCATGAAATCGATATGAAAACTACCTATTTTCTCAGAAATTATGAGTATTGAAATCATTATTTCTTTAATCTTTGAGTATTAAAATCATTATGTCTTTAATCTGCTGAAAAACAAGAAAAACTACAGCGTTGATGAAATGTTACCCACTTAGCAACATTATGCAGCAAATAAAGTTAGAATTTTTATTCTGTACATTGAAATGATTTTACATGCCAATTTATAGGAATATAATCAATCTTGTTTTGTGTGATACATTTTGTGGTTTTGTACACGATCATCTTTTCTGACTTCAGTGTGTTTGGAAAGCCTTGATAGAGAATCATTTTTAGATTTAGAAAATGCATATTTTATAATCTAAAATTTTCTTTAATTCCATTCAGTAATGGTCATATGTGAACCTTGAAAAAAGTAATTTCATCCTGGAAAACCCCTGGAAATGACCTTGAAATTTATCTTTAGAAAACCGTGGGAACCATCGATAATACTGTCATAGTCATATACAGGATATTTTAGTTTGCAAATTAACCTGTTGCCACATGTTATACCTACTGCAAATTAACCTGTTGCCACATGTTGTTATATCTATTGCAAATGAACCTGTTGCCACATGTTGTTATACCTACTTGCCACATTTTGTTAAATCTACTGCAAATGAACCTATTGTCACATGGTGTTATACCTACTTCCCACATGTTGTTTTACCTACATTCAAGCTTAAGCATGTGCTTGATACTTTGGCCTGCCTACTTACATGCCTGCTACTTAAAAAACTTAAAAGACAGTGTTGAACTGCAAATAAATCTTGACTTGTGGAACACAAGTTCCTAAATATACATCCCTGACAAATGGAATGGGTTGGAGTTGAAGGAGGGTGGGGGGGCATTATCAAACACTAAAAAAAGTCTTCTTTTAAAGATTATCCAGATTTGGGTTTGGAGTTAAATAATATATTCAACAAGGTATGAATAAATAATTACATGTATCTGGTTTTATTTCAAAATGTATCTAGCAGAATGCACATCACCTGCCATTGGAAGCACATCTAGTAAAGAAATTAGTGCAATTTGCTAAGGTCTTTCACCTAATTAACTGCCACAGTATATACCATGTACAAAGGAAATAATCCTAACTTAGTACTTTTCAAACATTTTTCATGCATTTTCACTAGATACCAAAGATTAGCATGAGTTCATAACAAGTATTAAAACATTTATTTTTATTAGGTTCCATGCCAAAGAATATTTGTTGCTCTCTCAGATCTGGTTTTGGGGTCACTTTTGACTATTTCATTGCTTTCTTTCAAACGTTCCCCTCTGAGAGTATTGCAACGGTGGGGTTTTATGTTTCAAAAAACATTACTGTTGCCAGCTCAAGATGTCTGGTCAACATTCCATAGATTATTACTTCCTTTATAAACATTGTATATTTCATGTAATAACCTAAAAATTGGTCTGACATTTGTATAATTGCTAATGAAGAGATAATTTGTTGCAAGACGTGCTAAATGTTATCAGACATTAGTTTATTTGGAAAGTGAAACCAATTCATTTAAATGAAATGAAAGTCATTAGATCACTGCTGACAAATTTGACATCATAAAGATTTCACTAAATATTACCAATTATACATTCTGCAGCAGTGTGAAAATCAGTGGTAGTTACAGACAGGTGTTTTTATCCAGATTTGATCCAGAAGGTTGTGAAATGGATTTGCATTTATGGTTATTCTTAATTACTTTAAATAACATTTCTTTGATCCCATAAATATGCATGTCATTTTTAAATGAAAATATTACACATTTAGCAATTACTTAAACCTTTCTTACTTTATATATAAGTATTACTCACATTTGTAAGCCTCCCTCAAGAAAGGCCACCCCTCTTATGAGACTTCTTTCCAGCTCCAGAGGTGGTGTTCTTATAAGTGGGTGTGTATGGAGGGGGGCACTGTACTGACATCATTGCATCATCTGCATACATGTCTGCAGATGAATGTTCCATAATGTTAGGAAGGTCATGGAGAAAAATGACAAAAAGAATTGGCCCTAAAACAGATCCTTGGTGTACATCATATCTTAAAACCTCAGTTTAGATTTTGTTACAAAAGGCCATGTGCTGTGTTCAGATGGTATAGTAGGAAACAAGCCAACTTATTACAGTATCATCAGATCTAACATTTTTGGAAAGATTATTGTATCACATTCAGCAAGATGTAAAGTCTTCTTAGAATCTAAAAATATCACACAATTTAGCTTGCCTTGATCAGTCTCCTTTCACCATACATTGATGATTTTTATAGCTATTTGACACAAGTGGTTGTTCCTAAACCCTGACTGTTCCTTATGAAAAATGGAAAGTACTCAAGTAATTCTATACTTCTTGAGCTACAAGTTTTTCAAAGGTCTTTCAGAGTGTTGAAAGCACAGAATTATGGGATCTGCATTTGCTGTTGGTCAGTATCAAATGCTGTTCATAAATACAAGGCATGTTACAGTTAAGGGAGGTACACATTAGTATGTAAAAAAATTGTATTGACAATCTTACCTGCATTTCTACAGACACATGCTATATAGCTATATGTGCTGTTTATTGTTGTCCTATAGTGAACAAATGTTTCTTTCACTGGTGCTAATTGTAAAACTGTTTTTTCTTATTCAAAGTTTTTTAATATAGATGTATATTTTTTTTACATGTGAAACAAAGATTTATCATTGTTGTTTTTATGTTTACTAGATTCTATATATGCTGTATGTATTTTAGCTATTTCTATAATAATGTTTATAAAAGTATTCTAGATATATTTCTTTGATTACATTGTTTCATTGGTTGTAAGAATTTAGTGATAATTATTTACATCATAATGAATTCTGGGGATTTTCAAAAGAGGAGATTCTAATTTGTCTTGCTCAGAGTCTGCTTCAGTTCATGAGGAATACATTTCAAATTTTAATTGCAGTTAAAGTCTTAGTAAAAGCATAATTTTGTACTGATGAATAATAATGTTGTCAGTTACTTGCATGAAGCTATGCTGTGTTTTTCATGTATACTTATGTATTACAGGGTCCAGCTACTAAAAATATATTTATATCACATTATGTGACTTTGATTGCTAGATCACGTTGACTTGACAGCACCAGTAAATATAGATCATTGCAAGAAATGAGGCATGGAATCATGATCTGGATTTTCATGTCGTGTCAAGGCAATCATGGAATCATGACCTGGATTTTCATGTCATGTCAACAAGGGAATCATGACCTGGATTTTCATGTCATGTCAACAAGGCAATCATGGAATCATGATCTGGATTATCATGTCATGTCAACAAGGCAATCATGGAATCATGATCTGGATTTTCATGTCAACAAGGCGATCGTGGAATCATGATTGAATTACCATGACAATGATACCTTTGTAAATGTAACTATCAATTGTCAGATAAATTAATAAAATCCCAAAACATAGCTGGGAAAAAAGAAATTGCTCAACCTTTCTAATGTGAGCTTTATCCTAAGTCATTTACCATATTTCATTTTTGTAACAGCTGATATGGACATGAACATAGGAATTTGAATATAATATGATCGTGGCATAGCTTCTGAAATTTAACAATCTGTTAAACAGTAAATAATGTCTGCTTTATTAGCTGGAAATTGAAAGGGTATGAAATTGTACATGTGTTCAGCTTTAAATTTTTTTAATAAATGTGACTCGTGACTATTGCAGGCCTACTGCATGCACTTAGTTCTTAGGTTTTACATGTGTATGGGGTTTTGTATAAAAATATTTTATCGTTATGGAAAAGCAAGTTCACAAATGCAATTCGTTCTCTGCACTTTGCACAAAAAAAATTATTATCATTTTGGGGAAGAGATCATGTATGAATTAGAATATAATACTATATATAATATGATCGTGGCGTGGTTCCTGAAATTTTAAATAATGTACATGTATTTTTCTCGTACCCAGAAAAATACTTTTTTTAAAGTAAGAGAAATAGTGTGTAAAACGTTTATTATCATTTTGGAGAAGAGTTCATGCATGAATTTGAATATAATATGATCGTGGCTTGTCTTCTGAACATTAACAATTTCACTAGGTTCTTGAAGTGTTATGCCAAAATAAACATTATCAGAAATGTTACTTATTACTGATCCATGAGTAAAGCCAGTAAGTCGTCTTTGTTATTGTCTTCAATTAATTCTGTATACAATCGTTGTTCAAACAATAGCCGACATGTCTTTCTTCTTTAACTGCATACACAACCAAGCAGCAGACAATGCGGTGGTTGATTAAAGATTCTCACAATTTAATAAACATCAAAAAACAAAAGCCATCAACATGTTTGCTGGGCTTGGCGGTGTTATTAGGCGCAATCAGTTGACCAGTATATAATATCTGCTTTATTAGCTGGAATTTGTACATGCATTCAGCTTAAATTTTTTTTATAAAAGTGACTGATGACCACTGCAGGCCTACTGCACTTAGTTCTCTGGTTTTACATGGGTTTGGTGTTTGTTTATGAACTCGTTATTAATTTCCTGTTTTAAAAACAAATATTTTACCGTTATGGAAAAGCAAGTTCACAAACGCAAGTCGTTCTCTGCACTTTGCGCAATGATTAGTATGGTAGTTTTCACACGTTTCTTTTGATATTCACAAAATCTGAAGTAAAAGTAATATATGCATGCTGAAAGCATGTGTTAATTGTTAATTATTCTTGCTGTAGTCATTCAAATGAATAGGTATTCAAGCGTTAATTATTGGAAATTTGCAATGAATAAATGTACACAGAAATGCATATGAGAAACTTTTAGCAGTATGAAATTTGTTCAGACACCGTTCATTGACCCTGAAACGTAATGAACTGTACAGGTGCTTCATCTTTCTTAACCTAATTTTGCTGTCAATTTTTCCCATTGAATTCAGTCATATAGTGATGTGTGACAAAGTTATTGTATAGTTTAAATATGTATGCAGTTTTTGCAATGGAAATACATATATTATGGATTAATTGCAAGCTCCAACGGTACGATATCAGATGGCAAGTAAACATTGTTGATACTCTGTTCGTGCTGTATATTAGACATTCAGACACAATGATCTGGGAATTTTTTTAATTGTAAATTGTAAATCTGTGTGCAATTTTTCAATGGAATTACATGCATTATAGATGAACTGTATGCCACAATGGCACGATAGTAAATGGTGTTGATACCCTATTCATCATATACATTAGACATGAATGTGCCAATGAGTTGTTCTTTGAAAATAGTCAAATACTGTAAAACCCTGCATTAACGCGACCCCGATATTAACGCGATCCAGTTTTTTTTAACCCCAATTATCATGTTATAGTGGGGTTCCACGGTACCATTTCTAGTGAAAGGTTTGGTTGAATTTTAATAGATACAGTATTTATACAAAATTTTACATACCGTATTTACTGTATATATTGGACACATAAAATAATTTTTTTTTTTCCTGTCCCAGAACTTGTGGTGAAACAAATTTTTTTCTTCACCTAGGTCATATGTCCAAAGACTTAAGAAACAAAATAAAATTGTATTAAATTTGTGCTCCCCTAACTGTACGTTGCAGAAAAATAGAATAACAAAATACTTATTTGATACTAAAAAGAAAGAAACTAACCTTCTGTTGTTATCATTTATTCCTTTTTTTCAACATGAGCATTAAAGAATAAAATATATCCATGAAATCCATATATGTAGCGTAGGCTTCCATACTTAAGCATGTTTCACTTATGTCCAATAACACATGCCACATTGTTCATTGACATGAACATTGAGAAACAAATTGTGTTTGGTTGTGCTCAAAGGTTTGAATCTGTTATCCGACTGAAAACTGCATCCAACAAAATCACAAACAAGAGGGAAATAATTAACTGATATCTTGAAGACAACTGTCATTCGCGCATGACACAGTATTAGATGCAAAATAATCAAGATTGAATTATATCCAGGTCTACTGTATGATAGTATCTTGCAAATAAAAATCATTTTTTGACAACACATTCTCTTGAGTGCAAGTGACAATCTTTTTGCCAGCATGGGTTACAAAAGCATCATTACTTTGTATGATACTGCACACATCAACGCTCCATTGTATTAATTTTAACTACAGATGCCAAGCACATAGAAGCCTGGGTGGTGAATAAAGACAACTGGAAGTAAGCAGTAAACTCCTTCTATTGAACTTACTGACAGGACATCAAAGACGAAGGTTATTTTTATTACAAAGCAAGCCGACCTCAAAAGCAGACTTTGGTTAATTTTTTTAATTTTTTTTAAAGAATATCGATATAAAGGTTATTTTATTGCAAAGCAAGCTGGCTTTGGAAGCCGACTATGGATTCTTTTAAGTGTGCCGATTTTTTTAATTGATTTTTTTTTAAATATACAAAGATGGCAGATAGATGGAAGCTAACTTTGGTTCCTTTTCACTGGTATTCACAGGAGTTTTGAAAATAAATTGAAACAATGGAACAATTTTTAAAGTGACACAATACAGTGCCTCTTGCACGGACATCTTAAACCCAGCTTTGCCCAGAAGATTTGGATTTTAAAAAATCGTGATGAATTCCTGAAGGCCAGAAGAGAAACATAAGTTCACCAACAATATTATTATTAACATGGATGAAATTCCAGTAGACTTTGATCACATTCCTAGATGGACTAATGATAAGGTGGGGAAAAAATGTGTAAGAATTAGCAAGACTGTTGCAGATTTGGAAAAAATCTGACTTCAGTCCGTGCAGTTTCCGCTTCAGGTGATGTGTTGCCTCTAACAATTTCTCATGGTATGAGAAAGCTAAAAATAATATTCATGCACCAAAAGAATGGATCATACTTGTGCAGGAGAAGGGTTGTGTTGATGAGATGCTGCTGCAGTGGATTAAGGAGTTTTTATCTCATGGACACATTTTTATATTTTTTAAAATAAAATTTCAGTAGTTCATTTTCTGACATGTAATTTTTGAATGATTTAAAAGGTGTACCACAACTTATGACTCAAACAAAATGATGTGTCTTAGAACATACAGTGCACAAAAAAATTACTTTTAAAATTAATTTATGGTGTTGCAACAAATATGTGTCCTAACATATACGGTAAATATGGTACATTCATGCAAAGATACAATGTAAATTCCAAGTGTCTCCATTGCAATAGATATTTAATAGAAAATTCCAGCCCATAATCATGTGACTTGTAAACTGTATGAAAAAATGAGATTTATGTAAACTGATTTAACTTTAAAAATATTTTTAAAATTTTCAATTAAAAGAACTTGATGAAGAACACAAGTGGTCGTAATAAACAGAAACCTAGTTTCCTGTGCAAACAAATTATGTTCTGTGCATTCTTTAGACAGCTTACAATACAGGTATCACACAATTATTACATGTGACTTCTGGGTTGGACTCGGAACATGAATTCCTAGAAATATCCTGAAATACTTCCCAAATTTAGATGTAAATATCATATGCAATATTGTTTTGTTTTTTCATTGACCAGAAGAGCTTATGAGATGGTATTTCAACTGCTGTCCATTAGCACAAGTTTCATGTCACTACTCCTTCCTGAACTACTTGGAGGATTGCCATGAAACTTTACACACACATTATGCCATAGTCTGGTTGGTCCTAAATGAAATGGTGTTATTTGGACATTCTATTTAGCCACCAGTTTCTACTCCTCTTGAATGGACGGTTTTACTAACATGGAATTTTCATTGAAGACTATCTAGTTAGTCCTAAATAAAAATGGTGCAAGTCTAAGGTCCATTATAGCCACCATCTTGAAAATCTTGTTATTGCCTCTCCTTAATAGATGGTCATATCAGCATGGGGTTTTCACCAGAAGACTTCAAATGGTTTTTGTTTTGTCCTAAAAATAGAGCCAATATGTTGTCCAGCGTGACTGTCACAAAAGTCATCTTGAAAATCTTTTTATTGGCAACCCAGACATCCAATATGACTACAACAGTGGGGATTTCACTGAAAGACTTTTTATGACATCTAGTTGGTCCAACATAGCAGCCATCTTGAAAATCTTCTTCTTCCCTCTGAACAGAAAGTCAGATTGACATGTGGATTCCACCAAAAGACTTGGTATGATGTCCAGTTGGTTTGAAATGAATATGGTGTCAATCAGACATCCAATATGACCACCACATCAGCAATCTTGAAAATCTTGTTATTGTTGATGTTTCTTTACCTGAATGGATAGTTGTATCACTAGAAGATTTCTTATAATTTTTGGCTTGTCCAAAATATGGGTCAGTCTGATGTCCATATGGCTGCCATGGCATTCATGTTTTGGTCACTCAGACATCCAATATAGACAACACAATGGCCTACTTGAAAATCTTGTTATTGCTACACATCCTGAATGGATTTCTCCTTTACGAAAATGGTACAAATCTGAAATTGAACATGACCACCACAGCAGCCATTTTGAAAATCTTGTCATTGCTACACCTCAAGAACGTCATGCTGGTTTTCACAAAAAGACTTCTTATTGGGTCTAATGTGGCTGCTACAGTGGCAGCTTGCTATCACCATTCCTAAATGAATGGTCACGTCAGCATGGGGTTTTCACTAAAAGACTTCTTATAATATTTTGTTGATCCTAAATTAAAATGGTGCTGATCTGACATTTAGTATATGGCCATCTTGAAATTCTGTTTTTCTACTGCTATTAAATGGAAGGTGATTATAACATAGGGCTTTCAACAGAAGAGATTGTATGGTGTCCGTTTGGTCCTAAATGAAAATGACTAACCCTCAACATGGCCACCATGGTGGCTATCTTGAAAATATTGTTATCTTCACTTCTCCCAAATCAATGGCTGTATCAGTGTGGAGTTATCACCAGTAGAATTATTACGATAAAATATTGGTCTTGTATGAAAATGGTGGCAGTCATAGATAGTGCCATGATGGCAGTCTTGGAAACCTTGTCACTGCCATGCCTGAATGGATGATAAATATGACGGAGTTGTCACCAAAAGACTTCTAATAATGTTTATGTTGTCCTAAAGGAAACTAGTGCCACACTGAGACCCAATATATCCACCACAGTTTTAAAATCCTGTCATCACTGGAGAATATCAGAATATCGGTTTCATCACTTGGCAGTTGATAAGAAGGAGTGGATTTGTCTTGAACTCCCTTGTTTTCTATGTCTGTGATTTCATCAAAATCAGAAATGGTAACATGTTAAAAGCCTGTTACCTCCCCAATAAAATATTTAAATGTTTGCAGCTGAGAAGCTCTTTGATTGTTCTGGTATAGCTTATGAAAAGATGTTCAAATGCTATTTCCTGTGTTGTTTATGAAAAGATGTACAGTTTAGTTTCATGGTGCATATTTTTAGACTTCTCTGTCACTATTTTTACATACTTATAATTATTCTTGATAATGCTTTTATCAATAATATTTACAGTTTTATCCAGACATAAATCAAAGCCATCTTTGATGGCCTTTATGGACAGGTGTCATTTATTTGGAGCTTAAGAATAGTACTTCAAACTAAAAAAAGGTTATTAAATATGGTTCCTTAAGCATCTTAAAAAAAGTTCTTTATCAGATGGCCTTTATATTTAGTTGTCTATTATGACAGGCTCATTATACCAGTGATTTAGGATTAATATTCTGAATTGTTTTACATCCATTTTTCTTTGTCACAAACCAGTCATTTGTACAATAATTATGTTTTAGCATTTTAAACATGAGTTGATCTTTCAGAAAAGCAACAAGAACAAAATGGCAATTCATTCCCATTTTTGCAAGAAAAAAGGCAGCATATATACAAAATCAGTTGTCCTCCAGTATATTGATTCCCAGTATATCGCTTGGCTACAAATGCAAGTATAGTCACAAATTTCATAGAATCATTTCAATTTTATCATTGCTACATATTTTTCATTTCAGTTCTAAAATAATAATAAAAAGCATTTATAATGTGATTTCACAGCATTATATTTTTGTGGTGTGTACTATTACATCACATCACTAATAAAACATCCTTCACTATATGACTTCTTCGCTTATAATTCAGCTGTGCACAATTGATTCTCAGCATGATTTCATTACTTTCTTACTCTCTACTCTAAAAAATTCTATCTCGTTTTAACTGGCTTTTGTATGTTTGTATCAGTGTACCTAGATATCAGTTAAACAGAAATTCTCTCCCTTTGCCTTGCATTTTCTCATGCATGAATGTAGTTCTAGTCTATTTTTAGAACATTTTTTCCTCTCTCATTTTGGTGGTGATAGAAGAGTTTTATTTATGCATTTTTGGTAGGGATTTAAAGATAACTGTTTATTCTTGACAATATGAGCTCAGGGTGTTGTTGTATGTGTGTATTTTGGCGACAGTGCACAGTGAGTAATAAGGCCTTGGTGATGATCCAGAAGTGAAATCTGTGTTCTGTTTACATGCTGCTATGTTGACAGTTCAGCATCTAAAAAAAGAGTAAGTCAACCTTTGACGAGAACTTCACCGTGAAGTCATCTTTGAAGCTATTTTAGATTAACATATGATTTGTATTGATTGGCACACAGTAGAGAGGTCAGTACTGAGAAACAAATGTAGAGAACATATAGTAAAATTAATTGTGTCCTATGTCCAGCTGTAAGTCTTTGAATTTCACAAAGTTGGACACCTCCACCCAACCCCTTCCACTTTTCTCCACCCCACTGTGGCTGGTGTGCCATTAAACGTGGAGGAAAGAAAGAGAGTTGCAAGGATTGTTTTCATAACATATGCATCAGTTTTTGATGAATCACAATAATATAATCCAAGATCTTTTTTTTATACTCACTATAATTCCCAGTTGTTTCTCTCCAAGAATATTATATAAGAGCACTTTGTCTTTGCAGTGAAAAATAATTTCAATAAATAATTTCACCCAAATCAAATAATGAACACAACAAATACAAATGATTCTGCTTCAAGATCTTACAGCACAAATAAATAGGTAATTTCCAGACAAACACGATTATAAAATCCTCTCCTTGACCTAGGTCGCAATTAGCATTTTCTGAAAATACTATGACTTTATTTAATTTTTCCATTGTAGAACATTCGATTACTAAAATAGTAATATAGAATTTGGTAAACATCAGGTAGACTATGTATTTTTTATAGGGACTTCCTACCCGGGCTTTGATAAATATGTTTAATTCTAGTGATAATTATCCTAATATTAAGCCCACATTCCAATAAAAATATTAGCTATGCATTATTTGTTTACCAAAATAAGAATTACTGTTCAGGTAGACAATACAGTTTATTTTGGACAAGGTCAAATAAAAATCACAATCACAATTGATAATTATGGAGAATGCTAAGAAATATAAATTACATATGCATCACAGTTGCAATAAGAGCATTCAGTCTTTCTCGTGATAAAACCACAGATGTGCTAGAATCACCCATTTCCGTTTTCTTTCGTGATGGAATCACTTGATGAAATTACTATGTCAATGCGTATATGAAAACTTAAAGATTGATTCATTAATTAAAAAAGATGATAATATTACTTTCAGTAAACATTATAAACGCTTTGAGAATGTGATGCCTGTTAGGATGGGGAGGAATTCCCTCCCGTCTGCTTTAAATAATCTAAACTACTGTAAAACTTTGTCAAGCTATAAAAGTGGCGGACTATATTCAAGAATGTGGCTAAAAGGGCAAAATAGCTCGAGGGCTAGAGATGAACCTGCGTCCGAGATTTACAAATTGCACCAAATCTCTAACGCCGTGAAACGATATCGTTTAGGAGACCTCGAAGGAGCTTACAATCCTAACTTCTACCCACTCACTCAGCAAGTACCCACTCACTCAGCAAGAAAGATGAGTATGAAATGGCCTTTCAGAATGCTAGAAAGAAAAAAAATCGGAGACAACTGCACTCCGGATCAACTCGAGAATACGGAAGCAGTATTTAAACAAATTTTATGAACGATCATCTAAATTTTGCCATGCATAATATGGTAAGCTATTCATTGCGAATCGTGGAATGAAAAGAGAAGTGAAACTAACCAAACACACTAATTCCAGAAATTAAAACAGAAAACGCAGAGAATTCGAAAGAAAGGAATGATACCATTGCTGGTATTCTCAAAACTTTGAGACTGTTTGCTAATCTAGGAAATTTTAATAATAATTCTAGCAATGAAGATAATCATCTTTATTTCTCTGGTTTAATCCTAAATCTTCCTACTTTTCCTCTTAATAATTCACACTATAGTCTTAAATAAAGGATTATCGTTGGTAGTCCAAATATTATGGAAATCAACCTTTGTCAAGTTCTTTCGATGAATTAAGCTGAAACACATCACACCGAATAGGGATGATGAGATTAACGTTTTTTTGGGGGGGGGGGTAGTGTTCTGAATCGACGAACAATTTCGTCTTCGAAAACGTTAGTCTCATCATCAATTTTTGCAGCATATTCCCACTGCAAGTAGGCGGCACGTCTGCTACATTCTTTATCTTGGAAGAAACACATAGCATTTTTATCATAAGGATTGATTTCTTCACTTTTCAAATAATAGAGATTCCAAATCTCAAGTTGTCTTGGACCCCAGTGGTGCATTCCAACCACATATATGAACAGTGCATACACAGATTTGATCTGTAAAATACAATTGTTTTACCGTTACAGATTCAAAAGCACTTCTTGTAATGGTTTTCATATTATATTTTTTCTCAGATAGATAAATAGCAGATTGAAAGCGATATTGTTATTTACAAACTTGTGGAGAGTTAGCTTTTTTGTTGTTGTTGTTGCTGCTGCTGTAGGGTTTAACGACATTTTTCTGCACACGATAGGCCATACATGGTGATAGTATTAAAGGTTGAGGAAAAACCCAGGAAATCCCCAGAAAGAACCACCGACCCTCGAGAAGCTACTGGCAAGCTTTCTCACATACCCACATTAGCCGAATCCGAGACTCGAACCCACGCAGACAGAGGTGAGACGACAGTTATCCGTAACGGAGGGTCTAACTAAACACCCCAAGACTCTAAAAAAAACACATCAAAACTCAATCAATTACCTACTTTAAATTTCAACAACGACACAAGCAAACATAGAAACAAAAAGTATGAATATTTAGCGATTGTTTATTTAATAGAAAAAGTAGAGAGGTCGAAGATTTGCCAAGGGAAATAACTCATTTCGACGAAGAGTGCTCGGGTGCAGTAACGTGAATATTTATCAACATTTATAAATAAGTAGCAATGCCACATGGGAGGAAGACATTTCGACCCCAAGAAAATTCTCTAGACATTTTGACCCCAAGACACTTCAACTCCAGTCAAGAGACAATTCGGCCCCAATTCATGCATATTGAAAATAATAATTAGCACTAATATTAATTTCCACTAATCACGCCATTATTCATTGATATCTACAATTAAAGAAGATACCAACACATCTCTAAGTCGGCGAAAAAAATGTCAACAGTTAATTAAAATTAAGGTCACGTTTATTAAGTTACTGAATGCACGCTAATCTGAATGAAAAGAAATCACATTTACTGCACACTAGAAATTTGCATAAAAAATCCGATTTGTTTTAGAAACAATAATTATCACACTGCTAATGGTCATTTCCTCTAATCACATTGTTATTCATTAATGAATGCACGCTAATGTGAATGAAAATAAAAAGGTCTGAAATTTAAACGTACCACACGCTTTAAATTTGTAAAAAAAAAAAAAAAAAAAAAAGAGCCACACGTGTGTAAATTGTGGATTAAATTATATTGTGACATTTCGATCGGATATATTTTTGGTACAATATGAACTGAAATGTGTTAATTGTGACAATGGCCTTTTATCCTTGTGTACAATATCATAATCATGTCAGGCCTCGTTAGCTTGTTTTGCCTTGTAATATATGTGGAAAATAACAGCATCACATTTGCGATATAAGTTAGTGTAATGATTCATTATCCTTTTTTTATTCTGTCAGTCTTCCTCTTTTAAATATTTATTTATTTATCTATTTCTGAATTGAACGTACCAAGTAACATAGATGATACTTGTATATTCATACATTTTAGATATAAAAGTATATATATATATTTTTTTTTCCTTCAAGCTTACCAATTTCATACAGTTATAGAATTTCTTTATTTTTAGAACATAATGTGAAAACTTAAATATTGAATCAATTAACAATTAGTAAAAACATCTTACTAATTTCAATATTTTAGGCTGACTCCAACAGTATTAAATGTTTGACTTTAAATGCCAATATATCATGTTCTGTAGTTTCCAAAATTATTTATAAATTAATTATTAATGAGCATGAAGTTAGTAGCGATGTCTTCCATACAATAAATCAATACTATGATTACAGATACATGTAAATTCTTAATAACATTTAACTTTCCAAAACACAATATATATTTCATAATTAGTAGTATATAATAATAATAGCTTTATTAATTATGGTGTATTTTCCATTAAGTGATTTAATGTACTTTGATTTCTATATACGTTGTCCTTGAGGACGTTTCCGAAAATCTCTGTGGTTTGCTTTACGGATTTGCACCTCCAGACGCTGTCATGTATGTGACAAGTGTGTTCTTTTTTCGTTAACTGATAATTTGTGCTGTCGTAAAGAACACTTCTATCAACCATGAAAATGGAGCTGTGTCACGCTGAGAAGTTTATGTATTAGATCTTGCGCGTGTTGTGGTTTCCAGTCAAACGAAAAGTTTTAGAATGTTATTGATGGATGCACTGTCATTAGTCAAATTCACGCGTTCAGTATTTTTGCAGCTATCTTTTTGAAACAATATTTATGTTTTTTTGGTTTCAAGTTATTTATAAAGTATGGTGCAAATGTCGGATGCTGTTCATTGATGACTGTTTCCAAAAGTTCTGATCAACTTTCAAAATCTATTGTAGTATTTGCGTCTGTGATGACACCGGTATCACATATTTGGGTCTTTATTATATCACGTTCACCCTTTTCCACCCATATTTTATTTTGGAGGAAGTGCCTGACATTATCCAACAGATGTCTCATGCAAAGATAGCGTGTAGCCGAGGGGAATACAGGATCTATTGGCCTGGATATACTCTTCTCATCATCACTTCCAAATTCCATTATTTCAGACACTCTTACTTCCACGGACTCAACACCTCTATCTAGCTCTGTAGCAATATTCTAACGTGCCAAGGGTCAAGGTCAAATAAAATGGAATAGATGGACAGCTCACGCCTTTTTCAGTTACTAGACCTCTCCAGTGCATTGTAGTGTCAAGAAATGTGTGTTCACTACAAAAGTTCTTCTATAGATCATAAAAGCACAAAACAAAACAAATATAAAGAGTCAACACAGTTTATTATATGTCTTTGAGGGTTGAATGTGTTTTCTCACAAAATCTAGTGCTCAGAATAGTGAATTATATGATTTGCCAATTTTCAGAACAGATGTTTCATAAAGCATAATGAAATGACAACAATAATTTCAGTGTTAAATTGCATGTGAAAATCAGCATAAATGTTCCATTTGTAGTAATTCACATGATCTCTGACTCAGATAATCCCAATTCCCAAACTAATCTTAATCAGAAAAAGAAGCTAATTATCTCAAAATTTGTTCATATAACGTACCGAAGTGGTAATGCTATTGTGCAACCAATCAAAGTTCGGAACCAGGCCCGGGTTTGTGTTTTGTAGTCTAATGGTAAATGTGTTAGAGGCACAGTCTGAAACCGGATGTTAATAGTGTGTCGCGTTTGTTGGCTGAGACACATTGTGGTGGCGCTCTACAGTTTCGTATTTTGCATGGGTTAGGATTTTAAAGAAAAAGAATTTCCCCGGCTTTCCTCACTGGTTATGCTGGCTATTTAAAAAAGACCTTGTATATCTTAGGTATAATGAAAAGAACCTTTAATTCCCTTTATTTTGGTGTATGATTGACGGGTGTACTATGGGTTATAGAGTATACAGCTTGGCCTTACTTCAAATGTGAATCTTTCAAAAAGCTAGCTATACTTGGTCATTTTCACTTCCTGAATTTAAGAGGTAAATTGTATAAAAATGAGCTGATAACATTTTTTTTTTTACATTTGATATATTTGGTAATTCATTCACTGCACTTTCACAAGCTGGTATTGTCTAGTCTGGCAAAATTAATTTTCCCTATTTTAATAGCTGCTATGTATAGTGGACTTTAGACTAATTCAGGCTGATTTTTTTAACACAAGGGAGCATTCATTTTAGTTAGCAATGTGCTTAAATAATGTAAAATTTCTAAAAGTACAATATCCAAAGAAATATCATCCACATTACATTATTGTAGCATATAGATATGCCAATATTCTCTCCATTGTGCATGTTTTAAATGCGAACTACTTCACCTTACATATGTCACTCTCTCTAAAGTACATATTAATTGGTGAGCGCCCCCTTGTTGGCTGAGACAATGTATCGTTTTGAGCGACACACCGGAAGTCGATTGTGTGTCGCTTGAGTTGAATGCGACAATGTGATGTCGTTTTGTAGGAACAAAGTGTCTGGTTGTGTCGGGTATATTATTTCGACAGCTAAATGACACAACCACTACCCAGTGGATGGAAATTTGCTATTTCAAAATGATACATGAAATTGAGAAGGAAGTTTGAAAATACCAATCGGAATGCTAAATTTCCAATGGATAGCAGACGGCTGTGTTGATGACACAGTGACAGTGTCGTCAGCTAAATCCCTCTATGGGAGTTTTTATCTGATATAACGAGGAAATAAACGTTGAAACAATTTCAGAGAAACATTATAGTAGTCATTACGAGTACTAAATTTAATGTGTCGGTAGTAACTAGTCTACCTTGCTATTAAGGCTTGAGATTTTTTGTTTGGTCTTGAGACCTTTACTGGAAACAAGTGGCGGATCTCACCCCTATTTATAGGTTTTGGGGACACACTCGGGAAATTCATGACAAAGTTTTCACGAATATGACTAAATATGGAAGAATTCGGAAACATTAACCTGAGCGCCTCCTAGTGGAAAGCCGAGCGCCCAATACACACAGGAGTAAAAATGGAGCCCGATTTAGAACGACAAAAATAGCAATTATTTCACAATAAATTATACAAAGATTCAACATTGATGATGAACGGTTTCATGACACTGGTGACAAAAAATTATGAACATGCTCGAGTCTTACCTTAATCCTGGAGAAAAATGGATACAATTACCTATTTCTCTCGCAAAATAGAAGGTAAGTGATAACAGTTTACAATCCTGTCATGTACACACTGGACTTCAAAAATCTTTACCCAGATGATAAATATTTAAACAAATCATTGTTATATGATTTACATATTGTATCAAATTACTTTTCCTTTGTGCAAGCGTCATATAATCGGATGTTCGTTTGTACTTTTTCCGACAACTCTTTGATACGTTATACCATCGTTTTACTCATCAATAACTCTTTGATACGTTGTACTATCGTTTTACTCGTCAATAACTCTTTATGCAATTTGTTTTGTAAATATAATGCGAAGAAAGCACGATTTGCTAGAGAACTCAATAGTCAATAAATATGCATTGTTGTTTGATAGTGTTGATAATGGCCTGATTTATTAACAGTTAATTTTATATTTTCTTATGGAAACATTGGAAAGTTATTTTGGTAAATATAAATTCGATAGCTCATATATATTTTTTCTGATTTCAGCTAGAAACTTGCTATATTAAATAAATGTAAAACGATGAAAATCTACCTTTTATATTCTATTACTATGCTTGCGAAAACATGAATAACTTCTAAAATAAACCAGTTATGTGTGTTTCATCGTTTTTCTTCTTTTAATCAGTCGGTAATTTGGGTAATATTTTTGATTGATTGATTGATTTTATAACGGCGCATTAGCACTGTTAGGCTATTTAGCGCCAAACAAAATGTAATTTGTATATTTTTTAAAAAATTATAAAGGTCCTCTATCGACCAGCGATATAAAAGAAGAATTGGTTGAAATTAAAAACGGTAAGATGGTAACGGTGCAAAATAAAGCTTCCCGATCAACGGGAGATGTAAATATTTAATGTTAATGAAAAACGATGAAAAGGTATTAGAATGGGACGGCACAAATATTGCATAAAACTGCACAAGGTGATAGCATAAAAGTCAGAGTTTAGAGTAAATATTTACGGCTTTCAGGAACTCTATAATACGAGTGATGTTTATAGTATCAAAAAGTTCTTTCATGTCATGCACAGTGTAATAACGATCGCGCGTAGGTTGCAGGTCAAAGCACTCTATCATAAAGTGCTTGACAGTGAATGGTTCATTGCAAGAAACGCACTCTGGTGGGTCTTCATCTTTTAGTATGTGGGTGTGGGTGATATAAGTATGACCAATTCGGATTCTTGCAATGACTACCTCCTCCCTACGCATGGTTCTGTAGGAAGGAGTCCATTCTCCTAGAGTTGGCTTGATTGCATGAAGTTTGTTATTCACGGCATCATTCCATGATGCCTGCCACTTCTGACGAAAGAACTTTCTGATACAAGGTTTGAAATCAGTATACGGTATTTTAAAATCAGATGGTTCTTGAGTAAGGGCCATTTTAGCAGCGCGATCTGCTTTTTCGTTACCTTTAATACCAATGTGGCTAGGTAACCAACAGTATATTATATTGTGGGAGACACTCAGCTCGGTATTTTTGAAGAGTATGTTTTTTAATAATGGGTTCTTCAGTTTTCTATTGTGATTGTATAGTGACTGGAGTACTGATAGCGAGTCGGAGAAGATGATACTGTTTAAAATATGTTTCTTTTCTATATGTTGCACAGCAGGTCTATTGCTCTGATTTCGGCTGTAAAAATTGATGCTCCATTTGGTAAGCGAACTTGCGTTGTGTGATTTCCAGATACAAAGGCTGCAGCAGCCTTTTCCTCATCCTTTGATCCATCAGTGTAAATTCTGGTGTAGTTTTTAAATTCGGTGAGGAGTTCATGGTAAGAGTTGTGGAAGACAGAAGGGTTTGTTTCGGATTTTTTTCCATCGTGTAGCGTAAAACGTAATTTTGGTTGTTTAATTAGCCAGAGTGGTGTTTCGGAGATGGACGTTTTCTGAATTTTAGAAAGATCTATATTTGTAGTGTCAAGGCTGGATGATATTCTAATGCCAAAGGAATGTATGGCGTTTGGTTTATTTTCGTATAAAGTTTTGTATTTGGGTTGAAAAACAGCCGAAAAAGCAGGATTCAGAGGGTTTGATTTTAATTTGAGAGCATACTGTGCGGAAAGCATTTTACTACGATGCGATAACGGTGGTTCATTCACCTCAGCTAGAAGGTTCTCACACGGGGATGTTTTAAATGCTCCCAGAGCCAGTCTTATTCCCTGATGATGAATTGGATCAAGCATTTTAAGATATGACTTTCGGGCTGAACCATACACAACGCAACCATAGTCTAGTTTGGAGCGAATAAACGTTCTATATAAATTCAGGATGACTTTTCTATCAGCACCCCAGTCAGTGTGCGCTACTACTTTAAGTAGGTCAGGTGCTTTTAAGCATTTGGCTTTCAAGTTTTTTAGGTGTGGAATAAAAGTCAGTTTTCTGTCAAAGATAATACCCAAAAATTTTGTTTCCTCAACAACTGGAATAGGTGTTCCGTCCAGCGTGACTTTAGGTTCATCGTGGTGTCGTCGTAATTGACAGAAATGCATACATACCGTTTTTGATTTCGAGAATTTGAAGCCGTTCGTACTAGCCCAATTTTGAATCTTGTTGATATTTAGCTGTAGTTGTCTTTCAATTATATGCATGTGCTTTGACCGATAACATATGAGAAAATCATCAACATATAGTGAGCAATCCACACCAGGAGTCAAACACTTGGTGATGTTATTAATTTTGATATTGAAAAGTGTCACAGATAAAATACTACCCTGGGGCACAGCCATCTCTTGCTCATGCAAATCTGAGAGAGTAGAGCCCACTCGTACCTTGAATTCTCTGTCTGAGAGGAAGTTGGATATGAAAGAGGGCAGACGGCCTTTTAGACCTAGATCGTGCAGGTCTTTTAGTATCCCGTACTTCCATGTTGTGTCATAGGCCTTTTCTAAATCAAAGAAAACCGCTACTAAATGTTCTTTCTTGATAAATGCATCGCGAATGAATGTTTCTAGTCTAACCAGATGATCGTTGGTGCTCCGTCCATAACGAAAGCCACTTTGGAAAGGAGATATTAAATTGTTAGTTTCCAGGTACCATACAAGCCGAGAATTGATCATTCGTTCCATTGTTTTGCACATGCAGCTTGTGAGTGCAATAGGTCGATAGTTGGTAGGATCTTCGCTGTCTTTACTGGGTTTGGGAACTGGTATTACTGTTGCTTCTTTCCATATCTTAGGTAGATTACCAGTAATCCATAAATCATTGAAGAGTTTCAAAAGAGATGTTAAAGATGATTGTGGAAGATGTTTTAAAAACTGGTAATGTATTTCGTCAGGCCCAGCGGAAGTATCATGGGCCTTGTCTAAAGCCTCCATAAGTTCTGATAGTGAAAACAGTTGGTTGTAACTTTCCGAGTTGTTGGATGTGAATTTTAAACGTGACTTTTCTTTTTGAGTTTTCAATTTTTGGAAGGCTTCGGAATAATTAGATGATGAGGAATTTTTAGAGAATGTATCAGCAAGAACATTTGCTGTGTCACGTTTTGAGCTAAAATTGTTATTGTTCAGTTTCAGATGTCGGAAAGAATTGTGTTTTCTCTTTCCGTTTATTTTGCGGATCGTGTCCCAAACTTTCTTAATTGAGGAACGAGAGTTTAAAGAGGAAACATATTTCTTCCATGATGCTTGTTTACTCTCTTTGATTGTGCGGCGAGCTTTGGCCCGGAGAATACGATATCTACTTAAATTCTCGGGCGTCGGATGATTGTTAAATTTTTTCAAGGCTTCTCGGCGTTGCTGTATGGCTTCCTTACATTCCTTAGTGAGCCAAGGTTTTAGGGTTCTTTTACAGTTTGTTGAGGACTTGGGGATAGATTCTTCTGCAATGTCGGTTAAAATAAATGTAAAATGCTGAATGGGGTCGTTAACATTGAAAACTGTATCCTCATTCAGCCTAGTTTTACAGAGTGTTTCAAACTTGGCCCAGTCGGCCTTCTTTAAATTCCATTGTGGAATTACTTCATCAGTTGTAGAGTTAAGATTTACAAGGGAGATTGGGAAGTGATCGCTGCTGTGAAGGTCATCAGCGACCTTCCATTCATAGTCCAAAAGCAGCGAAGGAGAACAAATTGTCAAATCGATGCATGTGTATGTACCCAAGTCTGGGTGTAAATATGTCGGTGTTTTGGTGTTATATAGACACAGATCGTGTCTAGAAATAAAGTTTTCAACTTTGTGACCTCTGTCACTTATATGATTTGATCCCCATAAAATGTTATGGGCATTAAAATCCCCTAGTAAAACAAAGGGTGCGGGAAGCTGTTGAACAAGATTGTCGAGTTCGTTTGGTACTAGGTTAGTGTTTGGTGGTAAGTAAATAGAGCAAAATGTAATCACTCGATGTAGAGTGACGCTTACAGCAATGGCTTGTAAATTGGTGTTTAAAGGAATGACGCTATGAGGGCTCTGTTGTTCACAATAACAGAGACTGCTCCTGAGGCCCTGTCAACATTTTGAGAGTAGATGTTAAACAGGGAGTAGTTTTTAAGTGTGATGTTATCTGTAATTTTCAAAAATGTTTCCTGAAGTCATCGTACTGCAGGATCATGTTCGTTTAAAAGCAGAAGAATATCATGGTAGTTGGCTTTAAGTCCTCTACAGTTCCATTGTAAAATGGTGTTCTTCATTACAACTTTATATTGAAGATTCTGGAGCTAGGTTAGACCTTTCGCGGAGGCAATCTGTTTGGTTATTTATCTGGAGGAAGTGCGGGGGTGTATTTTTTGTTGTTAGGTCTGGAGCTACCTTGAGGACATGGAGCAGATTCTTCTGCATCCATGTCCTCTAAGTCTCCAAACCTGTTATAGAGTTTGATGGGGTCATCTGACCCCTTTTGTTGTCGGTTTCCGTGAGACTTTTTTTGATTTTCGGTGATTTCGGTGGTTGGTTATTGAACGTAGTTTGTGTAGATGCCGTGTTTTTTGTGCTTGGTAATGAGGGATGTTTGAGCTTGGTGTTGAATCGGTAGTTTCTGTTTGTGTTTGAGCGTCCTTCGTTGTTTTAGGATTGTTCTTCAATACGGTGGAGAAGGATGGGCCAGGATGAGCTATTTTGGCCTGAACGATTTTTCTGGCTTCTGGATAGGGTATGTTGGATGTATATTTTACCCTCTGTATTTCCTTCTCCATTTTCCAGGTATCACAATCCTTGGAACTGGTGTGGTGCTCTTTTCCACAGTTGACACAATGAGGGGTTGCTTTACAATCAGATTCCTGATGAGAATTGTCCCCGCATCGGCCACATATTTGGCTTTTGGAGCATCGATCTTCGTGATGGCCGTATTTTTGACATTTATAGCATCGAAGGGGGTTTGGAATGTAGATCTCAACCTTCACTTGCAAGAAGCCAACTTTGACCACTTTGGGTACAGTTGGTTTGTTGAAGGTGAGTACAATGGTGTTGGTGTCCTGCAGGTTATTATTACGTTTGATACGTATTCGACGGACTGCAGTGACACCTTCACTTTTCATTCCTTCAATGATATCTGCGTCGGTGACTCCAGCCAAGTCACGACAGCGAATCACGCCTTTGGACGTATTGAGTGTGGTT
This sequence comes from Sinohyriopsis cumingii, assembly GCA_028554795.2. Lineage (NCBI taxonomy): Eukaryota > Metazoa > Mollusca > Bivalvia > Unionida > Unionidae > Sinohyriopsis > Sinohyriopsis cumingii. The sequence continues at coordinate 57,625,602 of CM068824.1, forward strand.
TGAACGAATGAGGTCACTGGAATATCAAAGAAAGCTTTTATTTTCTTGATATTGTCTGACTGACCTCGTCGCTCACACTCAACAAGAAGGCAACGCGATTTCATCTTTTTTACGCTCTTTGGCGTACCAATCAATCCTGTTATAGTTTTTTCTATCACAAACGGAGAGAGTGAAGCAAGGGATTTTGTGGCATCTTTAGATTGTATCACCATGAAGCGTGAAAACGAGTCCACACTACATGGTTCGTTATCCGAGTCAGATAGAGTTTTGGATCGTTTATTTTGAGTTTTTTTTGGATGTTTCCATCTTGGCTTAATTAAAATTCAGCACCCGTGCTCCCCATCCACCAAGGAGCCCAACAAGGGGACACTTTTCAAGTGCCAGGGATACACAGGTGCCATACTCAGTTGATAAAATTACCTTTGATTGACCCTGAAGTCGCCAATTTCTAAGGTCGGTAAAATTACCCCCCCCCCCCCCGACTGACCCGTTAAGCCACCGTCTTCTAGGAAGTCTTTTAAGACTTGGTAAAGGGAAAGATAAAGGAATACAATATAGGGGCAACGGTGGTATCAAGAGAGATACAAGGAGAAATTAAAAGAAGGTGAGAGAGGTAATAAAGACTTCCTAGGGCTCGGCGTGACCAGCCGATTGTCGGAACCGGGCCCATCCCGACCACCCGTCTAAGAGAAGTAGAGGCCAAAGTAGTGTATTGCATGGAAAGCCTCTGCTCAACTATCAGGATCATTTCCTCCCCCGACACGAGACGCAACCCACGGCAAACAGGTTGCCTCTACTTAGTCGCTTTTTACGACACGTAGCGAGGCACGTCGGGCCAATTCTACAACCCCGGACCCGCAGGGGGAGGTAATATTTTTGGCATGTCCTCTGGAGTTGCTATTGAGACAGAGTAATTCATACAGAGAATTAAACGACTTGGTGGTTTGTGAGTTATTGTTGATAATTAATTGTCTATGTGACTGTACCAATCATTAAATGGCCTGTATAATCAGGCAGTCTAGATAAATTACAGCTGATATATCAAGCACGACATTGATGTAAAATCGAAAGGAATTACAGAGTGACTTTCCTTCTACCACACCATCTGCTTTTACACAAAGATACCCTTCAGAGCCCATCGTGTTTGAGTCTGCATCCAACCCTTGCAATGCGATAAGTGTTCTGACGTTTATATTCATTCTACATCACCTAATATGGACCATTTTTATTATAGAAAAGTACAGTCCTAATGAATCCTGTTTGGTAGCAAATGAGTTAGAAGCTACTTCTGTTCTGATGTCCCTGGCAAATGGAAACTTCTGCAGTAGAGGGCTTAGAAGCAAATGGAAACTGTTCTGCAGTAGAGGGCTTAGAAGCAAATGGAAACTGTTCTGCAGCCGATATTGGCAGTGCATGTATCGTGCAAGAAGGATCAGATTCCATGCCAGGAAAGCATACATGGAGTTCTACATAGAACGATGATCAGGAAAATATTTTTGGAATTACACCAGTTGAACGTGGGAAGTAAAATCAAGTCAGAAGCGTTAACATGTCACAGGTTTTTGACATCTGTTGGAATTATAAAAGATAAGATAAATGCTGAAATTTTAAAGTCAACGAAAGCAGCAGAGAAGGAGGAGAGGAAGAGAAAAGCTTTGGAAAAGAAGGAGAGGATAGGAAAAAGAGAGAGGAACAAGAAAGATAATTAAAACTAAATGAATCAGTTTTCAGTTATTTTATGAGATTGAAAAATAAAAAAATTTGATTCTTATTAAATTAAATTAATACATGTCACACATTTCCGCATCAATATTTTGGAGGAAGAGTGCTGCGAAAAATTGTTCTTTGCCTGTAGCCACCAACCTAATTCTCTCTCTCTAGAACAACCCGGAAAACCCCGGAAAGAACCATCGACCCACGAGAAGCTACCGGCAAACTTTCTCACATACCCACATTGGCTGAGCCCGAGACTCAAACCCATGCAGACAGAGCTGGATGGCAGTAATTCTTGACGATGAGCACTTATGACAACTCGGCCACTCGGGGCCCCTCTTATTAACGTAACATTTTGTTAGCTCATTATTTACTGTAATTTTTGTGTATTTGTTTTGCGTTGTTGGATTATAAAGATTATCAAGAGTTTTAACAAGCTCTTTTGCGATCAAAGCAAGTTTATCAAATTATTCCGAATAATCATTGCAAACAGTAGACAAATTTATCTGTTTTCTATTTTTGAAGTACATGCTATACTTCTCGTTGTTAAGCACAATTGTCATATGCTTACCCTGGAAGAGAATTTCCTTCATCTTTAATGTGGTAACTTCCACCGTAATATCTTCCATTATATTTCATATTTCACACAAATTTGCCGGATACTGTTTCTCATATTTCAAAGCTCTATTTGGTATCATATCAACAAATAAATCGTGTAGTTCTTGTATCAGATCTAACATTATAAACTTTACAACTTGGAGATAAGCTCAAAGTTGATTTCATATTTTATTATAAGTCATTGTTGCTATCTTACAAGACACGTTCTTATTCTCATATTTTGGTTCTATTTTTTTTTGTTGTTGATCGCTGATAACGCAATACCTGCTCCTGACATTATACTCAATAACGGATTTGCTGTTCCTCCAGCTGATGCTATTCCGGCTGTTGTTAACACAACCGTGACCTAGTTTAACACGCTTATGATTGTTCTGTAATATTTTCTGGTGCGTCTGATACAGTAAAAAAAAATGTGTGTGATTAGGATTTTTAACGTAGCTCTAACAATGTTTCATTCAGATCGCTACTATATCTGCAGTGCGGCAGTTTATAGTGATTTCTAGCACTGGGGCATCATGCCGCAGACACGTAGCATGATGTCCCACCCATGCCGACCAGTCCTCACACTAACCTCTTAATGCTGAGCGCCAAGCGAGGCAGCTGTTAGTGCCATTTCTGTAAGTCTTTGGTATGACTCGGCCGGGGTTCGAACCCACGACCTCCCGATTCCGAGGCGGACGCTCTAACCAGTAGGCAACCTGAGCGGTAGTTTTTTTTATGGTAGTACCTGTAGCATTTGTTGAGCTCGTTACTGTCTTTGTCTGAGAGACTCGATTATATGCGGTTGAAGTCGACCACCTTTGTTTTAGTCATTATTGTTCTACGGTAACAGCTTTTATTGCTAAAATGTTAATGTTGTCTCCGCAGCAGCTTTATTAACCAGATCACAAAATTTACCATTAATAGGATAAGCAAGAAAATTATTATATTCGTCATATACCTCAAATGATGTATCTTTATATCTAACATCATTTATAAACTTTCTTTCGGTCACACTGATTGGAAGATCGAAAATCGTTGATATTTCGGTCACATCATTCACGTTATTTTGGTAAAGATCTTTTAAATAATCAATAGAACTTAATACTTTAGATCGTAAAGATAAATATTATTACGTACCATATGTTACAAATGCTGTTGCAAAAGACAAAAGTCTATGTTTAATGTCGGAGATGATGTTATCAGTGGGTAAGTTTAGATACCAAACAATCCAATTTTTTATATTTTTATATTTTGGTTCTGTCAGCAACTTTTCCGCTTCTTTTTAATAGTCTTTTAATAAAATCATTCTGATAAGATCACGATCAAATAAATCATAATCGACAAGTTTAAAAGTATTATTAATACATGTTATGTCACCGAGTGTTTGATGAACTAAAAATCGCTCAACATCGCTGAGAGACTCAATCTTTGACTCAGTATTATTCACTGCCATCGGTGCAGCATTTATTTATTCAGAAGAATATTTTTTTAATCGCTGTTTGTCAACTAGTCAACCAATATCAGATATGCTGTCGCTAAGGACTTGGCGTCATCATGATTATCTGCTACTTCGAATAACGTTTTTATATCAGGATAGTTCTTACCTAACTCACGAAATATTATACGTTTAGCAAAATTACCCCTTGTCCTACAATTTCTTGTGAGTCGATTTTTTTATAGTTCTGCTAGTTCGTCAAGTTCATCGTGACTTTTTCTAATTCGATCTTGTTCTTGTTTCTTACCACCATGAAATTTTGCTTTTATTAGGCCAGATCTGTTGGTTGTCATATAATTTTCCTTGTTAATCTCAAGCAGTGTGTTTATCAAAAGCGACTCAACTCGTAATCACTGTTCCTCTCAATCGTTTTGGATGACAGCACTTGCTAAAAATATCAAAATCTCGGATAGCTTATTTTTAGTTGGGGACCTCGCATTCCAGCAACTCTAACAAAATAGTCTTCGTTTTCTTGTAGATCTGGTGATCCGAGCGTTAACTTTTTCATTCTAGCAATTTCATTAACTGCTTGAGCTTCTCTAGCGCGTTCGGGGTCTAGCTGATCAACGTCAGCTAATTCTAATTTTGTTCCAGAATCAGATAATGTGTTGTAAAACTCTTTTCCGACTCTTATCTATGGAGGATCAACAGACATTTATAAATCAGATCACATTAAAATGGATTGCATAGCGATCTATATTCAACACCTACACTAAATCGCAACGAACTATGCTAGGTCATCAATCGCGTACAGCTGAAGCATCGTCAAACCCGGTAAGGACTCTCTGCGTTGACAACACGTATCCGAAAGTAAATGTACTTGCTAATCTTGTTAGCATCAGCGACAGTAAAATGTTGACTCGTTGAGAAATAAACACCTGTTGCGCTGTAAAGAGTTGTCCATGTGGTATTATGTGTCGATCCATCTATTCTCGAGTTGTATATGCGGCGGATACCAACATTTAATCATCCTCGTACATGAAACTTCCGAATTGCAACAGCATCAGGGCACTGAATTTTGATCCAAAAATTAGTTTTTCACCATATGTTGTCCACTCGAGATTTCCTGATATAGCGCTATCAAACACAAAACCATTATTTTACATTATTGACACGGTATTGTGTTGAAGCTCTCGCTGTAAAACCCCAACAAGTATCTGTTGAATCAACAAGATGTGGAATGTAACCAGCATTCCTGCGAGCTCGGTTTGCGCTGCCAATAACACTATCAACATAAAGTTTATTTACAAAATCAGACACGGCAAGAGGAACTTGTGTTGTTGGTATTTTATTTTCTACTATACGGCTTGTGTGTTATTAACGTTGATAGGAGGATATGTTGTTGATGTGGTGCGTCATGATATTTGTTAACGCGATCACGTCGACGACAAACTGGGTTGCGTGCTGGTAATGTTTGACGAACTACGAGATATGAAACCTAGCGAAATACGAGAACGAATTGATCGATAGCTTGATCAAGGTATCTTTGGAGCAAACTATAAACTCCACATTGGGATGCCTAGCAAGCTTGAGCCAGATATCAGTGAAACACAGAGCATTATGGCTCATGAGCGTCATAAACATAAAATAAGAGTTTCTTCGATGAAAGGAGGTTGTCGCAAACGCAGTCGATGATATCTGGGCGATAGATCTCGAAGATATACAAAACATTGCACAGTACAACGATAACACACAATACTTGCTGAACACTGAAATTGAATGAAATAATGTTTCTTCTCCTGTGCCAGAGTTAGTTGAATTAACAAGTTTGACAGGTGATTAAAATTCAACTTTCATTTTATTTTCTTTAGAGGTAAGATCAAGATTTTCGAGACGATGATCAACTTTATTGCTTTTGATTTAATCGATAACTAAGCCACTAGGAATCAGACCATGAAAAACTTCATAAACGAAAGGATGTGAACAATATAAAATTATATTAATATTGTTTCCTCTGATCATAACCATCAAATAAATGGTATTACGAACAAGACCTAGAACTTTGTTATTATAATGTTCCTTACAACACATCCTCTGTTAGCCTCATACAAATCATATATTGGGTGTTGTTTAAACTCCTCCCTCAAATACAAATTTGCACTGTTATTGTCGACGATCTGATCTTTGACAAGATACACTTGCATTTCAGCAGAGTGTCATCATTGGACAGTGTCCATATAAATTCATGTAAAAACATGCCAGTTTGCTTTGCACCATCGCTGAACTCTACTTGTATCGTATAACCAGCAGATGTTATAATCGCGAACGATGCTTTAGTTTTAAAATTGATGATAAGTTCATTGCCAGCGAACAGCTTATATTTTGGATGACACTTGAATATTTCCTTGCACTTTGCAGGACTATTGATGATAATGGGTTGTTGGTATAAACTTGCCATCATACGTTTGTCAAAGTTATACTTGGCAACTTCGTATCGTACTATTGTAAGACTATTGATGATAAAGGGTTATTGGTATAAACTTACCATCATACGTTTATCAAAATTATACTTGAGAACTTCGTATCATACTATTGTAAGACTATTGATGATAACGGATTGTTGGTATAAATTTGCCATCAATGTTTTTCAAATCTATACTTGGCAATTACGTATCGTACTATCAGAGAAATATAAAACACAATATTATATGATGTTGAAACTTGCATATATCTCAAAACGATAACCGAAATTTCAACATCATTTTGCCGGATTTGATAACAGTTGGAGATTTGATAATCAACTTTTACCGACGAATTTCTCATCAATAAATCTGTTTCATTTACTTCAACCAACAGTAAAATCTGAGCTTGCAACGCATTAGGGTCTAAAAATCATTGTGCAATTTCATGTTCGTTTTTCAAAGATGGGTGTATAATTGGATCGGCAATCTGATCATACGCAATCATCTCAACAGCAATTCGCAGCAATTCGAAGAACTTGCTGATCCTTACATTACTTCGCTCTCCCGCTGAGTTGTGATTGAAATAAATTTAATGTCATTAACATATATTTTTCAGAAGATACAGCATTTTTTTAATGAATACACAACATCCGGATCATGCTGGAGATTCGATAAAATAACAGAAATTTTGTTTCATACTTTGAAATATAATCGATTGCGAGGTAGCTCATATGTCAATCTACCAACTAACATTAAAAACTCAAATGTTCTATCAATGTCAAGAACAATGACAACAAATGTTTGCAATGGGAGTTATTATCAGAATTGTTTCCAGCTTCTGATCACGTCGATCGAGTTAGCAATTGCATCAAACACGTTGGTGCGTTAAATCCCAGTCTCTGATGCGCAAATGGATAAGTTCGTAAAGCAGAATACTGGTCAGCGTGTTACCTGGTAGTATTGTACGGGGTGGAAGATCGCTAACGATCTATCCGTGGAAAGTATCTGATCTAGCTAATCAGAAAACGATAAATCTGATGTTCTGTCAGGGGCATTATGTGTCGATCAAAATTTTTAATGGATTATTGCGCCTACAATACAACAAGCACAACGAATAGAAACATTTCTATTTCAAGTGTCTCCACGGATGTAAGTCCCATCTGTATTAAATCGTCACATAGAATATTGTTCTAACATACAGCGAATATCTATGCCAGGTAAAGATAAAAACATATTGCAGTTCACTAATTACAAACACAAGCTGAAATTGCAGTTTATAATATACTACGATTTCGAATCGATTCAACTTCCTGAAGGAGCAGAAAAATCTCTGACAAATCAGGCCATCCTCAACAAGAAAAGAACATGTTCCTTGGGGGGTCTGTTACAAAATTGTATGTGCTATTGATAAACGTTTATCAAAACCTGTTAAACTTTATCGTGGAGAACAAAGTTGTTTTCGTAGTTGTTTAGGCTAACTTGAGGGGGCATGGAGGGGATAAAAAGTATGCTGTCGTCCAATACCAAATAGTGTTTAGGGACAGAACACCCCATATATATATAAAACTACTATTATCAAAGTTAAACTTCAAACAAAAAAGGACATTATTGCCTAATGATCATAACAAAAGAAAACAGACACTCCTAGAACTATGCAATAACAAAAAAAAAATATTGTCATAAATATAGCCGATAAGGGTTTTGCTATTGTAATCATGAACAATGATGATTACATTGACGAAACTCTTACCAGTTAAATGATGAGAATTATTACACCAAAGTCAGGAAAGACCTCACTGAAACACATCACAGTACAGCCAAAACCATGTGTTACAAAGTCATGATAATGGGGAACTAGATGATACGTTTTTTTTTCCCTCAACTTTATTGATTCTAATTGCTTCGGAAAAACAAAAAAGTCTTATTCCCGGAAAAATCCCAGAAAGGCCTATTATTAGTGAAAGCAACTCAATGACTGAAAAAAAAATCTTGTACATTAAGCATACCACGGATTTTACAAACATAATTCAAGCTGTTAATTTATTTTGGGTTACAATTGGCATCACTTCTCTGTATCACTAACATAGCAAACCACGAAGGTTTAACATCAGTAGCCAGAACTCAAGCTTTCAAGAAACCCAAGTGTCGTCTCTCCAATCAGAGTAGCTTAGCTCTGTTAAAACTGGTATTACCCTGCAATAATTTTGATTCGATTATTCTCATCATCTACAAATCAGTATAACCTTTATAGGAACCAATGTAGCCCCATCTTCGCTAGTTAATGCTCCGATATGATAATCATATCTACAGCTATGCGGATCGAACAGATATATTAGTGCTTTGACCTAACGACATCTACTGGATTTCGTGAGTTGCCACCCTTAGTATGTCATGCCAGCTAACCAATAGCGTGGTGCATTGTACATCGGCCGAAAACGGTGGAAGTAATTGACCCAAACAGGATACTTTGAAAGTTGAACATCGAAAGTATGACTATGATTATGCGGCATCCATTGAAATTCACATCCCGAAGCACAGAAATATCTGCTTCATACGCCAAAGTGTAGATAGGGTTATCACATCGGAACCTTGGCTAGCGAAGATGAAGTAGCCCCATCATATGTCAATATTTTTTTATAGGTGATCTAGAACGGAAATGCTAATCTAAGCACCAAATAAACATTTATTTTTATAGGTGATATTTTTATGATCTGGACTGGTTTGGAGATGTAAATTAACAAATTCCGCAAATAATGTAACAGTTATCCACGAAACTATTAAGTGTATAGTGGAATATTCCAACAGAAGAAATTACATTTCCTGATACTTAAGTTATTCGTGAAAATAATAAAATATTATATGATTTATACTGTAAACATTCATATAAACATTGATATCTACATTACGATTGCTACCATCCATATCATCGTTAAAAAAATCAGGTCCAAACTGTCAGCTATTATTGATCAGATGAATCTGTTCTAAACAGTCTAATTTTGCGAAATATGCCTCCAATCTCATCGATTTCTATGAAAACAAGAGGTTATTCTACTCCAGTTTTAACAGAAGCTCTATCCAAAGCAAGGCAAAAGCGTTCATATGTACTAACTCTGTCTCAGAACGATAGAAACACAAGACGTTTGATACCAGTTATATCTACACATGATTAAGATAACTATTTTCTCCAGTGTGCAATAGGATCTTTGGCCGATTGTCAAAACGACTCTTCCAGAGATATTCCAAAATCAAACGATCTTGCAATCAACTAATAAGAGCTAAGTTTTAATATAGCATCCAGGCCTAACGGATAAAACATTCGCATACAAAGTACTAGATTGAGACTTTTAACTGCATTTTCTGCATGAAAATAGATAAATGTAAAATATTTAGAAACACATTTACAAACTTCGAATATACATTAACATTAAGAAGTAAATGTAACGAACGAAAAATGATTTACTTACACGCCATCACTGTGGCAAACAATATGTAGGGAAGACTAAAAGGGAATTTCAAGTGAGAATAAAGAACACTTCAGGGATATCTTTAACAAACAAAGGATACCACAGTGGATAAATATATATTGAAACCAGTCTGACTACAACATAAACTGTGTTCAGTATCACATACTCGAAATCATCCAATCGGATCCAGAGCTTTCTAGTAGCAACACTAATGGGTGGATAGAGAACTTTATTGGATACACCAATTACACACTCTACAGCCGGTAGGGATAAACATATCTCTTCAAATGGGAGTCCAGGTATTTTAAGCTTAATTATAAACGCTTAGATTGAGTATATTTAATTGACCTATTATTTTACCCAGCTGCATTCAGAAAACGCTGCGCACTACCTTTTGTTGTTTGATTCTTTTGTCATCTCTTGAAACACAACGCTATAAGACAATGCACTGGTCCTATCACATTAAAGCTGGCCGAGTACCTGACACATTGCCTCTGGAACATAACACTGGTCGTTGTTTCCTTATTGTACCGATGGATAAAATATTATTAAGTTGCACAGACTCAAGCTACCACTTGTCTTAAATATCATTCATTAGTTCTCTTTGCTGTCTATAATTTAGCAGTTCGAAATATGTTTAAAAATATCATTTATATGTTTACAAATCAATTATATAACTGAAATTATTATTTTAAATTCTATGAAAATTAAACGTATCAACGTTTTTATTCTGTTTAAAATATATTTTTTATAGGAATGATCTCGCATTAGTATTAAGTTCTTACTGCATTGAAACATACCTACAATAAAGGAAGATACGGGAATTTAATTTGGGGTTTCAAATGCCTTTATTCCAAAAGTTGCATTTTTATGAACAGTACACCCTTTTTGGCAGTTGTCACACTCCTTGTTTGCTATTGAAATTAATAAGATTTCGTGAATAAAGCTGAAACATATGGGTGGAAACTTTGCTTTATTGGTGCGATACTACCAGTTGCCGCCTGGGGCCTGTGCCATTAACTTGGAAGCCTACAGGGGAGTTTGCGAAGAGTTTAACATGGATAGTGCCACAAACAGGTGCACCAACAAAATACAAAGAAACGGACTCGGTACGATGTTTTTAAATTCATAGGAACGCTTCATTTTTTAATCAGAAAACAACGCGGCCTCAATTGTCAGCGAAGATGTAGATCAATTTTGTCCTCAGGATGATCGTACTATGACCACAATGACCAAGCGCATCATATCAACGGATGGACAGCATTTGTCAAATTCGCCAGGCTTTACCAAGCCAGGCGTTGTACGGGCAAACATAAGCTTCTAACCTTTTGTAAGCGTTATCGTTGGCTCGTAATCGCAGATATTCTCAAACGTTTCAAACACCAACGCTTTAAATGCGCAGAAACAGTTCTTAGCGAATATCGAAAACATGGTCTCCATGGTTGAAGATATTCCTCATCTTTAAAGAATATACCAACAAGCTCGGCCTACATCGATTTGTGCGGTTCTCATCAAGATGGAAACAGTGCTTCCCATAATTCCTGGCTAAGCCGCCGCTGACTTTTAGACCAGCTATTCTACCATCTCCGACAATCTCAGCAGCTGCTCTTTCACCCACTGTCTTGCTCCATCAGCCTCTGACACAGGCCTTATTTCGATCATCGTCTGTATACAACAATGGATCGGGTAGGCTTATAGAGAACGTCGGCGACGAGTGGCTCTGCAGACAGAAAAAGACGCGCAGGCAGCATGGGTCTTGAACATGATCGTCTACCTGCTCATGGATGCACAGTTGAAAATATCAAATGGCCAGTTTTTGTCCTCTATCGACTAGCCGGTTCTACTTGGGTTTGCAAATTCATGTGTGAACTGATGAAACCGTCTTCAAGGGACGTTTAAACTTTATTATCGTCACCCGCCCGGCGATGCATCTAAACAAGGCCTGCACCAGTCGTGGGCTTGGGGAAGTCGGAACCCCGCGTACTTTTAAGTCACCGTTAGGGAGGCGAACCAGGAGAACCAGCTGAGGACGCTCACGAGCACGTTTGAGGAAACGTAAACGCTTTTCATTTTCGACGATTGCGCTTACCTTGGCAATGTATGACACAATGAAAAGGCCCTCACTAAGCTCGCCTATTCAAGCGCCGCCACTGGGTGTTGGTCGTGATGCTGAAATTCAATGTCGTCGCCAAAACCTTCCACGAGCAGACAGTGTGGTCGAGACCGAAGGCATCTATGTGGCTTTTCTCAAACGGAGGAGTACGACAAACATCTTGTACGAACGGATCCTTCGGTGGCCTATCAGTTTCCCTCTGCGCGCCTCAAATATGGTTGCTTCTCTGTTGTATTTAACTCCGTACTTTTTGGTCTAGCTATTACTTAGAGCAACGCGAGCAGCACAACATATTTTCGACCGCGCTGGAATCATTGCCAGATGAACAATGCAGATATCGATCGGAATGTGGTGGGGTTTGCGCCAAGTAATGGGTACGGCCAAGGAATACATAGGACACACGATGGCAGAAAGCAATAAAGCGGGTATGGATCTCGAAGAGGTGGCGAAAACATACTTTATCTACGCATTAAAATTAGGTACAAAAATGACCGCTTTGTGGAGCGATATTGGATAACATGTACCCTGCCCCCCGAGGACACTAGCTTGTTATAGACGACGACGATGAATTGTCTACGAATCAGAAGGAAGATACTCTCGTTCCAGCTTCTTTGTCGTAGCTTGCCAGTCACCTATATTTTAATTATGGCGCAACGCTTTTCTCCTTACTGACGCAGATAATTATAAAACTGCACAAAGAACCCACGCAACACACTGTCAGGGAACCTCTGACGGAGCTAACACGTTGCCTCATACACAGCCGCCCAGATGGCTGCCAGGGTCACGAGGGCGAAACATCCAGGCAGTGTCAAAGGCGGTAAACAGGCTTGCAGACATGATGCACAAGGACGCAAAAACGGCCCTAATTGCAAACCCCTTAAAGACCCACTGCTTGTTGTAAATTTGGCAGTCACCCTTGCGTATCCTCCTTTATCTTTCCATTTACTGGTTTAGACCTAATGTTGAAACGTTTGGAGCGTGAGGGCCCTGTCTGCTGTTAAAACCTCTTATGCATGGAATAGCAATATGTTTCTCCGAGCATAACTGCTAGTGGCTGAGTATAGCCGGACAAAAGAGTGAATTTTTAGACTGGTCCGTTTCCTGTTGTAAATATCTTCCAGCGAATTAGGAAACCGTTTGTTTACCATGGGACAGTGCTCGCCAGCCTTGAAATGGGGTGCTCGATGCTGGGCTGAATCATGCTAGAAATTAAACCAGCCGATCTTTTTCAAATGATCTTCGACGACGCATCGCTGCGCTGAGCCTCTGGATGCATGGCATGCTGATTAAACAGGGCATCTTCCCCGCCAATATCATACCCAGAGTGGTATGATGGTCGAGAGCTGGGGGGGTTCGGGAGGGGATATTGTCAACGCCATCTCCTTTACCTGCTCCAAATTCCTTTTCTCACAGATTGGCAGGGCTCTGAGGATTTCTCTGCCAGGAGCAATTGTACGAGGGCAATTGTTGTTGAGATAAAGGGTTTAGAGAAGTGCATTTCTCTAATAGGGGTGTGACATACGTTCACCAACGTCCGGATGTTTGCAGTCAAACAAAAACATATGAATGACCACAAAACCCTCTCTACATTACCAGTCGCCAAACGTTATCTTCGGCTGGTATTAATACTAGTCGCCAAGCATTTTCTACGACTAGTGATGATGTAAAGTCGACATTTTGCTGAATTTTACAGCTATCTAGATCTCCCTTCGTTAATGGACACCAAACGCTGACACGGACTAGTATTAACATTAGTCTCTGCTTACAACCTGTCAAACGAGTGTTCGCAATTAATACTAGTCGCCAAAAGCTGTCGGCGACTAATGTCGAAGTTAGTCACTAATGTTGTTTTTGCGATCCATCAAACTAGTGGTTGTAATTAACACTGATGGCCAAATGCTTACATTGACCAACATTAAATGCTACTCGCGAAACGCTGTCTGCATCCCTTGAAACCTGTATTTTCAATTAATACTATTCGCAAAACCCACACGGTGTCAAATATTAATACAAGCTGCAAAAGCCTATCTTATTGAAATATTGCTTTTAACCACTACTCAAACAAATGTAGTGACTCTAGAATAAATATTGTTGTGACCAAAGTCAAAATCAACCTGCTTTATGCATTAGTTGTTTTGAGCTCACAGAAAAGGCAGAGGATGCTTCTTCCGAGTTGATGGTTAGCCGCGCAAGGGGAGACAACTCATTCTATATTATTGTAGAAACGGAAAATTGCATACACAACGATAAGGCATGTACTATACGAAGGATGTGCAACTTCCTTCGGGGCGAGGACCGGATTATGAATTTTTAAATGCATATCCTATAATATAAATAAGTGTATAGTCAGGTCGCGGGCCGTAGGTTGCACATGCATGTATTAAATGGTTAAAACTAAATGATATATAAGTTATAACAGACAAAATATAACCAACAACTATAATGATACAATCAATCACCGTTTAAACCAATCCCGGATAATAAAATATGTGTGTGTTTGTTTGAGAGAGAGAGAGAGAGAGAGTATCATATTCATATTTTCAAAATTATTTTTTTTCATTATTGAACTTTATTGAAATGGTATAGATGATGATGAGGAGGGGTGGTGGGTGTGGTGGTGGTGGAGGAGGAGGAGGAGGTTTCAGTTGTACTGATGAAGATGATAATAACATGTTATAGAGAAGTGTGGATGTTAACATCGTTTACTATGGCGTGCAGTTCACTGTGTGTGTGCGTCTGTTTTTGTTTTAATCAACGCTGAAGTTTGACATTTCCCACATCGTCGTAGCTATTTGGACAGTAACGCGGATTAAGGAGGTATATATATCGTTGTGACATAATTGAACATGTTTCATTTCTTGGTTTTGTTAAGAATATTGAAACATATCATTCTTTATTATAAACTTATAAAGCTGATGTTTAGTTCTGACTTTGTAACAGTTTTGAACGAAATAGAATAGTTATCTACAAAGTGATTAATAAGACGTTTACATTTTTGTTACTACGTTGCGCTTACTTTTCTTTCACGTGCATAATAGATGTATCAAAGCAATAATACTTTTCGCATATATTGAAACATAAACATTGCATATATTTAAATTAAAAAAAAAACAGACTCGAAATTATACAAATCTGATGAAAGGTCAATTTGACAAAAGTTGTCCGTAAGGAACGCGTTCCGAGTTGGCGCTATCGTATATTGACGCTCGTCCTTTCGAAGTGGAAAATGAAATGCGTAAAACAAACAAAAAATCTGTTTAAAACAACTTTAAAATTAGTAGGAAGGATAGAAATCAAGAAGAAACAAAGACACATCTCCAGTGGTGATTTCATAGAATAGCATTATTATGAAACCACTCTGGGTTACTGGGAATGACTTGAGAAAGAGATTTCGTGGGAATATACCGGTGAATATACGCATCATAATTTAAATGAACTCTTTCAAACGTCTTATTTGGTTTAAATACTTTACTGTCTATCAAGAAACTGTATCCCATTCAAAAGAACAGTACTTATCCATTTCAGATGTACATTCATGTACAAGATAAGGTGTCGGGTCAGTTGGTATGGTTCATGTTTTCAACATTTCTAATTATGTGTATATGGAATGTGCATAATGACTTTATAATATGAATGTATTTATTTAATTAGTTTTAATGGCACTTTTAACACAAGTTTTGCTATACCATGCCGAGGAAATAGAAGCTAAATTCACTTGCTAAGAACACAAAGAATAAGCCGACAAAATATAAGTACAATGTAAGTTAACGAAAATAATAGTTCTAGACGGGTACATATAGACAAGTACATCGTCTAGGTCTGATAATGAATTTACCCATTTTTGTTTTAATATGGACATACTGTTCAGTGGTTCACGAATCATTTCCAAACAAAAAATAAGTTACATTAATATAAAATGTGGTTCGCAAATCATTTCCAAACAATTGAGTCGTGACATCAATACATAAAATGTTAAATAATGCATGTGTTGCCTTTCATAAGGTATATTTTTGTATTGACATAGTTGTCATTTTTTTGATTGGATACAGAAGGTACAGGGGGTCAGATATAACATTTTCTATAGGATACAGTGGCTTTTGGTGGTGGGGTGTGTGTGTGTGTGTGGTGTCTGGCGGGGAAGCAGAATGAAGGTGGTGGTGGGGCAAACATATGGTGATCAGCTGTCGAGTTTTACGGATGTAGACCAAAACATGTTTAGAGGTGAAATCCGAGGGGGGGGGGGGGCGGGGGCGGGGCACTAAGTGTGGGCGCCCATGATATGATAACCAAAGGAACATGAGAGATTAGATAGTAAGTTTCTATTAATTTTATTTGGATTAAGAGTCCTCATTAATGTTTCAGTCCTACTAATAAACAGTCGTTCTACGATCACCACAGGACAGGTAAGAAGAGTGATAAAAAAAATACGTTTTGTTATTAAAGAAAGTTTATGTTTTGATAATGTTATGGTGCTGGTGATGGTTTAAAGTAGTAAAAGAGCAATTTTTAAACAGTGACATGCGACATATAAATGGAATGTGACTGTTTGAATTATTTCACTTGAATAATATTACATCTAACATTTAAGGTGAACATACCTCTGTGATATTATCTGGACATTGTTGTTGATTTATAAAATGAAAAATGTTTTTGTATTTTTAAATATAACAGTTCTTCTCTCTGCAAAATCCGGCAAGCTTATATTAAAATAAAGCACCTCTGTACAAGGTTGTTTTGTGAGAGAGAAAACTAACCTAGGTACGCTAGGGTTTTTCTGAATCAGCAGAACTTTATTCTAACTACACTTCAGATTTATATTCAAAGACTGGACGGATGCAAGTAACGTAAATTTTGCTGATGTAATCTTTTGAAAGAACAAATTTAATTTTTTTGTGGTTGCCTAATGCATTTACCTGATGCAGATCAAATAATATTATCAAGCTTCTTGTAAGAATGTGGGGTCTCTGAGAAAAGTGAGAGGAAATATTACTGTTTTGGAAAAAGAATTGCGGAAATTTACATCTAGAGACAATGGGTAAGTTGACGTCATATATAAGCTTTCAAGGTTGTTATTTATTTGGGGTATTATTGACAAGATTGATGATATTCAAACTCAAGAATTGCTATACTGAAGTAAAGTGCAGATCGCTTAACTGTGTTGAGAGAGAGAGAGAGAGAGAGAGAAAGATCCGTCAGTTTTAAAGCTGTATATCCTCAAAATTCAATTTTAAACTGTAAAAATGCCAAAGTAGAAGTCCGTTTAACCGAATTCCAAATATGTCCCCTGGGTTTTTCACACTTAAAGTCGATACCATCCGCATATGCACATGCCTACATATCCAAACTAAATGAGAGAGGCAGATCGGCTAGACGGAGTTCAGTCATACCGAGTCAGTCTTATAGTCGAAATCTACCTGTATTGTACATTGTATCTTTCTTTCTTTCTTCCTTTCTTTCTTTCTTTCTTTCTTCATCCTGATCATCATGATATTCTTTTCTTCTTCTTCTTCTTCTTCTTCTTGTGATATGGAATTCCATACTTTTTTATTAGCAGCATTCGAAATACTAGCAAAAGTCTGATTTGGGTTTTCCAGATTTCCCGCACAGTGTCGGCATTTATCGACTTTTGAATTAAAACTTTCAGCATATCACATTAGCACCCCACCCCTCACCCCCCAAAAACAACAAAATGAAACAAAAAATCCTCTCAAAATTAAAAAATTATAATTGATATGTTTGGAAAACATTTTCCTTATGACGAAACGTTTTGTTCTTTTGCAAAACTTACAAGAATAGCAACAAAAAAAAATTGTAGATAGCCAGTTTATTTTCCTCAAAATAAACAAAAAAATTATAAATGAAATTAAATTGAAATATAAGCAAAAAATGTTTTCTATGTCATGGAAAGGATGCCTTTTTAAATAACAAAGAAATTTTATTTTTATACCAGTGGCTGGACCTAATTGTCTCCTTTGTGATAAAAATGTAAGTTTTGAGTCTCCTGGATCTACATCTGATTAAAATAAAGATAAACACTACAATAAAATATATACCTGAAATATACACCTGTGTGTGTGTGTGTGTGTGTGAGAGAGAGAGAGAGAGAGAGAGAGAGAGAGAGAATATCTAGGATGAATGTTTACACTAGAAAATGTTACATATACACCGGTTACATATGATGGCGATTGATTTCATTTCCTGTATGTCGTGAGGGTGAAGAAACACTATTTTTGTGGTAATTTTTGTCCATGTATCCCCTAAAAACGTATAATTCTGCACAATTTTATTTCTTTTCTTTCCATTTTGCTAGTTGTTATTGCACATAATTGCAATTTTGATGTTGCAAATCTCAAAATTTACTGACCCTCGAACAGGAAGTGATAAACGGGTGTTCGGACCACAAAGATTTAAGTTTTATAATTTTCTTCAAGTTATTATTATTGTTGTTTTAAGTTGCATTGTTGTATTTGAAAATTGTGAGAGCATGTTTAAAGTCGAAATAAATGTGATTGATATATCCATTTACAGGGTGTATTATAGAACCGAAAATTTAGGGGGGAAATAATTTCCTCCGACCTTTCACAGACCGTTTAAGGACCGACCATTTAATTTCTGGTGGGGGCAGGAGTTCTGGTATTTTTTTCGAGACCGGATATTTTTTTTTATGTTACTTCAAGATAATTTTATTATTTTTTAACTACAATTATTTGATATATTTATTTTTTGGAGAGCCGAACATTTGTTTTCTCCCCTCCCCTCGTTTAATAATCGGCCCCATCAATAATGGGACAGTTATATTAGGGTGTAAGGTTGGAGTAAATTTTGTATCAAAAACAGAATTAACTAATATTAGTACCACTACTTTGTGGATGGGGTACTAACATAAGCATATGTGCATCAACAGAGCAGTGGGATAGGAATCACACTCAACGTTTTTTTCAGCCTACTATAAAATATTTTCCTTTCACATGCTAAAAGAAATTAGATATTCCTCTGATTTAATACTGGAATTGCTGCGTATCATTGTCGAAACACATGTACAATTTTGTTTACCTTTATATGATTATTTTTTGTTTGATTCATCTGCCATATTTGTTGTACTGATAACTACTTTCATTTTCAGCAATTTTTAATTCGTGTGTCATGTAAGGACATTGCTGCATTATTTTGAAATGTAAACATGCATTAAATAATGTATCATAGAACATCCAAATATGGCATAGCAAGCCTTATTTTGAAAATGAATTACAAGAATCTCTTGTATTTGTTCATGGTGGACAAGGTACTATAGCATAAACATACCAATATGATTCACTGGATATAGGTTTAATAACTTTATAATTAGTCAGATTTTGTGAAAAACATAACTCTCTTTGGATAGTAAATTTTAACTACAGCCATCTCTTTGTCTTTGACAATAGTTTTATTTGCTGTGTTGTACGGTATAGGATCAGATCGTAGCCTCAACCATGCTGAGGCTGTGACATCTGAGCTAATCGAAACCATGCAGTAGCGGCATTAGCTACAATGTCATATCCTCATGATTAGTCACCTGCCCCCATCCATATTACTTTTAATTTGGGTCAAAAACTTTTCTTTACTGTTGCAATATTTCGTGTTTACATGAAGTTGTGTGTGCCTATTAACTGAGCAAACGTCTGTTGGATATTGTCTTCCCTGATCTAAACAGCAATGTATATATGATACACTAAAGACAAACACCAAATATGTATTTTTGGCATTAAATAATGATCAGATTATCAATTATCAGCTTTTCAAAGAGCTAACATCATCCTAAAAGCATAGTGATTAATTATTGACACAGTTCAAATGAACATTCACAAGTTCAAAGTGCAGTGATTGATTATTGACACAGTTTAAATGAATGTTCACAGTAAGATGATAGTCTAGTGATTGACTATTAACACATTTCAAAAACACATTCACAATAGAAATATTTAACATCTATAAACAATGCAATGATAAGAAATTTTTGCTTAAAGAATGCAACACATCTTGCCCAATTCTTAAATCAGATTCTCGTTTATTTTGGCACTTAAAGGTTTTTGTACTTAAATAATTTGTTGGAATTATTGTAAAAGTTGGGGATCCATGCTATGATTATATCTAAATTCCTGATACCAGCAATTTTGAGAAGATAATAGTTATATTGTATTGGGTAAATATAGTAGAATTAACCAATAATGGTTACACACTAGCTGCATTTGATTGAGATGACTGCCATTGGGCCTTGTTGTCGTCCCCAGACCCCTGCTCAGGGCAGGGTACTTACTGCCAGTCAAGGCATTTTAAGTACATAAAATCTTTTCCAAGGGCTTCATCTCAGCTAGTGGTGGCATTTGTATGCACTCCCCGTACATTTAGGATACTATTTGTACTGTCAGTAATAAATAAAGCTTTACTCAGAATGCATCACTGCCATCTCACCTCTGTCTGCGTGGGTTCGAGTCTAGGATTCGGCCAATGTGGGTATGTGAGAAAGCTTGCCAGTAGCTTCTTGTGGGTTGGTGGTTCTTCCCGGTGTTTTCCCGGGTTCTTCCTCCACCATTCATACTGGCCGCCATGTATAGCCTATCGTGTGCTGAAAAATGGCGTTAAACCCCACAACATCAACATCAACATCAACTCAGAATGCATATACTGTACTATGCTGCATGCAATATCTGGCGAATTAGAACAGGGTCACTTCCAATGAGGGTAGGGTACAACTGAGTCTCTGCCAATGAGGGCAGGGTTCTACTGAGTCACTCCTAATGAGGGCAGGGTACAACTGAGTTACTCCCAGTGAGAGCAGGGCACAACTGAGGGATGGCATGGTGAAGTGTCCTTTTAAAACTGGCTAGGACAAACACTGGACTCTGGTGAGAGTTGTCTTTGTCAAATTTGGTTGTGTGTACCATAATGAATTGAATATCATGGAGTGCATACTTTCTTAGTCAAATGTGATACAGATGTTACTCTCTTTTTCCAGTGTGATACAGCTGTTAACTGTCTCACTCAATTGTGAAAATCTCTTATTAGTAGAATTAATACTTACTCATTCATATGAAAACTAAACTTTGATTTCAGCATCAGTATTATCAAAAGATAAATGTATGTATATATTCCAAGGTAATTGACTTTACAGCAGTAGACATTTAACTCCTACATGATATGCATATTAAGTTTTATATTTGTTATAACTAATTTATGGAATTTCAAGTAAGACATTAATTTTACAAAATTTGGTTCTTAATGTTATTTAATACGGATATTGATGTTAAAAGTTGCCATATAATGCAACTGAAACTTTGTCAGTTGTCCAGGTATTTGAGGCATGTAGAGTTAATTAGGTCTAATCAGGAATTACTGCTGAAGTTGTCCAGGTATTTGAGGCATGTAGAGTTAATTAGGTCTAATCAGGAATTACTGCTGACCTATGATTGGTCAGTTCTTAGCTGTGGTGAACCAGTTTGTTTGAGTAGCAGTAAGGACAATTGATTGAAATAAAAAATAAAAACATAAAAAGTATATATCCATACAGAGTTATTCTCAAGGAATAGTTCAGTTACAGAAAGAGATATCCACTGATTGATTCTTTAAACTTTTTTTAATCACAGAATGACCTTCATGGGCAAAAAATCCATATAAAGAGCATCTGTTTAATAAGGAGACTTCACCACAAAGGTCACTGTTTTATGATTGCCCAAGTTTATTTAAAAGACAGGTTTCATCTTATTTTGTTTGTTTATATAAATTATTTATTAATAATTTATTAATTTCAGGTAAAGCTTTAAGCTAGTTGTTATTGGGATCCATGGTCAAGTCGATACCATTGTCAGGCATGGGAGAGGTGTATCTTTATGAGGTTTTGTATGCCTATCATCCTGAGAAGGATAATTCCAGTGACATTCCAATTGACCCTGGTGATGAGATCCAAGTAGCTGCGAAGGATGTACCATCTTCTCAGAGCCAAAACCCGTCATGGGTCTTTGGCTACAATGTTACAAAAAAGATAAAAGGGATGTTTCCAAGTAATTATGTAAAACCTGTTCATTTAGTTCCAGCCTCAAAACCAACTGTACCGCCAAAACCGACAGTTCTGCAAAGTGATCAATACATGGATTTAGGTAAGTATGTTTGAATTATTTTGAATAAAATAACATTTAGCTAATGGAAGGCATGTCACTTTTGCAAGGACAGCTGCGTCATTGATAAGAGTCACTGCTTAATTTTCATGTTTTAATTTTTGCAACCATACTATGTTTGATATATCATTGCATGTTTTGCAGTGTCATCATTCTTGTCTGACATTTTCATTTTTTGAGTGGTTTTAATATAAAGGAAAGTCAAAGTCTGATTTAACTGGCTTCTCAAAACCAGTTTGAGTTAATTATAGTAAAGGATGCTTAATTTTTTACATTGTTTCTAACAATATGATTATTTAAAGCAGAAATTGCATTTCTGGGGTTACAGCACATCTGTCAGTTTTATATTCAACCAGTAACATGTGTGAAATGATCTGCTTTTTTCTGAGTAAATCATACTATATATGGATGTTACAATGAATAATAATACTATATATTGTTGTTATAGTGGACAATACCTTGTTGTTATAGTTAATAATACCATATTGTTGTTATTTTGAATAATACTATATATCACTTTATATAATATTATATATTGTTGTTATGGTAAGTAATAATATATATTGTTATATTGAATAAAACTGTATTGTTGTTATGTTGAATAATACTATATATTGTTGTTATATTGAATATTACAACATATGGTTGTTATAGTGAATAATACTTTGTTATTTTAGTGAATAATACTATATATTGTTGTTATAGTGAATATTGCCATATTCTTTTAGTGAATAATACTATATATTATATTGAATAATACTATATTTTGTTATTATAGTGAATAATACTATATTTGTTGTTATAGTAGATAATACTCTATATTGTTGTTATAGTGAATAGTATTCTATATTCTTGTTTTAGTGAATAATACTGTATATTGTTATGGTGAATAATACTATATATTGTTGTTATGGTGGTCCCTTGCTATAAATATATATAATATGATCTCTGATACAACATGGATGTGGTCATGGATACTATTATACAGGTTGGATTGTTTTTCCATACAATGTACCCAAGTATAATGTGATCTAGCCTACAACACAGTACTCACTTTAACTCAGGGTTTTCAGTAGATTTCAAAACTGAAGATCATTTGACCCTTGAACCCGAAATCTCAAAGAGTCACAATGAAAATCTCAAGAGTCATTTGTTTTACAGTCGTGATATAGAAGCTGGGCAGAGATCTCAGAAATGCTTAATTACGCTTATTTGGTCACAGATTTGTTATCTGTGACTCAGAAAATCACCCATGCAGGACTTCTCTGTATGGACTTTTTTGGCAACCAGGAAACTTTCACGACACAATAAATATGTTCTAATCACCTTGAAAAAAATTACACAGTGCTTTTATTTAAATGCTTTGATCAAAGGTTGTTGGCTTGCTTGTATGAAGGTGCATGTATTATTGAAGGCACCGCTAAAGGCTCGCTTTGAAGGACCAAACAAATGCCCATTTGTTATTGTTGTGGCAACATCAGATAATTGTAGAACACTGAGACAGAATTTTTAAAAATTTACTTAGTATATACCAGTGCTTCAAAGGTAATCAGTTTTCATTGAAGTTGCAGCAAAACTATTTTTTCTGGTTCATTTTTATTAAAAAAATGCCATCGTCTGGTTGGCTGTAGTCATTTCCCATTCCTACCTTCAGAGGTGGTCGATTGTAGTTAGTCATTTGCATGGCTAGTTACAGCATACAGTGGCGAGGCCAGACATCAGTGTAAGCAGATTATGATATAACAATGCACTGTTAAGGTGGTTTGTCAATATAAAGCAAGGATTTGTTTGTGTAACAATAGATTCCAGTGCATTTTTATATCCACATTTGCAGTTTCCTGTCATGGTACCTTTGAATTTCTCCACTTCAAACCCAACACTATATACAGTTTTTATCAGCCAAATGTGTTGTCACCAAAACTATCGCCGGATGGTATACTTTGTCACCAATAAGTATAAAAAAAATGCCATTTGCAACATTGGCGAAGCCCAGCGTTCTCCCTGTTATTGTGTTCATTTCTTATTGTAGCCGTATAAATATTGCATGCATCCTTGAAATCAAGACATGTTGAGACTTAGATAAACTGTGCTAAAGTTGCTAGAACTGATAGTTCAGATGGGACAGTTGCCAAGTGTAATAACGTGCATGATGCCTGGCTTAGAGTTTGGAATAAAAACTTTCCTTTGATTGACAAAATTCATTCTGATGGACAAACAAGAGCTATATGTCAGTAGTGTAAGGAGTGTGGAAATTAAACTTGATGGCAACTACTGGTTCTTTTAATTTGTAAAGTTCCACATTTGCAAGGCATGAGACATCTAGAGACCATCTGCTTGCTAGGTAGTCATAAAATCATTGAACTGCACACTGATGGAAGCCTGTACAACTCTGCTTCAAGAGTACAGAGATGTATTTCCAGACTTTGCAGTCCTAACTACAATTGTGTTTGTGTCACCAGTGACATCCGTGGCATGCAAGAGAGGCTTCAGTGTGCAGAACAAAATCAGGACGAATTGATGGACCAGAATAAAACATGAGACCTTAACACGAATAATGCCAGTCAAAGAAGAGGAACCTATTGGTGCGAGGATACGATCCAAAGCCAAGCATCAGAAAATTTTGTGAAATGCGACATAGATGAAAGTGAACTATATTGTAGTTATAGAATATATTTGTACATGATAAAATTTTCATAGATAATTTTTAAAATTTTTTTTTATAAATAATTACAAATAAATCAAACTACCAAAGTTTTGTGTCTGATATTCTTGGCATTTTAATGGAGATTTAGCCACATCAACATGCTTTGGGGAGTGGACTGCAACTTTTGCTGGTGGGACTCCTATTTTTACCAACTTAGGAGTCCTGGATTCCCAGTTTAAAATCCTAGTGAGACCTCTGCTGGGATTGTTTGTTATTAGAGGAGCAAACTGATGCTTAAGATTTCTTTTCTCATGTTAAATGAAGGGAAACACTTATTCAGTACAGTGTATTTTGTAACCAATGCTTAAGATTTCTTGCCTCATGTTAAATAAAGGGAAACACTTATTCAGCATTTTATAACCGATGCTTAAGATTTCTTGCCTCATGTTAAATAAAGGGAAACACTTATTCAGTATTTTGTAACCGATGCTTTAGATTTCTTATAACTTTAAGAGATTTAGTCTTTTACCTCACAATTGTTACTAACTTTCTTTTTCTTTGGAGTCTGATTGGTTGGAATGATCATCACTGGAAGACTGTTTCTGAGACTCAGACGGGAAAGAAAATGTTTATGTGAGCAGTTGTGATTAGGTATGAGCCGGTGTATTTAATGAAGAAGGTAGAAGTATTTTTCTTGTGCTTCACTGCCATGATTTAAAAAGAAAAATCCACAAGCATTTTAGTTTCACTCACAAGATCACTGATGGGTGATAACTGATGGCATTAATTGTGATTATAAAGTTTTCACCACTTAACAGGCCCTCAGTGGTTTTCTGGCAGAGATTTCCTGCTTGAATAATTTTATTTTTGAGAAGAATGGAGAATGTATTCTCTTTAAGAGCATTAGAATGTGGCTATGATCACGCTTAGCCTGCAAGAAATATCATCAAACTTCATTTTTTTTTTTGTGTGGCTGGTTTTACAAAGTTGATGATTGATCAAAGCAGGAAGTTTTGCAGTTGGACAGGAGTTGTAATCCTGAATTTCACATTTCATGACCACTATTTTTTTTGGTTGCTTTTATTTAGTTTTGAAGAAGCATGCATTTTGACATGAACAGAACAAAAAGGTATATCAATTTCCATGAAATATTCCGCTATAAATATCTTGTGTGATGTAATGTATTTACATCCGAAAAACTCGTTCATATTTTCCCATACAAATGCAGTAACCTATAAATACTAAATGATCATAGTAATTAAGTATACATACTAAACATAATTACAATTACTATGCTGTAATATTCTGCAAAAATCGAGCAAATAACTTACTGACCTTTATGAAGCTTTGTCTTTCCTTAGAATCTCCTCTCTAAGTTTTACCGCCAAATTACAAGTGGCTTCCTCTGAGTAACCCTATATTGCTCATCAATCTTCCTAGGCGAGACTAAATTTTCACTTGCTAGTTAGAAGTTATAATTTGGATCGAAATTGTTATCACACCCTCTATCTCAATTATGATTGGGTGTCGCATTGACCTGATCCAATCAAACTTAGTGGTCAATGTCTTTTTGCTGTCTGTCCCTGTGGGGACAGATTTAGAACATGCCCCTTTCCATCGCGGGTTCCTCTGATCTTAGGACTAAGATGTAACAGACAGGTGGGAAGTCGTGCGATCTAACGCCTGTGCTGATTCAATATGCCAGATCTTCTCTCTGGTCATGGTTACCTTGCATAAGAGATTAACCCTGGCCTGTGGCATTGTATAGACATTAAACCATGGCTTGTAATATTACCTTAGTTTGTACACAACTTACGAACTGGGGCTGAGCAAACGTGACACCCACCTAAATGTGACATCAGTGACCTGTTGGCTCTGCCCCATTCATATTGATTTTACATAGGTGCTGTTTGCAGGGTATCAATCACTGACACATTACAGTGTTTGTTTAAAGACAGTGCAAGCTCTGTAGGAAATTATGCCTGAGGCGAACCAATGGTATCCAAGACTTATGCTGAAATGAATGTGCATCATAAAAACACACAGGTTGCATTTTCCATATATCTGAAAACGGTAACATTTTAATTCTAAGACCCAAAACCCGAGGGCACATGTCTGTTGAGAACCCTGAGTGTTATAAAGAGTTACAACTGTGTAAGAAGTTGTGTTATCCTGGCTACTGTACAGTACATGTGCATGATGTTTCACAGTATGAAGCAGCCTTCCCTAGATGATGTTACTTCTTTTTTGGCTCCCCTGAACAGCATTATTGTGGGCAGACTACAGTATTGGAATTAGTGATAGCCTAGAAACCTGTGGAACATTTCCTAGCACAAGGTGATCTTGCACATATAACAGTACTTACTGATGGCTTCCTTGAATAGGATCATCATCAGAGACCACTGTTGAAGTTGAAATTGATAGCCTGTCTATTTGTCTATAATGTATGCCAGTATATGGTGACCTACATAGCTGCCAACCCTCATGATTTTGGCATGAATATTGTGACTTTCTATTTCGACTCACAGGTTCACATCGCATGCAAGAAAATCATGAATTTCCCAATTAACAATTATTTTAAATTTTCACGTTAAGTGCTAGTCATGAAATCGGCTGTTGTTGAAATGGTCCGTTACTGCTAGTCATGATAGGAGTAGAGCTATAGCTGATTAGTACAATTGGCCAGTTAGTAAGCATTTTAGCATATTTTAACATATGTGTATAAAAGTAGTTTTTCAAATTCTTTTGAAAAATTGGTGCCTAACTGGAATTTTCTCTGTGCATGCACCGCCAACACTGATTTGAATTACCGTTCGTTATTGCATATTGAAAACATCTTCACAACCAAGGAAAAATGAAATTTATTGCACTAAAGTGAAGTTTAGCTTGGAATATACCAAACATTTGCCATGCATTCAACCATCAAATACTGATATACATCATGCTTTTTGCACACAGTATGCCACACATTATAGTATTGAGTATAATGGCAGGGATGATGTAAGTACATTGATAGCACAAAGCACACAGAGGTTGGGAAACTACATGAAGACAGCTTTTTTGAATGTTGGAATGTTTTATATTGAAAGATTAGCTTATATGATAATTTGCTTGAGTTCCCAGTTTTGTGCACATGCGCCGACACCACTAATCGTTCACCGTTCAACTTTTCATCTTCTGGATTGATACCATTTTGTAATTGAACTACACTGCAGTTAAAATGTTTTCACCTCCAAGGATAACGATTTGTATTTCATAAAAAGTGAAGTATAGATTGGAGTACACCAAAATTTAGCCTAGCATTCAGCCATCAAACATCGATGTACATTATACTTTTCACACAGTATTTTGCTGCAAAATGCACAATGGGAATGTGCACAGGGTCTAGTATTATTGCTTACAGTTGAGCTGTCATACATGTACCATGTAGTAATATTATATATTACATGTCTGACAGATACATTGTAAGCAATGATACGAGCCCCTGTGGTTATGTGGCAGAACAATGTGAAAAAGCACACTGCTATAGCACCCCCACCAGATTTCAATTTTGGTGCACTTTAAGTCACCTGCTCAAGTCCTGCATGCTACCAATGCTGAAGCATTGTTTGTGAGCTTTCTTGTTGAACGTAACCTGTCTTCCTCAGTTGGAGTTAGTAACAGTGACAGTGAAAGATTATTTCTAATGTGAGGAAAAATAAGAAAAACTTTTAAGTGCCTACTTGGGTGCTGAAAATTTGCAACAATTTTAGTCACCAAGAGTAACCAGTGAGCAAGAAACCTGGACTGTTTTGAACACAAATTTACCATAGCCTGATTAATGAAGTTCAAGACTGCCACAGCATCCTAACAAGACAAATAGTGTGAAGTTTGTGTATATATTGGTAAATTTTGCTGCAAATTTAGTTAGTTGTACATGTAATGTTTAAGTTTATTTGTTGGATTTTCATATAATGCAGTACTGACCATCGAAGTGTATCGAGTTAGTGTCATGATGTAATCTTTCAATATTCTTCATGAACCACTGTATTTTCTACAGTTATGTTCACTTGATTTGATGGGCAATCTAACAAATGCTGATCTGATCAAAATTGTATTCCAATCAAGTTATATTTGATTCCCTCTTCCACAA
The DNA here is from genome assembly GCA_028554795.2 of Sinohyriopsis cumingii. Taxonomy (NCBI): domain Eukaryota; kingdom Metazoa; phylum Mollusca; class Bivalvia; order Unionida; family Unionidae; genus Sinohyriopsis; species Sinohyriopsis cumingii. Next base: position 57,654,313 of record CM068824.1, read on the forward strand.
ACTTTCATAAAACTTCAATGCATTATAAGATGTTGTGATAAACCCATCCGCCTGTGTATGATGTACACCTGATTGCAAATTCCATAGACTCTCCTGTGGCACAATTTGATAGCACCCATAGTTTGATTGCAATAATAAGTACAACAAAAGAGCATAATTGATTGCAGTACTAATTACAACAAAGAGCATAATTGATTGCAGTAATAAGTACAACAAAGAGCATAATTGATTGCAATAGTAAGTACAGCAAATAGCGTAATTGATTGCAGTAATAAGTACAACAAAGAGTGTAATTGATTGCAATAATAAGTACAGCAAATAGCATAATTGATTGCAGTAATAAGTACAACAAAGAGCATAATTGATTGCAATAAGTACAGCAAATAGCATAATTGATTGCAGTAATAAGTACAACAAAGAGCATAATTGATTGCAATAATAAGTACAGCAAATAGCATAATTGATTGCAGTAATAAGTACAACAAAGAGCATAATTGATTGCAATAAGTACAGCAAATAGCATAATTGATTGCAGTAATAAGTACAACAAAGAGCATAATTGATTGCAATAAGTACAGCAAATAGCATAATTGATTGCAGTAATAAGTACAACAAAGAGCATAATTGATTGCAATAAGTACAGCAAATAGCATAATTGATTGCAGTAATAAGTACAACAAAGAGCATAATTGATTGCAATAATAAGTACAAGAAAGAGCACAATTGATTGCAATAATAAGTACAACAAAGAGCATAATTGATTGCAATAATAAGTACAACAAAGAGCATAATTGATTGCAATAATAAGTACAAGAAAGAGCATAATTGATTGTAATAATAAGTACAAGAAAGAGCATAATTGATTGCAAAAACAAATACAACAAAGAGCATAAAGCCAGATCTATTTATAGATGATATTTGCTTGTATCGATTGAATTACAGCTATATTTCACTGGCATTATTCACTTGGAACAAGCAAATTTTCTTTGTTTAACACATTAACCCCTGGATGTTTTTGTCGTTTTCGTCTGAAATTTGAGTAGGAAACACATTTTGAAAGCTGTTTCTGATTACATCCTAATACATCCACTTGCAGGTGATTTTCCAATAACCTAAAATGCCTAGTTGTGTTAGAAACATCGTTTTTCATTGGCTATTTTTTTTTTTTTTGCCTAATGGACCCATTATTTTTGTATCGAGACCACTCTTTATTCCTAATGCCCATCTTATCCTACTTTTTGCAAAGGTTCATGTGTCTGTTTGCAGTTCATACTGGTCTGTCTTAGATCTGAGACCAAAAAGTACAATCTGAACACAAAATTGGAATGCGACCACTGGCAAATTTTGGGTTGAAAAACATTGGGTCCCAAAAAATGAGGTTTTTCTCTCAGTATTTTGTAGTGCAACTAGAACTTCCAGATGATTTGGTATCATTGTAGAGCTACATATGTCTACGTTTCTATAATACCACCCACTTTAGTGTATCATACATGACTTTGATGCTTCAGAGCTAGGCAGTAGACTACTACCTTCTGCCATATAAACTCTTCGCCAGGGGTTAATGTGTTAACAAGGATTTTTAATTTTTTTACAAATCAAGGAATGGCTAAATTTGTAATTTATGTGCAGTGTTGATGCACAAGTGATTAAATATGCAAGGAATATTCAAATTTGGTGATGTCATCAAAATGCATCCATTAATACATTAACCCCAGGAGGTTTTTGTCATTTTTGCCTGAAATTCGAGTGGGAAACACATTTTGAAAGCTGTTTCTGAATATATCCTAATACATCAACTTCCAGGTGATTTTCCAATAACCTAATGCCTAGTTGTGTTAGAAACATCATTTTTCATTGGCTATTGGATCGTGCATGAGCAGAAGGGTAAAAGTTCGAGTTCTTTTTTTTTTGTTGTGCTTAACGGACCCGTTATTTTCGTATCGAGACCATTCTTTATTCCAAATGCCCATCTTATCCTACTTTTTGCAATGGTTCATCTCTCTGTTTGCAGTTCACACCGGTCTGCCTTAGATCTGAGACCAAAAAGTCTAAAATCTGGACACAAAGTCGGATTCCGACCACCTTTGAATTTTGGTGGAAAGAAATTAGGTCCAAAAGATGAGGTTTTTCCCTCTGTATTTTGTAGTGCAACTAGAACTTACAGATTATTTGGCATCATTGTAGATCTACATCTGTCGACGTTTCTATCATACCACCCACTTCATTGTATCATACATGACCTTGATGCAGCAGAGCTCAGCAGTAGGCTACTACCTTCTGCCAAGTAAACTCGTCACCAGGGGTTAATGTGTTAACTCATTCAGACCTGGAGGTTTGTGTCGTTTTTGCCTAAAATGCGAGTAGGAAACACATTTTGGGGGCTATTTCTGAATACGTCCGAATACATTGACTTTCAACAGATTTTCCATTAGCCTAATGCCTAGGTTTTTTTTCGAAACATCATTTTCCATCAGTTATTTTGCTTGCGCATAAGCAGATGGTTAAAAGTTCTTTGTTTTTTTTTTGTTTTTTTTTTTGCTTAATGGACCCATCGTTTTCGTACAGAGACCACTCTTTATTCCAAATGCCCAACTTATCCTAGTTTTTGCAAAGGTTCAAATGTCTTTGTGAAGTTCAGACCGGTCTGCCTTAGATCTGAGGCCAAAAGTTCTAAAATCCAAACACAAAATCCGATTCCAACCACAGGCAAAGTTTGGGTGAAAAAGAAACGGGTCCAAAAACTTAGGTTTTTCCCTCTGTATTTTGTAGTGCAACTAGAAAGTCCAGATTATTTGGTATCGTTGTAGAGCTATATCTGTCTGCATTTTTGTAATACCATCCACTCTGCTGTATCTTAAATGACCTTGATGCTGCAGAGTTCGGAAGTAGGATACAGCCTCATCATGCCTAAAGGCGGGATTGGGGCTGAATGAGTTAATGATCAAATGTATTTGGCTAGCCAAAGATTCTAACAGACTAAAGTAGCAGATTTTGGTATGGTATTCAGTATGATGAATAGTGATGTCAGGTGCTTGCTGGTTATGTTTTGCTCTGTTTTGTGTATATTTTCACAGAAAATATGAGTAGTAAGGTCTGTGTATATATGTAATTCAAGGTAGAAAGAACATAAACAAAAGTTTTTTGAAGTTTATAAATTTTGGGATTTAAATATTTTACTCCCAAGAGACAGGTTTGCATTGTTTTCCACTAGTTATCAACATGGGAGATGAAATATGTTGTTATAAATGTTATTGATGTCTTTTGAGGGGAGTGGACAAGTAAAAAATTGTTCACTTGGAAAATCCAATAATTTAAGGACTTGCATAAAATAAAATGTTCTTTCTCAAACTTTTTAAAACATATTCTTTACAGCATATATCATTATAATACAGACATGCTTGTGACATTCCTCGTCAGTGCTACAGTTGACTTATCCTGGAGTACATTCGTATGAATTCTGTTATCATCATTGTGATGAGGGTGTACTTTATAAGCATGGTGTTTCTTCGCTGATGACAAATGATTTATCGGTCATGGAAAGTTGTCTCCCCTTGCTACCATGGAAATATATATAATGGTACAGGTGATTGTAGTTTATGTAGATATTTTGTATTGTAACTATTGTAAACTTGATGGTAATCATTATGTAAAAATCTGACAACTGGAGAAATACGCAGAAATAAAAAGATTGGACTTTTTATTCATCATAACATTTTGCTGTCAAATATGTTCTCCCAGCAATTGACGTGTATAGTGCACATTATTCAGATTTGGTATACATGATCATTCACTTGTGTCTTAAGGGTCTACCATGGCTTCCACTGTCAAAACAGATGCCATTTATGAATAATTATACCAGAAGATTTTTTTAAATGGCTGTGATTATTTTATTGGTCATGACCTGTGACTCTTTTTTGGGCTAATTTTAATATGGTATTTCATCTGTAGTAAAAATTATGCCCATTGTCTTAATAAAATAATGGTTTAAATTTTAGAAAATGGATACTTGAGAAATTTCATGCATAAATCCTAATAACAAACTCAAAGAACATTGATGACTAAAAGAATTTAAAAACAATATTGCAAATAGATCAGAATATCCAATCACATTGCAGGGACTGGGATTATACACAGTATGGTTGGAGGGTTCAGATAATGAGGACAGGGATGACTGAATGACATTAAAGCTGGATTTGGGTCGTTGTAATATTGGTTGCAGAACTAAACATGAAAAGCTTCGATGGCTCAGGATTGCAGGGCTTGAGTCTCACAACTTTTGTAAATATAGGGTGTCACAGAATAAGGCAAGAAATAACTTGGTTTCACTTTAGAATGATTTGATCATTTTCGTCATACATGCATACAACGTTACCATGGGTGGATAATTGTTTTTTAAGTTAAGTGACTGAACTAGCATGTATCTCATCGTAGATTGCTTGCGGTGAGAGACACAAAAAGCACAGTACACACAGGTATTTTACCTGTACTAATACTCATTCTCCTGTAGAAATGACACACTGGTCTTTTGGATCTTGTCAAGGAAGGTACGTTTTCCATTTTTGTTCTACAGCAATAGGGGTAAGTGTTACATTTTATTTTATTTGATATGTGGAGCATATTCAGTTTTTAATGTTGCAGCATGAAATGTTGACTTTACCATTACGTGGATTTCAAATGTTGTGTACTTTTGAATTGTTACAAGTTACTTTTTTGTTGTTGTTGTTATAGGGTTTAACGCCATTTTTCAGCACAAGATAGGCTATACATGGCGGCCAGTATTAATGGTGGAGGAAGAACCGGGAAAACCCCGGAAAGAACCACCGACCCACGAGAAGCTACCGGCAAGCTTTCTCACATATCCACATTTGCCGAGCCCGAGACTCGAACCCACGCAGACAGAGGTGAGATGGCAGTGATCCGTGACGGACAGCACTTTAGACCACTCGGCCACTCGGGGCCCCTGTTACAAGTTGCTATTAAGAGTTTAATTTAACAGCATGCATCTGTAAGGGTGCAAATTTCTGTTGATCTCTAAAGAGCACATTAATTTGGGCAAGAGAACAATTAATTAGATTTATGGGGACAGGTTCATGTTAAATCGCTATATTGCAATGATTTTTAATGTCTGTGTCATGAGAGGAAGTGATTCTTTATTAAACCGTTGTTTATTTAACAGTCAGACAGACTGGAAAGAAAAGGTTAACCTCGATCTTTGTATCGGAAATGTTGAGTTGAAATTGTCCAGAATCAGTTATTTAGAAATATAGAAGTCAGGCTGAATACAATTTTGGTGCCTAGTTATAAAAGGCAGTAGGGATATTTAATCCTGATTGGTTATGCTAAATAAGGGGTGTGTTTCCCAAACAAAATTTCTGGTTTTAATATGCCTCATCACAAATTTTAGTCCACATTTTCCTGCAAGAGGAAAAAATATAGGAGACTCAGAGATTGAATTTAGAAGAAATTCTCTTGTAAAACATTTATCCGAGGGACCGGATGTCTGGAAAGTCAAGGGACACAAGGACTGGATGTCTGGAAAGTCAACAGACACAAGGACCGGATGTCTGGAAAGTCAACGGACACAATTCTGGCATTAGAAGCAAGCAAAGCTTGGAAGCACAAGGTATTTGTGTCAATCTCATGTGATTCGTTGATACCAACATAATGATTTGCTTGAATTTATTTGCTTATATTCGCATGAATTAATTTTCTCAAATCCATTGATCAGTTTTCTTGATATGAGTATAACTGTGTTTGAGTTCATCTATCTGAATTCATACAGTGATGTTCTTTTTATAAGTTTGATGAATTCTTTGAATTCGTTGTCATGATTGTTATAGGAATCAGGCATTCTAAGAATTTTAATGCTTTACATTAGTTGATATGAGTTATTAGAATCCGTGTGAATTCTCCAATCTTAGATGATTTCATTGATGATAAAGACTTGACCGCATCTTGACTGAAATTAATGTTGTTAAGCCATGAAGTGAGACTTCATGTATGCTTGAGACTTGAATGTGTGTATTTGCTGAAAATAACGTAGTTAAACCATGTAATGAATTTCATTCATTCATTTATGTATTTGAGACGAGAACAGAACTGTTATGTCTCATGTTATGTTAATGTGAGTCAGTGATGAAATAGCTGTTAGGAAGTACATTAATCTTATGAAACTAGGTTTGTTTATGGTCTACCATATTTGGCTTGACCAGATAGTCTTTGGCATCTGTTTGAATTCCGATAGGACGATATCTGACATAACGAGAGGGGAGTAATGATCTATTCCCAGTAGGATATAAGACAGAAGATTTAGGTTGCTTCTCTTTTTATTTTGAAAGGGGGAAATAGCTCCACTGACATATCCACGTACTTACTTATTCAAGTATCTACGTACTTACGTATCCACGTACCCACACAAAGTTTGAGGGCTGAAAAGAGGCGAGACAATAGAGTCTGGAGAAGAAAAAAGCAGAAGGACCAAGAAGAACGGCCACAGCGAAGTTGGAGTGAACCAGAAATAAGCAGGTTATGACTTTGTACAAGGCAATGACTTCGACTGTTCACTCAGTTCTATGATGAACCAATTCTATCATTTAGATCAGCTATTTCTACAAGTATATTTGTGTTTGAAAGTTGGTGAATGATTTATTTCAAAAGAGAAGTGTATCTTCCTAATGTAACGTATTATCACTAAAGCTGTACCGATTAATCGGCAATACTCATCATCGGACCGATTATTGGAACAATCGGTATAATCGGTATCAGCAGAATAATTGGTGCCGATGTAAACAAATTTCCAAAATATAAATTTAAACATAACATTCATCTTGACATGGCTTGAATTTTAAATCAGAATTACATAGTGAAAATTAAGGAATAAACATTTGATTTGGGGGTTAATTGAAAGACTGTATATTCTTAAAAGTAAATACTTTTTAACATGCTTGCTGTAAACTACTGCTGATTGTCTGCTCACAATAAATTATCAATACCTGTGCATGCACTCATCCCAATCACAGCAGCCAACCAGCCAATGAGGCCTTGTGTGGCCGTTGAACTTCCAGCATACACGTTACAGGGATGGTCCTAGCTTTTAAAATGTTGTTGCCAAAGAAAATCACCAATCTCAATATTTTGTTGCCAATTTTTAAAAAAATGCCGCCAGAATAAGTAATGAATATTTTTCCAAGACTATTAATGTAATAGGCAATGAAAATTTAAAAAGATGGGATAGTTATTACTTTATTGACAAAAAGCAATACAGCCATAATATTACAAAATAAATCATTACATGACTGTTTTGCACTGCTTCCATGGTCTTTGCATTGCGCATTACCATTAGTGCATAGGTCTAACTGTTGTCACCTGAAATAAATGCGTTATCAAATGTAAAATATCTACTTTCATAAAGTCTCTCTTTTTTTAATAGAAACATCAGGTATTAAGCAAATCTATATTATGTATATTATTTTCCAAATAATAGTTTTGTAAGAAACTTATTTAGATAATGACATTTTAATACTAAAACCCTATGATCGTACTTTGCAATGTAAGATAAGTGACGTATAATGTGGCCGTCAATTTCACGCATTGAGGAATTAAATACCCCCCCTTTTTATGGCTAGCTTCACAAAGTACATATCCGTCAACCAGGAGTTCAGAAATTTATTTTTGCCATGCTTTACTTGCTTTGCTTGTTAGTGAACTGCTTCCTAAATACCAGGAATGATCACTGAATGCTGTAGATTGTTTCTCGACAAGCAAATTATGATCTCCATTCCCACCAATGAAACTTAACACGAGTCAACTTGACCTGGCATTACTATACCGTATATATTAGCATTAATTACGATCATTAAATTAAAGGAATGAATAAAGAAACATATCACAGAGCATATGTGCCCCCCCCAAAAAAACTAATTCAGAATAAATATGTTATTTAGTAAAGAGTTTTATTTGCATATATGAGTTAACAATAAGAAATAAGGTGGGATATAAAATGTGGGAAATAGTTATCACATGTATGGTAGCTTGAGACCACATTTGAACTGTTAACATAAATCAGCACCCATTTTAGGCATTGTTAGTTATAACAAAAATAGGTAATGGTTTACTTGTCAATCAAATTCAAGTGCTTTCACTAACTGTAGAACAGGCAGTTTCTTGAAATAATCAGTCTCATAATCGGTATCGGCAATTTTAATAATGGCTGTATGCAGCATCGGCATAATCGGCAAAAAGTGACATCGGTACAGCTTTTATTATCACAGTTGTTTATGTAATTGATTAAATTGTTGCATTTCAAGTACGGGGGCTCATGTCATTCTGTTCTATATATCTGCTCGGATCTCTGTTTATTCCATCTATAAGTTTCACACTTTATATTAATATTTACTCAATCTGGGCAACAACATCGAGGGCGATCACCCTCTAGATAAAAATAACCAAATAAAGCGGACACCTTGTAAGAAGGTACAATCCGCCAATCAACCCCACCAACACTTCCATCCCCACAGTATATATAAATTTTAATTCCATACCTGTTATTATGACCAGTTTGGTTTTATGTTAGCTGTGCGTATGTGTGTGCGGGTATATCAGGCTGTCTATCTGGCCTTCTGTATGGGAATGGAAGCAGGTGTGACCATAAAGGCTATAAAAGGACGGAACTACTGATTTGTTAACTTGTGTGCATGGTGGATCCATGAAGGGTGTGTGTGGCCAATACAAGTGTGGGCCAACCCAAGAATTCGGGAGAACTGTGTGGTTTGACAATGGACACGTGAACCAGGTCAAAATGTTTCATTTGCAACAAGTATTTATGAGTCATATGTGGTAGTGAATCATATGGGCTGTACAAATGACTGAGTCACGAGTCGTATGTTAGGTACAATTGTTATGTTGATTACAGTTGAACGTATTTTTGTTTCAATTGATGACATTATTTCAGTTGAGTACAATTGAGTCTTTTTCATTACATGAGATTATTTGAATCTCACTTTCATTACATGAGATTATTTGAATCTCACTTTCATAATATGAGATTGTTTGAATTTTACTTTCATTACATGAGTTTGTATGAATCTTACCTTCATTTTTGAATATGTGAATCACATTTTTGTTTTCTCATTTGTGTAAAGTTATTGAATGAGTCGCATGTTTAGAGCCTGAAAGAATCACTGTATTTGTAGAGTACATACATATTTTTATTAATTCATTTGATAAACTTCCATCGTTCATCACATTGTGTTGTGTTGTCATTTAATCCAAGCATCCATTCAGGTCAAGGCTATTACATGAGGCCATGGCTCAAGTCTTGCATATTTTGTAGATATGGGGCCAGGGCTTGAGTCTCGCATGTTTTGTAAATATGGGGCCAGGGCTTGAGTCTCACATGTTTTGTAAATATCGGGCCAGGGCTTGAGTCTCACATGTTTTGTAAATATGGGGCCAGGGCTTGAGTCTCGCATGTTTTGTAAATATGGGGCCAGGGCTTGAGTCTCACATGTTTTGTAAGTATGGGGCCAGGGCTCGAGTCTCACATGTTTTGTAAATATGGGGCTTGGGCTTGAGTCTCACAATTTTAATATTTAATAGCAGCAGTAACTTACCCGTCACTGTTGCATATCTTTTCCTTTTTTTGAATAACTTTGTCTGTTTGATATGAACATACCCTTTCTCAGAGCAGAGAATTAACAGTAAGACAAATAAGACTGTCCACTCCCACGTGCAGCACAGTCATCTTTTTCAAGGATGTCATATTAATGGTTGTGTCCAACATAATGTGACCAGAGAAAAATTACATGTTGCTTAAAACCACCTTGCAGTTTTCTCTTCAACAATATACTATCTAATTCATTCATCTCGTCTTCTTTTTATATACAAGTAACACGTGGCCGGTTTTAGAAATCAGTTCTGGAAAGGAATTTTTAGGTTACCACATTGTATCCCCCCTTTATGGATTAGGGTACACCAGTTTCATTTTCAGAATACATGTACAGTTAGTTCTGGGTAAGTGTGTTATATTACATAACATAGGCCCTACCTCAGTTTTCTAGGAATTCATATTCCTTTCTTTGAAATAATCATCTATCCATTTAGTGTTTTTTTCTCCATTTTACCATTGTATATTGCTTGACTTTGAGTTCCATTGTTATTGTGTGTGGTTGCAATGCTTCTTGAGAACAGTGAAGGTTTAACAGTTGAACATCAGTATTAAGAAAAGACAGGAAGTTTTGGATGAATAAGTCATTGCTAACCTTGTGCACTGGGATGTATATAGTACACACTGCAAGCGAGTTTCACATGACATAATATATAATGTTATTATTAATGGTCTCTTTCAGATAACATGTTGGGACAGTTTGGGAAAGCGTGGCTGCCATGAGGACTCGTGAGACACTCACACAGACTTCCTCACATGGTCAAAATGCACACAGTAGAACCATTGTACTGTTTGAACTTATGTAGACTAATGACGTCTGGAATCTAGCTGTTTGCAGATATAATTATTGAGCATGGAGGAAATATCAGTCCCCCTTCATCAGAATTATCAGGTTTTACTCTTGCAGAGCTCCAGGGTGTCCACTGTAAGATAACTTGTTCTCCAGTTTGGAACAACACTCTCTCTGGAGACAGGTAAGGCCCCGCCTGTAGGAGGGAATGAATGTTTGAAGAGTAGATCGTCTTCCCCAGAAAGAGAGAAGTCAAACCCACCATGTTCAGAGTAGTGTGCTGCTGCCTTCTGTAAGGATTAGCTTGTCACACACACACACACCCATGATGTTGGGGTTGTACTGCATTGAAAACTTACTGGGTAGTGGGTTGTGCCCACTGCAATGGGAGGAGGTGGACTGCACCTTGATGAGTGATGAGGAAAAACTAGGAACTGACATATCCCTGTGGCTTGATTGGTCACTGACTGGTGAATGGTCCAGTCATCTGTCAGTCTCGTGATTAGTTACCAGGCACTGGATACCAGCGACTGGTTAGTGTATGGAGACCAATCACCTGTCACCAGTCAATTTGTTGCAATCACTGGTCAGATTGTACTGGCCTTTGGTCATCACATACTCATCACAGACTTTTCACTGGTCATTACTCAGAAGCCTCGTGTTACGGTAATAGAGAACATACCCAGTTTCCCACTCTATCCACTCAACCATCATTCCCTGTACAGGATTGGGCGACTGCCCAGCAGATCCAAAGGAGGTTAGGGGATCTGGTTGGTATGTTCCTTTTGCTTTTATCTCAGTAAATTGTGATCGGATGTGGGGGTCCTTCACTTCAGAGTAATTGGTCACTTATTACCCCCTTGGGTTACAGGACCCTAGACCCAGAGTACAGGTGATGCTGTGGCTCTTATCACTATCACCTCTTCTTTAGGTGGCATCCACCAGGAAGGCAGGAGGCCTTACATCATCCACTAAGGACAAGTGGCCTCATCTTCCTCCTCTTTGCACATGACATATGGGAAATGGTGCAGAGTGCACCCATTTTACTTCCACTCAAGGACATAGTGATGCCCAGCCACTCGTCTGCTTAAAGGGTGTATTAGATGATGATGCCCTATCTGCCCTCATTGACTCCAATGACTTCAAGATAGAAACATCTCATTTGACGCCTCCTATCAGATCCACCAAATCCTCTCAGTTGGATGAGAAGGACAAAATTTGGTCCTTTGATAAGACAGTAGAAGTTTATTGCTTCTTAAGAGTGGACTCCTCAAGAAACTGTCTGGCGCTCAGCCATTTTGTAAAAGATTTGTGGGACTCAAAATCATATCTAAATCTACTGCTTCTTCCTCATTTCTCTATGATCAAGGAAATATCACAGAGGTTTTCAATAGCCCAAGTCATTGTTCAGTGACATAGAAGGTGGTCCTCTACCTTGTCTTTGTTTCAAGTTGCTGGATACATTTCCCAAAGTGGCCCATTAAACTTGGACAGAGGTGCATCCCATGTGGGTGTCTCAACTGCAGTCTGGGCATGCCTAAAAAAATTGTAGCTATTAAATATAGCATGATGTACTGATATTTTATGTGATGCTAGATTTATGCCAATTCTATTTATGCACTTTCATTTTAATGCCATTTATAATGAAAAAATAGCATTCAGTTTGCACCATTTTTCTCATTTTTATGCCATCGCTGGCGCCATGTGCTGTGACTAGCATAAGCTTATGTACTTGCATTTACATTGCTTTCTTTTAACCTTAAAAACATATCTATAGTGTAAATTGAGCGGCACTTGTATAGAAATTACCACACATTTTACGTGTAAGGAAATTACCACACATTAATTACCACATAGATTTTACATATAGTGAAATTATCACATTTTACATGTACTGAAACTACCACACACATTTTTTGTATAACTGTGTAGTTCTTTCCTTGTTTTTATGGCTCATTTAACACTATTGACTATACCATGCTGAGAAAATGATAGCTAAATGCCTTACTCAAGGAGACATTGAGGCATCTGTCTGTGGTTTGGCTCACCTTTGTCCATTTTGGTGTCTTGTGTTTCTTCTTGTGGTTTAATGCATATAATAATAACAAATCTATTCAGTACGATATGTTGTGTTAGCCTCGTAAGCTTTTTGTATGATGAATATTATTAAGATATTGTTAAGCCAGAAAAGTGAACAACAAAAATAATGTGAAAAGAAGGGAAGTAAATATATGGATTGTATAGAACAGAATATGGAAGAGTTATTTCCCCTTCACTGCAGATAATGGGGGGGCAGGGGACATGTTTTCATGTACAAATTTAATGCCGCAATCAGCGACCTAGTATAAAAAATCATAAAAAATCAAATACAAAAGTGAGGTCAAAAAGGTCCATATTTTTGGATACCTATATAAAAACAAAGCATAAGAATATTATCCACTTGACCAGAGAAGTCAATGGCAGTTCATAGCAGAAGAAGTTTATGCACCCAACCCCAAAATTATACCTACCAATGTTATGTCCCAAGGTCATTTTTCACACCATGTGATGCTCACAGTGCAAACACAAGCCCTTTTCCTAGATGACAATTCTGCAAAACAGCGTGTACTAAACAGGCTGATGCAATTGAAAATGGTTGTCATCCAAGCCGTTTTTGAGATATTCTACTTCCCCCAAACCCATGTGTTTCCTGCTATGGGAGGCTAGCTCTTCTTCCTAGCCAACTGTTGGTATTTAACTATCAGTAGCTATGGAAGGTGTACATGCCTGACATCAATTTCAAGAACAACACAAACCCGACACACCTAGTTCACAAATATATCCATATCTTTAAATAGTAAACAATAATAGCTGAAAAACTCACACCATAGCCTTAAGAGAGTGTCCGCCTTGGATGCAGGAGGTCGTGGGTTTGATCCCCGGCCGAGTCATACCAAAGATTTTCAAAAATGGTACTAATAACTGCCTCACTTGGCGCTCAGCATCAAGAGGTTAGTGTTAGGACTGGTTGGCCTGGTGTCAGGATAATGTGACTGGGTGGGACATCATGCTGCATGTCTGCTGCATGATACCCCAGTGCTAGACATCACTATAAACTGTCACACTGCAGACATCATAGGGGGCGCTCACCAGATAATATGTACTTTTGAGAGAGTGACGTATGTAAGGTGAAGTAGTTCACATTTAAAACATGCACAATGGAGAGAATGTTGGCATACCTCTATGCTACATTAATGTAATGTGGATGATATTTCTTTTGGATATTGTACTTTTGGAAATTTTACATGATTTAAGCACACTGCTAACTAAAATGACTTCTCCCTTGTGTTAAAAAATCAGCCTGAATTAGTCTAAAGTACACTATACATAGCAGCTATTAAAATAGGGAAAATGAATTTTGCCAGACTAGACAATACCAGCTTCTGAAAGTGCAATGAATGAATTACCAAATATATAAAATGTAAAAAAAAGTTATCGGCTCTTTTTTATACAATTTACCTCTGAAGTTCAGGAAGTGAAAATGACCAAGTAGAGCTAGCACTTTTTTGAAAAGTGCACATCTGAAGTAAGGCCAAGCTATATACTCTATAACCCATAGTACACCCATCAATCATACACCAAAATAAAGGGAATTAAAGGTTCTTTGCATTATACCTAATCTATACAAGGTCTTTTTTAAATGGCCAGTATAACCAGTGAGGATAGCCAGGGAAAATCTTTTTCTTTAAAATCCTAACCCTATGCAAAATACGAATCTGTAGAGCGCCACCATAGCGATATGACTGAAAAATTGTTAAAGCTACGTTAAAAATCCAAATCACACACACACACACCCATTGCCTTAAGTTAAGAAATTTGCCAGGGGCCAATTTACAAAACTTTACCCTGCCACCAATAATTCTAGTACTGATTATACTTATGAAAAGCTTTTATATGGAAACAAAATGAAGCATGTTTCAAAGTGTTTGGCTTCAAAATACCTGTATTATACATCAAAGATAAATAACAAGACAAATTCTTTTGCATTGTTTATGTTCACTTAAGTAACTGGCAAATTCTTAAAGCATGGGCGGTGTTGTTGTTGCGGGGTTTAATGCCATTTTTCAGCACAAGATAAACTATACATGGCGGCCAGTATTAATGGTGGAGGAAGAACCTGGGAAAACCCTGGAAAGAACCACCGACCCACAGTAAGCTGCTGGCAAGCTTTCTCACATACCAGCATTGGCTGAATCTAAGACTCGAGCCCACGCAGAAGTGAGATGGCAGTGATTCGTAGCGGAGAGCACTTTAGACCACTTGGCCACTCGGGGCCCCGGGTGTGTGTGTGATGAAGAAGTGTAGACATTATTGGTAGCAATGTTGGCATTACAATACTGTACATCATATATATTTAAGTCAGTATGTGTACAGGTGAGCTTTGCTGTCTTCTGACAGACCAGTTGGTATGGTTTTTTAAAAAATGTTTAATGTTTTTTTTTTATTCATGGGCATTTTTGTGCCTTTTACTAAACATGATATCTCTATCAAGCTTTCTACACTCTGTGTGTGTGTGTGTGTGTTTGTGATTTAGATTTTTAATGTAGCTTTAACAATTTTTGTCACATTGCTATGATGTCTGCAGTGTGGCAGTTTATAGTAATGTCTAGCACTGGGGCATCACACTGCAGACATATAACATCATGTCCCACCCAGTCACATTATCCTGACACCAGGCTGACCAGTCCTAACACTAACTTTTTAATGCTGAATGCCAAGCGAGGCAGCTGCTAGCACCATTTTTATAAATCTTTGTGAATCGGTCAATTTCGATCCTGCAACCTCTTGCATCCAAGGCAGACACTCTAACCACTTGGGGCACTGGAAAGGTCCAAGCAATCTACTAAACTACTGGTATCTACTTATTTACCATTATACCTATCAACCACTTACTGTGCCCCGACTTCCCACCCCCTACTTGTTTAAATGTCTTCTCACCGTTCTATCCATCAAACTACGTACCTAGTGCTCACCCAGTCATACCAAAATAGGAACTTCATATTGATTATTTGCCTGAGGTGGCAGAGTGATTTAAGGTGCTTGCATTTACTTATCGATCACATTGCATGTCAGTCCATGTGAGTTCAAGTCTCTGCTCAACTAGTGTGGGTATGTGAGAAAGCATGTCAGTAGTTTCCAGTGGGTTGGTGGTTCTTCCCTGAGTCATCCCAGATTCTTTCTCATGTAAATATACTGGCTGCCTTTGATAACCTATCATGTGCTTATAAATTCAGTTAAACCCCACAAACCAAAACCAAAAAGGCAAATGTCAAATTTGATTAATTTTCACCTGCCATGATTGGAAATCGTGACATATGTTGACAGATTGTGGCTTTTGTTTTCAACTGACCTACCTCTTTTCAGAAAAGAAACATTTTAATGCATATAAAGTAGTTCACATATTTTTTTGATCAACTTTTATTCATTGCTATTACAGGACAATGTTTTTGGTTTCCAAAATGTCAGACTATTATGCAGTGATTAGTTTTAACAGAGCTGATACTACTTGTGCGTTTTAACTTTCTAATGAAAATAATTTTATGACTTTAATTTCAGGGAGACAGTCCTCCCATGATCTCCACAGAAATAAATAGCATGGTAAAAAAAAATAGGTTTTCAAAATGTAATGGTTTGTGTAGTTTATTTGCATTATTCAGCCTTGGCAAGGTTTGTTTAAATTTTTATTGAAATGTATTATGATGTACTAGAAATTAGAGCAGCATGAGAGACTGATGGATTATGCATTACATTTGTACATGCTATCAAATCTACATTTCCTTATGATAAATCAGAACTTTAGATAACGGCATGACTGATTTGGTGGCTATTTTAAAGGTAATGAATGAAATTTAAGTTAATTTTTTTAATTTTGACTAGCTAATATTATTATTCTGTCTCCTCATGTCATTGATTAAATTACTCAGTTTTAAGAAATAATCAATTACTGATTCATTTCAATTAGTTTGATTTTATAAAATCACATAATAAAGTATTTATTTATATTATACATTTATGGAGTGTCAAGATTTGTTATCTACAGCATGTATTCATAGCTAAGAGTTTTTCACATTTGGAAGAAAAATAAATACAGATACAATAATATGGATTGCATAACTTTGATGGCCACAATATATGGACTGGAACTTGACTCTCAGATATTTTTGTTGTCTGTATAGCACACTTTGGTAGATAACGTGTTTGACAGTAAATTGTACCCCGACTACCATGTTATGTTGACGAACTTAAATTTGACTATCAGATATGGTGGTTCTCTAAATATATCACGGTTTGGTAGATAATGTGTTTGATAATAATGGATCCTGACTACCATGTTACGATGATGGACTTGAACTTTTATATTTTATATATGTTTATGTGTTCAGAGATGCCTGTGCATATGTTCCAGGCTTGATACTTTGATTTTTATAATCACTTAATTATATAGTGTCAAGCCAGATTATTCACATCATGTTGTATATGGTGTACATAATGGCTGAAGGCCTCAGGGTAGATTAGTTCTTTAACTAATTGAGTTTACTTCTCTAACTGAAGTCTTAGTTATTATTAATATTATATATTAACTTGTCTATCAGTTTTTGTGGTTCTCTGATAGATAATGCATTTGACAGTAATGGACCCCGACTTCCATTTTATGATGATGGACTTAAACTTGACTATCAGATATTGTGGTTCTATAAATATAGCATGGTTCAGTAGATAACGTGTGACAGCAAAGGACTCCAACTACCATGTTATGATGATGTACTTGAACTTGACTGTCAGATATTGTGGTTCTATAAATATAGCATGGTTTGGTAGATAACATATGTGACACCAAAGGACTCCAACTACCATGTTATGATGACAAACTTGAACTTGACTGTCAGATATTGTGGTTCTATAAATATAGCATGGTTTGGTAGATAACGTATGTGACAGCAAAGGACTCCAACTACCATGTTATGATGATGTACTTGAACTTGACTGTCAGATATTGTGGTTCTATAAATATAGCATGGTTCAGTAGATAACATGTGTTACAGCAAAGGACTCCAACTACCATGTTATGATGACAAACTTGAACTTGACTATCAGATATTGTGGTTCTATAAATATAGCATGGTTTGGTAGATAACATGTGTGACAGCAAAGGACACCAACTACCATGTTATGATGATGTACTTGAACTTGACTGTCAGATATTGTGGTTCTATAAATATAGCATGGTTTGGTAGATAACATGTGTGACAGCAAAGGACTCCAACTACCATGTTATGATGACGAACTTGAACTTGACTGTCAGATATTGTGGTTCTATAAATATAGCATGGTTTGGTAGATAACATGTGTGACAGCAAAGGACTCCAACTACCATGTTATGATGACGAACTTGAACTTGACTATCAGATATTGTGGTTCTATAAATATAGCATGGTTCAGTAGATAACGTGTGACAGCAAAGGACTCCAACTACCATGTTATGATGATGTACTTGAACTTGACTGTCAGATATTGTGGTTCTATAAATATAGCATGGTTTGGTAGATAACATATGTGACAGCAAAGGACTCCAACTACCATGTTATGATGACAAACTTGAACTTGACTGTCAGGTATTGTGGTTCTATAAATATAGCATGGTTTGGTAGATAACATATGTGACAGCAAAGGACTCCAACTACCATGTTATGATGACAAACTTGGACTTGACTGTCAGATATTGTGGTTCTATAAATATAGCATGGTTTGGTAGATAACATATGTGACAGCAAAGGACTCCGACTACCATGTTATGATGATGGACTTGAACTTGACTATGAGATATTGTGGTTCTATAAATATAGCATGGTTTGGTAGATAACATGTGTGACAGCAAAGGACTCCAACTACCATGTTATGATGATGTACTTGAACTTGACTGTCAGATATTGTGGTTCTATAAATATAGCATGGTTCAGTAGATAACATGTGTGACAGCAAAGGACTCCAACTACCATGTTATGATGACGAACTTGAACTTGACTGTCAGATATTGTGGTTCTATAAATATAGCATGGTTTGGTAGATAACATGTGACAGCAAAGGACTCCAGCTACCATGTTATGATGATGGACTTGAACTTGACTATCAGATATTGTGGTTCTATAAATATAGCATGGTTTGGTAGATAACATGTGACAGCAAAGGACTCCAACTACCATGTTATGATGATGGACTTGAACTTGACTATCAGATATTGTGGTTCTATAAATATAGCATGGTTCAGTAGATAATGTTGTTGTTGTTGTTGTTGTAGGGTTTAATGCCATTTTTCAGCACACGATGGGCTATGCATGGCGGCCAGTATTAATGGTGGAGGAAGAACCCGGGGAAAAAACCCGGAAAGAACCACCAACCCACGAGAAGCTACTGGCGCGCTTTCTGACATACCCTCATTGGCCAAATCTGAGACTTGAACCCATGCAGACAGAGGTGAGATGGCAGTGATCCGTAATGGAGAGCGCTTTAGACCAATTGGCCCAGTAGATAATGTGTTTGACATTAATGGACTCCAACTACCATGTTATGATGATGGACTTAACTTGACTATCAGATATTGTGGTTCTATAAATATAGCATGGTTCAGTAGATAATGTTGTTGTTGTTGTTGTAGGGTTTAATGCCATTTTTCAGCACACGATGGGCTATGCATGGCGGCCAGTATTAATGGTGGAGGAAGAACCTGGGGAAAAAACCCGGAAAGAACCACCAACCCATGAGAAGCTACTGGCGCGCTTTCTGACATACCCACATTGGCCAAATCTGAGACTTGAACCCATGCAGACAGAGGTGAGATGGCAGTGATCCGTAATGGAGAGCGCTTTAGACCAATTGGCCCAGTAGATAATGTGTTTGACATTAATGGACTCCAACTACCATGTTATGATGATGGACTTGAACTTGACTATCAGATATTGTGGTTCTATAAATATAGCATGGTTCAGTAGATAATGTTGTTGTTGTTGTTGTTGTTGTTGTAGGGTTTAATGCCATTTTTCAGCACACGATGGGCTATGCATGGCGGCCAGTATTAATGGTGGAGGAAGAACCCGGGGAAAAAACCCGGAAAGAACCACCAACCCACGAGAAGCTACTGGCGCGCTTTCTGACATACCCACATTGGCCAAATCTGAGACTTGAACCCATGCAGACAGAGGTGAGATGGCAGTGATCCGTAATGGAGAGCGCTTTAGACCAATTGGCCCAGTAGATAATGTGTTTGACATTAATGGACTCCAACTACCATGTTATGATGGTGGACTTAAACTTGACTATCAGATATTGTGCTTCTGTAAATATATCACGGTTTGGTAGATAATGTGTTTGACAGTAATGGGCTCCGACTGACATGTTTTGATGATGGATATATATATATGCATGATGATTACTTTTCTTTTTTCTTGAAAATTAAAAAGACATTTATTATAATATAATATTTTTTGTGAAAAATAAAATCTTTGAAATCTCGGCTTGTTTTATCGATTTTGGAATGTAAGTAGTTTGTGGGAAGAAGTAGAAATTTTCTTTCATACTGAAATTGCTAATTTAATATATGAATTAAAAATGGGGAAAAATGATCTAAAGACATCCATTGACATAGTGAATAAAATTGAATTTATTGATCAATTAATTAATATAATAATTTGTTGAAATTAATAATTATTTAATTCATTCATCTGTGCGTTAATTGGTATTCTCACAAAAAAATGTTGGGGAATTAGTGAATAAAAAATTAGTGGGATTGTGAATATGCAAAAAACTTACCCATTTTAGATGGCATGATTGATAATTACAAAAAAATTAAATCAAAATTTTATATTAAAGACAATCTGATGAAATTAGTGAAATAATTAAAAATTTTAACCATGAAATAAATATTTTATGAAAGTATGAATTATGCCATGAATTACATACTTGGGAAGCAAGAGGTCATGGGTTCGAACCCTGGCTGACTCATACCAAAGACTTACAAAAATGGTACTAACAGCTGCATCTTTAGGCGCTCAGCATTAAGAGTTAAATGTTAGGACTGGTCTGCCTGGTGTCAGGATAATTTGACTGGGTGGGACATGATGCTTCATGTCTACGTATTGATGCCCCAGTGCTAGACATCACTATAAACTGCCACATTGCTGACATCGTAGTGATATGGCTAAAAAATTGTTAAAGCTACATTAAAAATCCTAATCACACACACATCGCACATACTTGGGATAAAAATGAATTTACTAATTGTGCAATATTTCACATGAAAACTTCTAAAGCATAAATAAAGAGTAAAACTTCTGGGTAATTAGTTTGCTGAATATTGTTTTCACCATGATGCACAGTTAACTTAAATGCTTTTGCAAATAAAATATGTTTTTGGTAAATGTGTACCAATTTAGCTACCATAGTACAGAGCACTGTGCGATGTCAGTACAGTAATGGTCACATGTCACTTGATACACATATGGCTGTACCCATTAAAATTGTAATAGAAAGGTATATATATAGTGGTGAAAACATGATGAGTCTTATTGGCCATCTAATATGCAAGGCAGACAATTTTACATTCAGATAAGCTTTGATGTTTCCCAGTACATTGTTTGTCATGCACTTTTGTCACAATATAAAACTGGTGATGGGGTCACCGTGGCAAATGCAACTGAATGCAGTGAAAATCAAAGCATGGGAAGCATATGTTCTCACTCTCTGTTACTGTAGAAAAGTTTGTGCCTGACAAAACTTGGTCTGCCATTTAAAAGTGTTGGTTGATGGGTTTTTAGTTAGTTGCATTCATTTTTAAACACTACTCTTAGGAAATGGGTGCTAAATTATTTTCCCAAAGACACATTAAGGCAGCTGACTTTGGTTGGTATCAAACCTACGTCCATGAATTATAAGCCAGGTACTCTGCCAACTATAATGCCATGGTTCCTTCCTCCCTCCCCATAAAGTGTTGTAGACCCAGTTAAAAATCAAGACAATCTTCTTAGCATATGCTTCTTTAACAATTAGAAAGCCATTCTTATTATCAAAACCCGTCATTAATGTGAATAGATACTACTGTACTGAGAAATATAATCTAATTATGATCAAAATACATGTGTACAAGTTTGACAAGTTTGGGTCTGACAGCACACAGTATAGACCCAGATCTGTTGCTGCATAATGGGATGATAGATCAGTCTGTTTTGTTTGTTCTGTTGATTACTTCTAAGAAACTGCATAGACCCAGATCTACTCATGTATCATACAACACAGGTCTATGAACCAAGAGTGCTGCTTTGAACAAAATAATGTTTTTTTTTTTTAAATTTACATTGTTCATGCAGACTTGAGTCTTAGTCAGTCTGTTTTGTTAATATT
This sequence comes from Sinohyriopsis cumingii, assembly GCA_028554795.2. NCBI lineage: Eukaryota > Metazoa > Mollusca > Bivalvia > Unionida > Unionidae > Sinohyriopsis > Sinohyriopsis cumingii. The sequence continues at coordinate 57,676,197 of CM068824.1, forward strand.
AAGTTATGGCCTGAAGATCTGATTTTTTTTCCTTTCTAAACCTATAATCACTGTATATATTGTGCATGTTTGCATGATTATGCAAGTTGCTATCTTTCCACAGATGTGTTGGTGGTCCTTTTTTCACTTTATGTCCTGAGGCTTCTTACACATATTAATGTTCTGATCAAACAGACCGCCCACCGTGATGTGGCACAGTCAGTTTCTTGTCAAGCTGTCATTTCTCAGGTTTGTGTATCATTCAGGATAGGTAATTGTCAATGTATAGAGTGGACCCTGAATGATGATAGAGAATTATAAATACTTTCTATAAATGGTTTTATTGAAGATTCATGTTGTAGCTGTCAGTTTTGCATGCATTTTAGTTTTTCAGAAGTGGACAGAATTTGGAAATTTCTGAGTTGACCAGTTTTCAAGAACTTTTGATTTTTGATTTTAAAAAATTAGCTTTGTTAGTTTTTTTTCCATGTTCCAAATTGTACATGTCTGCCGAAAGGCAAAGCATTTTGTATTGTGCTGTCTGTCCATACATCAGTCTGTTTCATTACTTTAGCTACAGTAGTCGATCAGCTACAGTGATAAAACTCTGGATGATGTGCACTTGGGGTAAAATAGAACACTGTCAGTGTTGATGTTACAAATCATTTTCAAGGACACTGAATAAAAGAAGAAAAATAGTTTTCACACAATAATTTGAATATTAAATCATATCCTGTTACCAATTTTGTGGATGGCTTGTATTTAGATTAAGGAAGAACCCCATTAATTTTGGGGTCAGAGGTCAGGTTTTCTGACTGAATGAAGAAAAATAGTTTCTGTGTAATAACTTTAGTTCCCCACCATCTACAGTTACTAAACTCTATGATCTGTGTACGGTTGAGCCTAAGGTAAGGAACAAGTCTATAAATTTTGGAGTCAAAAGGTCAGGGTCACTGTGACTGAAATAAGAAAAATGGTTTCCACACAGAAACATTATATCTACCATACAAAGATAGACCAAATTGGTTTTGCAGAATAATTTTTATTCTAGAGTAAATTCTTTGACAAACATTTGTGGATGGCGTCCACTTGGGGTAATAAAACAAACAGAATATTTTGGGGTCTAAAGTTCAGAGGTATCAGTATGAGTCATATAAAAATATACTGGTTGGCACAAATAAAAGTTTGCATACCTTGACTAAGGGTCAAGGTCACTAAGACTCAATGGTCAGTAATTGCCAGATAATGTCATTCCATTTCAGCACATTACAATTTGGAATTTTTGACCAAGTTATGGAAAAGCTTGATTCACAAGAGCTACTTATCAAATCTCCATGCTTTTGGCTTTATATTTTGCATTCTGTGGTGGCCTAGTGGTCAGAGCATATGCCTTGTGTGCTGGAAGTTGTGGGTTCGAACCACAGCTGAATCATACCAGATACTTATAAAAATGGTACTTGCAGCTGCCTTGCTAGGTGCTATGTGCTCAGCATTAAGAGATTAGTGTTAGGACTTGTTTGGCTTGGTGTCAGGATAATGGGACATCATGCTACATGTCTGAGGCATGATGCCCAGTGCTAGACATCACTATACACTGCCACAATGCAGGCATCGTAGTGATATGACTGAAAAATTGTTAAAGCTATGTCAAAAATAAAACACACACACAGACACACACACACATACACACATCTTTGCCCATCCCTGTACCACTGAATACTGAGTCTCTGCAAGGTTAACAGAACTCAGGTATATGAGCAAGACAATGACAGCTTGTTAAACATTACATTGTTTTACGTAATCTCACTGCATTATTAAATTTCCTTATGCATTTTTGGTCAACAATTTGTTTGTATAAAATATAAAAATATGGTGCTTATCTAGACCTATGGGTTATTTTATACAGTAAAATCTGATTTAGAGGACATCTCCATATATATTGTAGGACTTTTACTCAATAAGGTGTTAAGATTACAAACCAATTGCTAAATTTCACTTACAGGCTTAACATAGCTTTAAAATCACAAGCAACAAATTTTAATTAGATATTCTGTATTGAGAAGTTTCAGTTAAATTATCAGTAGTGGCAGAGTGGTCTTAAGTGTTCACCTTTACCAATCACAGCCATCTCACCTCTGTCCATGTAGGTTTGAGTCTCAGGCATGGCCAGTGTGGGTATGTGAGAAATTTGCCAGTATTTTTCCATGGACCAGTGGTTCTTACTGAAGTTTTCATGGATTCTTCTTCCATTACTTATATTGGCCACCATATATAGTCTAACTGGGGCTGTGAACAAGTGTTAAACCCCAAAACATCAACATTTACCTACCGGTACTTTTTGTAATTTTGTACCCAGTTTTCATAAATTGGAATGTGGCATAATGTCTTCCTTTATGCAAAACTTTATAATATTGAAATGTCCTGACATGACATTTTCACCAATTAAGTCAATGCTGAATTTTTGCCAAACAAAATTTTCATGACTTCAGTTACTAAATGCATTCAGGAGCCCCGAGTGGTCGAGTGGTCTAAAGCGCTCTCCGTTAAGGATCACTGCCATCTCACCTCTGTCTGCGTTGGTTCAAGTCTTGAATTCAGCCAGTGTGGGTATGCGAGAAAGCTTGCCATTAGCTTCTCATGGGTCGGTGGTTCTTTCTGTGGTTTTCCCGGGTTCTTCCTCCACCATTAATACTGGCCACCATGTATAGCCTATCGTGTGCTGCAAAATGGCATTAAACCCCACAACAACAACAACTAAATGCATTCCATCTTTATTCACAGTTGTGCATATTGTCATGACTTTGCTTTTCTCGTTGAGTTTCAAGAAAAGGATAGTTTAGTTCCTTAATAATCAGTGATAAATCTCATTGCTTTAAAACACAGTTGGCTTTAAATTAACACATGAGATCTTTTGGACTGGTATGTAAGTCCTTAGAGTGTGTCAGGATTAAACTTATTGACTTAAACTTACAATCTTCTGAACCACTTTTAATTTTGAATGTTTGAGCTATTGCAAGGGTTGAGAAGTCACATGCCCATCTCAGAATGGAAAGTGAAAATCTTTGGTGGTCCAGTGAACACTTACCCAACTCTAAATGGCAAGTGAAGATGTTTGGTGGTCCAGTGAATTATCACTTGGGAGCCATAGAAGATGACCGTGTTATAAGCAACCAGGTTAGTAAGCTGAATAAAATGATACATGTATCCAAAAAAAATTGTGGGCAGGAGTGTGGTGGAGGGTAGGTAATAAATAAGTGCACAAAAATATGTGCTTCATTGGCACAGTTACCATCTTAAATCGATGTATATTAAATGAGAAATACACCAGTAGTGAAAACAAAGAAGGCATATTTTACTTTATTCAGAGAACAATGCATTGGTACATGTACATGTATACTTTTTATATATACATGTCAAATGTATGGAACGAATAGAGTATCAACACCATGTACTCACCCGCAAATTTCATCACATACATTGAATCCACAACACAAGAAATTCCATCAAAAATATGCACACACACAGATTTAAAATATTCAATAACTTTGTCACAAGCCGTATAGAGGGGCCCCGAGTGGCCGAGTGGTCTAAAGCTCTCTCTGTTACAGATCACTGCCATCTCACCTCTGTCTGCGTGGGGTCGAATCTCAAATTCAGCAAATTTGGGTATGTGAGAAAGCTTGCCAGTAGCTTCTCGTGGGTCAGTGGTTCTTCAGGGATTTCCTGGGTTCTTCCACCACCATTAATACTGGCCGCCATGTATAGCCTATCATGTGCTGAAAAATGGCGTTAAACCCTACAACAACAATAAATCAGTTGTTACATTCAGTTTTTGGTGTTCTTTGGTAATGTCTCAGGTGTTACATGCAGTTTTGATGCATATTATGTGGTGTCATATGTGACTGAAGTACGATTAATGAAGATCAACAATTGTAAATCTTGATTTCATTAAACATTATTATGAAACACATTTCTTAAAATACTGTATTGGGTCTCATCATTGCTACTGTTCTCATATAAATTCCCCCTACCTCTTTCCCACTAAAAATATTACCTCTTGCCTTAAGAAAATAATCCTGCTCCGTGAAAATTCTGGGTAATTCACTGTGAACTGTATCTCAGACTCAGTTTTATGGATTCTGCACCTGATAAGTTGTAGTGCTGTATTTGTTTATGCATGTACTTTAACACACGAAACTGTGTAAAATGTAGACCCATGTTTGCTTCTGTATGATTTGGTGGCCAGTCGGGGTCTATACAGTTAATTCCCTATGTGAATTCAGATAACCGTGATCTGCTGGTAAATCATGCAACAAGAATCTTGGAGTTTAAGCTGTTCACAAATAGGTTTGCATACATGATACATGATATTTGAGGGTAAATCCTAAACAGAAGCCGTTGAACTCACAGGTTCCTTATAGTGCCTTCACTTCTGTAATGTAACTCAGTTATGTTTTTTTTGGGGCGGGGGCAATTCAGAACACACATTTAGATTGTTGCATTGGATGGAAATAACAGAATTGGCAAATTCTTTCACCACCTATATTAAATATTGAATTACTATTACATGCGTATGATGGATCATTAAAATCCTTTCTGATTTAGATTTAAAATTTGGTGCAAAATGTGAGTTAGTCTATAATCTCCCTGAAATGAATTAAAAACTGAATTATTGTATATGCAGCAAGGTTTCTCACTAATTCTGAGAAATGTCTGAATATATGCCATGGAGTCCTAATTTTAAAAAAAAAAAAAGTTTTGCTTAAATTGTATTGAATCTCGTGATGACTATAGGGTGTTTTTGATGGTCACTTGATTTTGCAAGGATCATGGGGCATTTTAAACATATTTCAACACATCCAGTCTACATCGTATTGAATAACTCATGGTTTACATGCTGTCTAGCTTAGTTGTTTCTTGCATCTCATGTTAAATACAGCACTTAACACTTGTTATATCCTATGTTCTCACTTTCATCTTTAATCCTAACAATGACTGTTCCAGAATTTACAAACAACTTGCATTAATTTGTATAGACGATGCAGAGCCATGATCCAGTATGACTGCTATTGCAATAGTTGAAAAATATTTATATATTTCCAACATTGTATCCAATTTGCTAAAGAGTATCGTTGCATGAAAGTCTTTCAAGTTTATATAAACGATGCCTGTTTGCTTTTGTCCTCCAAGTTCTGAAGGCCTTTTAGATATATGCAAATGATGCTGATCTGTCTAATATAGTTACCATTACTCCAAATAGAAAAATATTTAACTTCAAGAAATGTTATCTGTTAAACAAAATTTAAAAAAATAATAATGCTAAACAGAATTCAACCAATATTGACAAAGAGCATCGAAACATAAAGACCTTTGATGATTGGACATATGCTGTTAAATACCACCAATACACCCCCACCCCCCAAACAAAAAACTCTTTGAAATAATGGTTTACATAATATATGCCATAAACAGCATTGAAAGAAATTTAATTCGAAAGCATTCTACTAACTGATATTTCTTGCCCAACTGCTCTTGAATTTGGAAATAAAAGATAAATAATCTCGGGTTGACTTGGGCTTCTTGTTTTTGTATTATAGAACTGGGACATAACAGGAGAGCTTGACAGTGTTATGTTGCTCAATATTTTCCTAGACAATTAATTTACAGCCTAACAGCTTACATCCTATCGATGATTATTTTCAGAACTAGGGCAATGACCTCCAGCAATTGATTAGAATTCCCAGTTGTAGCTACAGTAACTTCATCAGAACCAAAGTGCTGACTCAAATTATCCATGACCAATCAATGAATCCAAAGCTGCCAAAACACCTATTTTAGACCAGGAATCATGTGAAGGATAAATATTTTTGGGTTTTACTAATGAGTACTAATTATAGACAGGGATGACTGTTTCATGCTTCTCAAGGGACAGCTAAAACATTTGTTGGGCATTTGTAGGAAGTCATGCATATATGTGGTTGATTAATCCCTGGTTTTCTTTTTATATGGGACCATACATTTATAAAAATAAAAAAAACCCTCATCCAATCCATGAGTACTGGTAGGCTCCAATATGAGATCATGTAATGCTATATTTTTTTATGTATTCAGAAGGTGAATGTCCTCTGCAAGATATATTGCCTGTCTGTGTTTTGTGTAGGTACATTTACATTGTATGTGATGCTTAGTCATTCAAATAATTATCTGGAGAGTAAACCTTGAATAAATGTATGCATGTATGTCTATCTGTATGTATGTATATATGTATGTATGTATGTATATATGGATGGATGGATGGATGGATGGAAGGGAGGATGATTGGATGCATTCAAGCATGGAGTAACCTGCCTTGACAGACAGTCATAGAAAGGATACATACTCCTAATAGACATTTCTTTGAACCACTCGTCCTGAATGTACTTAAATGTGATACTTCACCTTTTCTTAAGGATACTTGTCAGAAAGAAGAAAAAAAATGTATGTATTTGTGCACTGTAGATAGATAGTTAGGTGACTGGATTAATAGGCCTCATAGCCTCAACATGGCTGATGCCTTGAATTGATCCTGTACCTAATAAAGTGGAGCAAGTAAAACTATTGTCAAGGACAAAAATGTGACAGTTATAATCTGCTGCCTAGGTAGAGGTGTTTTTCAGGAAGTTTGGCTAATGATAAAAATTACTAAGCCTGTATTGACTGCTCCAGTGGCCTAGTGGTTAGAGCATCTGCCTTGACTGTGGGAGATTGAGGGTTCAAACTCCAGCTGAGTCATACCAAAGACTTATAAAAATGGTACTAACAGCTGCCTTGCTTAGGCACTCAGCATTAGGAGGTTAGTGTTAGGACTGGTAGTGCTGGTGTCAGGATAATGTGACTGAGTGGGACATCATACTACATGTCTGTGGCATGATGCCCCAGTGCTAGACATCACTATAAACTGCCACACTGCAGACATAATAGCAATATGACTGAAAAATTGTTGCAAAGTACATAAAAAATTCAAATCACACACACACACGCACACACACAGAGCCTAAATCAGGTAAATTATATTGGCATGTTTCTGCTAACCATACTCTGTCCACCATGACAGATAACTAGAGATTCTTGGAATAATTCATTTTCCAAACAAGGCCTTGCTTTATTTGGATATTATATGATACATGGTTAAATTCATACCATATTTACTACAATCTCTTTTTGTTTCCAAATAAGGCAGCCATGTTCTTATATGGCACATGAAAAAATGAGGCTGAAAACAGAAGTATTTGTCATTTCAAATAATATAGTTTACTTTCACAAGAATATATTGGCAGTAGTGTGGGTCGATGGTTATTTCCTGGGTTTTTCTGGGTTCTTTATCCACCATTTATACAGGCCACCATTTATAGCCTTGTGCTGAAAAATGGCGTTAAAACTTATTACAACAAGAAGAAGAAGAATATATTCAATAAAGAAGATAAACAATATTTTACACGTATTTCTACAATAAAACTCAGCAGTTCTGTTATTAATTATTAAATTATTAATTAAATAATATTAATTTGATTCAGTATCTATAAGGAACGTGTTCAAAATTTTTGATAGCAGGCTGAAAAACTGCAAGGTGTTAATCATGCCTGGCTGCTCCATTAATATGCATAGGTTTATGTTGGTATCCATGAAGTAGGGGTACTGATATTAGTACTAGGTCTATACATTGATCCATAAAGTGTATCCACTTTATCTCTCCATCTATTAGTTCATTTTAATATCTGTAATACATTACCTGTTGCTGTTGCAATCCTGACCATATGATGAGGATCCATGTTCCCATAGGGTGACTGGAGAGCTCTACAATCCCAGAATGACCCAAGTTCTACCTGAAGCTACTTTGCCCATGTGCACTATCTCCTTCATTCTTTTTAGGTTCTTACTCCACAGGTAGTTATTGTTTGAGAACATTTTTTTTCTAGCTCATGCGGCTGCTTTGTTATTCCTACCTTTGCCAAAATTGGTCTGTGGACTCATCTTGATTCTTTTTTTATTAGTTCTACTGGTCATAGATACATACATTCATCTCATGATGTAGTTGGCTTTGATGAAAACTGCTGCTTGCACATCCAATATGGCCACCACAGTGGCCATTCTGAAAATCTTGTTATTAGACTTCTTAGGAGGTCTAGTTGGTCCTAAATGAAAAAGGTGCTGATCTGACATCCAGCATGGCCACCATATCAGCCATCATGAAAATCTTGTTATAGTTACAATTCATAAATGGATAGTCATACCATCATGGGGTTTTCACATAATTAATCCTAAAATAAAGTCATAATGACCTTAAAAAGAGTCCCTCAGACCAGATCTGTCTCGCTTTTGGTTGATGACTGTGCTGGGTCTTTTACCCACCCTTACTTCATTACCTCACAGGAGGGACCTTCTGTTGTATTATGGGGGCTCTCTCCAGCACATCAGCCTGTAGGTTCTCCAACTTTGACTCATCTCAGAGATCTGTCCACTAGGACAAGTTTCAAGCAAAGTCTCCAAGTGCATTATTCAGCCCATGAGATGACACGTGTCTGAGGTCCGTTATGCCATGTTTTGAACCTTATTTGATTGGTGCAGTAAGAAGCATGTAAATCCTAGCTGTCCCTCTGTGAGTGCAGTGGCTGATTTTCTTCTTTCTTTTTGAAGAGAAACAATACTTGGTTTCTACTATCTAGGGTCATAGGACAGTCCAATCCAAACTCACTCAGATTTTTGAAAGGCCTGGCCATTGGTGTGGACTCTGACATAGTTCAGGAATTTTGAGCTGCAAAGACCGGAGTCTCACTTGCTAATGCCTAGATTGAATCTGTCTTGCATCTTGTTGTCTCGAATTGAAACCCCCTATGAATGTTTGGGTGAGGCTTTGTTCAAGATCCTTATACTCAATACTGTTTCCTTGCTTTTCTGAGACCATAAAACAAGGCTGCATAATGTTCGATGGAAATTAGGAACTCAGGGTTTCCCTTCTTTGCCATCCAGGTTTTTTTCAAAGCAGGAAACCAACTTCCATTGGTTTCTTCACTGCTTTTTGAGATTCTCAGTCATATCTATACTGGGGATGATCAGGATAGATTTTTATGGTATGATGCTTTTTTTTAACAGCTTTGAAAGGGAATAGATTGGGTTGGAAGTGTCTTTCCTCCCCTTAAGGGTTCCGCTGGTATTTCATCTTCCACCATTTCAAGGTGAATTACTAAACTATCAAGAGAGCATACAAGTCCCTTACCAAGAGGACCTTTGTTGATGACATTTAAATCCAATGAAGGTCAAGAATTGCTACCTCATTGGCCTGTCCAACTTGGTTGCCTCTGGAGAATGTGGTGAAAGTCACATTTTTGCCGCATTTTGGCAGTTCCTTAAGTTGCTGAAGGATATGAGGATAATGGTGTATTGGTGATCTAACACTACCTTCTTTTATCCTTGTTTGTTGACTTGCCAAAGTGAGGGCATATTTTCTTTGGGTCTGGTTTCATAGTTCAAAGAGTGGTCCATGTGGATACCATCCAGCAGTAGTATTCTATTTTACATTGAGGGTGAGTATTGCTTCTGTTTGTTTTTCTTTTTGCCAGTTGTGGGATCATGAGCCTCCCGCAAAACTGAAAATTTCAGCTGCGCAATAGCAACAGGTAACATATTACTGATATTAAAATGTAGTTTATTTTGAGGGGGTAAAACTTTTAATGATTTTTTCTTATTGCTATTGCCAGATTTGCTTCTCCCATCCTTTACTGATGTCCCACTAGTTTAGGCTACATCCTTAGAATAAATGAAGGATAGTGCACAGGTGCAAGGTAGCTACGTGCACAGGGGCATTATGAAATTCTTGAACTCTCCAGTTGCCCTATGGGAGGATGAATTCTCATTATACTGTCAGGGTATTCTTTGTCCAGAAATAAGTCAGATAAGCAGCAGCAACAGGTATGTAATTAACATCATTAAAATTAGTTTGAAATTTGTAGACCAAGTGAGCATATGATATCCACAATTCATTATACCTGTAATCTCAATAGCTGTCAAGGATTCCATTTATAGGCATAATTTACTGCAGGTTTTCATGTGTACGCGATTTTTTGGTCATGTTTGTAAGTTACAGATAATTTGTTTACTGATATTTGAGCTTAAGGTCTGCCTTATTTACAAACTTAGAATGTTCTTGAAGCTAAATTAGGCCCACATCCTGGTATTTTATTGTCTTATTTTTTTTAATAACACTGTGGTCAACTAAATTATTCATTCCTCTTTTGAGTTCAGTTTGTAGAATCATTTTCAGTTGTGTTCAGATATAATTTGAGAGGAATGCTATATTTGGAATATTGTGAAAATTCATTCAGATATATTCTGGAATATTCCATTGTGATACATCAAGACAGTTGGTCCATCAGCTTCAAGACTATTGGTACATCAGCACATTCAGCACTGAAATTCATTCAGAACACTATATTTTTAAACTTGCGATAGAACTTTTAGGATTATTTTGGATTTAATTCACAATACTATAAGTTCCTCTTAAATTTTCACTTTGTAACTTAGATATATAAATTATTTGTTGATTTTACTTAACTTGTTGGTTGAACTTTTTTTTTCTGTAACTTAGTTGAAGACCATAGAGTTGTAACAACAGACCTTGTGTATACAGGATATGCAAGAATAGATAAGAGCCCCAGTGGTTGCTGTAAGGCAAATTTAACCGAAGTCAGAACAAAATTCTTACGTAGCACGTCTTCCAGACTGTCAGTAAGATTTGTTTCCTTGTCTTGAACTCAAATCACAAATTTGGACTTCAGTTTAAATGCATCCAACTTGTACTTGGGTACTCTATTGCTCATAGCCCTACTTTGCAGGTCTGTTTGAAAGCATATTTAGGAGACTTATTCAGTACCGTTTAATATTTTATTTATGTTGCTGATTTTTCATGTGATAAAATAAAATCCTGAGTATTAGAGTAAGTATTAAAATAGTGTGATTTTGAGAGGCAGCAAAAGTTCGGACTTATGCAGGAAAAATGTAATTTTTCTCATTAATTTTCTGTGTTTTAAGTTTTGAAAGATTGCAGTTTTCAGGATTTATTTGTAAAGAATTTATGATAACGGGTACTTTTTGGTTTCTGATAGCAGATATATTTGTCTTCGAAGCATAGGTGAGATATAGGTGTCACTTTTCTGATGATATCTTATGTATGTGAAGATTTTGTGACAGTTTGTTAATGTCACCAGGTGCAGTTTTGTTGGCAAAGACAGGTTTCTGTAAAACCCTTGTCTCTATTACACTTACCAGATCTTCATATCCTGTATCTATAGCTTGTTTATCTTGGGATTCTATACAGGTTGGCTGTACTATAAGATTTTTATGGGACTGGTATGATTTTCTTATCATGTGGAATATAAATCCACCTCCCTTTTCCATTGAGTGAGAGCACTGGGTACAAGTAGTTTATGAAGTACAATCTTGAGGCTTGTCAGTGTTTATTACCATATTGTTCCTGTATTTTATACCATGTCAGCGATAAATATAATAAAATGATACAGTTATTATCCAGTGAAAACAGCAACATAGGCTTTAGGCAGTAGTGCATGTATATTGTGTAAAAAAAAGTTTCTGCCATGGATGAAATGAATTGCTTAGGTTATCATCGTTATGGGGAAGCATGGGGGACTGTAATTATCCCTCTGCTTTTCGAAGAAAATGGCATGGGTTACATTGTGCTGTGCATCTGGATGTGTGTACATGTAACAACACACAACTCTTAATCATCTGAGGCAGAGACTTCAAACGATGCGATATATATAGATGTGAATTAGAATCTGTAACCAGGTAGTTAGGCTTGTAGGAGTGGTGGTGCATACACTCTTGCAACACCATTGCGGGTGTTGACACTTCTGGTTCCTGTCCCAGCACATACCACTGGTAAGGACACAGATGTGACACCCTAATTTATCCAAAAATGATGTGTAGGTGTAGGTTTCCCTGTCCACCCAATAGTATTGTTTGTGTTTTTGTTTTTGTTTTAAGGTTAGTTTTATAAATTTTGTAAGGGTTGCTTTTGGTTTCGTTCGTCAGATTTCTGAGTTGCTTTATTCCAACGTTGGCTGGGAAACCATGTCCCTGGGCCATGGCCATCCTAGCCTAAAACTTAGGTTGGTACTCCCACCCCATGGGACTATTGAGAGTCAGGGCTGGTTTCCCTCTCTTTTATTTATTAATTCTATGGTTTCACGTGGTGACTTTGCCAGAGTCAGTTTTGTCTATGTGTGATGCTTTGTTTGTGAGTGTGGTGTTGTTATTGCTCCTCATGTTTATGTTGGACAGCACTAGTGAGGTTAGATTTATTTGGTTTAGTTACCATATTTAATCCTAATATATAATTTGGAAAGAAATATTATTGCCAAAACAAAGTATGTTTTTAGTAAACTAGCCGAGCGTGAGTGTTTTTGTTTTTGTGTGTATGAGTGTTACTTGATATATTTAGTTGTCCTGTATACCTTGGCATACTGTTTTCCGATCAGTGTTAGTTAAATATTCTTGCACCTTAGCACTATTCTCAATTTGTTTTGAGTGTGGTCGAATGTGGTCATATTTAGCAAATAATCGAGTATTATTCGATGGTATAGTTCATCTTTTATCATGGTTCATGTTCGTTCCCCATTACCTCTAGTTTATCACAGTCAGAAGTTTTTCTTGGGGGTGCTCCACTTAGGTTCATGAGCAGTGTACCCTGTAATCAAAACATACCATGGAGTTAAATGCTGGGTAGGTACAGAGCTCCCCACGCTCTCCAATAAATATAATCTATCAGGGTAGTTGATTCCCATATGGAGATGTGATTCCCTCCTAGGGATACCCTCTCCAGAGGTCTTAGCAGAACTTTCCATCCAAGGAGTCGTCCAGATGAAACTGTAGTGTAACTGCAGTGGCAATGATAGTTTAATTTCTGGTAATTTAGAGTAAGATCATGTTGGGAGGCAATTTTGATTAGTAAACCACAGTTGAGTTACTTACATAACATATTATTATTATTCATTGTAGTTGGTAGAATCATTGAGTGTGTCCTATATAGAATAAAATCATGTTAGTAGGCAATTTATCACAGTGGCCTTGTTTATGTAATATAGTATTATCAATCAAAGTAATTGATTGTGTCAAATATTGTGCCACAATTTGTTTTGGCTACATAATTTGTAAATCAGTTTTCTGCCCTAAGTATGAGGGTCAAGTGAGTTCAGTGTATAAAGTATTCCATGAGTGAATTGGTTCTATACACTTGTTCAGTTTTTCCACCATTATTCCATATGTGCCCCTATAGTAGTCATCAAATATCATGGTATTAGTATCACAATCCACATAGAATTGAGGTCTTGTGTCTTGGTGTGTATGGTGGTGGAGCTGTCTGTTTTCCAGTATGTGGTCTTTATCTGTCAGCACTGTGGTTCTGCTAGCAGAGGCTGTGAAATCTGTGGTTAGCCATTGTACATGACTGTCCTTAGTGTAAATATAGTTCTGGTTTGGTTCTTTGTACGTTTTATTGGTTTTATTGGTGCCCCTCTGGGTTTTTTGTTGTTACTTATTTATGTGTTGTCCGGGTTTGGCTCCGTTACAGAGTCGTTGTTGCGTGGTATACCTCAAGAAGGTACTATCAGAATGTTTTTTTTCTTCTCAATATTGTTGATTTTATTTCCTATTTGTATAGCTAGTCCGTATTCTTAATCATTGTCTGTGTTCATTTCAAAACATTGTCTATCACTATGAATTCATTTAATATGTATTGGTCGGTTTTTCCTTCTAATGAAGTACTGTATCTTTTTGATTTTCCTTCTGATGAAGTACTAGTCTGTTGTGTACTTTAATTCTTGTACTGTTTTTCCTTCAGGCAAAGTACTAATCCATTATGGTTTTCCCTCTAGCGAAGTACTAATCCATTTCCAGGTTGTTGTTTATTAGCAGTCCTTTTTTGTGTAATTGGGTTATTTTAGTGATTATTATCCATGCGTGGGTGAGAATCCATAAAACATAAATCATTATCCATGTCCGTTCCTGGTGATTTAGTCCATTCCTGTGTTTCTTTGTTACCTGAAGTCCATGTTCTTCCTCAGAGTCCAGGTCCATTTCCAAGTTGTCATTTAATAGCAGTCCTTTTTTAAAAAAGGTTTATTTAGTAATTAGTATCCATATGTGGGTAAAAGTTAATCCCATGGTATGTATAGTCCATACAATGTAAATGTACCTACACACTGATCCCATGGTCTGTATAGTTCATACAATGTAAATGTACCTACACATTGATCCCATGGTTTATATAGTCCTAAATGAAAATGAGCTGCTTGATCATTCAGTATGGCCACCACAGAAACCTAGAAAGTCTTGCTATGTCCCCTGAATGGAAGGTCAGATTGACATGAGGATTTCACCATGAAGCTTCTTATGATACCTGGGTGGGCAAATTATATATATCTATATATATATATATATATATATATATATATATATATATATATATATATATATATATATATATATGCTAATTTTTTATCTACAGTAACTTTATATTGTCAAAATCATGCAGCATTTTTCCATACTGCTTGTCTTCATATTGCACAACATGTATTTCTAAAAATAGTATAATGTATCAGGAACTATTTTGTAAGCAAACAATGTATGCTGAAGTAGCAGACATTTTGGCTTTTAGTTTATTAGATTACTTAGTGGATGAAGTACACCAGCAGTTTCATTCATTTGAAAGTAGAGATGATAAAGTTAACGATGTGTACGAGTTCACAGAGTCAGAAATGAAACTTTCAAACAAGCAAATGAATGAACATGGTACAAGTATTAGCAATATATACAGGGGAGATTTAGTATAAAAAATTCCATTCTGATCATTTAAATGATTATTTATGAGAAATGTTCTTTACCTTTTGCAAATAGATAATGGTTCAGAATATGACCAGTGCTCTCAAGGGGCTATACAAATAGCATAGAAAAGCAAACTGAGGCCAAAAGACTATGGTATATTTATCAGAGGCATGAATTTTACAAGTCAGTCAAAACAATAAATTTGAGAAAAAAATGTAACTGACTAATATCTGGATTAGTCATTTGCTCAACTTGCCAGGATCAAAAGACTGAGACAACTTGAATGAACCATGAACCTAATGAAATGGCATGTAATTCTTAACTCTTCTAAAAAAAGAACCATATTTCTTCAGAGACATATTTAATTCACAGGCAAATAGATTAAGATATCTAACTATACTTGTCACACTGGCACAGAAGGTGGCTTCTATTTCTGCTGCAATAACTAAACTCCTTTTTCACACTAACAGACAAATAGCTTTGATCCTTATTCCAACCATAATGATAATAACTGCCTTGTATTTTAAACTGACGTTGTTGTTGTACAGTTTAATGTCATTTGTCAGCACAAGATAGGCAGTGCATTCAGGCCAGTATTAATGGTGGAGGAAGAACCTGGGAAAACCCCAGAAAGAACCACCTACCCACGAGAAGCTACTGGCAAGCTTTCTCATGTACCCATGTTAGCCGAACCTGAGACTTGAACCCACGCAGATAGAGGTGAGATGGCAGTGATCTGGAATGGTGCATGCTTTAGAACACTTGGCCGCTCAGGGCCTCTAGTTAATGTCTCTGTCCAGAATATTATTACAGATGAGCAGTTTGCATTTTCAGTGAATAAATAAATTCCAGCCTAAATGAAATACTGAACACAACAATAACACTGATTCTGCTTCAGGATCTTTACGCACAAAAAACTAATTTTCCCAGTAAACAAGATTATAAAGCTTTCTTGACCAAGGTCACAATTAGCACATTTTTGAAAAATAGCTATCACTTAAAGGAAACATTCATTCTAGAAGATTCTATTACTAAAATTATCATAAAGAACATTATAAGCACAATGTCATTGATGCAGACCAAGGTGAATATGCTTAGTTCTATTGATAATTATCCAGATATTAAACCCACACTCGTAGAAACAAATATTAGCTATGTATTACAGTAGTTGTTTACAGAATTATAAATAAATAAGTCTGGTCAGATAGACAATTAACTTGATTTTGGACAAGGTCAGCTACAAAATGTGATTTTACATAACCCGTAGCAAGCTTTCTCATCTACCCACATTGGCCGAATCTGAGACTCAAACCCACGCAGAGAGGTGAGATGGCAGTGATCTGTAACTGTGCGCTTTAGACCACTCTGTCACTTGGGGCCCCGAGTCTGACATATTGACACATTTGGGTTATTACCAAACACTGTCAGTGTGACTGGACTTAACGAGTGTGAGCAAGACAAGTAATGTTTGCACATCGATTCATATCATATTCCTTTATCTTAATGCCTTCCTCATAAAGCAAAAATTCAGCTTGCATAGATTGAACAGTGTTGAGATATGTACAATCTACTAACCACTTAAAGCAGGGAGAAACCATATTATTTTGGCTCTGAAACACCTGCCTCCTGACCAGAAGGCAAGTGAATGTTACATACAGTAAATTTATTTAGGAAATTCGCTGGGGGGAAATTATTAAGACCATTGTAACCGCACATACATACATAGATACATACATACATACATACATACATGCCAGTAGCTTCTCGTGGGTCGGTGGTTCTTCTCGGGGTTTTCCCGGGTTCTTCCTCCACCATTAATACTGGCCGCCATGCATAGCCTATCGTGTGCTGAAAAATGACGTTAAACCCCACAACAACAACAACATACATACATACATACATACATACATACAGACATACATACATACATACATTTGCTTGCTTGTGTGAAACATAAATAGGAACAGAAAGGAAGAGGAGAAATATATTTCAACTAACGAGGAGTGAAATAAATTGTGCATGTTTTGTATATTGGTGTTGTTGGACACCTTTGAGTAAATTATCTGTGGATCGTCAAAGTGCTTAGGTAGTGATGATAAAATTACTCTATGCACAATGTGTTTTTTCACTTACAAAAAAGAGTATTATGCAAATAGGATGTCTATAAATTTATGTGCTGAAATGATTGATGTTACATACATCATTGATGAACATGCTAGGAATACCTTTGGTAATACATTAAAGTGGGAACATTTTTCTCTGGCAAACATATACTATATTTTGTTGAACCATTCATGGCAAGAAATACACTTGCCAACTTTTTATTCATCTCTACCCTAATGCAATTCAGAAAAGTTTTACAGCTCTAATTTAAACTGACATTTATTGCAAAAATTAATAAATTCTCAGCACATAATTTTCTTTGCGTCATAAATTAAAATTGCAATGTATTTGCTTATGAAACACTTTCTCATTAACCCATTATATCAAAAGTATACTTAGAGTACATCCATTTCCATGTTTTAGTGGTTGGATATCATGTTACCCTCTATCTGTCAATCCATTCATCCACCTGTCTGTCATAAATACATCTCTGAAATTGCTGGTAGATTGAGACAGCCATAGCTTTTTAGGTAACAGTCTGTAAGATGGGTATAATATTTCGGTCCTGGAGTTTTGGGATTGGTCAGAGTTCAGATATACAAAAATTCACTTACACTGCCAAAACCTCTGTAGACATATTCATAGGAGGAAGGTTCAAAATATTATTAATAGGTTTCGGATTACAACCCTTGGGTCACAGTTGGGTTGGGTGGGCAAGGCCTGTTAGCATCAGGAAACTTAAAAATGGAATTTGGCATGGTGAGCAATTGAAGGAGCACATTAGTGTTGTGATTGGAATAAAACAGCTCAAAATAGGAATTAAAAACTTGGAAATTCTGAAATTCTCTAATTCTATCTTTGTTAGATTAAAAGGTTGCAGAAGAAATCCTGGCGTACGGTCTTTTATAGTTATATAGATTATAACAATCCACCATAAAACATGGCCACTGTAACTAAATATAGAAAAACCTTATATCAACTTCCTCTCACGTAACTGCATATCAGAATTTTAAAAAATGTTACCGAAAGCTTCTTGGCATGAAATGATTTTAAAGTTTTAGAAACTGTGCCAATCTGTCATCAACTATGGCCATCTTTTCAAAATCTTTAGAACCGACATTAACCAAATTTTACAAAAAGCATTCTGGCATAACTGGCTTTCAGATTTGTACAATTGATGTCAGTCCACCATCAGATATTGCCACCGTTGAATTTTTTTTTAGATAGCCTGTAAATGGCTTCTCAGAAACTGCTAAACAGTATTTGACTAAAGGGTCAATTCACGTCAAGTGGGACACAGTGGGAATTCAGCTTCCTTCAAAAAATCTTCTGTAAAAATTGTATTGAAGTACATGTTGAGGGATGAAGACTTAAAAAATATTAGGCTTGTAGATAAAAAATTTACTGAGATACAGCTTTCAGAAAATTGAGTGCCACTAATACCTTGGGAAAGCATGTAGGTTGGATTTATCTTCACATAACTTTTTTCCACATTTCTAATTAGGCTAGACAGCTTGAAATCACAAGTCTTATAGAATTTTTTGTGTGGATCATGGATTGGAAATCATGTTGAAGTTATCTTGCATGGCTGACATGAAACAATTCATCATGAAGAGGTTTAGGTTTGTATCATGCTGATTCACCATAAAATTCACCTACCAACAGAGAGATATAATTTTCAAAAATCAATGAACAGAATTTGACAAAAATTTGTTAAGAAGCATTCTTGCATATATATCAGATTCTTAGAAATGCTGCTGATGTCTTTAGATGTGGCTTCCATTACTAAAAATAGAAATCATTGAATTTACATGAGTCCTTGAACAGAATTTTACCAGTTTTTATTGACAGCATCTTGGCAAAAAGAGCATTTCAGATTTACACCGGAGATGCTGGTCTGCAATGAAATATAGATGCATTACTAAAAATAGAAAAAGATTTTTAAAAATTATCAGAAAAAAGACTTGCACAACTGACTTTATATACACTTTGAAGCATCCTTGCATAAAGGCCTTTCAGTATGGTGGTGCGTAATCAGATAATAAGAGAGAAACTTTAAACAAATGTTTTTACAGCATGCTCTGCTCACGGCATTGGAAGACCTTAAGCATCTTTAATAACTGACCCAGATTTCTTTTTGCCGAATGCTCTTCCATTTGTCTCTTAGCCTTGTTTCAGTCAGTTGAGCGATTTCAGGACCAGTTGATTTCTATTTTTGTGGTTTTGCGGTAATATATTATTGCTGATATATGTTAAATTCATGGATGAAGCAGGTGTCATATTTGTTGACTTTGATTTGCAGGAGGTAGTAGCCTACTGCTGAGCTCTGTAGCATCAAGGTCATATATGATACACTAAAGTGGGTGGTATTACAGATAGGTAGACAGATGTAGCTCTACAATGATACCAAATAATCTGGAAGTTCTAGTTGCACTACTGGGGCCCCGAGTGGCCGAGTGGTCTAAAGCGCTCTCCGTTACGGATCACTGCCATCTCACCTCTGTCTGCGGCGGTTCGAGTCTAGGATTCAGCCAATGTGGGTATGTGAGAAAGCTTGCCAGTAGCTTCTCGTGGGTCGGTGGTTCTTTCCGGGGTTTTCCCGGGTTCTTCCTCCACCATTAATACTGGCCGCCATGTATAGCCTATTGTGTGCTGAAAAATGGCGTTAAGCCCCAAAACAACAACAACAAACAACAACTAGTTGCACTACAAAATACAGAGGGAAAAACCTCATTTTTTGGACCCAATTTTTTTCCACCCAAAATTTGCCTGTGGTCGGAATCCGATTTTGTGTCCGGTTTTGAGAATTTTTGGTCTCGGATCTAAGGCAGACCAGTATGAACTGCAAACAGACACATGAACCTTTGCAAAACATAGGATAAGACTGGCACTATATTAACTTATGACCAGCTAGACATCATAAAAAATTCTTCCAGTGAAAATCCCCTGTCTCTGACTCTCCATTTATGAGTAGTAATAAGATGGCTGTCATAGCTACTATATTGATTGCTAGAATGGCACCATTTTAAGTTGTCTCAGGTTAAAATCCCATATTAATATTACCATGTGGTCATAAGGAGTAATCACGCATGTTTTCAAGATGGCTGGCATGGTGGCCATTTTTTATGTCAAGTCAGCACCAATTTCATTTAGGACTTACCATATTTCCATGTGGCACCATTTTTATTTAGGCCCAACCATGAAGTCTTGCAGTTAAAACACATGTCAATATGACTTTCCATTCAGGAGAAGCTGAATAACAAGTTTTCAAGATGACCATTATGGTGGCTATATTGAATGTATGAGAGCAGCACTAGTTACATTTATAATCAAATAGGCTATTTCATAAAATTATACATAAAATCTCTGATCTAAGGCAGACAGGTGTGAACTGCAAACAGACAGATGAACCTTTGCAAAAAGTAGGATAAGATGGGCATTTGGAATGCAGTTATCCACCATCAACAGTTAACAAACTTTGTAGATAGCTTGCACTTAATGTTAAGGTGGGACCCTATCAATTTTGGGCACAAAAAGTCTAGGTCACTATAATTGAAAGGAAAAAACCTTTATTCTTTTGCACAAAAACCTGATTTTTCCATCATCTATGGTTACCAGACCTAGTGGATGGCTTGCACTTGGTGTGAGAAGGAATGCTATTGATTTTGGAATAAAAAGATAAACGGTCATGATTACTCTGATTCCAGAACAAAAAGGGTTTCTTCACAATATCATCAATTCTACATGACATAATTGGCCAAACTGTGGATTGCTTGCACTTGGAAGAAGAAGAAGTCCTTTTATCCTGGGGTCAATGGTCAAGGTCACTGACTGAAGGAAGAGTAAAGATTTTTGTAAAGTAACATTAGTTATTCATCACATATCTGGCCACACTTTGTGGATGGCTTGCACTTATGGAAAAATCCTATTGATTTTGGGTCAAAAGGGCCAGAAAAATGGAAAAGAAAAAAAGAATTTTAAATAGGTTACACATGTTTTTCGGTTATTTACAGAGTCTTAAACATGGTATACTTATGAGAATATGTTTTATAAACTAGGCATTCCTGTGAAATGGTGAAAATGTCCATATTTTATATCTAAAAGTAACAGTAGTTCACACTTTAATATCATTGATACCTTTTGCTATTACTGGTACTTCTTCAGGAGGAAAATACCCCAATTGTATGAAAAGAATTCATCCTCCCATTAGGGTGAACCTGAAGATACCCCAAAACTTGGACATCCCACACACACTGCCCATGCGTACTTCTGATCCTTCTTTTCTTGGTCACATGACTGCAATTTATGCATGAAGTATTGCCTTTGTGTTAAGTATCTCATGTGTGCATATTCTTCATAAATTAGGATCCGGTGTTTTCTCAGTTAATTAAAGTTGTCTTAGAGTATAAGTGTTTGTTTTATACATGCTGTGTGCAGTTTTGCATTTTATTGTTCTTTTCTTCCCCTTCACAGGGCCTTAAAAATTCTAATTTGGTTGTGCATTTTTATAGTTAGGGTAGGCATTTTGTTATTTATCCCCATTCTTGAACAAGACTAATCTTCATTTATGTTACTGTTAATTACAAATCATTGTAATTCACGTTACCTATATTGTGTGCCTGTATTATTTTCCTTTTTGTCATGTGTTCTGTTATTAAACAGGTTCTTTTTCAGTTTTAGTTTCTGATAGCTTTCTTTGATTTTTAAAATTGTCTGGCCTTTTGCTTAGTTAGTAGTCCTTAGCTTTAGCTAAGTCTGGTAGACTTGATTAACTTGTATTTTTCTGTACTGAGCATAGCATTACTAACACCCCAGTAATATTGACTTCTCCCAAAAATGATCAATATGTTAGCATGGACTTAGTCCACATATTACTTTGTATTTATTTTTTGTTCAGTAGAAGTGTTTAGGTATATAAATCTTTTAAGCAGGGCATAGATAAGTGTGGTCACAGGAAATTTTCATTGGACCCCCCTCCCCACTTGCTTATTTTGTACAGGCGGCATGAGGACAGATGGTTGTCCCATCTGCAGCCTATGGTAAGATGAGGTCAGTTCATTAATTGTTTATGATTGTTTCAAAGGGACACTGGGAACTCACTAAATGTAGATGTATCTGTAAAGTGAAACAGAATTTTTGGGTTTTAGAGAAGGATTACTCAAGTTTCTTTGGAGACTCTTATGGCAAGTGGGTCCTTTCCCATGGGTTATAAATGGGTCGAGAGTGAGTTGTGCCCTCTGTTGATCCCTCCATGCTCCCCATTTTGTGAGGGCAGGGAGTCGCACCCTCCTGTGAGGTAGGAGCAGTGCTATCTCTTTTACACTAGGACAGAAAATGAGTCACACCCCTTCCTCAGGGAGGAGCCGCAACAACAACAAGAGTGACCATCAACACTAGTTTCTTGAATAGCTCCTGGTTCATGGAAAATGGCCAAGAAGCAAAATCATTTTGACTGCCCTCAGGGTCAGTTGGCTAAATTCTATAAAGTGTGTAGCCACAATCAAAGCAACAGCCCCATCTCACAGCGCCCCCTCAGCAGTTGGGTCCTACAAAAAGGGCTTGCCGCAAAGTCCCATGGAGGAAGTTTGTGGGCCCTTCCCCCTTACTTAAGGACAGGAGTTATTGGTGCTAGGGACTAGTTCCATCTCTTGCAGAGCATACCTATTCTATTGGTTTCCATTAGTGCCAGACTAAACATTTTTCAGAGGCTTGGTCTTACATAAGGGTTAATGGGGTTAATGGCTGGGTCCCTTATGTCATATAAGACCTTTAATAATGGAGAGAAGGGAAGAAATGGAAGAAGAAAACTCCTCTATTCTCAGCGACACCTTGGCTGCAGGTAAAGCGAACAAAAAAATTCTAATGCAATATTGTTTTAAAACTGCATTCAGTTCGGTTGATTTTATTTCTGCCACCAATTAACTCCCAGATATAAAGGTAGGTAACAATTTTCCAGCTGTAGGCGGTTAACTCCCAGACATAAGATATATAACAATTTTCCAGAATTATTTTATTTCAGAATGCTGCCAAAGTCAGTGCAACTTGTGGAGGTGTAATACCAATGCTGTTTGAATGTACTATAGGAAAGGTTAGGCGTTTAATCAAGGTGTACAAGTGCTTTGAAGTGGGTGTAATTAAGTCCACCAGTACATTTCATAAATTAAGTTCATAAGGTACAGTAGCAGTACAGGGAATCAAATGTTTTACCTGATAGACCTTACTGACTTCTACTACTTTCTATTTTAGCCTGCAGTGATATAATTTTGCCACCAAGTTTGCTTGGTACATGAGCTAGATGCCAAATTACTTATGGCGCCATCTGAATTTATCTTATCAACTGTAGGACTGTAGTTTACCTGTGAATTGCAGTTGTCTTCCAGAGCAAAATAAACGTAATACAGAATTTTGCAAGGTCACTTAGTGCACGTTTATTGAGGCCATATATTCCAGTGGGGATTCTTAAACCTCAAGATCTGTAGGACTTAGATTATAAACAAGAGACTATGCATATTAATTATGCATTTATATTTATAAAGAATTTTTATCCGGATAATATTATTTTTAAACTCAGCATGATAGAAGGTTGGGAGATAGTTAACATTGGATATATTTGGACAATACAACATTAACCAGGTTATTGAATTGTCAACTGTGAAATTTTGTAAGCAAGATGAGCAATATTAGACTCATTTGGATCTCTTGTCTACCTTAAGTTCACTATTGTAACTTTAATTGTTAGGTAAGTAAGTTGCAGGCCTGACAAAATGCAGGTTTCTTATTCTATATGATGAACTGTGATGGCTGTTGAAACACCACTAGTCAGTCACCGATTGTGTTCCCTATACACCTACATGGTCTCGTGTTTTTACCAATATAAGCAAGATTCACTAGTATGTGTTGTATTTAAGTAGGGGCAGAGTTCAACCATTGCTGAATTTGAATCACAGTGTCTGAAGTACATGTAGCACTGGGCTAATTTAGGTCCTGTATCAGCTTGGTTTGTTAGTCAGTGGTCTGGTACCATTGTCAAGGAGTTTTATTGAAGGATTTAATGATTAGTTCCTTGTTTCGAAAGAGGCAACTTTATTGGCTTCAACAGAAGTACCGGTATATTTATTAACAGAAGTACCGGTATATTGATTGGTTTTCATGAACAGTAGTCTGAGTTCAACCATGGAAGACTCAAAGTAGCCATTTTTAAGCCTAAATAAGAAAATGTTCAGTGAGCTTGTCATCTGGGCCCAAGTTTATTATTCATGTGTTCAGTGTTATACACTATATCTTTGTTTCTGAATATATTTTGATCAAGCATGGATCTTAAGTTTCAGTTCTGAAAATGTCAAAATAGTTGGATAATGAAACATCTTGGCATATTTCATGACATGTCCTGTAACGTTTGGTTCCTACTTTTTCTAGTTAAACCAGTCGGTTTTGGTTTTATTTTACATGGAATTTTAATAAGTCATTACAAGTATTGCAGTCCATTACTGTGTTATAGACATGTATCATAAGTTTATCCATGAACAAAATGAACAATCAGTAGATCAGCCTAATTTTACAAGGTTTAGATTTGATACATACCTAGAGGGAAAAAAAGTACTACACGTACATTGTTACATGCAGTGGCATCAGTGTTTGTAGGCCCACTCAAAATATTGTATAAGCTGTCAGTGTTGGTAGGCACACTTTAATATTGTATTAGCTGTCAGTGTTGGTTGG
Organism: Sinohyriopsis cumingii; assembly: GCA_028554795.2. Classification (NCBI taxonomy): domain Eukaryota; kingdom Metazoa; phylum Mollusca; class Bivalvia; order Unionida; family Unionidae; genus Sinohyriopsis; species Sinohyriopsis cumingii. The sequence goes on from CM068824.1 coordinate 57,700,872, forward strand.
CCAACTCATAATATTTTATTAGCTGTCAGTGTTGGTAGGCCAACTCATAATATTGTATTAGCTGTCAGTGTTGGTTGGCCCATTCATTGATGATAGGCCCACTTAAAATACTGTATTAGCTTTCAGTGTTGGTTGGCCCACTTAAAATATTCTCTTAGCTGTCAGTGTTGGTTGACCCACTCATTGATGGTAGGCCCACTTAAAATATTCTATTAGCTGTCAGTGTTGGTTGGCCCACTTAAAATATTCTATTAGCTGTCAGTTTTGGTTGGCCCACTCATTGATGGTAGGCCCACTTAAAATATTGTATTAGCTGTCAGTGTTGGTTGGCCCACTTATTGTTGGTAGGCCCACTCAAAATAATGTATTAGCTGTTAGTGTTGGTTGGCCCACTCAGAATATTGTATTAGTTGTCATTGTTGGTAGGCCCACTCAAAATATCATATTAGCTGTCAGTGTTGGTAGACCCACTCAAAATATTCTATTAGCTGTCAAGGCAAGCGGAGAAGGGGCTGACCAAGAAACACCTGGTGATGCGACCTTGAGGTGGACATCACTAAGATGGGGATGGCACAGGACAGAAGCCTATGGCGATCTTTTGTGGGCGGCCTATACCCCAGCGGGGGTGACTGGCATTAAACTGAACTGAACTGTCAGTGATCCTTGAAAAGTGGTCTTATGCCTCTTTCTGTAGCATTTCTGATCACATTGATTAAATTATTCCATTGATGATTGTAGTCCTCACCTTTCCTTATAGCAAAAGGAGATTATGATTGGGCAATTTTAATCCTTTATTCACCAATTCATCATATTTCATTAATAATCTCAGTTCCCTTCTCTCCCCTCTCACCCCCCCAAAAAAGATTTAGTTAGAATTTCAAAAATGTCATTTAGTTCGATTTAGTAAAAACTCCAGAAATATTTATTTAGATTTAGATGAATGCACAAGATCAGTCTTTGCAGTGCATCTTGATAATTGTGGGGTGGGGTGTGGGTGTCATAAAATACCTAGTTAGGCAAAGGAGGGATTTCATAGCTTCATCAATGAATATTCCTACTATGTTTTGATAAATAAAGTTAATATTTGAATTGGAAAATTTAGTATTTTGTTTCAGCTGTAGTCCTGAGGGATCACATGAAAGCAGATCTTGATCCAGGTTGTGTGCAGCTAAGTGCACATCATATAGAAGTAAATACAGCATTTTTATTGAGTGACATTTGTATATATCATTATTCACTACTTGTCACTTATCAAACTGGAAACAAAGAAACCAGTTTCAAAGAGTTCTTGTTGATGTGTATATTGGCTTGTTCCTAGTTCACCTACTGACCTTATTTATTTGTTGAGTTCATTACAAATACCTTTATGTCTCTTTAAACAGCAAGATAACTTGTTATTTCGCCTGTGACCTGTTTATTCTAGTGCATGCATTCATAAAGGACAGGAGAAGGAGGTGGGTGGTATGGGGGAACACTGATTTTTTATATTCAGGAAAACAGTTTTGATTTTTTCAGACAACTTAAATTTAGTTTTCATTTTTTTAAACACTTACTATTTGATGTACAATATTTTTTGACCAAGTTTTGGAAACAATGTGCAACATTTATTAATTCTACTTACTGCAATAAAAAATATTTTTTGCTTAATTCCCATTAATTTAATGACATTTTTATACAGAATTTTTTGGATATCTTTTGCTGTGTGCAAAATTTGAAAGGAATATGAGCAATCTCACATAAAAGCATTGAATTTTATATTGATTTAATATAACAGGCTCTCAGAGTATCATGATTTTTGTCTCTGTGCACCTGACAAGACTATTTTACATCTAAAATAGATAACATACATGCATTTGGATGTTCATTTGAATTTTATTGTTAAAAAGTCATAAAAGCACTAAATATGTACAAATTTTCAAACTCTGTGCTATAAACATGTATGTACTGACAGCGCAGAAAATTTCTGCTTGATTTGTATATAAGCATGTAATGTGTACAGTTCTTTTCGAAAAAGAAGAATACATATATTGTACCCAGAGTGACTTACAATGTGCAATGACTATTTCAGTGTGTTAAAAATAAAATTAGTTCTTACGGTGGTTAATGTGACAATTCATGACTGCATTCAGTATTGTTTCCATAGCATACCCACTTAAATGGTGATGATGACAGATGAAGAGCTATATTTAGTAACTTTTGTTCATCCTTGTGACATCTTGCCTTAATTTTCAGATAGCAGATACATTAATCCTTGTTCTTCATCTGTTTGATATACAAGCCCTAGGCTGTGGAATACAAACTTTTAACTAACAGCTGCGTTAAAAGTCACAGAACAATCAGTGTTTAAAGCTGTATCTTTTGAAATAGAAAAACCCATGTTTTAGTTTGTGTTTTCTCTTCATTAGCAAGTTATAGGACTTGGCAAAGCTGAATTAACTGAATTTGCATGAAAATCACACAATATTTTCAAGTCTTACCATTCGTATAAAATCCCTCTGTTGTTGAGAAAATTTTCCATTTTCAAAGGAGGGCAAAATTTATCCCTTTAATTTATACATCTTCGAATAAAACCTAATGTAGCTGCCCTTTTTTACCTAAATGTATGTTTGTCATAATCCAACAAAGCTTATGGGTTGACCTGTTGTCTGTCGATTAGTAAAATTGTGTTATTGCTACTTCTCCCAAACTACTTAAGGATTGCCATGAAACTTTATGTACAATTTTATGAAATGGTCTATTTGGTTATAAATGTAACTAGTGCTGCTCTCATACATTCAATATAGCCACCATAATGGTCATCTTGAAAACTTGTTATTCAGCTTCTCCTGAATGGAAAGTCATATTGACATGTGTTTTAACTGCAAGACTTCATAGTTGGGCCTAAATAAAAATGGTGCCACTTGGAAATATGGTAAGTCCTAAGGTGGCGCTCACCAGATAATATGTACTTTTGAGAGAGTGACATATGTAAGGTGAAGTAGTTCGTATTTAAAACATGCACAGAGGAGAGAATGTTTCCATACCTCTATGCTACATTAATGTAATGTGGATGATATTTCTTTTGGATATTGTACTTTTGGAAATTTTACATGATTTAAGCACACTGCTAACTAAAATGACTACTCCCTTGTGTTAAAAAATCAGTCTGAATTAGTCTAAAGTACACTATACATAGCAGCTATTAAAATAGGGAAAATGAATTTTGCCAGACAAGACAATACCAGCTTCTGAAAGTGCAATGAATGAATTACCAAATATATAAAATGTAAAAAAACGTTATCGGCTCTTTTTTATACAATTTACCTCTGAAGTTCAGGAAGTGAAAATGACCAAGTAGAGCTAGCACTTTTTTGAAAGGTGCACATTTGAAGTAAGGCCAAGCTGTATACTCTATAACCCATAGTACACCCATCAATCATACACCAAAATAAAGGGAATTAAAGGTTCTTTGCATTATACCTAAGATATACAAGGTCTTTTTTAAGTAACCAGTATAACCAGTGAGGAAAGCCGGGGACATTCTTTTTCTTTAAAATACTAACCCTATGCAAAATGCGAAACTGTATAGCGCCACCTTAAAGAAAATATAAAAATGTTTGCAATTATTTTTTTTTATTTTCATATAATTATGTATCATGTTCTGAATAAAATGGTACATTCATATTGATGTTAAGCATGAAAATAAGCTAATTATGATCATTTTTCTCTTGCTTACATAATTTGCCATGAGGTATGTTTGTGTGAATAGTGACCTTAATTATGGGGAAATTAGGAAGTCTTAGAATATAGGAATAGAGTCAACTTAAATTTAAAACTGTTGCAATAAGTGACAGAAATATATGGTGAAAATGTTTCTTTTCATTTATTTGCAATGAAATAAAAAAATAAATGAAGAGAAAGTGAATTTGCTTCTTCCATATTAAACAATAGGGAAATATTTTACACTTTGACCTTTGACCTTTATGAACCTGATCAGTTACCTTCCTTTTCTAATTGTAAAATTCATTGTTGATATCTCAGAAATAATTCTAGCTAGTTTCATGTTCCTGTCATTCCGCATAACATTGGTTGCTATGTTTACAAAATGTAATGTGCATTCTTAAAATAGCTCACTTTTATCATGGTGGGGGAGGCTGGACTTGTTAGAGACTCTGACACTCATAAATACTGTTCTGTGGGTGAAAAGGCAGGAGAATTATTCAAAAGGATTGTTTTGATGCTTGCGACTTAAATGTTTCAGCCATATAAACATAATTAAATCATACAAAAATAATACCTATATCTTCTTTATGGTGGCGCTCACCAGATAATATGTACTTTTGAGAGAGTGACATATGTAAGGTGAAGTAGTTCGTATTTAGAACATGCACAGAGGAGAGAATGTTTGCATACCTCTATGCTACATTAATGTAATGTGGATGATATTTCTTTTGGATATTGTACTTTCGGAAATTTTACATGATTTAAGCACACTGCTAACTAAAATGACTGCTCCCTTGTGTTAAAAAATCAGTCTGAATTAGTCTAAAGTACACTATACATAGCAGCTATTAAAATAGGGAAAATGAATTTTGCCAGACAAGACAATACCAGCTTCTGAAAGTGCAATGAATGAATTACCAAATATATAAAATGTAAAAAAAAGTTATCTGCTTTTTATTATACAATTTACCTCTGAAGTTCAGGAAGTGAAAATGACCAAGTAGAGCTAGCACTTTTTTGAAAGGTGCACATTTGAAGTAAGGCCAAGCTGTATACTCTATAACCCATAGTACACCCATCAATCATACACCAAAATAAAGAGAATTAAAGGTTCTTTGCATTATACCTAAGATATACAAGGTCTTTTTTAAGTAACCAGTATAACCAGTGAGGAAAGCCCGGGACATTCTTTTTCTTTAAAATCCTAACCCTATGCAAAATGCGAAACTGTATAGTGCCACCTAAATGAAATTGGTGCTGACTTGACATAAAAAATGGCCACCATGCCAGCTGTCTTGAAAACATACATGACTATTCCTTATGATGACATGATAATATTAATATGGGATTTTAACCTGAGACAACTTAAAATGGTGCCATTCTAGCAATCAATATAGTAGCTATGACAGCCATCTTATTACTACTCATAAATGGAGAGTCAGAGACAGGGGATTTTCACTGGAAGAATTTTTTATGATGTCTAGTTGGTTCTAAGTTAACACAGTGCCAGTCTGACCTCCAATTTGGCCATCACAGCAGCCATCTTGAAAATCTTAACATTAACCCCTGGAGGTTTTTGCCGTTTTCACCTGAAATTAGAATAGGAAACACATTTTGAAAGCTATTTCTAAATACATCCTAATACATCAACTTCCAGGTTATTTTCCAAGAACCTAATGCCTAGTTGTGTTAGAAACATCATTTTTCATTGGCTATTTGGCTCACGCATGAGCAGAAGGGTAAAAGTTGGATTTTTTGTTGTTGTTTTTTTGCTTAACGGACCCATTATTTTCATATCAAGACCACTCTTTATTCCAAATGCCCATCTTATCCTACTTTTTGCAAAAGTTCACCTGTCTGTGTGCAGTTCAGATCGGTCTGCCTTAGATCTGAGACCAAATGGTCTCAAATCCGGGCACAAAATCAGATTCTGACCATGGGGGAATTTTGGGTGGAAAAAAAAAATGGGTCCAAAAATTGAGGTTTTTCCCTCTGTATTTTGAAGTGCAACTAGAACTTCCAGATTATTTGGTATCATTGCAGAGCTACATCTGTCTACGTTTCTATAATACCACCCACTTTAGTGTATCATACATGATCTTGATGCTACAGAGCTCAGCAGTAGGTTACTACCTTTTGCCACGTAAACTCGTCGGCAAGGGTTAATGTGTTAACAAGGATTTTTGAATTTTTTTGCAAATTGTCAAGGAATGGCTAAATATGTAATTTATGTGCAATGTCAATGCACAAGTGGTTAAATATGCGAGGAATATTCAAATTTGGTGACGTCATCAAAATGCATCCATTTACACATTAACCCTTGAAGGTTTTTGTTGTTTTTGCCTGAAATTTTGGTAGGAAACACATTTTGAAAGCTTTTTCTGAATACATCCTAATACAACAACAGGTGATTTTCAAATAACCTAATGCCTAATTGTGTTAGAAACATCGTTTTTCATTGGCTATTTGGCTCATGCATGAGCAGAAGGGTGAAAGTTGGAGCTCTTATTGTTTTCTTTGTTTTTTTTTGCTTAATGGACTTACAATTTTCGTATCAATACCACTCTTTATTCCAAATGCCCATCTTATCCTATGTTTTGCAAAGGTTCATCTCGCTGTTTGCAGTTCATACCAGTCTTCTTTAGATCTGAGACCAAAAAGCCTAAAATCCAGACAGAAAACTGGATTCCAACCACATGCGAATTTTGGGTGGAAAATAGCGGGTCCAAAAAATGAGGTTTTCCCTCTGTATTTAGTAGTGCAACTAGAACTTCCAGATTATTTGGTATCATTGTAGAGCTACCTCTGTCTACCTTTCTATAATACCACCCACTTTAGTGTAATCTTACATGACCTTGATGCTACAGAGCTCGGCACTAAGCTACTACCTCCTGCCACGTAAATTTTCGGCAGGGGTTAATGTGTTAATGATAATTATTTGCACACAGTAAGGAGTAACAGTTGCATGGTATGTTTAGCGAGTTCCATGCACTGGTGCTATCCCTTTAAAATTTAGTGAGATAATAACAGATTGCTCCAAGTAAGATGTTTCTCTTATTATTAGTACCCTGCTCATTGAAGTGGAACCCTATAGTAAATCATGTTGTCTGTCCCACCAGCCAGTCAGCTGTCTGTCTGTCTGTCTCCCACCAGACTGACAGATTAAGCTATGCAATAGCAACACTGGTTACCAACACTTATTAAAATGTAGGGGTTTGGGAGGGTGGGGTGGGTAAACTGACTTTAATTAACACTGACCCAATCTTATTGCAAGATTCCCTCTTCCCACTCTGCACTGATGTCCCATCAGTTTATGTTATATCCTGAAAATAGAATGAAGGACAGTGTGCATGGACAAGATATCCGATGATTGGGTCAGAGGCATTCTGTTATTCCAGGATGCTCTAGTTCACAGTATGGGAGGATGAATTCTCATCATACGGTCAGGGTATTTTCCATCCAGAACATAGCTAGCTACACAGTTGCAACAACAGGTAAGTATTATGCCCTCAAAATTACTTTTACCTGCTCCTTCCGTACATTTTATGTTATGATCAATAAACAGTTGCCTTCCATGCAAATGATATAGATGATATGGACTGTATTTAGATATGTCATGAATGCCCTCAGTATTGCAGTGTCACTATGTGTATAATATATCAATGTGATTTCTAAGGCCTCCAGAAGATTGACTTGATCAGTGGGTAACCCATGACCCAAGATGCAATAGCATGAACAGAACTACCTTTCTTCACAATCAACAACTAGATGGGAGAAAACTATTGCGAGTGAGGCATGTGTTTAAGGGAAATAAAGAATATTGGAAAAATGTCTTGCGGTGGTTGGGGGGGGGGGGAGCCTGACATTGATGGATAGGAGAGGTTGATGGTTCAGGGAGGTGACCACTATGAAAAGTGGCAATGAATTTAAACGAGTTCACAAGTACATGTAACAGTTGAAATAGCTGAGTTGAGCTGGTGGAGTTCAGAGATGGTTCTGGCAGACAAGGGGTTAACCATAGATTTCTGTGAAAGGTTTCATCTGTACTTTTACTGGAAATTAGGTCTGCAGGGATTAGCTATTTTCATAGGAAGCCTTTGATCAGAAAGAAGACATATGTTCAGGTTTCTTCATCTGAAAGTGCTGCTTATTTTTACATCTAATAGCATAGCATATGTGATACATAATTACACTTGAGACATATGTACTTTATGAAGCTAATTAGAGACTAAAATATTGGTGTAAAACATGCAGAGGTAGACATGGAATATTAGACCTATTTTTACACCTATAGGCAGATGTACTATTATTCTCTTATACAAAGAAGTTAATCAGGAGCTGAGATAATGCTGGTTACAACATCATGTTTATAGATTGCTGTCTGTTAAATTGTTTGAATTTACTCAAGTTTATGTGTGAGGTTTCAAAGTCTTATCTGGGTGGTCCCACAAATGTTTATGGAGAGCAGATTGCACACAATCAGTATTCTTATGTGTCATTCACTAAATAAAAAAATACAGGGTTAGGGAAACAATCTGACTTTAAGGGAGGTTTATTTCAAAGGAGAAAAGATTGTTTACTCAGTAGCACTTGCATTTTTTTGTACCCATACCTCGAGAGAAACATTGAAATACAATTGTAGCATTTCTCATATCCATCCCTCCAGTTGTCATTCCATCCATCCATGTTTTCATAGGTCCATCACACAGTATTGTGAAGCAACTAGTCACATTGTTTTTGATAGATTGCCATGAAACTTGGTAAATATTATTGCCATCACTTGTAGATGTACAGAATTATTGCTGTTATCACTTACAGCTGGTGGTAATGTATAACAGAATATTTTGAATGAAACCAATTTCCCAGATTTCAGTGGATTGCATTTAAACTTAGGAAATTTTATGGTTTTTATTTCAAGATGCAAATACAAACAAATTACTTGAGTTGAGTTTTGTTATTGTCCTTATCATCCTGCAGCTGAATGTACTGTATTGTATGATCGCATCTTGTGAATACAGTGTATGATGGCATCTTGTGAATGCAGTGTATGATGGCATCTTGTGAATGCAGTGTGTGATGGCATCTTGTGCATGCTGTGTATGATGGCATCTTGTGAATGCAGTGTATGATGGCATCTTGTGAATGCTGTATATGATGGCATCTTGTGAATGCTGTGTATGATGGCATCTTGTGAATGCAGTGTATGATGGCATTTTGTGAATGCTGTGTATGATGGCATCTTGTGAATGCTTTGTATGATGGCATCTTGTAAATGCTGTGTGTGATGACATCTTGTGAATGCAGTGTATGCTGGCATCTTGTGAGTGCTGTGTATGATGGCATCTTGTGAATGCTGTGTATGATGGCATCTTGTAAATGCAGTGTATGATGGCATCTTGTGAATGCAGTGTATAATGGCATCTTGTGCATGCTGAGTATGATGGCATCTTTTGAATGCAGTGTATGATGGCATCTTGTGACTGCTGTATATGATGGCATCTTGTGAATGCAGTGTATGATGGCATCTTGTGAATGCAGTGTATGATGGCATTTTGTGAATGCTGTGTATGATGGCATCTTGTGAATGCTTTGTATGATGGCATCTTGTAAATGCTGTGTATGATGGCATCTTGTGAATGCAGTGTATGATGGCATCTTGTGAGTGCAGTGTATGATGGCATCTTGTGAATGCTGTGTATGATGGCATCTTGTAAATGCAGTGTATGATGCCATCTTGTGAATGCAGTGTATGATGGCATCTTGTGAATGCAGTGTATGATGGCATTTTGTGAATGCTGTGTATGATGGCATCTTGTGAATGCTTTGTATGATGGCATCTTGTAAATGCTGTGTATGATGGCATCTTGTGAATGCAGTGTATGATGGCATCTTGTGAGTGCAGTGTATGATGGCATCTTGTGAATGCTGTGTATGATGGCATCTTGTGAATGCAGTGTATGATGGCATCTTGTGAATGCAGTGTATGATGGCATCTTGTGAATGCAGTGTATAACAGAAATGTGTGCATGCACATGGTCCTGTAGTTTGTGATGGATCATTGTGCAACTTGGTACATGCAGGATATTACATTCATCATATTAAGAAATGTGTATTGACAAATCACAGTGTTCCTGCCATTTTTAGCTCTACTGATTGTTTACCACAACCCCTTATGGGATTGGTCTGTTGTTCATTGTCTTGATGCCCATCCTCTTTTTGTCCATTTGCATACATATTTGTTATCACTATAGCTCCTAAACTACTGAGAGAATTGCCATGAAAACTATTGCATTTTCCTCAAGGTCTAGTTAATCCCAAATGAAAATGGCCCAGACATATGTTGAAAGTTCTTGTCATCACAACTCCTCCAGAATTGAAGGTGTGATGTGATTTGGAGTTTTAATGTAGCTTTAACAATTTTTCAATTGAATGTCTTTTAAATATTGCATTTTTTCACTGAAGGAGTCCATACGATGTCTCATTCCTAAATCTGGCAGCTAGTATAGCCTCCATGGAAGCAATCTTCAGAATCGTGTTATTACCGGTACTACTCCTCCGGGGGCCTGAGTGGCCAAGTGGTCTAAAGCGCTCTCCATTATGGATCACTGCCATCTCACCTCTGTCTGCATGGGTTCGAGTCTTGAATTTGGCTAATGTGGGTATGTGAGAAAGTTTGCCAGTAGCTTCTCGTGGGTTGGTGGTTCTTTCCGGGTTTTTTCCCCAGGTTCTTCCTCCACCATTAATACTGGCTGCCATGTATAGCCTATCATGTGCTGAAAAATGGCATTAAACCCAACAACAACAACTACTCCTCCAGAATTGACAGTCATATTGATATAGGGCTTTGAGCACCAAAATTTTTATGATATCTAGTTGGTCCCAAATTAAATTTTTTTCTCCACAGACATTAAATATGGTTTCCATAATGAGCATGTTGAAATCTTGTCACTAATTCTCCTGAATCTTTGACTGTTGATGGTCATTTTGGCATTGGGTTTTCACCAAAAATCTTCTAAAAGTGTCTAGTTTATTCTAAATTAAAATGATGCCAATCTTAGATCCATTATGGTCACCATGGTGGATAATTTAAAAATCATATTGCTCAAGAATATCAGATAGATTCAGCACTAAGTAGTTAACAAGAAGAAATGGTTTTATTTTGAATTTAGGAAACTTGATTTATGCACTAGAGCATCAGTCCCTTCAAGGGACTATTAATTGTTATTTCTGTTTTTTGACTTTTATTTTATGCCAGTATTTTATTTGTTTTTGACGCAGCTAGCTTTGCAGTTTTCAGTGGCTTGATTTGAGCTGATGTATTCCCTTGTGAAACTGATTGTACCTTATGTAAATTAGTGAGACTTCACCAAGCCACTGGTATTTTTAGTACTTTGATTTTTATATAAGATAGTGTTACAAAATACAAAACATATTATGATTGTGGATCTTTGGTTACACACTGAAAATAAATTATTTTGCTTTTTGTCCAAGACTTATCAACATCTGGATATTATCAAATTTGTACAGAATCAGATTTTGGCATACATTTCTTGAGAAGGCTTAAATGTATTCAGGGAAGTTGCTACAAAGGATGCAAGTTTATGAATGGAATGCACAGTATTTGGTCTCTAATTAGCTCAGTGGGTATGTCTTTTTGTTTTGTAAATTGGGGATGGTCTTATAATTGGAAAAAGTTTTCTTAAGGAGAAAATTGCCAAGATCATCAAAATTAACTTATTATTGGAGAATACTAGTAGGATGCATTAGATTTGCATCCAGGAAAGAAGTTTAATAGGACATATGGACTGGCATGCAGGTCAGGGCTAAAATGTTTTTGTTTCTTCTTCTCCATCAAATGAACATTTTAAGGTAAAAACAATCCCAGCCTCTCCAACACCACCATTTACATGGTTTAGGTCAGGAGTCTCAAACATGCTGCACTCAGGTTGCATGCTGCCTACCAATCCCTATTATGTGGCCCGCAAAATGACTTGCATTACAAGGTGTAATGGGAGATAACAAAAGTGGTGTGGCCCTTGGGTCATCAAAAACACCCTCATGCAGCCCTGCAGCTGATTAAAACCAGAATGAACCTAAAGTTGGCCACTAAAACTTTTTGCACATTATAATTTTATCTTATCACAACCCTAGAGTCTTATAATAAGTAATAGAAAAGAGCAAAAACCAAAACATTTGGTAAAATTCAACAAATAATTTATTGCCCTAAAAAACAAAGTGAAAATGTAAAAATAACTTACAGTGTTGCAGATTAAATCCCAAATAATCCTAGAATTTATAACACTAGACATGATGAATAAAGTTCTGACTAAACTTTAGTGGTATTCCAAATAATTTTCAATGCTTGAAGGTGTTGATATTCCTGTAATGGCCTGCAGTCTCAAATATACTGATGTACCAATAGCCTGAATTGCAGTGATAAGCCAAGAGACTTTTGATGAATCACAGTAATATAGTCCAAGTAGTACTTGTTTCAGTTCACTATAATTCCAAGTTAATGGCTCTGTCCAGAATATTATTATAGATGAGCAGATCACATTTTCAGTGAATAAGTAAATTCCAGCCCAAATGAAATACTGAACACAACAATAACACTGATTCTTTTGTCCATTGTCTGTCCATCTGCTAGCACAAATTTGTTATTGGTCTACTTGGTGCTGCTTGGACATCCAGTAGAGCCCCCATGATAATCTTGTTATAGCTTCACCTCCTGAATGGATGGTCATGTTAATATGGGCATTACGCTGAAAGATTTCTTATAATTTCTAGTGTCAGTCTGATATCCAATATGGTCACCATGGCAGTCATCTTGAAAATTTATCACAGCTCCATCTGAACATATTGTTTCACCAGAAGACTTGATATGATACCCAGTTGAAAATTGCACCAATCTGACATCCAGTATGACCATCACGTTGGTCGTCTTGAAAATCTTGTTACCTCATTTCCTTCTGAATGAATGGTCATTATCAATATGAGATTTTCAGAAAGACTTTTTATGATATCTAGATGGTCCTAAAATGAAAATAGTGCCAGTCTGATGTCCCGTATGGCCTTTATAGCAGCCATCTTGTAAATCTTGTTATTGATACTAATAAATGGATGGCCATATCAACATGGGGTTTCATTAAAAGACTTCTTCTGATCTTTAACTGGTACTAAATACAAATGGTGTTAATCTGACATCCAGTATGGCCACCATTGCAGCCATATTGAAAATCTTTTTATCACAACTCCACCTGAACAGAAAGTCATATTGGCATTGCTTTTCACTAAAAAACTTATAATTATGTCCATTTGTACTGTACATGAAAATGGGTTAATTTGTTATCTAATATGGTCACTGCAGCTTGATTCTTGAAAATATTGTTACTGCAGCTTGTCCTGAATGGAAAGTCATATTGACATTGGGTTTTCACCAGAAGCCTTCTTGTATGTCTAGTTGATCCTAATGAAAATGGTGCTGATCTGATGTCTAATATGGCCACCACAGTGGCCATATTGACAATTTTGTTTTTGCTAATCCTCAGGAATGAAAAGTAATATTTCATGATGACTTCTTATTATGCCTTAATGGTGAAATGTTGACATCTGGCATGTTCATCACAGGATCTGATTTGAAAATCTTGTTATCGCTGAAGAATATCAAAGATTGTTTCAATACTCTGCAGTTAATAGGAAGAAATAGTCTTATTTTGGACTCTTTTTCAGCCAGTAGAGCATTAGTCCTTTTGAGAGATTCTTGATTTGCGGAAAGGGTAAAACTATATTTAAATGTGCTAATACCTGCTATTATTGCACAGCTCCCGCTTTACCCACTTTCTACTCGGATGATTTTTGTCTCAGTCTAAATCAAAGAAAGACTCTATTGTCACAAGTAGGCTAAGATATCAGTCTACATCAAAGAAAGATAATATTTTCACCAGTAGACTAAGAAATTTCTAGCATTTCTAGAAATAACACTGTTGGTAGACACCATAAATGAGGTATGTAATGGTAGATTCCATAAATGAGGTATATAATGGTAGACTCCAATAATGTAGATCTGTGTGAAAAGATCTTGTGTCCCTTGACCACACAGTTTGCACCTTGATTTAGTCTTATAGAAATTAGTACTTTGTTAAAGATCACATCTACCCAATGTGGCCCTGACGAAAAACAATCATTTTACTCTAAGAAATAAAAAAAATAAAAAAATTGTTTGACCTAAATAGATTTTAATGCAGGTACCCTCAATATTTCATGCAATTCAACATATAAATATTTTATTATTTTATGCAATTACCTGGTATGTTAATATTTAATGAAGTTACTGTCAGTATTTCATGCAGTAACCTCAGGTGTTCAAATATATCATGCAATGACATGTGACAGCAATATTTGATACATCTACCTGGTATCAATATTTGATGCAGTTTCCCAGTATATCGTTATGTCACATTTTTGATGCAGTTACAAGGTGTCAGGCATTGGGTTGATTAAGATTGTAATCATAATTGGTTGTAATTGATTACAGGGTGAGCTGTTATTGCAAAGGCAGTCCTTAAATCATCGATTTCAGAAGCCCCATAAGCGTAATCATAATCATCCTTCATTGGCAGTATAATCGCATTAACTAAGTACAATCATGATTACATATATATATATCTATCTATCTTCCATCCCCATGAGTAGTACTCTGGTATTGTATTGTACATGCTACACAGCAAAGTGTCCATTTTCATTTACTGCCTTTGGGCTCAGAAATGTAGAAATAGGCTCAATGACCCTCCACCATTTTGTAATATGTGACTAACGGAGACAGTACTGCATTGGATCAGTGGTTTGCCTGCTGGACTGTTCACCAAAACAGTGTGTCTATTATTTTACAAGTAAAAGGGTTTTCTGCAAAAATAGGAGGGGTTTTTTAATTTTGTTTTTACTTCAAAAAGTATTTATTCATTTACTGAATACAGGCAGGTGCTAGCAGCAAAGTTGCGTGGGGGAAATCCCCGGACCCAGTGCCTAATGACGCCACTGGCAAAAGGATTTGACTTCCATTCTACCATTGGCTCAGTGGTTTGTGTGCTGGACTTGTGACCAAAGTGTGTGGATTTCAATCTTATCATTTGATCCGCTAATGTCAGTAACTCTAGTGTGTACTTGGGCAGAGCACTTTATTCCATCATAGTCATTAAATAGCCTACTTGTGTTGCTGTTCTGTTAAACTCCAAACCAAACCATTTTCATTTTGAGGCAAACTGCTTTGTGACTGTCTCTGACTCTCAACAGCAGGCTGTCCGTATCAATTTTCATAACAAAATAGTGTTTGATTATTCACACTGTGCATGTTGCAAATCTTATAGCTAGGTGACTAATTTATCTGGCTGCAATTTGCATATGCATGACTCAACAGAATTGTGAGGATTTATTTATCTTATCCTTGTTTGTGGCTAAAAAGAGCAATATAATTGGATAATTCATTTTCCAGCCTTGCTGAGATGGGATTTATTTGAAGTGTTCGTTAATGACATTGTGGCAGAAGTAGAACCAGCATGAGTCATTGTGCAGCTGCAGATTCATTTGCTTGCCATGCATTTCAGTGGCGCATGAGTGCCAGTGCTGTTTTAATTTAAAAATGAACATGGGGACAACAGTTTTAATAAAGGCAATGGCTCAAGTTTCACTATACAAGAATGTCTTCTGAAAAAAACAAGGTACATGTATGTCTGGTCATTGATAAAGGAAGTATCCTCTAATGCAGGATTCAGCATGGGTCATCAAGAATCTCCTGGTAATCATGGAGTTTCAGGAGATCACAGCTTCTCTACTTGACTTCAGAATGGTTGATTCAAAATGTTGTCACCAATAAATGAAACACCATCTGCATATTCTAATCGCATATTTTGTCACGGGAAAAATTTGAATTATTTGTATACACATATCCTTGCATCTTTCAATTTTGACCTCCCCCCTGAAGTTTGAACCCCCTTAATATAGATCCCTAAGCTCAGAGGGTAAATACTTCCCCAACGGAAAATGTACACTATATATATATATATAGTTATAGGGTGGGAATCTCTTTAGTTTTAATGTTTGAATCGTGGACTACATGTAGGTCACTGGTGGGCAGGATTGACTTTAAGGTCAGTTGCATGTACATGTATATATTTGCCTATTCCTGCCCAGTATAATGTGTATGGTTATATGGTGGCGATCTTAATAGCTTCCACATTTTGGCCTGGGGATGAGTTCCTAGAGGTAGGGTTGGATCCCAGGGTCAGCATGTTGCATGTGGATTATCATGACTCTGTGGTCTTAAACTAAGTACATGTGTAATAGAAAAGAGTTAAAATCAACAAATTTTGTAAAATTCAACAACTAAATATAAAGTGAAAATTTAAAAAGAATATAGAGTATTGCAGATTAATTACCCAAATAGTCCAAAAAGTTCTATCACCAGTTCTAATTAATATTGCTTTAATTAAATTCCAGTTGTATTCCAGATAAGATCCAACAATGAGGGTGTTGATGTGCCTGTAGTGTGGGCACTAATGTAATAATCGCCTGAAGTAGGATAATGTACCGACAGTCTCTTGTACGACATCCTTGTTTGAATTCACAGTAATTCCAAAATAATGTCTCTTGTCCAAGAATATCGTGGAACAGTTTCTTATTCCAGAGAAGAATAATTTGAATAAATAATTTTAGCTCAAATACTGAATGTAACAAATGATTCTGCTTGAAGATCATACAGCACGAATGAGTAATTTCTAGATAAACAAGATTATAAAGTCCTCTCCTTGACCTTGGTCACAATTAGCATTTGGTTAAAAAAAAAAAACTATTACTTAATAGAAACTTCCATTCTAGAACAATCTGTTTCTAGTACTAAACTTTTAATATAGAATGTGGCAAACATTAGGTAGACAAGGTATTTTTATGGGGGAATTCCAATAAGCATGACCCAGACCCCAATAAATATGTTTACTTCTGTTGATAATAATCCTAATATTAAACTCACACTCATGGAGAAAGTTTTGGCTATGTAATATTTGTTTACAAAATAAAAATGTCATCAGTGTCTCAAGTCAGGAACAATGAACTTTACTTTGGACAAGGTCAAGTACAAAGTGAAATTATCCATATCATATCATACAATGATTTTAAAAAAACTAATAAACAATGCAAATTAAATACACACACACACATATATATATATATATATATTATAACAGTATCACGATTGTTATTGCGAGATCATGCAAAGTTGTCAGCATCAGAAAATCTGGATATTACATGACACCAAGTGCCAAGTCATGATCCAAATTTTTTTATGCTGACAAGATGTGATCCATCAGAAAATGATTGTATTGTTTTCCTACTTGTACAGAATGATGATAAAATAATGGTCTATTTTGGATAGAAAATGGAAAGATATGAAATAAACATATATCTTATCAACCACTCCGGTGGCCTAAGTCACTGGTTAGAATGTGTACATAAGATGTTGGAGGTCGCCGGTTTGAACTGGCTGATTCATACCAAACGATGATAAAAATGGTGCTAGCAACTGCCTTGCTTGGTGCTCAGAATGAAGAGGTTGGGACGCATTAGGACTATAAGTCAGCCTGGTGTCAGAATAATGTGACTGGGTGTGACATCATGCTACGTGTCTGAAGCATGATGTCCCATCACTATAAACTGCCGCACTGCAGACATCTTAGAGATACGACTGAAAAATTGTTAATGCTATTATAAAAATCCAAATCACACACACTCACATATTTATTTTATCATGCCCAGTAATGTATTTATGCAGATCTTAATAGTTTCTCTACTATAATTTTGGGGTTTGATGAGAATTTTAAAATATGCTGGCACAAACTATACCCATAGTAGTATCATTTATCCATGTTTTAGGTGTCTTACTTTAATGGGGTGGAAGGAATTTAATTACATGACACAAATGCTTAAGTATGCCTGTGCATACTGTAACAATATTCTGTATAGGCGTTAAGCTTTCACCTTACAGATACACTGTATATGCAGTTTTATGCTTTGATTTGTGCAATCTTATACTGGTTCAAATACATGCACACTTGTACTGAACTGAGAGGCCTTGATTTGCACTAGAGTCTTTACATTTTCTATTATTGAAATTGCACTAAAAAGTGGGTTTGTTTTAGTTGAAGGTTAAATAAGTGGTGCAGTGAGGCTTCTTTGCGTAAGAATAGGTAAAGGACCAGCCAGTTAGTTTTGGGTGGGTGGGGGTGGGCAAAGAGTTAGTTTTAAAGAAACAAGTTCTGATTCCCAAAATGCATATGCATGTAATTTGAAGAAAATATATTTTAGCTTAGAATTGCAGAAAAAAAAACCTAATTATATCCATGTTAGGTGACTAGACTAAATGGTAGAAATGGTGGGGTGGGGGAATTATTTGAATAAAAGGTATTGCTCACATATAGCATGAAAAACTAATTTTATCTGATTTGTAAAAAAAGAAATTAAAGAAGTAATTATATCCATTATATTAATTTTTAAAAATGAATTATCTTGAGGTAAAATTATAATTTTTAAAAATTTTACCGTTAATTGACACTACTTATATAAAGCCAGGATGAAGCTATTAAACCCAGTTACATGAGCATTACCCATTCATCAGTTACAGAAGGCAGCATAAAAGAGAATGTAGTTTTTAAAGTCGATCTTTAATGCAAAAACTAAACATAAATGTTTACAAAGGAGAGCTGGTCCATATTTGATCTCTTCCTGAAGTGTCAATAAAAGCTGAGACAAGAATAACTTTGAAATGCTTGATAATATCATATATATATTTAATGTGTAAACTTAAAAGAACCAAATCAAAATCTAGTTAATTATTTGTCAGTTAAAGGAAAATTAACATGAAGGGCATGTCTAACAAGGAGATGGAGATAGAGTTCAGCAAATATTTATCAGTATTCTAGTAAAAGTATGATTTTGAACCTGACAGGAGGTAAACAGATTATTCCATCACTGTAATCATGTATTCTTTCAATAACAAAGGGGCTAAAAAGAGAGTTAATTAGCATGGAAAGAAAAACAAAAAGTAAGACAATGATTAAAACAACTGAAAAAGCAGAAATAAAATAATAATGGTTACATAAAACAAAACTTTGCCCTGTAAGATAGATACATGTGCAGATATATATCAGATTGTTAACTAGTTCCAAGGCTTCTTTATTAAAATGAGGGCAAATTTTATCTTTCAGTTTTGCTAATCTTAAGACTTCAAATCCAATTAAAGAAAATAATAGCCATTTTAAAAAAAGTCAGGATAAATTATCACAATAGGATTTTATTTCCAATTATCATTGCAACTATTTAGATACAAACAGATATTTATATACCATACGGGTGTTCATTTTGTATCTGACAGTTTATTTTTAATTTGTTCTTGTACTGAGGTATTTAAGGTATATTAGGGTCCAGTTTAAAAGGGGTATATCAAAAGTGGGAAAAATAAGTTCCAACTCTTTGCCAGGGTACTAAAATAGTTTTGCTGAACTCTTGGCCTAAATACAACCTAAAAGTAACCTAGTGATTTGTCAAATGCTGTTTCAGTTTTATATTTACTTAGGAACAAATATTCACAGTTTTGACATTGGTCTTGTTGCTTACCTGCGTTAGTACTGTGCAGTATTCACAGAAAAGAGGTAATTTAAGCATTTCTTTTTGTGCAAATATAAAGGAAGTCACTGTTGTCCTGCTGCAACCTTTTGGTGGTGTTATTTCTGAGCAGGAAATTAAAAAGAAGACAAACATGGAATTCAGATGAAGAAAGAAGTTAAAAATAGAAATATATTTATAAAATATTCTCAATCAATCTAGATCAATTTCAGCATACATTTCCTGCTTTAATAGCAGATTATTTGTTCATGCCCCTCCCCCATCCCCAACCCAGTGACAGACTCATTATTTATTCAAGTTGTTTGAAGTACTGGGACACTGTAACGTCGTTAACTTGATCTATATTTTGATAATAAGTTTTTGAAAACAGTTACTCCTTTGTCCAAGGAATGTATTATTTTGATTACATTTTCTTAAAATAAGTTAGGATTAGTGTCCAAAGAATGTATTATTTTCCAGAGATCTTCAAGTAACCATTGTGCAGGTCATCATCCTTGTGGTACATATATTGATGCAGAATTGTCAATTTTGCAGATTTTCTTTTCATTGTGTAATGCCTTTGAAGTCTGGTTGTAGTGTTCTCTTATTTAATATTTTAACTGTTGTTAAAATCATTGATTTTCCTTGGTTAATGATAAATATTTGTCACTTAGAGAATTTCATTTGACTTAGATATCAATGTAAGCTCAACATTAAAAAGCATCTTAAAGTAATCCAACACATCTTCAAATTGAAATGATTATTTCCACTTCAAAAAGATTACATGACCTCCTTCTCCTATCCCATGAATCTGAAATTTTGAAAACAAACTTGTTTGAATAATTTCATATTGTTCTTGTTGTTCTGGAATAATGCCATTTGTCAGCACATGATCGACTGACTATACATGGCAGCCATTATATAGCTGGTGGAGGAAGAACTGGAAAAGTCCTGTAAAGAACCACTAAATCACAGGAAGCTTCTGGCTAGCTTTCTCATATACCCATGCTTGCAGAGCCTGAGATGCAGATAGGGGCAAGATGTCAGTGATTTGTAAATGAGAGCACCTTAGACCACTTGGCCATTGGGAGCCCAACAGTGTATCTGAACTGTCAAGCATTGGGAAAGCTAATGATTTATCTCTTCACTAGTCTTGTAAAAGATCATGATTATTTCTAGTTCAACAAACAGCTTGTAGGATATGTCCATCATTTTAGAATGATGTATCTTGCAGAACATACTACACTTGTAAAGCTGCTGAGATTACTGCTGTAATTAACAGTCTCAAAGTAGTCTCAGTGATAGTGGACAGTTTCATCTTGCTACAGAAAAAAATCAGTATATTAATTCACTGTGCTCCATGAAAACAGTGATTGATTGTCCTCTACAACAGTATCCTGTAACAAATTTTTCTGTGGAAGAAATATAAAGTCACAGTGCAACAGAATCGTCACAGGGAATCCAGCAGGTATTTAGGATACAAGCAAATTAACCAAGTGCCAAATGTCAGTATAACCCTAACTTTTGCTGATGTTGATGTTGATGGACCAATGACAAATTGTATAATTACATGCATACTGGAAAGTGCGTCATACATTCATTCCATCATCCATATGACTGTCATCATGTGTCATGTAAAATTCTACAAGGTCGTAAGTTAATTCTTATGACGTTTTCAGTTGGCACTCAAAATTAATTACCCAACAGTGAGTAGTTCTCAGTGTTTATATGACTTGCTCTGTTATTGAGTACGTGTGCTTTTTTCTAATCTGGTTAATGGTCAGTGGCCCTCTTCTGATATCAAGAGTGGATGCCCTTGACTGAAAGATAGCAGCTGTATTAATTAGGCATTGGGTAGTTAAAGTTAACTGCCTGCAGTAAACATGTAGTTGTTTAATGTGTTGAATTAATTGTGGTCGATGAAGATTTTGACATTGCAAATTTATCTTCTGCACTTGATGTTGTTGTTGTAGTAGGGTTTAACGCCATTTTTCAGCACACGATAGGCTATACATGGCGGCCAGTATAATTGGTGGAGGAAGAACCCGGGAAAACCCCGGAAAGAACCACCGACCCACAAGAAGCTACTGGCAAGCTTTCTCACATACCCACATTGGCTGAATCCGAGACTCGAACCCACGCAGACAGAGGTGAGATGGCAGTGATCCGTAACGGAGAGCGCGTTAGACCACTCGGCCACTCGGGGCCCTCTTCTACACTTGAAAACAGAGAATTAGGTCAACGGTAGAAATTGTAGGAATTTGTTTAAATAGTTTGTTGAAATATTTGAAGAGTTGAAGTTGTCATTCCATGTTGGAGACCTGACAGTTGTTGTCATACAAGTCTACAGTAACATACCTGCCATAACACATGTCATCCAAAAACAGGATTTTTGACTCGACCCGCACAACATGGTCTTGTTTTGAAAACACATTTTCAGTTATCTTGGCCATCATAGTGGTGTACATTACATGTCTGACGCATGTATAAACAGTAAACAGTCTTGCTCAGAACCAACGTAAAACTACCTTTTGGGCAGTTTATACTGCTGTTCATTTTGAAGTAAATCGCAAGTTACGTTGGTCAGTACTAAGCAACTACTATTTCACACATTTCTTAATTGTCTGAGAATAGCTGTAGGATGATGTCATGTCAAGTCCTTTGAACACTGCTGTAGGCAAATCCATTGGTCTAATTTACATAGGCAAAGTTCATAATGTGGAATATTCCAATTCAATTTACTTTGGTACAGTCATTGAGTCAACGTTATTAGAAATCATTGCCTTGAATGAGAGTGTTTAAGCCATCATTATTAAAGATTGTTGAATGCAGCTGTGATTAAGAAAGTTTGAGTCATCTGCAGATCGAGTCAAGCCCAGGAAAAGTGAATTTCAGAACTCCTGAATGGAATTTAACTTGGTGAAGAACAGCAGCAAGGGGTAGCATTGTAGTTTATGCACACACTGAAAACACCATATTGCAATTAGTCATTCTGGAGTGTAGGACATCAGTTTACTTAGCAGCATGTTTGCCCTTCCCCCAAAGCAGTGCAGATGTAGAAAGATGATCTGCTATGCTGAGAAAAATTCAAGATCTTCAGGGATGTATGAAGAGCAGTACCATCCAGTTTCGGACAAGTGCCAAGATGAACACAAATGACATTTGTATTACCTTCATTCCCACTCCCCATTAAACAACAAATTAAGAAATTATTCCTCTATCAAATGTATTTGAAAAACAGAAACTTGGTATATTTTTGTTTTAGTTAATGTCAGTTTGGTTGTATTTATGAGTTGGGTACATGTGTATGACGATAATATGGGACTTTTTTAAGTCATACACTGTCCCACCTTGCAACCTCAAAAAAAGCCCACTTTTTTAGCCCCCCCTCCAACATAGTCTGGGAATATGACAGGTATGCAGTAAATAGATTATGATCCTGTCAGATGTCATAATATTAACCATAATGAATTGTTTATTGCTGTACAACATTTATTCCATGTCTTAGAGAAATGTATTATATTTAATTTGGTGGTTTATTCCTTCTTTAGCAATGAAGTATTGTTTATTTTTCTACGTTTTACAAATGCACCATTCTTTTCAATTTTACCATTATTTTGTGAAAATGTACTCCACAGAATTACCCATATAGCCAAGTTCTTCACGCTTGTTTGTAGACAACTTAACATGAATGTCATGTACTGTACCGGAAGTGCCGATTGCTAACAACAGTCAGTACCAACATCCTTATGTTTAAAGGGACCTTACTCTTAGATAGCAGTAGTAGTGACCCATTTATTTATCATGGGATGTGCAGCATTTTATATTTTTCTCTTTTGTTCCAGCACCAAAGGTCAGTTCCAGACGGACACAGGGTAAAACATCTTTAAGTGATGATGGTGAGTATAACCATATTACCATATGTATTGCTACTATGTATGTATATGGCATCATTTGTATCCAGATGTAGATTGGCCATTTTATAATGTACAGTCAGATCCAGTTTAACATTATGTAACTTGCCTAAGATTTTAAGAAAATAGCTTGGACACTGCAGTATCTAATAGTATAGCTTGGATTATCTACTTTGGTGTTAGGCCCATCTTGTAAACCTGTTTTATTGACTGGATGTTTTCCCAGAACTTCCTGAATAATAAATGTTTTTTTCTCTTTGCCAAAGGTCATAGAAGTGTCAATGTAGTGATCACATTGCCAGTCTGTTTGCATGTATTTCTCAATGGTTTTGTGATGTTTAACATTTTTTTGCATGGGTGGATAAATATCATGCAGCTTATTACATAGGAACACAATTGATATTAACACATTCGTGTTGATCTAGGTGTTTGAAGATCAAAGGTGAAGATCATTATTAGGTCACATTAGAGTGGAACATTTAATATCCATGTTAAGTTTATCATTCTCATATATCTTTCAAGGCCTTTGAAAGTTCATTGAAAGTTTACTTGCCTGGAGGCTAATAAATTTCAGATTTTTGATCTGTCCATCAAACGTTTTCTCCTTTCCCTGCATAAGCATCCAGTGTAAATGGAAAAATGTTTCCTTTCAGGATTATAATATTTGTTCAAAAAGCATGTTTCCTTTAAATAACTGAATTTTGTCTGTCAAGTGTATGTACAATCCAGAGATAGGAAGAAAGTTACTTAATAGGTGGTATCAGATTTCATCATTCCTAGCAGGTAATTTACATCAGGATATTTGCTTGCCACTCAGAAAATTCACTTGCCCTCAGGGCAACAGGCGGTTGAAATTTCAAAACCATTATTTCAGTACTGTGATTCTCTGGAGTGTTATTTGTATATAATAGTTGATAGGAGATGATTTTAATTTCTTTTCATTTACCCATTGCATTGAGATCCCTGGCCAACAGTGAACTGCTTTGGTTGATGATTTGGGAAGATGGTATGAAAGGAAAAATTAATGTAAACAAACTTTTTAAGTACAATTTTGAGCAGTGATAGTCTTTGGATGTATTTTCTGCCATTAGTCAAAAGACTCTAATGGTTAGCAGAAGCTGATTTAGAGAGGGAAGTAAATACAATAATTATGGAAGAAGGTTACCACCAGACTCAATTATCTTCTGATATCTTGATCACCTTCAAGACCCAAGTTTAATTCGGTAGATTAGTGCCATAACAAGAGTTAACCTTTCTTTATTGGTTGTTGAAGTTGGAATCGTTCTTAGCCTTGACCTTGAGCAAAATTGCTACTGGCACTTGTACAGCAGTTTGCTGGCACCAGTTCAATTAAGAAGAGAAGTTGTAATTGGTGCTCCAACTTCAAAGTTTATTATGGTACTAATATCTGTCTACAAGAGGTTTTTCTAAGGATTCTCATTGAGTGTTCATATCAGTCAGGGAGTTCAAGAGTACAGGTACAAATAAAATGTCCATGCTTCATGTACTTTGACTGGCGACTGCTCTGGTGGCCTAGTGGTTAGAGCGTCCGCCTTGGATGCGGGCGGTCATGGGTTCAATCCCCGGCCATGTCATATCAAAGACTTACAAAAATGGTATTAACAGCTGCCTTGCTTGGTGCTCAGCATTAAGTGGTTAGTGTTAGGACTGGTTGGCCTGGTGTCAGGATAATGTGATTGGGTGGGACATCATGCTACATGTCTGCGGCATGATGCCACAGTGCTAGACATCACTATAAACTGTCACACTGCAGACATCGTAGCAATATAACTGAATTTTTTTTTTAAGCTATGTTAAAAATCCAAATCACACACACACACACACACCCCTTGACCGTCCATAAAGTGAAATAGCATAAAAATTACAAGATGTAAAATAATATTCAAGTTAATCAAGTTTCAGAAACAGCACAAACATGGTCATAGATGTCTTAAATTGCAAGCTATGAATATTGTTCTTTGTTGTAATCATTTTTATATGTATCAACCACAACAAGTTTTCCTTACATGAGAACCAGGCAATAAAAATATTCACTTTTTGTAATAATAGTAGGTATGAAATGAGTATAGTTTGGGCCGGTACAAGAGTCTCATGCATGCCATGAAAGGTTATGGCTAGCACAAGAGTCTCATGCATGACAGGTTATGGCTATCACAAGAGTCTCATGCATGACAGGTTATGGCTAGCATAAGAGTCTCATGCATGACAGGTTAGGGCTAGCACAAGAGTCTCATGCATGCCATTGCAGGTTAAGGCCAGCTCAAGTCTTATGTATGCCATGACAGGTTAGAGACACCACAACAGTCTCATGCATGCCATGACAGGTTAAGGCCAACACTGCAGTCTTATGCATGCCATGACAGGTTAGAGACACCATAACAGTCTAATGCATGCCATAACAGGTTAAGGCCAACACTGCAGTCTTATGCATGCCATGACAGGTTAGAGACAGCACAACAGTCGCATGCATGTCATGGCAGGTAGGAGCCAGCACTGCATTCTTATGCATGCCATGACAGGTTAGGGCCAGCATTGCAGTCTTTATGCATGTCATAACAGAAGTCTCATGCTTGCTGTGACAGGTTAGGACCAGCACTGCAGTCTTATGCATGCCATGACAGGTTAAGGCCAGCACAAGTCTCATGCTTGCCATGACAGGTTAGGACCAGCACTGCAGTCTTATGCATGCCATGACAGGCTACGGCCAGCACTGTAGTCTTATGCATGCCATAGCAGGTTAGAACCAGCAATGCAACCTTATGCCATGTCATGACAGGTTAGGACCAGCACTGCAGTGTGTTGCATGCCATGACAGATTAGGGCCAGCACAACAGTCTTATGCATGCCATGACAGCTTATGCCCAGCTCTAGTCTTATGTATTCTATGACAGCTTATGCCCAGCTCTACAGTCTTATGTATGCCATGACAGGTTAACCCTGGGTAGCAGCAGATTAAGCATGGCTATGTGTTGTTGAGTTAGATGATCAACATCTATGCTAAATTTCAAAATTACTTAGTTTTGAACCATTGCAGTATTAGGCCAGAACTTTACCTTTAAACATTCTGAACAGAATTATTCAGGAGTTACCTAGGGATAGCTTGCTTTAGTTGGCTGACATGTACAGTATTTGAAAGTAAAATGTTTAATTAATGGCCTGTTAAGGGACACAAAATTGACTATACAAAATGTAGCATGTGTAGGAACTAAAATTGAGATTTCTTCCTTGGAACTTTTAAAACTTGCAGTAGGATGGTCCATTATAAGGCTTAACACTTCAATTGATTAAGTTTTATGGTCAGTCAGGGGACACCAGAACAAACTATACTTACCAGTAGCTTGTGCAAGGACTAAGTAGGAATTGTCTCTCTCACAACTTCTAAACCTTGCATCAAGATTGTCCATTAAAGACTCATGGTACTAATTCATTTCTCATAGTAAGCCTATGCAAACACCATGACATGAAAAATTCAATAACTTTAAATGTCTGAGTGCTCATAATCAAACTTATATTTATCAGTGTAGACACATCCTTGATGATGGCTTCCATTTAGAGAAAACTATACGAGTCCCTGCATTTTCAGGATGTACATGTACTGTTAGGTGCTGTTATCAGTAATGAGTCTTTCAAATCCAAATCTGTAAAGGGGCTGAAATTCAATTAGTAAAACAATGTCTGTTGTTGTTTTTTTCTTAAGTTGAAACTAAGATATGCTCTCAAAAGATTATTTTTCTAAAAATCTTACTTATCAACCATCCCTGGATATCATTAGTACTGTGAGTCCTATATGCATTCTTGATTTACTTGAGACCATTGAGTAGTTCAATGCACGAGGCAGTGCACATAGTTCTGTGTGTCAACGATTTCATTAGTGAATATTACAAATTATATTGCAATTCATTTACATCCAGGACAACAATGGCACATTTCAGGTAACATTTAAATATTTGAGCTTCTTCATATCAGAAAATCAGAAAAAATATTAAAATAAATCTAATCAAAATAAACATCTATTCAAGAGTTCATCATCATCATCATCATCATCATCATCGGTCCCGTAATCTGGTCGACCGTTGGGGCACTGCACAAGACCAAACAACCAGCTTCCTCCATTCCTCTCAATTTTCCATCTCTCTCAGTGAGTCACTCAATGTCAAGCCAGTCCACTCTCGAATGTTATCTTCCCAACCTCTTTCTTTGCCTGCCTCTCTTCTTCCTTGTACAGTGCCTTGGAGGACTGTCTTGGCAACTCCTGATAATCGTGAGACATGCCCTTACCACTGCAGTTTATGTTTTTTCACTGTGATCAGGAAGTCATCATGAGGCCCAATGGCTTATCTTATCCTTTGCCATATTTCTTCATTGGTGACATGGTCTTTGTATGTGATACCGAGGATCTTTTGGAAACATTTCATATCTGTTTTCCTGTATCCTTTTCTCTTTTTATCTCGAAACATTTTAAGATTGCAATATATTATCAGCCTTGTTGTATTATGCGATAAATGAGCAAAATGTCAAGGTCGCCATCTTTATGTGCACGGATTCCTACAGAAAAGGAGATTTAAATTAAAGAAAGTACCTGAAATTCTCACAGAATATGTATAATTTAAAACTAATTTAAGGTAGGCATAAGCTAATTAAAATTAAAAATATAAAGTTAAAAAACATCCACTGAATGAAACTGGTGGGATCTCAAAGTCATTAGGGCTCCCCCCCCCCTTATATGGCAACAGTTGCCATATCTGAATGTCTTAAATATACCACTGAAATTCACTCAGAAGTATACACAAGTTATTAATTTTGCTTGTTATCCACATATAGAATCATAATTTTGCAATTATAGTAAAATCAATTGTACATGAATAGGTGGAACCATGGTATATGTTCATTTCTTTAGGATTGGTGGTACTAATTAATTTCCCATATAATACCTATACAAACACCATGATATTAAAAGTTCAACAACTTCAAATTTCTGAGTGCTCATGATCAAACTTTTATCAGTAAAGAGACTTCACTGATGACAGCTTCTGTCTAGAGAAAACCATACAACCTGTTGCATTTTCTGGTTCTACATGAGTTTGAAACATGTGATTTCATGAGTCTTTCCTGTTTTTTGTTGCTGACCCTAAAAAAAAGAAGTACCAAAATTGATTTTGTGTATCTGAGTTTGGTGATTTATCCCAGTACTTGAAGTACTTAGCACATTATATAGTGCTTTAAAAAATACTTACCTACTTACCCTAATTTTAAAACTGGTGTAATAGGAAACATGCATTTTATTTTTGGCCTTATTGTACACTATAGAGGCATACAGAGAATCATTGATAGTTATTGTACACTGTTGAGTCTGACAGAGAGAATCAGTGAAGGTTAATGTACTCTGTAGAGGATGACAGAATCACTGATGGTTATTGTACACTGTAGAGGCTGACAGAGAATCAGTGATAGTTACTGTACTCTGTAGAGGCTGACACAGAGAATCAGTGATAGTTAATTTACACTCAGTAGAGGCTGACAGAATCAGTGTTTGTTAATGTACACTGTAGAGACTGACAGAGAGAATCAGTGATAGTTAATGTACACTGTAGAGGCTGACAAAATCAATGATCATTGATGTACTCTGTAGAGGCTGATAGAATCACGGTTATAGTACACTGTAGAGGCTAACAGAATCAATGATAGTTAATGTACTGTTCAGGCTGATAGAATCAACGATTGTTGATGTACACTGTAGATGCTGACAGAGAATCACTGTTATTGTACACTGTAGAGGCTGAGAGAGAATCACAGTTATTGTACACTGTAGAGGCTGACAGAATCACTGTTATTGTACACTGTAGAGGCTGACAGAATCAGTGATAGTTATTGTACACTGTAAAGGCTGACAGAATCGCTGTTATTGAACACTGTAGAGGCTGACAGAATCACTGTTATTGTACACTGTAGAGGCTGACAGAAAATCACTGTTATTATACACTGTAGAGGCTGACAGATCACTGTTATTGTACACTGTAGAGGCTGACAAAATGAATGATAGGTAATGTACTGTATTGGGTAACAGAGAATCAGACTGTTAGTTAATGTACACTATAGAGGTTGACAGAAAATCAATGATAGTTAATGAACACTGTAGAGGTTGACAGAGAATCAGTGATAATGTACACTGTAGAGTCTGACAGAATCACTGATCACTACTGGTATTGTACACTGTAGCAGCTGACAGACTCACTGATAGTTAATGTATGCTGTAAAGACTGACGCAGAGAATCACTGATAGTTATTTTACACTGTAGAGGCTGACACGGAGAATCACTGATAGCTGTTGAACACTGTAGAGGCTGACAAATAAAATAACCTTCTTGATACTTGTACAGTACACTGTAGAGGCTGACAAAATAACTTAATTTTTGTGCACTGTAAAGGCTGACAGAGAATAACATACTTATTGTACACTAGTGTTCTCACACCATCCCATTTGTTTGTTGTACCCCTCTACTGATTTTAAAAACAGAAGTCATCAATTATATAAAAAATGCACAAAACTTGATCATTTCATTGATTGATTTATAAGTTCTATCCTGATTGTCACTAGGGTGTCCCAAACATTGTCAACTTTATTGCATTTCAAATCAAAAAGGAGTTTATTTAGAAACATGGTTACATATTTGCTTGGGTATGTCTGTTTTCAAGCAACAGATGTATTGTAGTTCACTGTCTTTGAAAATCTCAATAATTCTCTGAATTTTGGTTTTATGTCTCTTTGAACACTTGTATACAGGAGTTCATCATGTTTATTTGTTCAGTTTATTTTAGAAATATTAAACTAGACAGTACAGATATTGGATGCAGAGAACAGAGTTTTTATGGAAATGGACTACTCAAGAAACCAGAAATGGACAATGAGCAGTCTGTTTGCTTGTTTACCTTGGCAGTTTCCATTTTCATTGATATGTCAATAATTTGACAGTGTTAGGGACCCCTTGACAACAGTCAGGTTACAAATTATAAATCAGTGAATGAAGTGACTAAATCAGTGAATGAAATTACTAAGATTTTTGCATTTTTTTAATATCCCTGATGCTTTTTGTTTTTTAAATTGGTAGAGGGTACAAACAAACAAGAGGGTGTGCAAGCGCTATCGAGGTTGACAGAGAGAATGATACTTGTTGTACACTGTAGAGGCTGACAGAATAACTGTCCTTGTTGTACACTGTAGAGGCTGACAGAGAATATGTATCCTTGTTACATACTGTAGAGGCTGACAGAATAACTATCCTTGTTGTACACTGTAGAGACTGACTGAGAATGACTGTACTTGATGTACACTGTAGAGATTGACAGTGAGAATAACTGATACTTGTACACTGAAGAGGCTGACAGAATAACTGCCCTTGTACACAGTAGAGGCTGACAGAGAATTAAGCTGATACTTATTGTACGCTGTAGGAGCTGACATTGAGAATAGCTGATACTAATTGTACACTGTAGAGGCTGACAGAGAATAACTGCTCTTGCACACTGTAGAGGCTGACAGTGAGAATAGCTGATACTTACTGTACACTACACTGTAGAGGCTGACAGAGAATAACTGCCTCGTTTTACACTGTACAGGCTTACAGAGAATAACTGTCCTTGAACACTTTAGAGGCTGACAGTGAGAATAGCTGATACTAATTGCACACTGTAGAGGCTGACAGAGAATAACTGTCCTTATAAACTGTAGAGGCTGACCTTGAGAATAGCTGATATTAATTGCACATTGTAGAGGCTGACAGAGAATAACTGTCCTTATAAACTGTAGAGGCTGACCTTGAGAATAGCTGATACTAATTGCACATTGTAGAGGCTGAAAGAGGATAACTGTCCTTGTAAATTGTAGAGGCTGACAGTGAGAATAGCTGATACTAATTGTACACTGTAGAGGCTGACTGTTAAACGGGGGGAGTGATTGTCCCTCCGTATTTGGTTTTCGTTATCTAGGGGTTGACCGTCCTCGATGTTATTGCCCGGTTTGAGTAAATATAAATATAAGTGGTGAAACTTATAGTAGGTGGAATAGATAGAGATCTGAGCAGATATATAGAACAAACCAACACGAGCCCCCGTACATGTAAACAAACGATTTAATCAATTACATACAAACACTGTGAAAATTCATTACATCAGGAATGTACTCTGCTTTTAGAAATTTAACTTTCACCGAAATACAAAGAAAATGCAAATAGATCTAAATAAGACAGCCGATCTGTTACTGATAGATTTAGTTCATCATAGGATCGAGTGAACAATCGAAGTCAACGTCTTGTACGATTTCATAACCTGCTCGTCCTCAGTCTGTTTTTGCTTACTCTGTCGCTGTTCAGACCCTTGGATCTCAGGATGATACTTTCTACCACCCGTCTCAGGATATTCTGAAAATACTTCTTCAGAAATTAATACATCGCAGGGTTGCGTCACAGGATTATATGTCTCACTGCACTCTTCTCTTTGCTTCTCTGTATAGGTCTCAGAATAACATCCCTCATTCATCCCATACGTCTCTGGAGCTATTTTCTCCCTTTTAAATAAATATAAATAGAGACAACCTAAATTTCCCATTATTTATGAAACGGTTAATTCTTCATTATTCTCCCTCGTTATCAGATTTCACTATCAGTGCTAAACAGACGCTAAGGCTATCAATCGACTCCACATGTCCTATAATGACCCTAGTTAGTCAAATGGCTAATTTCATTACGCCTTGACCTTACACATTAACACATATGCAAGGCCTGGGGTTCTGAGCCTCAATTTACACAGCGAATAAATAGGATACATCACGTCAATCAATTACTAGATCATTTCCGTCAATACACACTTATTCTTAATCATACGTGAAATCTTCTAAATTCAGCGAATTCACACGGATTCTCGTAATCAAATTAACTAATGTAATGTATTAAATTCTTAGAACATAATTCTTATGCAAACAAGACGACAAAATTCAAACAGTTCGTCAAACTTATCTAAAGAAGATTAATGTACAACTTCCTATGCATAAACTCAACACAGTTATACTTCATAAAGCAAATTATTACACGAATGTAGAAAAAAGATTCATGCAGATACAAGTAAATAACTTCAGCAAAGCATTATATATGGCATCAACAAATTACATGGAATTGTCACACTACCTTTGCTTTCAGCGTTCCTCCCTCCAGTCGGTAAATTAGTTCGTCGGTTCCTTTCGACAATCGTCCCCTTTTTGGACAACAGTTTTATGGAAATTTCTTGCAAATTCCCGGAGTCGTAACCTTTGGGTCCTCTCTTGTAGGAAAAGCTTAGACTGATTAAAATTCGATGCGGGCGATATTAAAACCTATGATATTTTGTGTTGGAACACGCCCTCTCATTTAACGTACCAATCAGAATCAGATATCTCTGCCGCCTTTTTCCAGAGGCGCCAAAGTCAGGGTCAACAGTTTGAGTAACAGAGTTTCTGCGTTCTCTCATTTGTGACAACTTTACCATGAAAATGAAGTTTTCCTTGTCCTAAATTGTCTGCCTGGCTGCTGTATAAACAAATGTTTAATTAGGAACAGAATTCTCCCTCCAAAGAACATTACTGTACACAGTAGTATGGCGATATGATACACGCTTGTCTTCATAAATCTAATTAATGGTTGTCTGGTCTCAACTAATGTATTCTTGTTAGATCGACATAAAATTTGCCACTTCACACTGACAGAATAACTGTCCTTATAAACTGTAGAGGCTGACAGTGAGAATAGCTGATACTTATTGTACACTGTCTGTAGAGGATGACAAAGAAAACAGCTCTGCTTGATATAAGAGTATCTGTGTTGTTTTCAGTATTCTGATCATAGACAACACAGCAGTAGAAGAGCTTCATCTATCATCATTGTAAGTGGAATAACACTATACATATTGTCCCTGTCCCTCAAATATGTGTGTTAAAGCATCTAATTTTTTAGGTTTTTGTTTTTCTGGTTGTTAATCGAAGAAGACTGATTGCATATTTCTTGGATTACATTTATAGCAAGTGCATATCATTTATATAGATTCACAGCAGTTATTAACTCTCATGGCTATGTCCTTTTTTTGGAAAAGATTGCGATGACGTCTGGATTGTGATGACGTCTGTGTGTCTGCCAGAGGTGTAGTCTGGGTAGAGAGCTGCATTTATTCATTAGTATACACAATGGTGCATCTGTCTTATGCATCAGGAGCATGTTCATAATAAAAATACAGATTGGAAGGTGTTCTGTTTTTAGCATTAGGTATATCTTTGATTGATGTAGAGGTTTTTTTTTTTAAAAACATGAATGAAAGGAAGATCCTGTCAGCATGTCAGTGGACAATTGGCATGATGTTATCTGCAGCAGACATTATAAGAATATGTATTAAAGAAATTTGCTGATGATTATTTGGTAATTGGCAATGAAATGTTATGGCCACATATCAGTTGAACTCCGAGATTTATTGTCTGATGCCAGCTTCCATTTGGAAATGAAAATGAATCTCCTCGAACTTCTGCCTCAACCCTTAACCTGTGAAGCCAGCAAACAGATTTCACATTAGCAGATAGTTTAGAAAGAAAACTAACAAATCTTGATACAAACCTAAATCACCAGTCAATCTGGTAAGTTAAAAAGAATTCCAAGTTCTGATACTTAAGGACAGATTATTTAATGTTCAGACAAAGATATTGTTGTCTTCCTTTATCTCAAGATATATAAAAAAATCCATCAAAAATCCTTTATCTCAAGATATATAAAAAATCCATCAAAATAGGATGGATATAGAGTTTTTACAAATTAAACCAAGAGTATGTTTTTATCGAGCTTTTTAAGGGTTACATTTTTCCTTTCATAAACATACAGCCCTTGGAAAAGTAAATGGTTGGTCTCGTTCAGTACTGATACTTTCCTTCAGCAACATTATGATGATGATATGTTTTTGATGGTGATTATGATAGCAAAATCAAATTGTAATCAAGTTGTGCTGATTACTTTATAAACTCGTCCTTTAGTACTTTTGCAATATTGTGGTCTTGTTTACTCTCTGCTGTGTTGATTTTTTACTTGTAACTCTTCGGTATACCCGGATGTAATGCGATGGTGTCAAGACATCCATCTTTCCTTAAAGTGGCCATAGACCAGAAGAGCTTATTGGTTGCTTTTGGTGTCCTTTGTCCATGGTCTCTCCATCATCCATCTGTTCAGTAGCACAAGTTTGTCATTGCTGTTCCTACTAAACTAATTAGAGGATTGCTGTGAAACTTACGTACACACATTCATCACATGGTCTAGTTGGACCTAAACGAAAGACATGGTGCTGGGATGCCCAATTTGGCTGCGCCATCCTTACTTTAAAAAACATAGGAGGGTGAGAAGAATTCATTGCAAGTGAACCATTGTTTAACTTGTGCAAACAGACAGGGTTTTATATGACACACAGCATGCTCTACCATCACCTTCTCATCCGATGGCATCCACTAGGAAGGCTGGAAACATAGCATCACCCAGGAAAGGCAAGAGCTATTGTCTTCATTCTGGAACTCTGGAACACAGAGTGCTCATATGTCATTTCCTCAAAGGACATAATGATGCCCAGCCCTCACTCCTTCATGGAGTGTTCTAGGTGATGCCATATTAGTTGTAGAGCCCCTTTAGGCTTGGGGATGAGATTGTTTCATGATGATGCTGTATCAGTCATGGAGCCCCTATGGAGCCCCTTGCAAGCTTGAGGATATAATTGTTTTATTTGCTGCATGTCTTTTACCTCATTTTAATGACAGGTATCAGCCTGTAGGGGACATCTTTTTTTAGTGGTATATATGATAATTTACATAAAACATCCTTAAAGTTTTCATTATATTGTTGCCTTCTGCTGCATGTACATCATTTGACAGACCAAATACAATCAGCGTTTGGTTGTTTTGTAATTTGTTCATTACGATTTACAGTTTGTGTCTTTAAATCAGACAACGCTCATGTCAGGTGCAGATTTTTGAACTTGTACATGTATTATGAAAGAAATTACAAAATAAAGGTAAGATTCTGTTACTGAATTGGTTTTTGTTACCTTCTGTAAACACAACACCATTATGGTTGCAAAAGGGCCAGAAATGTTCAGCTTTGTGAAGTGTGCTCTTTAAAAGATTGCAAAATCTCACTGTGCATTGACAGATATGGGTAACGTTCAGGTACTAATTGTGTTATACCTGACAACTGCGGCCATATGTCACAAATAAAAACAACAACAGGTGCATATTCAGACTTGCAGGGCCATTTTATCGATTAACATCTGTATATGACTCTTTCCCTCAAGGATTTGGAATTGTAGGTGGTTTCCTTAGATCACAGTATTTTAGTGACATTAACTTTTAGCGATTCAGAATACATGTATTGGTGACACAGCAATTCAGGATATTGGTGACATACAAATTTAGCAAATCTTTAAAGGCACCTTAATTTTTATGATCTAAAGAAAAGCGATCAGTGGCATGTTAAGCTATGTAGCCATGTTTCCATTTACCCTCATTTGTGCATCAGAGATCCCTACAATTTTAATACAAACCCCAGTTCTGTCACCAAGATTTTCTTTTTATTAAACTCAATCTGCACCCCTAGGGGAAAATGCTGAAATCGCTTGAAATGAAGTGTCATCACTGAATTCAGTTAAAATCATCCACAAGATGTCATTCAGAGCATTTCTTACTTGCAGGATTCAATTATCAACTGCTGACTTGTTAGCATTCCATCTTTAGTATAACATGGTGTTTATCGAATGGTGACATATGTAAGCACTCCCAGAACTGACCATATGATGGTCATTTGTGTTTACATTATATTTTCACTGCAGAATTTAATGAGCTTATTATTTAATGAGCTTATAGTTTTAGTGAAAATAGCTCACTAAATTTGCTCAAATTTTCTGCTTGTTAAAATAGTTTGATTTACAGTAATGTTATTTATTTTTTTTAATTTGCATTGTTTGTTAGTTTTTTTAAATTCATTATATATATGCTATAAATAATTGTATTTTGGACTTGACGTTGTTCAAAATCAAGTTTGTTTTCTACCTGACCTGAGGTCAAGTAGAGGACTAGATGATTGTGTTTCTCTAGAAATTATTCATTCATGCTGTAAGATCTGAGCAGAAATAGTCATATTATTGTTATGTCCAGTATTTCATTTCATCTGGAATTTATACAAATTACTTACTTCAGGGTATTCTTCTCTGGAAATACAAAGTGCTCAAATATATTCTTGGAAACTGAGTCTTGGATTTATAGTGAAATTTCAAATAAAGATATATTCATGGATTGAATTATTGAGATCCAACAATAGACTGTTGGCACATCACCACAACATGGCCCACCACAGATACATCAACACTTCCAGCATTGGAATATTTATTTTTTGAATACCACTAAAGTTTATTCGTTAGGACTTTTGTTAGAAGATCTGTAAGTTCTGTCAGTTTAGCTTCCTTTGTTACTCACATGTGTAGTAAAATTAGTTCACAGAGCTCCAAAAACAGGATAGCTGCATGCCATAGGTATCACTGCCTGTGTAAGTCACACTGACCTATTTTTAGAGCTACTTGCCAAAGTGACTTGTTAATTTTTGGCTATTTGTTTGTGTTTGAGAAAGATCTATTTTGAGTACTGGTTCATATATACACCCCCATAAAGTGAAAAAATGCAAATAGGAACCATATTGTGCACATTGAGATCTAATGCGTAGAAATATACCTTATACATTTTCAAGGTTGGCAATCATAAAAACTGTAGAACATGGTGACTTTGGACTGAGTTGGTAGAACAACAGATTTCTAAGCCAAGGGCTACAGGTTCATTACCTGCCCAGACTAGCCTGGCTCGGATGCCTCAGTGCATCTTTGGGAAGGGCACACCTCAATTGCCGACCTGGGCTGATCCATTAGTTGGACTCAAAGTCGTAGCCTTTCAGTCATGTGTCTGGCAAACTAACCACTTTGGCTTCTTACTGTGGTTTCTGAACGCAAGATGGGCCCATGTTGGTGGAAAAATTTACTATGTAAAGACTTCCAATTTTTTTTTTCTCGATTTAAATAATAACTTTTAATACAAGGCTTTTGATCTTTCCCTTCTCAATTTAATTTTGCAATTTAAAAAGGAGAAACTTCAAGGTACATGTAATTGTTAACCTAAGTTATTTACTCACGACAAATTGGCAGATATTTACATATTGACAGAAGTTAACAAGTTTTATTGTGGGGCATGTTTGAGCTGACTTAATGGTGGGGATTTTATAATTTTACAGTTTATCTTGTGATATAATTGTAGAAGTAAGTCAAATTAAAAAATGTAGGTTGATGGGCCAAACAAAAAGAAGTTGCCACTGTTTCAAGACAAAGCTTGATCATGCCTTAATTATTTTTTAGAGATGTTTGCATTTCTTTCTTTTTTTATCACCAGTGAGCATACTGATGTTATACATGTACGTGCATTCCAACACAACATCTTTTCCTATCATGTCTCATTATGAGGGTTGGCATTAAATAGAGTTAGGTTTTTGTGTATTGGCCAACATTTAGGTCAGGTTTTTGTATTTGACTGGTTTGCAACAAAAGTGAACAGGGTTATATACCCTGTTTGACTTAGAACTTTGTCATTCATTGGAACTAGATAAGCATCCATGTTGTGCAGATAAATTGTCAGTTTGTCCTGGTGTTTTAATTCTTTTTCCAATTTTGATGTGGCCAATTTGATGGAAGCAACAAGCAATTTTGTTTCTCTGTAAAGGTTATTTATAGCCAGCAATGACATGCACTCAGTCAGGTTTTTTACATGTGACCCAAATTTTATCAAGGACAGACATTCTTCATTTGGTTTCCTTGACATTGACTGCACAGAGATTTGCAGTCATATACCATGACACATAATGCAGATACAGTTAATCAGCTGTAGGCAAATATATACACGTGGTATTCATTTCCAAGTCCATGTAAAAAGAAGCAGATGTCAAAACAGGGTTTACATTGGTTGTTCTGTTACATCACAGACCCTGATCTGGCATTGTATTATGGGATATATAGGTCTATGAAGTGAATGTGAATATATATATATATATATATATATATATATATATATATATATATATATATATATATATCCTGCTTTATCTCTCATCCTGAGTAGGATATTTATCTCTGCTTTAAAATGGGACATTGATTAATATGGGTACATTCTCCATTTACTTATCCTGACCTACACCCACTGACCTACTCCAGATAAAAGCATGAATCTTTTGTCATGGGATGGTAGGGGAGGGAAAGTTTAGGTTGATTTACAACTTGTTAAAGGTGACAGTTGTCATGTGAATTTATCATCCTGTTGTATGATTTATTTAATTGTATTTTTATAAATAGCTGAGATGCAGTATTGCATTTAAACTAACTGAAGTGGAAATAACATATTTTAAATCTTTAGTTTCCTCTCACCACACCAAAAGGGTAAATAATTTGTCAGAAATTTTGTGAAATATAGAAATTGAATACATTGAAGATGTAGTGGGTTTTTTTTGTAAGCATACAATTTTGTAGACCTTGTGTTTTAATGTTTTAGCAGCATAATTATCATACAATATGTTGACTGTAATGAGAAACTGGGAAAAATGTATGTCACTACCCTGATGAATTTGCTGATTTTGCATAATTCAGTAATGAATTATTAATATCAAGCATTTTACAGTAATGAACTCCAAAAATGTTAAATATTAGCACATAAATCTTGTGTGAATTTCTGTAACTCATCGTAGCTGACCTTCTTTAGAGAATGGATTCAATGTCTTTATGATTTCCAGATAAGGAATTTTGAGTTCTATATTTAACACATTAACCCCTGGTGACGAGTTAACATGGCAAGAGGTAGTAGCCTACTGCCGAGCTCTGTAGCATCAAGGTCATGCATGATACACTAAAGTGGGTGGTATTATACAAAGGTAGACAAATGTAGCTCTACAATGATACCAAATAATCTGGAAATTCTAGTTGCACTACAAAATACAGAGGGAAAAACCTCATTTTTGGGAAATTTTTTCTACCCAAAATTCGCCTGTGGTCGGAATCTGATTTTGTGTCCTGATATTTAGACTTTTTGGTCTCAGATCTAAGGCAAACCGGTATGAACTGCAAATAGACAGATGAACCTTTGCAAAAAGTAAGATAAGATAGGCATTTGGAATATAAGATGGGC
Organism: Sinohyriopsis cumingii; assembly: GCA_028554795.2. Taxonomy (NCBI): domain Eukaryota; kingdom Metazoa; phylum Mollusca; class Bivalvia; order Unionida; family Unionidae; genus Sinohyriopsis; species Sinohyriopsis cumingii. Next base: position 57,740,406 of record CM068824.1, read on the forward strand.
ATTTGGAATAAAGAGTGGTCTCGATACGAAAATAATGGCTCCGTTTAGCAAAAAAAAAAGAAAAAAGAACTCCAACTTTTACCCTTGATGCATGAGCCAAATAGCCAATGAAAAACGATGTTTCTAACACAACTAGTCAGTATATTATTGGAAGATCACCTGGAAGTTGGTGTTTTCAGATGTATTCAGAAATAGCTTTCAGAATGTGTTTCCTACTAGAATTTCAGGCAAAAACGACAAAAACCACCAGGGGTTAATGTGTTAATATCACTAATATTAACCTGTTGCATGGAGAGTTTCAATTCAATGTTTAATATCAACAATGTGTATCCTGTTGCTTTCCAATGGAAAAAAACCTGACCCTGTGATATTCAGAATTCATCCTGGGATAGGATAAGCCAGAAGGTTCTAGAATACAGTATACCCCTTGTCTAATCCAGAGCTACCTTGCCCATGTGTACTATTAATATATTTATTCTCCAATCTTTTCCTGGTCACAGGCATTACTGCTGCTTTAATTTATATCAGTTAAAAACTGACTTTGCTTCCTGTGTTAATGCCCTGATTTGAGCATTTTCTTTACATGCAACACTTTTGATCTTTCTCTTTCTTTTTCTTGCTGTTTGCTTTTTTTTGGTTACAACTTGTATAACCAAGCATTTTGGTTCTTACCCACAGGCATGTTAACATAAGTATTAATATTGAGAATTCTTTTCTAACTCAGCAGTGTGTTTTGTAAAATATAATTAGAATTGCCAAATTTGGTCTGCACACATATGGTGATTCTGTTTATTATTTTATTACAGTAACAAATCTTCACAATTCACATTTCTTTTTTTGTATATCAGAAAAGCAGATTCCTTTTATTTTTCAATCTTACCAAACTGGTTATTTTGTCACTGTACAGAGATAGGCACTAAGGGTCTAGACCCCCTATCCAGACTGTTCAATGTACTGATGCCAGAGTAGGGAAGGGGATTGGATCAGCATCTCCCCTGTTTTATAACCCTTAAAAACCCTATATGATGTGGGCTTCCATCACAGGGAAATGATTGACCCTTTTCTTGCATACAGCCATGGACTTCAGGACCCTGGTCATATGATGGAATTTTAGGAAATGGACCTACATCTTCCTCATATGATGTTGGGTCAGAAAAGAGGGAGTGAGATGGACCTTCTTCTCCCAAATGCCCAAGGAGGGCAGAGAATCACTCTCACCCAATTTTGTAGTCTTTCCACTAGGGACTTCTGACCTTCAAGGCTACCTCTTACCATCAAGTCTTCCCTGCAACAGAGATACATTGGGTCATCTAGTCCTGCCTTCCAGTAGTGAGAGCAAGATGATGATTCATTAAAGCCCTGGTCAGTTTGCACAAGTTTGATGCAGAACAGGCTAATGTGGCACTCCCTCCCTTCAGGTCCCATGCCTCCTCCCATACTATCACTCAAGGTATAGAGGAGGAAGAGATCTGGTCTTTCAACAGTGTGGCAACTTCAGGTTTACCATCTTTTGCCCAGTTATATGTGCCCCAAACTTCTCAGGTTCTGGTGACTGAAATTCATTCAGCTTGGAGAAACTTTCTTGAGCTATTTCTTGACCAGATCTATTGTTACTTCCTCACTCAGGGGCCTTGAGTGGCCGAGTGGTCTAAAGTGCTCTCCGTTACGGATCACTGCCATCTCACCTCTGTCTGCATGGGTTCGAGTCTAGGATTCGGCCAGTGTGGGTATGTGAGAAAGCTTGCCAGTAGCTTCTTATGGGTCAGTGGTTCTTTCCGGGGTTTTCCCAGGTTCTTCCTCCACCATTAATACTGGCCACCATGCATAGCCTATCATGTGTTTGAAAAACGGCGTTAAACCCCACAACAGCAACAACTTCCTCACTCAGCTGCAATTAAGGAGCTTTCCCAAAGGTTTAGTAAGGACCTAGACTTCATTAGGTAATGTAAGGGGTTGTCTGTATTCCCCCCCCCCCCCCCCACCATTTACATTGACATAATTGTTCCCTAGATCTAAGGTTCATATTCCTTCCTGGCTCATTAAACCTCTCACTTTGGATGCCACGGTGGGTACAGTAGTATCAGAAATTTTTTAGATGGCCAGTTTTCATCATTTTTTTCATTGTTGCCATTAACCATCAACTTCAAGACTCAATGAAATATTAGCCATGTGTGCCACGTCCATTTTTGTTTAGTGTGGTTTGTTCCTAGATATTAACAAGGCTACTAGTATTTGATAAATCAGTGTCAATGCTGTAATTTAGTAATTAAATATTAGCTTGTACAGGTGTTTGTTTTGTGTAGCCTTTGAAGAAAGAATTGTAAAGCATTTTCTTTTGTTCCAGTGTACACATTGCAATAAGGTATCCAGTAGCTGTAATTTCCACCACTGCCCTAAATCAGTATGTGAGTTAAGTAAGATAGAGAGAAATGAGAAAAGGCACCAAGTATTCAGACACTAGTAATAATGAAAATTATAGAAATAAAAATAAAAAATAAAAATTGAATTTTGGTATATTGTGAATTCATTCAATGACAGTTGGGATTATATCATTGTGATGCATCAAGACTGTTGGGACATTAGCACATTAGAAACCATGGTTGCGTCAGTACTTTGAAGATTGGAATTCATTTGGAAATCCACTGCAATTCATTTGGAATACTCAATAATCTTGGACTTGTGCCAGAACTTTTTAGTCTGTTTGGGATTTAATTCACAATACTGTAAGTTCTTTTTAAATTTTCACTTTACATTCTGGGAGAATAAATTATTTATTGAATTTTACAAAACTTGCTGTTTATGTTTTCTTTTTCTGTTACTTATCTCAAGACCTTAGGGTCATAACAGTACACTTTATTTATCGTCAGGTTTAGTGCAGGTGCAGTACTGGGCAGAAAAATAATATGCTGTTCTGTTCATGATACTCTTGTAGCATGGAAAACCAAGTTGGCTGCTTTAGTGTCCTCAGCTTGATCCAGCCAATATTGAGTTACAAAAGCCATTGAAGCCAAAAATAACCTATAAATATTGTGTGTTCATGCATACCATTCTCTGTAATATTTGACCTTTCTCTTGTTTGAAGCTGGGAAAGACAGTCAAATAGTGTCCCACACATTGTGTATGCCAGTTATTCTACTATTATAGTCAACTTTTATTGCATGAAGATGAGAAAGACAGTCTATTAAGGAAGTACTCTTTAATTTCAGGAAATGAAAACAGCTAAGAAATGCCTGTATTTAAGAAACCAGATCTTGTGTCCTGTAATAACTTCCTTGTTCATTTATCTCATTCAAGTTAAGGGCAATGCCCCCATGGCATTAAGCATAGTTGTATGAAATTAGTATGATATTTTCCGAGGTTATAACCTTGATATTGCATTCATTGTGGCGGTCATGACTTTTAAAGAAATAACACGGCTAGATGCTACAGATATAACAGTCTTGAAAGCCAAGATGAATTCCTGGACCTGGCCTCAATGTCATTGCAAAAATGTATCACCCCATGTTGTGAAAATTAACATTGCTTTGGTCTTTGTACCCACATAGGTTCATCATGTTTATAGTCCATGTTTTTGAAGTGATATTTTATTTATGAGAATATGCCTGAGAAAAAAAGGCCCCCATAAACCAAAGGGGCTTAAAACACCTTCAGTGTCAAATGGATTAATAACCACAAGATTATTTTTGTCAGACTTCAAAATGGATATAACTGTGTATGCTCGTTAACATAGTGTTCTTTCCTCTGAAAATCTTATCACTTTATAGTTGTACTAATCATAGACAAGAACAACTTTTGTGATGGCTTGTTGTTTGTTTGTCTGTTAGCACAAGTTTGTTATCGCTGCTCCTCCTAAACAGCTTGCAGGCTAAACATTTATTGTAGGGTCTTGTTGGTCCAAAATTAAAATGGTGCTACTTGGGTATTGAATATGGCTGCTATAGTGGCCAGCTTAAAAATCTTGTTATTGTTCCTCTTCCTGAATGTCAAGTCGTATTAATGTGTGCATACAAGAGTTTTACCCAAAACAGATTTGCATGCAATACAAAAGGATGACAAAAAAAATGTACAAAATTATTACTGTACATTATATGCACTTGTATGTTTGCATGTATGATTATATCAAAATATCATAATGTGAGGGTAGTGCAAATCAAATCAACTTTATTGTATACATAAAGTGTGTGTGTGTGTATATATATATATATATATATATATATATATATATATATATATATATATATATATCATGAATTACTAGGTGTTACTATAAAGCATCTCTCAGTGCTTTGTCCAAAAATAATCTTGCAGCAGCAGAGCACAATGATATCATGGTCTATTTTTAGTACCAGATTGATTTCAGTACAGATGCCATTGGGAAATGTACTATTGTAATAGGTCTGTTTCTTAAGGGTCAGCACACATGTTCCATATTTTGAAGCTCTTCATTTGTCAGCCCTTGTCCCAACAGTAATAAGCAATGTTCTTCACTTCATAGTCCATGGGTTGTGGCTTTTTAAACAGGTGTTAGCTTAATTCCCCATTCCTTCTTTTTCAAATCAGTGTAGGTCTCACTAAGTCAATACAGGAAGTCTTACTTATCAACTGCATGTGTTACTGAATGATATTGTAATAAAATCTTTGTTCACTGTTCTGTTGTTGGGGTCTTGGGTATGTAAGAGGCCCCTTTTACTCCCCCATTCCCACCCCCTGCAACTTGTCTCTGGTGCAGGTTTTCTCTTGGTTGTATTTTTAATGGCTCTGAGACTTGTATATTGGTATATCAGGTAGCAGTATGTGGCCTAATATTTCACCACTTTGAAGACTTGTATATTGGTATATCAGGTAGCAGTATGTGGCCTAATATTTCACCACTGTGAAGACTTGTATATTGGTATATCAGGTAGCAGTATGTGGCCTAATATTTCACCACTGTGAAGACTTGTATATTGGTATATCAGGTAGTAGTATGTGGCCTAATATTTCACTGTGTGAAGTAATGTTAGTTATGGATATCATACCTGTGTGTGGGTTCACTGAGCGGTCAACTAGATCCAGAAAGGTCATTATCCTTCCAATAGAGAGCCACAGGCTATTTGATTAAAACAGGTCTCATATATATATATATATAGTCTGTTTATTAACAATGGGACAGAGAAATCTACCTGTTTAAATGCTAACCTTACTTACTTTTCCGATCTCATTCTGGTTATCACAGTTCAGTCATCTCAGTCATGGTGTCCACATGCTAGGAACTGCTTTTATTGTCTTCTGCTCTGCCTGGCAGAATTGATATAAAATACAACAGCAGATACATAACAAAAAGAAATTCACTCATAAGCAACCACACACACACACACCCACACACACACCCCCACACACACACACAAAAGCTATTCGATAGAGCTCGAGACACACAGGCAATACACATCACTGGCACCACAAAGCCAGCTAAAACCAGAAATGTGTTATGTCAAGCTGGTTTTTAAAACTTTGTCAAACACCCACAATCTGTCCCACTTGAATCAAACATCATATGCGATTGCAAATGAAAACTCCTGCCCTTACCATCGAGTAATGAACTATACCCAGTATGCATATTGTACTGCACAGTATTGTACCATTGCCTACCATAGAACATTTTCCAAATTAGAACTGATGAAATTTAAAACTTAACCGTATAAAAGATACTGATTATTTATTGTTAATTTCATGTGACATCTATCGATTAAATGTGATAATCAAGTAATAATATCAGATTTTTTATTTTTAGTTTTTCTCAGAACTTGTGTGCTTTATTGTTGACATGTTTCTCTCTCATTAACATCTTAGTCTTAAGTGCAGTATTTGAAAAGCAATGGCACGTCGCTTGAGACATTCATTGCACAATAATCCAAAACATAAGAATTATAACTTTTTAATTTGTTTTTACCTTTTCTAAGAGCAGCAATATATAGCTAGATTCTACTTAGATAATTATTTTTATTTACAAAACCTGATGACCTTTATATAGAGTGAGATGCAATAATAATACCTGATGAATACAATGTTTTGAATCTGCTAATTAAATTTTAAAAGTGCAGGGTTATTTTAATTTAGTTTAAAGAAAATTTGTATAAGATAAATAATATATGTCAGTGTTTGTACCAAGACAAGGAAGTCCCAATCAAGCGGCTTTATTATTTGTCTCCGCATGAAGCTGTGCCTCATGGGGAGAAAAATAACGCCCCTTGACCGGGATTTCCTTGTATCAGACCAAACATTAACAGAGATTCTATTATTCAAACAATGTCTGCTATTGATTGATATTCTTTAGAATGATTTATTTTAATTCCCCCTCTTTGATGCTGATTGATTAAATCGGAAAAGAGAGGGTTTTGTTCTTAGTAATGTAATATCCACTTTTCTGGAAATTTGAGTTAACAGTGTCCTGTATCAGTCATATTTTCAAACGACATTTATGTCTTTTTTTCAATGACTGCCAGTATGGCATGACTTATTTGCAGTAAATTCGTGTTTTCATGCCAGCCATTATCCGTGTTTTTTTTACAGTATATTGGCTTCATAGATTTTGAAAAACATCCTTTTTGAAATTGCATTATGAGTACTTTTTTGACTTTTTAATACATTGTCATCTGGTGTCTCTGATTGTATATCCTTCATGATTTACTCCTGTAGTTTTTGTTAGATTTTTTTCTCCTGTCTGTAATTTTAGAACCTTTTGAGATGAGATAAAACTTTGTTTAGCTTGTTACAGTATTCCCTTATTATCATGTTGTTCATAGAGTATACCACCATGTATTGAAGGCATGATACATATAATTTTACAGCCATTGAAAATGAAATAGGATCCATGATCATATCTACCTTACATTGGGAACTCAGTTATACTGAAGGGTCTTATAATGAGGGAGTCCTGTATACTCATTGAAATATGACGTGTACATGTTGGAGCAACTTTTTTCAGGGGTGAGGTTAGAGAACAATATTAGGTTTGTCGCATTTGCCCTTGCCTTTTCACTTAAATTAGGAGCCATAGTGGCTTATTTCTTAGTGTGCCTGTCTGATGACCAAAAGGGTACAAGCCAGAATCCTACAGTCAGATCAGCCTGGGTCAGTTACCTTGTTGTGTACTTGGACAAGGGACATAACTCCAATTGCCTCGGCATTAAATAACTTGTTTTGTTGTTCTGTAAAAACACCTAAACCAAATCAAACCAATCCAAGTTATGAGCTAAATGGATGAAGCTTAGTATTTTTATTTATTGTCACCAGATGATGTGTTACATTGTATGTTTAGGGTTTATTCTCAAAGTCAGTGTCACAGGTCAATACTTTATGAAAGACACTCTGGGTCTACTGCCTGATGTGTTGTTATGAAAGTTACCCTGAAAGTGTTCTTAATTTATAAAGATATCATTTTGTTTCATGAGGTTTCTGGCTCTTTGCTTCCTCACTAAAACTGTACAAAAATTCAAAAAATATTACACCGTTTTTGTTTCAAATTCCTAAAAAATGTCATTTGGAGTCATAAGGTTACATCTTTCTTCAAAGGTCCATGATGTCATCACAGTTCATGATAGACCCTAGCAGGTGGTATCAAAGAAAGGAGCAAAATGTAGCTTTACAGTGATGCCAAGTATTATAGACATGTTATGAACATTACAAAATACATCTGCAAAAAAAAGGAAAAAGTTTTGTTACCAGAATGACTTTAGTAAAAAGTTTGCCAGTTCCAGAACTGGAGTTTTTGTTTGAAGTTTAGACTTCCTCTTTGGACTCACTCTTGTTTGGTCTTGGACAGATGAATCATTTCCACTTTTTTTTTTACATATACTTGCATAAAAGTTTTTGAATACATTTTCATTTCAGTAATCTTTTACAGCTGTGTCTAAAAAGATGTGGCCACATGAACGCCATTTGAACACACCTACCACTTGCCTATCTTGTATATTATTATAGGGCTAAATTTAGTTATTTCAGGTGCTATGGTATTTATATTAGTTTTAGAAGAAAAGATATATTTGTGTATAAATTTTCTAAATTCTCTACGTAAATTTAATAACAGTATGTCTATGATAGAGGAGTAACTCTACAGTCACTGTTAGATTTAGAGGCAGAGATCTAAGGTCAATACTAGGTTACCAGTAGCTATTCAAATGCTATGGTGTCAAGTTACAGTCCAGAGAAATTGAAACAAAGGAGTCAGTAGGACAGTTGGAAGATGTGTTTGTAAAGCTAATTAAAATTAATTACAGCAAGTTTGCCATAATACTTAAACATTAAAATTAGTGACCATTTGAAGGGAAATTTGAATCTCTTTTAGTAGGTATAAAGTGCTTAAAATAGAATTGGGTAGTTATAGTTTACTTTTGAAGTAATTTGCTCAGAAAGGATAAAGTTTACAAGTAATTGCATACTCAAAATAATATTTTTGTAAATTCTAACACACAGCATCAGTGGGAAAAGAGTGTGTATGGAGAGTACATATATGGCTTTATTTTGGATTACAAAATTTAGATTCTGTGCATTTTGATATGTAGATTAGAGTTAGATAAAGGGTCTGCACCTAACACAATCAGACCAGAATATTAGTTTAGGTCTTCAGGGAATGTTTTCTCTGAAGTCCGCTAGGATTGTTTAAAAAGCCAGGTCAAACATAGTGCAGGGAGTCAGCATGAAGAACTAGGGGCAACATAATTTATTAAAGGTAGAAAAAGAAGAAACCCTCTTGCTTGTGACTAATTCCCCATAGCGCAGTGACATCAGAAAGGCGCTACTACAACATGCTGCAAGAGGACAGATGGTTGTCCCTTTTGCATCCTGATGAGGTCTGGGATCTTGCCAAGCATTGATATACCTGTAATGGAGAAAGGAAGTTCTTTCCTCGTCTTCCTTCAAATTTTGAGGGGTTTCCAAATCCGTGTCCATTGAGTCTCAGAGAAGGATTACCCATGTCTCTTAAGAGACTCTTAGGATTAGTGGAGGTTATAAATGGGTTGGGGGTGGAGCATCACCCTTTTTGTCCAAGGCTCATTGTTGGTAATGGGATTGAGCCACCTGGTAAGGGGGAGAACTTAGATGTATAGATCTGAGTCGCTGGATTAATCTTCGACTTTTTACCTATTACTGCTCTATGTGTACCGGTCACCAGCCTATGTGTATTGGTCTCCAGTCTATGTGTATTGGTCACTGATAATTGGAGAGAAGGATCAGGTTGAGACCCACATCTCCAGACTGCTGTTTTCATCGGGGGGTGGGGGTGCTTTGCTTATAAATGCCAGATTAGGGAAGGGAATCAGTTTGGCATCCCCCTTGCAATAATACATCTCTTTATGGAATGTGGGGTGTTCCTCTGCAGGAAAGTGATTCCTTGCATGCAGCCATGTCCTTAAAGACCTTGGACACAATGGGTCAATGGGCCATGGACCTACTTCTTCTTATGAAGATGGGTAATAAAATGGAAGTGAGACAGGCCTTCTTCTCCACAATTCACTAGGATTATCAAGAGTAGTCTTTCACCCACTGGCTGGATCCATTGCTAAGGACAGTTCTTTAGCTCCTTCTAAGAAGTTTTGGGTTCATGTTCCTCTTACATAGAAGTCTCTTCCACAACAGGGAGACATTGGGTCACATAATCCTGCCTTTCAGGAGAGAACGCAGAATGAAGATGTCGTGTCTGTTCTCAATGATTCACATGAGCTTGATATAGAACGTGCTTTCTTTTGGTCCCTGTCTCCTCTCACCCATCAGTCAAGGCAGCAGAGGAGGAAGACAGGTGGTCTTCTGACAAAGCAGTAAATGAGGCTTACTATTGTTTGCTCAGTGACATGTGTCCAAACCTTCAGGTTCTGGTGAGTTTTAAATTCTGTTCTAGCTTGAACAAACTTTTTTGGGCAGACTTTGGACCAGATCACTTGTGGCTCCCTCAGTCAATTAAAATTAAGGAGCTTTCACAATGTTTTAACAAGGGCCAAGACTTTGCTAGACAGTGTAAGGGGTGATCTGTACCCTCTTCTATGTTCTAACCTTTGGTTGCTACATCAAGCTGGCCAATTAAACTGCCTACTTTAAATCCTGATACCATGCTTGTGGGTATTTCAACAGGTACGTGAACCCACCAGTCATTGAAGGCACTGGAATCATTAGTAAAGAAGGTTAGGTAACCATAGCCTTGCATGCAGACCTCTTGGCTGCAGCCCCATTTTTTGCCTGATGAAAGAAAACTCTGTCACCAGTTGCCATACATTATTTGTTGGAAACAGTGGCAAACCCTTCTTGGCATGCATTGTCCTTGTTCACGATCTTGTCAGCAGAGCTTTTCCACCTTCTCTGGGATGTTGACATGGATACTTCCAAGGTTATATTAGAGCACAGTAAGAACCTTCTGAGAGTTACACCCCTGTAGATGAAGACCAGGCTAGTTCGTTTATGCAACTGAGAACAATTGGAGTTCACTCAATCTCAAGAGTTTGTTTATATGGGAATGAATATCTTCTCAAACAGAGGATTAGTCTGTGTTTGTTGGCTTTGACAGGAGTCCCTATACATGCCTCTGAACCCACACTCTTATCTCTTCATAGGTGTGTCAGATTCAGACTAGGGCGCATATCTTGAGATGGAAGGACTGATTCTTTAGGGTTTGTTGTCCTGGGAATCATCTATCCTTCAAATCAACAATTTAGAAATAAAGGCAGTGTTGTTAGTCCTTCAAGGTTGAGTGAGCAAAATAAGAGGTCACTAAATGATGGTTTCTGACAAGACATCTATGGTCGCATACCTCAGGAGATAAGGAAACACATGCAACTTCTCTGTGCATACAGGTTTGGAACATTTTTTGGTGGGCAATTTCAGAAGGAATTACCCTTTGAGTTCATATTCCTGGCAGAAGGGATATTTTGTGGGACAGACTTTCAAGGAAAAGGTCTATAGCCCTCCTGGAATGGTCTCTCCATCAATCTGTACCAGACTGCCTGTTCCAACTTTAGGGGACTCCATGGATGGACTTACTTGTTGGCCACAAAGCTAAAGAACAAGCTCCCCAGTCTCAGACCAGAGGGTCTGGGCAGTGGACACTTTCGGCCTGGAGTAGGATCGTTTTATTTTGCTTATACCTTTCCATCATTCAGGATGATTCCACAGATACTTCACAAAGAAAGGAACACTGCTCAGCTCATTTTGAGAGCTTCTTTTTGGCCCCATTGATTGTAGTTCAACAATCATCATGACCTGCTTATGGACCATCCCAGAATATTACTTTAAAGGAAAGACCTGTTGCAGCACAGAGGTACTCTCCTACACAACAGCCCACAGATTCTCAACCTTCATGCTTGGCTTATATCATATGAATTTTCTTCAAGATGTTTTTGAACAAGGTTGCCAAATGCATTGTTGGTCCAAGAAATGATCTGTATATCAGGTGTATGATGCCAAACTGAGCATTTTTTGTGATTGTCACAGTAGAAATCAGGTCAATTCAAGCTGTCCCTCTTTGAGTGCAGTGGCTGATTTTCTTCTCTTACTTTTTTGAAGAGAAACAATTGTTTGTTTTCTACTTTTAAGGACTGTAGGGTAGCTGCAAACTCAAACAAGTTTTTAAAAGACCTGGCCATCAGAATGGACTCAAACGTAGCAGACCTGATCAGGTAATTTTGGGTGCATAGATCTTGCCTAAATTGAATGTTTTGGATATCTTGTGGTCTCTAACTGAACCCCACATTGAATCTTTGGGTGAAGCTTTCTTTGAGCCCTAACCTTCAAGGCTGTTTTCTTACTGTTCTTAGCATCCAAGGGACAAAGGAGTAAGCTTCATGCCCTGTCTGCAGAGCAGCAATGTATCAGGTTCACTGGGAATTATGAGTTGGTTTTTTTCTTTTGCCAATCAGTTGTATTAGTAAATAACCAGCTTCCATCAGTCGCTCTATTTGTGATGATCAAGATAGACTTTTTTGTTCAATTAGTTCTTTTCATTATTGGGCAGCCTCTAAAGAGAGAAGGAAGGGTTGAAAGTGTCTTTTCCTTCCCATTTAAGGGTTCATCTGATATTTTAGCTTCTACCATTTTGAGATGGGTCAGGACAACTATCAAGAGCTCATCAGACCCTAGGGATCTTTCATTCATGAGATTCAAGCCATTGTTACCTCATGGGCTTGTCTAACTCATTCGTCTCTGGAGGATGTGTTGAAAGTATTGTTTATCTCACAATATTTTTTCTTCCTTTTACCTTGGCTCGCTAGCTTACGAAAGAGAAGGCATATTTTCCTTGGGTCCATTTGTCATTGCTCAAAAGGTGGCCCATTTAATACCATTTAGAAGTTTTTGCCTCTTTAGTGAGGTGAGTTTCCTTGTATTGGTTTTTCTTTCACCAGTTGTGTGATTGTGTGTGTGTGCGATTTGAATTTGTAACATAGCTTTAACAATTTTCCAGTCATATCTCAGTGTCTGCAGTGTTGCAGTTTATAGTGATGTCTAGCACTGGGGCATCATGCTGCAGACATGTAGCATGATGTCCCACATTGTCACATTGTCCTGACACCAGGCTGACCAGGCTAACCTCAGTGTTGAGCGCCAAGCAAGGCATCTGTAGTACTATTGTTATAAGTCTTTGGTATGCCTTGGCCATGGTTCAAACCCTCCACCTCCCGCATCTGAGGTGGACACTCTAACCATTAGGCCACCAGAGTGGTGATTGAAAGAAGAAATATAATTTCTGCAGAAAGCAATCATATAACATACTCTTATTGAAAAAGTTGCAAATTCAGTATTTTTAAAAGTATCCAGACTCTTTCTTTATTGCATAATTTTGACAGGGACTTAGGATTAACCCACCCCAATATTGCTTCCTGGTGCATAAAAGAGTGAAATTTCAAGTCATAGTTAATTTAAGGCAGAGGAGAATAATAAAATAAAATAAAGACAAGCAGTCACACATATAATTATATTGTTATAAAGGATATACAATATATCAATTTAAAAAAAAAATTTATACAATTTTATATAGTGCATTGGCATTAAGGCCATTAGGATACAAAGTATTTAACCTCTGAATCCAATAAGTTTCTTTTATGAGTCTTTTCATGTCACCATGCACAATATCTATTGGCTTGAAAGAAAAATCAAGTAGAGTGATTATTGGTGTTAAAGTGCGTTGAAATATTAGAGGAAAACTGAGGATCTCTAATTTTTTTTATACGAAAGCGATGATTATTCATTCTCCTAGAAATTTGTTTAAGTGTTTGTTCAACAAATAAATCACATCAGTTGATATACAGTTAGTGCTATCATGTAGAGAAAAGACCTCTTTTGTATTAGCGCTGCTGAAAGAAGTACTTTCTCTTATGTTTGCACATTGAGCACTGGTGTCTGTTACATTTAGATGACAAAAATTGTCTTTTTTTATTTTCTGTCTGTTTAGTTCTAATTAGAAAATCTTACAAATTCTTGGGTCTTCTATAAGCGAGAATTGGTTTATTTTTGTAAAGTGATTTTATGCTGGTTGTATTTGATAAGTTTAGGAAACTATAATATTTATTAATTATACGACCTATATTAGGTATCAATACAATATAATCCTTCATTATATAATATAGGTCATATAATTAATAAATATTATAGTCTCCTAAACTTAAAATTGTAATGACAATGAGTATCATTTTTGACGTTACGTAATGACGTTGTAAAGGGGGGGGGGGAGAATTGTCCCTGGTGGGTGTCCCACCAAATTTGGTTTTCGTTATCTAGGGGTTGACCGCCCTCGATGTTATTGCCCGGTTCGAGAAAATATAAATATAAGTGGTGAAACTTATAGGTGAAATAGATAGAGATCTGAGCAAGTATATAGAACAAACCAACACGAGCCCCCTGTACATGTAAACAAACAATTTAATCAATTACATATAAAACACTGTGAAAATTCATTACATCAGGAATATACTCTGCTTTTAGAAATTTAACTTTTACCAAAATACAAAGAAAACGCAGATAGATTTAAATAAAATAGCTGATCTGTTACTGATAGATTTAGTTCATCATAGGATCGAGTGAACAATCGAAGTCAACATCTTGTACGATTGCATAACCTGTTCGTCCTCAGTTGTTCAGCTGCTACTGTAGCTGTTCAGATGCTTGGATCTCAGGATGATACTTTCCACCCTTCGTCTCAGGATACTCTCAGAATACATTTCAGAAATTAATACGTCGCAGGATTGCATCACAGGATCATATGTTTCACTGCACTTCTCTCTATTCGTCACAGTATACGTCTCAGAATAACATCACATCATACGTCCCAGAATAATACATCTCAGGATTATGCATCTCAGGATTATATGTCTCAGGATTATACGTCTCGGGAGCTATTTTCTGCCTTTTAAATAAATATAAATAGAGACAAACTAAATTTCCCGTTATTTATGAAACAGTTAATTCTTCATTATTCTCCCTCGTTATCAGATTTTACTATCAGTGCTCGACAGATGCTAAGGCTATAAATCGACTCCACATGTTCTATAATGACCCTAGTTAGTCAAATGGCTAATTTGTTACGCCTTGACCTTACACATTAACACATATGCGAGGCCTGGGGTTCTGAGCCAGCCTCAATATACACAGCGAATAAATAAGATACATCACATCAATCAATTACTAAATCATTTCAGTCGATACACACTTATTCTTAATCATACGTGAAATCTTCTAAATTCGGCGAATTCACATGGATTCTCGTAATCCTATTAACTAATGTAATGCATTAAATTCTTAGAACATAATTCTTATGCAAACAAGACAACAAATTCAAACAATTCATCAAACTTATCTAAAGAAGATTAATGTATGACTTCCTATGCATAAACTCAACACAGTTATACTTCATAAAGCAAATTATTGCACGAATGTAGAAAAAAGATTCATGAAAATACAAGTAAATAACTTCAGCAAAGCATTATATATGGCATCAACAAATTACATGGAATTGTCACACTACCTTTGCTTTCAACGTTCCTCCCTCTAATCGGCAAATTATTTAGTCGGTTCCTTTCGACAATAGTCTCCTTTGGACAACAGTTCTTTTACAAGGAATTTCTTGCAAATCCCTCGGATCCTACTCTGGTTTCTCTCATAGAAAAACTTAGACTGATTAGAATTTCCAATGTGGCAATTTTTAAACCTAGAAAATTTTGTGTGGGAAACATGCCCCTTATTTAACGTAACCAATCAGAATCAAATATCTCTGCTGCCTCTTTCCAGAGGCACCAAAGTCAGGGTCAGCTTGACCTGGTAGTTTGAGTAACAGAGTTTCTGCGATTTCTCAATTGCGACAATTTACCATGAAAAATGAAGTTTCCTTTGTCCCTAATAGTCTGCCTGGCTGCTGTATAAACAAATGCTTAATTAGGAACAAAATTCTCCCTCTACCTCTAAAGGACATTACCGTACACGGTAGTATGGCGATATGATACGCGCTTGTCTCCATAAATCTAATTAATAGTTCTCTGGTCTCAACAAGTGTGTTCTTGTTAGATCGACATAAAATTTGCCACTTCACAGACGTAATTGTTATTTGAAAATAAAAGATGTCATCCGTTTTCTTTCAAAACAGTTCGTGCCTGAAGAAGCATAAATGCGAAACTAGTTGCACAGATTTTTGGGCATTTTTTTCTTCTTCTTTTTATCCCAAGGCAGAGGAGAGAGATTCCCATTCCAAACTGTAACTGCCTGCCTTCATGATATAATTAACTGACTCCACCCTTTTCAGTAATCCTGTAATATAATAAATAAATACAGAAAATTGCATAGAAGTGCTTTCAGGCAATTCATGAGTTTATCATTATATAATCCCTGACAATCAGCCAACCAGATTGTACCTAAACATCATTGATTCCTGTTCCATACTTACATTTTTTTCTGTCATGATGTAAGTGATTGAAGAATTTTTTTTACAGTTTAACTTTTACAACTAAGAAGACTGCAGGTCCACATTTCGAGTTCAAAGTTTTTGTTCTAAGATTTTGAAGTTTTGAAGAAAAGAGAATACTCATTGTTGGGACTGAATGAGTTGTTCGAGTGATCAGTCTCTTGTGTTCTCATTCTTTTTCTGTCATACATTCTTGTTCCAAATTTAGTGTGGATGGTTTGGTTTTTTGAGTGATCAGTCTCTTGTGTTCTCATTCTTTTTCTATCATATATTCTTGTTCCAGATTGAGAGTTGATGGTTTGGGTTTAAGTGTTTTTTCAGAACAGCAACACATTGAAGGATATGTTGTTCCAAATAGTGAAGCACATGTAGTGTCTTGCCGAAAGACACACCACTGTCTGTACTTAATATGGGCTGCTTCACTGGTCTGGGAACCTGTACCCTTGATGTCCAATGCCTTAACCACTGAGCCACTGTGGCTTCTTGAACTGAGACTGGAATAAGTGGATGGCAATTTCCATTCCAAATTTTGGCATTTGGCAGTTGGCTGCATCTTTTGCATGTAAGAGTTGTGGTGGCTGAATAGTTAGGATGCCAAAAGGGTGCAGGTTAGGGCGTGTCCTTGGGTGAGTCCTTGACCCACTCACCTTGCAACAAATAACCCACATGTATTTGTCTGCCACCATAAGACACCAAACCCTATCGTATAATTGATGTTTAAAATAGACCGAATCTTTTGCAGTTTTATAAATGTTATTATACTCAGATTTCATTCTTCATTATTACCAGTAGGTTGGTTAAAAAGAATAACATGAAAGCCTGAAAATTGATATGTTTCAGAACTGCTGCCTTTTTTATCATCCCTATTATCCTGTTTGCATGTGAGGCACAATTTCAGAATTGCCACACTGTATAACTAACTATTCCCTATTTTATTACATATACAGAGAAATCAGAGATGATATATACTGATTTGCATCTTGTTATAGCAAAACTTTGTCAGTTCTAAATTTAGAGAACATATCTAGGCCAGTGGGAAGATTGCAGTCATCAGTGGAACTTAATACAGCTCTCAGCTGGAGAATTACTTTAGACATAGACTGATTTTCTGACTATATGGTTTCTGTCGTTACCAGACTGGTTCAGTTACATTTTATTCACCGATTTTCAAATAGAGTGTTGGCCATTTTCAAAGACTTATTATCTAGTTGTGCTGTGAGATCCACAAGTTTCATCGAAATATATTTCTCCCATGTGATATTTTGTTGATGAGGCTGCAGGTTTAAGAGGTATGTTTTGGTGTTTTCTTAATATTATTTTTTCTAGTCATCCTTTGCTTAACAATTAATTATGATTTGAATGGTAATTGTAAAAGTTTTAAAATATGTGAATAATTTTTTCTGACCTTTTGGGGGAAATAGGAGCATGATTATAAACAAATAAATACCCAACATACCTTTAGGCTTCAGGGACTGACATTTTAATTTGGGGCAGGGGACCGGGATTTTCTTCTGAACCTCAAATAAAAATTTTCGTTTCATCTCAAGAAAATTTATACTGATATAATGAATATAATAGGTTCTTTTTCCCCTCATTAAATCAAAGCAAGAGGTTGTTGGTTTTTTCCAAGCTATTTGAGGGCCAAAAATTTTGGCTCCTCCTTTCTAAAATTTCAGTGGTTGGTCACTAAGTGATTTGTATTTTATTACACTGTTGTATGTAAAACATGAATTTCACTTGACAAAACATATTTAAATGGTATTCGTTTATTAAAGTGTTGTCATCAGTAGACATAAGTGACATTTTCATTGATGGAAATTTCATCAGATATTGTTAGTTACAGGGAACTAAGAATGTTAATTTGTTTCGAAAGAATTTAACAACATATATGATTTCTTATTGAAAGTTGGGAATTTTATTTTCTTGATTCAAATTTCTGGGTACTGACTACTGCTTTTGATGATGATTGTTGAAGGTTTTATTTACCATTTTGATTGCTTTTTTCTTAACCTTCAGTGAATAGGGGCCGTAACATAAATTTACACAGAAGTGCTGGATTTTAAAAAAAATTGGATGCAGTAATTTATAGATGAGACCTTAAAGAAGTTATAATTTCTTCCATTTGTGTAATTATTTGGTGGAGGTATGGACCCCTCACCATGTAATTTTCATAGCCTCACCTTAACATTAGCATGGATTCATGGATTTCAACCACATTTCACATGCAGTTTTATTTTATGAGACCTTGAATGACTTGTACGAGTTATGCCGTCTGATTGCCTGTCCTCAGCCTGGTTTCTACAAAATAAACTTGATGTAGCCATGAATAATGAGCTTGATTTCCAGTCTTGAATGCTGTCATTTACAGGGGTTATATTCCCTGTCCTCCTTTGATTTCTACAGCATTGACTTTTAAAGAATGGTTGGATTTCAACAACAAAAAATCTTGACATGGTTTTACTTTGACAAGACCAGGAATGAGCTTGTTTTCCAGAGTCCGACAACATAATTTTCATGTTATATACCCCCGATTGTCTCTCCACTTTGCTCTTTTTTTTTCTGTAGTGCAAGTTTATGAAGTTTTCTTGGATTTCTTTGGCATACAAATTCATATTTATAGGAACTTGAATGAGTTCAAATTCAAATGTTCCATGATTTCATTTACAGGAATTATGCCCCTGGCTTGACAAAGGTCTCATGAATATTTAAGCTGCATGGTAAAATTCAGTTGAAATCCAGTCATTTTTGCTGAGGCAGAATGGTACATGTCTACTGCATCAACAGAGTACAGTTGCATGGTGAAATTTTCATGGACTTGTCATTTTACGTTTGACACAAGGAGCTGCAGCTAAACTCGATCCAAAATGGTGACTTATTTAGGTAGCTACATGTAGCACTTTGTGACCATAACCTGGAATAATGAAGAATTACATAATCTAGTAGCACTTGCTGGTCCCCAAAGACATCTGAATTAACTAAATATAGGTCTTCCTGAGTTTTACTTGGAACAATCAGACATGGTTACAGTCTTTTTTTAATTATTTTGACAATTTTTTTTAAAATAACTTTTGTTTCTTTGTTTTTTTTCTCTTTTTTTGTATAAATGCAAGGTGCAAGCAAGCAGGGCTGGTTTATTTGCATTGCATAGCTGAGACTATTGTGATAAGCCTGTTCAAAGAAACTTAAAAAGTGAAGACTTCATTCTCTGACACAGCTGCATACCATTTTCACATTTTTCCAGTAAATATACATCTGTACTAAACAACCGAGCGAGCATATTGACTGTAAGAAAGTTTATGCATAAGGACAAAACTAACCCTAATGGTGCATTTCTGCTGAGGTAGTAATTTGCTACAATCCCCCTCCCCCCCAAAAACCCCATATGGAGTTGAATTTTAATAATGAGGGCTTAGGAGGGAAGAAATTTGTTGCAGGCAAAGCAGCGTGAATGAATCAGAATGGCTTTATAATATAAAATGAGAGCAGTACACTGGCAGTTTCTTATAGTATAATAATACCACAGGTCTGATAAATTTCTCAGGAAGTAGGGGTTGGCTTTTAATTTGTATTAGACAAAGCTATCCTTGGTAAATAATTGTCCAAATGTTGTAAAAATGGGGGATGGACTTGTAAAGCATGGACTAATCATAGAGCATGTAAATATCATGAAACATGGGCTTATCACAAAGTATGGATTTATCATCAAGCATGGGCTTATCACGAAGTATGGATTTATCATCAAGCATGGGCTTATCACAAAGTAGAGCTTTATCATCAAGCATGGGCTTATCACAAAGTATGGATTTATCATCAAGCATGGGCTTATCATCAAGCATTATGGCTTATCATAAAGTATGGAGTTATCATGAAGTGTGCGCATATATAGTATGGACTTATCATGAAGGATAGACTTATCAAGCATGGGCTTATCATGAAGCATGTGAACTAATCATTGAGCATGGGCTTATGAAGCATGGTCTTATCATCAAGCACAGTCTTATTATCAAGCATGGTCTTATCAAGCATGGTCTTATCATAGAGCATGGACTTATCATCAAGCAGTCTTATTATCAAGCATGGTCTTATTATCAAGCATGGTCTTATCATCGAGCATGGTCTTATCATCACTGATCAGGCACAGTCTTATTATCAAGCATGGTCTTATTATCAAGCACAGTCTTATCATCAAGCATGGACTTATCATCGAGCATGGTCTTATCATTGAGCATGGTCTTATCATCACTGATCAGGCACAGTCTTATCATCAAGCATGGACATTATCAAGCATGGACATTATCAAGCATGGTCTTATTATCAAGCACAGTCTTATCATCAAGCATGGACTTATCATCAGGCATGGTTTTATCATCAAGCATGGACTTATCATCAAGCATGGTCTTATCATCAAGCACAGTCTTATCATCAAGCATGGACATTATCAAGCACAGTCTTATCATCAAGCATGGACATTATCAAGCATGGTATTATCATTGAGCATGGACTTATCATCAAGCATCAGCATATGGTGAAGCATGGACTTATGATCATGCATCCATGTATCATCAAGCATGGTTGGGTCGGTGGTTCTTTCCGGGGTTTTCCCGGGTTCTTCCTCCACCATTGATACTGGCCACCATATATGGCCTATCGTGTGCTGAAAAATGGCGTTAAACCCTACTACAAAAGATATCAAGCATGGTATTATCATAAAGCATGGGCTTATCATTGAGCATGGACTTATCATCAAGCATCAGCATATGGTGAAGCAGGGACTTATGATCATGCATCCATGTATCATCAAGCATGGTATTATCATCAAGCTTGGTATTATCATAAAGCATGGACTTATCATGAAGCATGGACTTATGATCATGCATCCATGTATCATCAAACATGGTATTATCATAAAGCATGGGCTTATCATGAAGCATGGACAGATCATAGAGCATGGGCTTATCATCAAACATGAACTGATCATCGAGCTTGGGCTTATCATGAAGTATGGACTTAACATGAAGCATAGGTTTCTCATGAAGTATAGGTTGATCGTCAAAAATTGGCTTGTCATAAAGCATGGACTTATCATCAAGCAGCAGTGTAACACGAAGAATGGACTTATAAAGCATCAGCATAACATGAAGAATGGACTTATCATCAAGCATCAGCATAACATGAAGAATGGACTTATCATCAGGCATCAGCATAACATGAAGAATGGACTTATCATCAAGCATCAGCATAACATGAAGAATGGACTTATCATCAGGCATCAGCATAACATGAATAATGGACTTGTCATCAAGCATCAGCATAACATGAAGAATGGACTTATCATCAGGCATCAGCATAACATGAATAATGGACTTATCATCAGGCATCAGCATAACATGAAGAATGGACTTATCATCAGGTATCAGCATAACACGAATAATGGACTTATCATCAAGCATCAGCATAACATGAAGAATGGACTTATCATCAGGCATCAGCATGACATGAATAATGGACTTATCATCAAGCATCAGCATGACATGAATAATGGACTTATCATCAAGCATCAGCATAACATGAAGAATGGACTTATCATCAGGCATCAGCATGACATGAATAATGGACTTATCACACTGGACAACAAATTTTTACAAAAGTCATGTTACTGAAATAAAATTAGTCAATTCTTATCAATTTTTATGTGCTGAACACGAATATGACAGTCAAATTGCAAAATTGGCTCTAGTTTTTTTGTAATCTGCAAGAAATTAATGTTTACATAACGAAATGCATTCCAATAGTAAAAGGTCAACTGTAATAGCCTACCTATAAAAAATCAAGTCATTGACTACATCTTAGATTTCTTCGCCTGTCTCTTGTACAGCTGTTCGGGAGCATCTCTGAGGAGTGTCCAGCAGTAGTCAGCCAGCATTGTAGTGGACCATTTTCCCTGGTATCTTTGTTCCATTGTTGCGATATCTTGATGAAAACGTTCGCCGTGTTCATCACTAACAATACCACAGTTGCTAGGAAAGAAATCCAAATGGGAATGAAGGAAGTGAATCTTTAGAGACATATTGCAGCCAAGTTTCTTATACTTCATCAACATGTCTTCTACTAGTTCCTTATAGTTTTCTGCCCTAACATTTCCGAGGAAGTTTGTAGAAACTAGGCGAAAAGCATTCCATGCTTGTTTCGCGTCACCTTCCAGCAAGTTGTTGAACCGGTCATCTTTGAAAAGCTCTCGAATCTGAGGACCCACAAAAACTCCCTCTTTAATCTTTGCTTCGCTGAGTCAAGGGAATTTTTCATGCAGGTATCGGAATGCTGGCAAAGTCCGGTCAATGGCTTTCACGAAGTTCTTCATCAAACCTAGTTTGATGTGAAGGGGTGGTAGCAAGATTTTCTGAGCCTCAACCAGAGCTGGGTGTTGGATATTCTTCTCTCCAATGGCTACATTCTGCCTGTGAGTCCATTCCTTCCTCATGTAGTGCATTTCCCTTGCTCGGCTATCCCACTCGCATAAGAAACACATGTATTTTGTATATCCTTGCTGCAGTCCCATTAAAAGGGCAACTACCTTCAAATCACCACAGAGGTGCCAGCTGTACTTGTTATACTCAATGGAATTCAGTAGCTGCCTTAAGTTATCGTATGTCTCTTTCATGTGGACAGCATACGCTACTGGAATAGATGGAAGAATGTTTCCATTGTGCAAAAGCACAGCCTTGAGACTCAGTTTCGAAGAGTCCACAAATAGTCTCCATTCTTGTGGGTCATGAGTGATTTTTAAAGCATTCATGAGGCCCTCAATATCGGAACAGAATATCAGATTACTTTCCTTTCTGAAGAAAGGCTCCAATTGCTGGTGGCGCTTTCGATATGCAGTAATTGTGACATCTTCTTCTAGAAGATTCCATTGTTGGAGTCTTGATCCTAGCAATTCTGCCTTGTTCTTTGATAAGTCCAAATCACGAATCAGGTCATTTAGTTCTTCCTGTGTTATTCTGTGTGGGGTTGATGATGCACCACAGTGAAAATCTGGATCACTGCATGCTGATGGACCAGGAGAAGAACAGGTCGACTCACCTTTGTCTTCGTCAGATGAATCAAGAGAATATTCTGCTGGAGGTTCTGGAATAGGAAGTCCCTCACCATGTGGAACTGGTCTCAATGCAGACGGAATGTTTGGGTAGACTATTCTCGACTTCTTTCGCTTCGTTATTCCGCCGGAAAGAGGAGGAACCAAGCAGAAGTAACAGTCATTTAGGTGGTTGCTTGGCTGTCTCCACACCATTGGGACTGCAAACGGCATTGATGACCTTTTGCAATTCAACCACTGTGAAAGCTGTGTTGTACATGTAGCACAGCATATATGCGGAGCCCAAGGCTTGTCTTGGTCACCAACCTTGCATCCGAAGTAAAGATGATATGCCTTCTTCACTTGAGAATTGATACTTTTCTTCTGGTTGGCAAATGTCACTTCCCCACAAATACACTGGTCAACAGTGAAATCATTACTGACTTGAAAAGGCCCTAATCTGTAGTATTTTGGTGTGCCGAACACGAATATAACCGTGAAAAATTTGTATTGGCTCTCGTTTTGAAGATATTCATATACCTCATTTTCTATGTTTCACTGTGTAAATTTCTCCAGTAGGACTGCAGCAACATCCGGAATAATGATGTAACATTGCATAATACCATCATGCTCACATCATCCACAGTTGATTGCATCATTTTCTGATGCAATGCAATACTAATGCCATGCGGCTGCTGAAGTAAGTTGACGTCAGCAGTGTACTATACATGTGTAGGCCTATTATACTAATGCCACGCGGCTGCTGAAGCTGACGTAAGCAGTGTACTATATAAAGCCCAATCAGATAGGATCAGAATTTAAAATATTTTAGACATTGTGCGAGACAGTTCAAGCTACTGTTACATAAAACTTATTATTTTATCCATTTACGTACAATAAAGAACAGTAATGCCTCGAAAGTGTGTTAATACCGCGGACAATTTTTGCTATATTTGTGGGGAAGTGACATTTGCCAACCAGAAGAAAAGTATCAATTCTCAAGTGAAGAAGGCATATCATCTTTACTTCGGATGCAAGGTTGGTGACCAAGACAAGCCTTGGGCTCCGCATATATGCTGTGCTACATGTACAACACAGCTTTCACAGTGGTTGAATTGCAAAAGGTCATCAATGCCGTTTGCAGTCCCAATGGTGTGGAGAGAGCCAAGCAACCACCTAAATGACTGTTACTTCTGCTTGGTTCCTCCTCTTTCCGGCGGAATAACGAAGCGAAAGAAGTCGAGAATAGTCTACCCAAACATTCCGTCTGCATTGAGACCAGTTCCACATGGTGAGAGACTTCCTATTCCAGAACCTCCAGCAGAATATTCTCTTGATTCATCTGACGAAGACAAAGGTGAGTCGACCTGTTCTTCTCCTGGTCCATCAGCATGCAGTGATCCAGATTTTCACTGTGGTGCATCATCAACCCCACACAGAATAACACAGGAAGAACTACATGACCTGATTCGTGATTTGGACTTATCAAAGAACAAGGCAGAATTGCTAGGATCAAGACTCCAACAATGGAATCTTCTAGAAGAAGATGTCACAATTACTGCATATCGAAAGCGCCACCAGCAATTGGAGCCTTTCTTCAGAAAGGAAAGTAATCTGATATTCTGTTCCGATATTGAGGGCCTCATGAATGCTTTAAAAATCACTCATGACCCACAAGAATGGAGACTATTTGTGGACTCTTCGAAACTGAGTCTCAAGGCTGTGCTTTTGCACAATGGAAACATTCTTCCATCTATTCCAGTAGCGTATGCTGTCCACATGAAAGAGACATACGATAACTTAAGGCAGCTACTGAATTCCATTGAGTATAACAAGTACAGCTGGCACCTCTGTGGTGATTTGAAGGTAGTTGCCCTTTTAATGGGACTGCAGCAAGGATATACAAAATACATGTGTTTCTTATGCGAGTGGGATAGCCGAGCAAGGGAAATGCACTACATGAGGAAGGAATGGACTCACAGGCAGAATGTAGCCATTGGAGAGAAGAATATCCAACACCCAGCTCTGGTTGAGGCTCAGAAAATCTTGCTACCACCCCTTCACATCAAACTAGGTTTGATGAAGAACTTCGTGAAAGCCATTGACCGGACTTTGCCAGCATTCCGATACCTGCATGAAAAATTCCCTCGACTCAGCGAAGCAAAGATTAAAGAGGGAGTTTTTGTGGGTCCTCAGATTCGAGAGCTTTTCAAAGATGACCGGTTCAACAACTTGCTGGAAGGTGACGCGAAACAAGCATGGAATGCTTTTCGCCTAGTTTCTACAAACTTCCTCGGAAATGTTAGGGCAGAAAACTATAAGGAACTAGTAGAAGACATGTTGATGAAGTATAAGAAACTTGGCTGCAATATGTCTCTAAAGATTCACTTCCTTCATTCCCATTTGGATTTCTTTCCTAGCAACTGTGGTATTGTTAGTGATGAACACGGCGAACGTTTTCATCAAGATATCGCAACAATGGAACAAAGATACCAGGGAAAATGGTCCACTACAATGCTGGCTGACTACTGCTGGACACTCCTCAGAGATGCTCCCGAACAGCTGTACAAGAGACAGGCGAAGAAATCTAAGATGTAGTCAATGACTTGATTTTTTATAGGTAGGCTATTACAGTTGACCTTTTACTATTGGAATGCATTTCGTTATGTAAACATTAATTTCTTGCAGATTACAAAAAAACTAGAGCCAATTTTGCAATTTGACTGTCATATTCGTGTTCAGCACATAAAAATTGATAAGAATTGACTAATTTTATTTCAGTAACATGACTTTTGTAAAAATTTGTTGTCCAGTGATATAGCAAAAATTGTCCGCGGTATTAACACACTTTCGAGGCATTACTGTTCTTTATTGTACGTAAATGGATAAAATAATAAGTTTTATGTAACAGTAGCTTGAACTGTCTCGCACAACGTCTAAAATATTTTAAATGCTGAACCTATCTGATTGGGCTTTATATAGTACACTGCTTACGTCAGCTTCAGCAGCCGCCTGGCATTAGTATAATAGGCCTACACATGTATAGTACACTGCTGACGTCAACTTACTTCAGCAGCCGCATGGCATTAGTATTGCATTGCATCAGAAAATGATGCAATCAACTGTGGATGATGTGAGCATGATGGTATTATGCAATGTTACATCGTTATTCCGGATGTTGCTGCAGTCCTACTGGAGAAATTTACACAGTGAAACATAGAAAATGAGGTATATGAATATCTTCAAAACGAGAGCCAATACAAATTTTTCACGGTTATATTCGTGTTCGGCACACCAAAATACTACAGATTAGGGCCTTTTCAAGTCAGTAATGATTTCACTGTTGACCAGTGTCATCAGGCATCAGCATATCATCAAGCATAGTGTTATCATAAAACATGGACTTGTAATCAAGCATGGGCTTATCATAAAGCAAAAATTAAATGTGAAGCATGGATTTATCATGCGGCTATAATTATCCAGCATGGGTATGTCATAATGTACAGGTTGATGTCAGATAAATCTATGTTCCTTGGGTGCTCATTCACCTTAGGCAGACAGGATTGCTACTTTACCCACCAAAATTCTTTATCACTTCCATCAAAGTCAGAAAATTATATTTAGTCTGCCTTTGTCATAGTGCCAAGTGACCCTTTTTCCTGTATTTGTCCCATATTTTGGACCTGAATATAGTTGTAGGTTGTTAAAAATCCATATTTGTAAAATTAAAGAATAAAAAATTTGCAATTTTCTGTTTAGAATGGGCACCCAGTTCCATTCTGAGAGTAATGTATCACATGTATAGTGATAAAGAGTTCTAAAATATGATTGGTTCATTCAGAATCGAGGCTACTGTGCC
This sequence comes from Sinohyriopsis cumingii, assembly GCA_028554795.2. Lineage (NCBI taxonomy): Eukaryota > Metazoa > Mollusca > Bivalvia > Unionida > Unionidae > Sinohyriopsis > Sinohyriopsis cumingii. The sequence continues at coordinate 57,767,247 of CM068824.1, forward strand.
ATTCTTTACCTACCATATATGATTGTGCAAAGTAGTTACTGCTATGACTGTATCTCACCATCTATACATTTAACTTCTGATCTTGTTAAAAAGGTCAAAGGAAGATTCATAATGTTCTCCAGAAAGCAGCACAGGAAAGACATTTATGCCATCATGTGTAGATCTGTGAAACCATTTAGTAAAGAAGAAAACTTAGGATTTTGCAAATTGTGTAATTGTGATTTCGCTATTCAGCATGGAGACACTCAACACATAAAACAGCTTGAAAAGGCTAATAAACACCATCTTGCTGCTTCATTGTCAACAATACAGCCCGATCATGATGTAATTCGATCAGAAGGTCATTTTTCGATCAGAAGGTCAAACAGTTCAGTAAAACATTTTACACAAAATTCAGATCATCTATGAAAGAACATGGTGTAGAAAAGGCTCCTATAAACAGTCTGTGTCTGAGTGTGAGTGTATTGCACTCTTGCACCTTCTTAATGGGCACCCAAATGGTGCATAAGTGCAACAGATGCATCTTTGACATAAAATAATTAACTTATTACCCTACTTTACTGATGGTTGTAGATGTTGTCACTAGTTACAGCAGTGTTTCCCTTTACCCTATTTGCACTTCAGAGACCCCCAAATTTTTAATTTTGATACCAAAGTTTTTTTTACTCAGTCTGACCCCCAGTTTTGACACTAGGGAGATTTTTGACTCTCAGTTTTGACCCCTAGGGGATACATTGAACTGTTACATATGTATTAAAATTCAAAAATCCGTTTTTGTTTTTGAAAATCAGTATTTTTGTTATAAGCAGTCAGTATTTCTATAGTCTGGGGTTGGCAGTAATAATTTATTAATAACTATTCTGGAAAATGTCCTTTTTTTCAAATGGACCACAACTTGCTAAAATCTTCTTTGGTTTGTCTCCATTCTTGTTACTTTACTGCAATGACATCGCGTTAACATTGCACTCTTGTCAGACTCTAACCATTAGCCATGTGGCTCCTGATTAAAACTCAATTCATGCCCGATGCAGATCAGATTCTATCCCTCGCAGTCAACAATTTATTGCGAGTCTAGCCAATGGGTACATGTCATGCTGACAACAAAAGAATGTACTCTGAAATTTGTACTTCAGACAGCCTGATTTTTGTATGGAAATTAGTCTGAAAGATTTTGCACCATCGCACTCACATACCCACATTAGCTAACCTGAGACTTGTACCCACACAGACAGAGGATGTCAGTGATCTGTAATGGTGAGTGCCTGCCACTTGGGGCCCCATTTTGAGAAGTGAAATGCACATTTAAAATTCTTTCATTTTTGTATATAGCTCTGTTAATTTTTCTTACACATCTTTATTGGTGTCCATACTAATAATACAGTTATAATGTATTGATGAAGAGTGTGACAGTTTTAGAAGCTGCATGTACAACTTAAAACTTCAAGATTTATGGGTCATTTTGTGCAATGTACAGCAATTGTTACTAAAATGATTTTGTTGTGTTGTGCCTTTTTAAATCTGGGACTGCACTGATGGTATATTGAAACTTAAAAACTTGAATGCAGCTTGCGTAGCATAGAGTTTCTCACAGAACTTAAGAACATACTTGGAATGTGTTTTTAGTTCCTCAGTTTAATATGCATTGTTGAAAAGATGTTATTATAAATCTCCACCAGAACATTTATTCTTAGTGATTATGTTTTATTGGTATGGCAGCCAGCGTAAACCAGATAAAGTGCCAAAAATCTTGACATATGGTGCCCTTACTTTTGCACCAGATAGTCAGCTGTGTACATACTCTTGATGCCAAACTGGTCCTTGTCATTTTTGTTATTTGTCATACCAGATTTTAATTGTTTGGAAATGACATTCACTTTTCAACAAAGTTTAACCCGTGCCAGATTTATTGCATTCCATGTCATAATTCAAATTTATAAATGTGTTATACAGTACATTTAGATTGTATTGGAAAGTTCAAATATGAAAGTAGATGAATGATTTAATTATTATAAATGATGTTTAATTTCATCAAGACATCGTTTTCAGATTAAACGTGTGTTTTCTGTGTCATGGACTGTTAGACACACTAGAGATTGAAGAAAAGTGCAATGCAAACCAGACATATTGAACTTCATTGTGTTCTCTCCTCATTGATGGGACTGTTGTTAGTCACACTGGAGTTTTAAGAAATGTTCATTGAAAACTAGGCCTAATTTATATGACATCAATGTGTTCTGTCCTCTGTGAGGGTCTGAGATGACTATTGTTAGTCACACTGAAATTTTAAAGAATAGAGCAGTGCAAACCAGGCCTGACCTATAGGACTTGAGTGGGTCCTGTCTTTTTTGAGAGGATTGTTCTTACTGGTAGTCATGCAGGAGTTTTGAAGGACAGAGCAGCGACCTATAGGATTTCAGTGTCCTCCCCTCTGTAAGGGGACTGTTGCTAGTCATACACTGGAATTTGTGTTTGATAGTAGAATGCAAACCAGCCTGACCTATGCAAGTTTAGTGTCCTGTTCTCTGTGAGGATACTTTCAGCCAGACTGGAGTTTTGTAGGATAGTAGAATGCAAACCAGCCTGACCTATGCAAGTTTAGTGTCCTGTTCTCTGTGAGGATACTTTCAACCAGACCGGAGTTTTGTAGGATAGTAGAAGGCAAACCGGCCTGACCTATGCAAGTTTAGTGTCCTGTTCTCTGTGAGAATACTTTCAGCCAGACTAGAGTTTTGTAGGATAGTAGAAGGCAAACCAGCCTGACCTATATAGGATGAGTGTCCTGTTCTCTGTGAGGATACTTTCAGCCTGACTGGAGTTTTGTAGGATAGTAGAATGCAAACCAGCCTGATCTATGCAAGTTTAGTGTCCTGTTCTCTGTGAGGATACTTTCAGCCTGACTGGACTTTTGTAGGCTAGTGAAATGCAAACCAGCCTGACCTATATAGGTTTTGTGTCCTCTTAGCCAGACTTTAACATTCCTCACTATATTGTTGTGATTTTGTTCAATAGTTTACATTTCTGCCTGTTTATTATTCTCTAACTGCTGATTCATCCATGCTGATCAACAAGCCTGCTCTTTTTCCAGTTCATTTTATATTTGAAAGCTGCTGATCCATCCATACATCATCTGTCTTTTTCTTTGCAAGTGTTCTTGCTTGCCTTGTTCAATCCATCAAAATTAGGGGACAACACTCAGAGACATTTTGCATGATATAAGAATATTAATGGTGCTTTTAACTAAATTTGACTGGCAATTCTTTCAATGGACTTGGTACATTTTGTTTCAAATATAGATAATAGAAAAGTCATTCTTACTATATATGGAAGAATCTTTAAAGACATCTCTAAAGCTGCTGATTATAATTTGACCAAAAAAGAAAGAACCCTAGGATGAAGACCCATTAAGTGTATACAAATGATACCAGTCTGCCATCCATTTAAGAGGGCCTCAAGGGAGAATAGTCCTTGACTAATGAGTCACCCTCTATAAATAAAGCATTATTATTATTATTATTATTATTATTATAGCCACCATTGCAAAACTTGGAAAAACATTCTTTTCCAAAACTACTGAACAGAATTTGATTACATCATGGCTTGAAAATCTTTGAAATTTGTTGAAAAGATGCCATCACATTTGGCACATTAGTAAAACAAACAAAAAAATTAAACAATCTTGGTAGAAAGCATCCTGGTATAGACATGTATAAAATTTTTGCAGATGATGTCGGTCTTTGATCAAATTTGACCCATGAGACTAAAACTAGAAAGACCTTTAGGTAACTCTTCAGAAACTGCAGAACAGAATTGTACCAAATTAAACAGATACAAATATGGCCACTATTACTGAAATTATATAACCTTGGAATGATTTTATAGAAATACTCTACAAAATTTGACCAATTTTGACACAAAGCAACTTGGCATATAGGGCTTTCTTTAAAACTGATGCTGGTATGCCATCAGATATGGTTTCTGCTGCTAAAAATAGAAAACTTCACATAACTTTATGCCACTCCTTTGGCCTAGTGGTTAGTGTCCACCTTGTATCTGGTAGGTTGCTGGTTTGAATCCCAGCTGAGGCATACCAAAGACTTGTGAAGTGGTACTAACAACCACCTCACTAGGCACTCAGCATTAAGAGGTTAGTGTTGGGACTGGTCAGCCTGGTGTCAGAATACTGTGATGGGGTGGGACATCATGCTACATAGTCTGCAGCATGATGCCCCAGAACTAGACATCACTATAAACTGCCACAGTGCAGACCTTTTAGCAATATCACTGAAAAATTGTTAAAGCTACCTTAAAAATTCAGATCACACACACAATCACACATAACTTCATCCGAAGCTGCTGAATAGGATTTGACAAAAAAGAACAGAAGTCATAATGACATGGTGAATTTTCCAAGTTTAATAAATTTTGCCACTATGGCCATCATTACTAAAAATAGAAACACCCTGCTTCTAACAATTAACAGACCTTGACTAACTTGACAGGTTACAGCATCCTGGCTCAATGGACTTTCAAGTGCTTAATTTCATCCTGGCTTGAAGACCCTTAAGAGATTTACAAAGGATTTTGATCCACCATGAAATATGGAGCTGCGATTACGAAATATATAAAACATTGAAATTAGGTCTCAACAGTCACTCAGCAGAATTTGACCAAATTTGACACAAAGAATCTTGGTAAAGTGGGAACTTTCAAATAATCTTGAAACCACTTATTCTTCAGAACCTATCAATTGCATGTGACAGAAAGCATCATGGCTTGAAAATCTTGCAGGTCTGATAAAAAAAAAATGCTTATCAACCATTAGGTATGGTTGTTGTTAATAAAATTAGAAAAAATTTGTAACCAGTAACATTTTAGGCAGATTTTTTTTGGTTGTAAAAATTATAATTCAAAAAGAACAGTTGTCCTTCCAAAATCAATGGAACATTTGACACAGAGAGCCTGTATGATGTCATATTGACTTGATGCAGGCAGTTACATACTAACGGCTGCCTCGCTAGGTGCTCAGCATTAAGAGGTTATTGTTAGGACTGGTCGGCCTCAGGAGTCAGGATAATGCGACTGGGTGGGACATCATGCTACATGTCTGCAGCATGATGCCCCAGTGCTAGACATGACTATAAACTGCCACACTGCAGATATCGTGGCAATATTATTTAACAAATTGTTAAAGCTACATTAAAATCCAAATCACACACACACACACACACACACACACACATTGACTTTTTTTAGTCAAGCCATATCCATCGATTTCTATGTGAATGTTTACAAAATGCTTCTTCTTAAAGTTTGTAAAAATTCCACTACTAAGCATTCCACTTGTTGGATATTCATGTGAGGGTATGATTACTGGATGCATAAATTACAGATTACTGTGATGTATTTTTGATTGGGTATTTGCATTATTTTATTTGGAACAGTACAGTACAAATAGACATATTTTTTTTAGAGTTGGCATTGCATCACATAATAAGAAACACTAGCTTGTTGGAGCTATTTTACCGTGTAAAAAATGCTGTGATTGGATTTATCATATTATTTTCTAAACAGAGACATGTTTATTTACCCCTATAAGTTAATATTTAAACCACTTTAATTTTAGGCCATATTCAGAGAGACTTAACATTTTTTTCTCAATGCCCCATGGGCAGTCAGTTAGAAAAGTGGCTGCCAACATGTTGATAACAATAGTTTTAAAAAAAGTTTCAGAAGGCAGGGTCAGGAAAATTCCCTTTGTCACAATCAATAATGAGAATTTGCATAATTTCATGGGCTTATTTGGACTGGTCAGAATCATATGAAGTGATATATTAACAGGTTGTCATATAAAAAATATTAAACTGCATGCACGATATGTAAAGTATAATGACAGTGTGGAAAGAATGTTAATCTGACATCAAATATGGGTTGAAATACAAAAATTAGAGGAATCTCAAAGCAGTTTTCACAACATGCAGTCAAAAGTATTCGATGAAATTTCAACAAAAAGAATCCTGTTGAATCAGATTTCCTGACTAACTATTGCATTTGTCTGCTAGGCAGATGAGTGCTAGGTGAGTGAATCCAATCCCACTTTGGCCTCTTGTATACTGCCTCATTTTTCTCAACAGATATGTACAAAGTTGACTGAGTTGTTGAGCATTTTAACCCATTTTCATTTAACCTTTTGTACCACAAGGGACTTTATGCGATAAATCATCGGTCATGAGACTGGACAGTACACAAGTCCAAAGTGATGGTCAGTGGATGGTTTTAGCTAATAATGAAGTTTTATATTTTTTCTATGAATTCAGGGTGTTTCCTCACATTTCAAGATTCCTGTTAAAGAAAATCAGACTCTGATTACACTGACAGTTTCCATTATATTGCAGCAAATTTTCAGTGCACAGATCAGTTCTTTTCCATAATGGCAGATAATGCACTGCAAAACTGAAAACCAGCATCCCATTGCACATGGATGTTTTGCAAGAAACTCAGACCAGGGTTACTGATGAACAAAAGGGTGGACATGTCTTGAACACCTATGGTTTTATTTACTCGCCTTTGGATCATGTGGACATGTTTTGAACACTTTGTGTGTTGTTTAATAGGTCTTGAACATATCTTATTTTCAATGATAGGTACTCACTTTTCACCCATGTGGAAATGTCATCTTGTTTAATAAGTGCTCTCCTTTGGCCCATATGGACATGTCTAGAGCATCTCGTGTTGTTTAATGGGTACTTTCTTTTGGCCCATGTGGACATGTCTTGAACATGTCTTATTTTAAATAATGGATACTACTTTTTGGCCCATGTGGACTTGCCTTGAGCATCTCGTGTTGTTTAAAGGGTACTCTCTTTTTGCCCATGTGAACATGTCTTGAACATGTCTTATTTTAAATAATGGATACTCCCTTTTGGCCCATATGGACATGTCTTGAACATCTCTTGTGTTGTTTAATAGATATCGTATATACTCATATATAAGCCCGTTTGCATATAAGCTGACCCCCCCCCCATTGAACAGGTATAAACACCAAAAATTGCATGACCTGCGTATAAGCCGCATATATGCATTTATTTAGGTAAACGTATTTTAACAAAGAGTACATGTATACTTATCTCGGACATGGCATGTATGATTATTAAAAAGAAATGGTACAAACTTGTTTGAAAAGTAATTTATTTAATTTTCTGTTTTATTATTGGTTCTGCCTATTTTAGATTTGTGAATAATTTGATTGAACGATGACAAGAATTGAGCAATCATGAGTTGCTGTAACACTACCTCTCTCTTTTGACTTGATTATTGTTTGTTTATGCATCATTGCATTGGACATTTTATATCAGTGCACCAGTAATTAAGTTTTTATTTTCCCTTGAAATTGTAAATACCTAGCTCATTAAAATTTGATCCCAGTATGACAACACAACAAATAACAGTATGATTTAATTCAGCGCATGCAATTAGGCTACTGAAAGTATTTACATAGTGGCGCCACTGCATGTACATTGTAGGTTTGAAAACACATGCTGAATGAAGTACATTCCGCTGAATGAAGTACATCCCTAAGAGTCGAATCATGGGCACCACTGCACTAAATTTTAATGATATCTCCTAAATACAATAATGAAGTTTCAGAAATAATCCTTTGAAAATTATCCTAATACCGTTAAAGCTGAGTTGTAGTTTGCTTTGATGTAAGCGACCTTACACATACATACCTGTCAACTCTCACACTGGGAGAGAAAAAAAGCTCCTGAATTTTGGGGTCACTCCACGCTTACCTCTCGATTTCATAATATCTCCTGAGTTTTGCAAAACAAGTCCCGATTGTTACATTATGTCTTCGATTTTAATTTCTCCTAAAAGAGAAAAGTCCTACATAAATAGATATATCGTATGCAATCCATGGAAGGCATGTTCTTACCGTGAGGCTGCCTGTTTATGTACCTTTGCTTCAACACAATTGGTAATCCTTTATTTCTCAATTGTTGGTGCTTGCTTAACAAACGGTAGTGTAGAACATGGTTTCTTTGAATCATGACTGACAGCCAGTCGTTTTCACAAAATAGTTGCACCGATAAGGATTAAGTTTTAATTGGTTGCACTGTCTTTCTTGTTTGTTTATTTAAGACTAACCTTTAGCTATTGTGCAGTATGGCCACAGCTGACCAAAATATGAAAATAGGGTATGTCCTGGGGGAAAATAAGGCGCATCACTGGGAGAAACCACGTGTCCTTTGCGAATTTCACCCATATTAAACTTGGAAGATGGATCAATATTTAGTGAAAACAAGGCTTTAAAAATGCCACGAAAGACCTCCAGAATTTAGGTAATTACACACCAATGCACTGATATTGTTGCTGGTCAAAATTCCCTCTTAACACAAGCAAATTTCAGGCTTTTAATGATTAACTGGCCTGTTCGTTATTGGAAAATGAAAGACAAATGCAGCAACTATCAACAAAGGAGACACCGAAACCTTATGCTTTAAATTGTGTGGAAAGTTTGCTGTTGTTCAGCCAAAACACAAAACTAACATAGACTGATGATGATCTTAGTTGATATATAATGAGAATTTTAGCCGTTATTATTACCACTCTTCATGAACATGTAAGTTATGCTGGTTATGTGCCTTGTACAAATAAACATGCCTACCTTTTCATAAATATTACCTCAGTTTGTACGATCACTTATATCATTGAAAATGAGTAACTCATGAGCATGTGATTCAGTGTAAATGAAACAGCTATTATTGGTGGAGGAAGAACTCGGGAAGACCCAAAAAGAACCACCGACCCACAAGAAGCTTTCTCATATACCCACATTGGCTGAATCCGAGACTCGAACCGGCACAGACAGAGGTGAGATGGCAGTGATCCATAACGGAGAGCGCTTTAGACCACTCGGCCACTCGGGGCCCCGTGATACTATGCATGCTTTGCACTGTTTAAGTACTGTTGAGTTCAGCCTGGTCTCCCAGGTAAATTCAACTGGTTCACAAATTTTGAAATCTGTATTTACCTTTATTTAATTTCGTGCTGGAGAAATCAGAAAATGTGCACATGCAAAATAATAACAAAATCAATCATAGTACTTGATAACAATTCATTAAGTGTCAGATCATAAAAATTTTTTTTTTAGATACATGTATCTTAGGACACAGCATAAAATTATTTTTTCATGTCCCAAGATTTACAGCCTTTACAGTAGTCAACAAAAAGACTTAAAAACTGTCAAGTTTAGACACTGGCCCACGGATAAGCCAACCTCCTTCTTCCAGGCCTTTAATTTTTCCTAAATTATTTGGCTTATACATGAGTATATACGGTACTCCCTTTTGGCCCATGTGGATATGTCTTGAATATATTATGTGTGTTTAATGGGTACTCTCCTTTGGCCCACATGGACATTTCTTGAACATCTCTTGTGTTGTTTTAATGGGTATGCTATTTTGGTCCATGTGGAGATGTCTTAAACATCTTGTCATGCTTAACAGGTCTGACAGTATAGTTTCCAGGCTTAGTGTTAGCTAGCAGCACAAAAAGGGACACAACTGATTATGTCACCATGTCTGGAGCTATTGCCAGCTTTATAAATGGCATGTCTAATTTCAATTTAGATAATGTTAGCCAGACATGCAGTGAATTATGTGTTAGATCTTCATGAATAGATCCACATAGCATTACTAGTCATTGCCTTTTTTATACATCTTTGGGCAGGTCCAATTTTAGAGCTGGGGCAAATTGAATATCACATTCCATTCTTTATACAAGTACCCTATATACTTGATTATAATTCATGTCCAAAAATGCAATCCATATAGACCCAAATCTTTGATTGCATAATATACCAGCCAGTCAGGGTCTACATATTTTGTTAGGAGTTATCTGTAAGAACCAGCAACACAGGCCATGACCCTCTGACACGCAAAGGAAGATCAGGGTCCGCAGTGTTTTATCGACAGATGGTTTCATGTAAGTCATTTGACTCATCAGGGCAAAAATAAGTGAGTCAAAATCCAAACCTATGAGTCTTATTCAAGCCAATGATCAGTTTTCAGTCGTTTTTAAAAAAATAATTATATTGTTTAAATACACAACGAAAATATTAGTTATATAATGTGACTAAAGCCAATAAGGCGATTCCCTTGCCAGAAGCATCTGAACATTCTGTATCTGTTAAAAATCATATTGATGGTTTCATGTCATCAGAAATAATCTGAGCTTGTGTGACAAGGCGTTTATTGTTGGCTATGTCAGTGCTTTCATCTGCCATTGCTGTCACAAATGACAAGTTTTGCACGTCACATACAAGACTATCCTCAACAACATTTGATAGGTTCTCCAGTAACTATGAACGGGTAGTAGCCGAGTCTTACTGATTGACAGAATTCTTCAAAGTACCAGTACCATCAATTTCTTCAGCCGCTAAGTCGTGTATTAAATTAAGAAGAGATTTGTGTTTTTAAAAAAAGGGATGTCTTATACACTCAGCCAGTGTACACACTTAAGTAGCACTTTCACTGCTATGTCTTATTTGGAAGAATGTTTTTGTAACCCTGCATTCAAATCTGCCTGGTGTTGTGGACCTTCAGTCAGCAGTTTGTGTTCTGGCAACCCAGCATGTCTTGCCAGTGTACTGTTCTGAAAGTTTTTGTTTTTTGCACATTTGGTAATGGAGTTTTTTTTTTTAGCCTCTATACATATATGGCAAAACATACACGCGTCTTCAATGTCAAATTCTTCACCTGACTAAAAATTTTTTGAAAACATAGCCAGCTGTGTTTTCAGCCATTGCTGCACAGAATACGTTTTTTATCTTATGAGTAACCATTACCTCATCTTTCGATGATGAAGGCGCCACTGGTTCAATAACAGTACTATTATCATTGGTTGGTCATAAACGTGGTACAAAAGATAATTTTGTTTGTCTGAGATCTATTTTAATTTTTTTGCCTTGGATGCCATTTTCAGTCGAATGCTATGGCTTCATTCCATAAATAACAGTTTCTCACGAGAATCACTTAAAAATCACGTGGTTTTGTTTTGGCCTTTTTCTTGGGTATGGTGATTATACGGTTCTAACATCCTGTTGCTACAAGTGATGCGACAGTTACAGGTCACGTAAGGTCAGCTCCATGCAGGCTCCACACTCAGTGGAAATCCTATGTATTATGATAACATTAGTGTAAGAAACTGATGTGCACATGTTTTCCCAGTTTGGGAGAGTTGTAATCTAGCCAGTAAAGTAGTTAGACCAAACCTTAATTTTGTGTTAATCAGTAAAACTTATTATTGTGGTGCATCAGTTTATGTACCAGCAACTATTTTTTGACCGAATCTTTGTTTTTTTATTAAACAGCAAAACATAACATTAGGGTGCGTCAATTTATGTACTGGCGATTATTTTTGTGCATCAGATTGGAAGAGTCTGCGTATATGACGCATGATGCATGGGTAGATAAAACACCGCTCTGTGTTGTTTGCAATTGGAAATGCAAGCAAATATATACATACTCTGCACATTTATTTTGAAATGCACCACATGTACTGTATGAACTATAGGTTGTACCCTGTCCCCCAGTGTTGAAGACTTTTGACTTAAAACCTAAGTTATGGTCAGATAAGGGCATTTTCTGGTTGTGACCAATGCTGGAAGATGACACAAATTAGTGGGTTAATACTTAGCATTCTCATACCCACCAGCCTCTAAGAGCAAAATGTTTTATAAAAATGTTGGCAAATATTTCTCATCGTGCACATAGAGAACTTGAACTGCATCAAGTCTGGTAACTTTTTTATATGCACAACTACGAGTAATTGTGTTGTTGTAATTGTAGTTGTTGTAGGGTTTAACACCATTTTTAAGCACAAGATAGGCTATACATGGCAGCCAGTATAACTGGTGGAGGAAGAGCCCCAGAAAACTCCGGGAAGAACCACCAACCCGTGAGAAGCTACTGGCAGGCTTGCTCATGCACCCACGTTAGCTGAGACTGAGAATCGAACCCACGCAGAGGTGAGGTGGCAGTGATCAGGAACAGTGAGTGCTTTAGACCACTAGGCCACTTGGCCCCCCCCCCCCCCCCCCCCGAGTCATTTTGCAGAATATGTAAAAGGTTTTGTTAGTATAATTTTATAAAATATTTACCAATTTTCATGTCAGTGTCATTTTACAAGTTTTAAATCAAATTTCATGCCAGTGTCATTGTACAGTTTAAATTGTGCCAAATACCAAGTTTCATGTCAATGTATCAGAAAAGACTTCAGAAAAAATAGCCTAAACAATTTTTTTTTACCAGTATATTAATATGTACAAAACTTTCATCCAGGTTTTAATTATCTCTGTCTTAGTTATGGAATTGTGCTGTAGAAAGGAAAATGTGAAAATATGGATCCTTGACCTTGAAGCTTGTACCCTAAAAGTGGTATGGAGGATGTTCACTAAGTTAATTGGCTATCTTGGGTATTTCAAATTGTGTGTAATTTTAGGAGTGGAAAAGAAATTGTGATTAATAAATAGATGAAACCTTGAATATTATGTGGACTCCATACTTTGCCAAAAAAAGAGGGTGTGGGGCAAAATTTGACATCACAACAGGAATATAACTACAACAAACAAGACTACACTTCAGAGTCCATACTAGAATGCACAGTACTGGATTCTTGATAATTTTTGAAACAAAGTGCTGAAAAATCAATCCAGTTGGTGAAAATCATACATTATATTTGCAAGCCTTCTGTTTTTGTATAAAATCTACCCCCTTTTACCCTCCACACCCCCAGACCTGTCCTTCATGGTCTACGAGGAATTTTGGGACATTACATATTTGTGCCTTCATGCTTAGCAATACAATACATTCTCCATATTTTCCATGAAAACTGTTGGCAAGTGAAGATAATATAGAGGTAATACTTGCTTCTTGAAGTGAAAGATGGTTTTGGTATGTAGACTGGTCATACTTGGCATGTAGACTGGTCATACTTGTTCAAGATTTCATCTGTTATGTAGGATAATGGCTGTTGGAGATACTGGGGGTTTGCCATAAAAACAATTTGTAAAAGTGTAACAAATTGTGCCTTGACTTGGGTAGTCATTGTACTGCACTACAATCTATGTAGAATTAATAATGTCTGAGTGGTATGAGTCCTGGTCTGGCCACACTTTTTTTTTTTCGACTAAAAATAATTTGATCATTGGTACATGAGAGAGAGAGAGAGAGAGAGATGCATCTGTGTATGCTCATCCATCTGCAAGTAGCACAGATGAAGATCTGTCATAGTAAAAATTTACACTGGCAGATCAGATTCCAGCTGTTTGTTTTACATTGTAAATAGAGTGACTGAGTAGGCACAGATTTTCCAATACAGTATGTGAGAGCAGATCTGGGCAAATGTTAATCCTAGTTTGATAAATACGGTAGCTGTCTATAATTGCAATTTAGATTAAGTGATTCAGCCCAAGCCATAGTCATAAATTATGTATTAGATCAGTGTGATACCTCTGCATTGCTGGTCTGTTAATTTCCATGTGTTATTTTACATTTCTAAATTTGGACTTAAAACATCCAGAGTGACCTCATCAAATGCAATAGGATTGGCTATTTTTATTTTCTTCCTTAATGTTGCATTTGGCACGTTTCTTTTACCATCTGTATGCATTTTCAGCCAGAGTTTTTTCTGAGCTGAGTTGTTCTGAACATCTTAAAATTCTCTATTGATTTTATGTTGTCCCCATTGGGGATTTTGAGATAAAACAAGTACAACTTCAGGTACAGTTAACGAAGGTTGCAAGTGGCTTATAAAATTCATAATGATAAATGTGACTTGCTGGGAGATTCCTGCTCTCATCCCCAGTGTCTCTGTGAAAATCCCTATTCATTGTATGGCAACATACTTGGCAAAATTTGATACCATCATTTCAAGAGCTTTTAGTTCTGTAAAAAAGAAAACCTTGTTTTTACAGAATGCTTCTCTCCAATTTGTTAAGCAGTTTTAGTCCTAATGTTTCTGTGAGATATCTCAGGCTTGAATTTAACTTTTTCAAGACATGCATATTTCACAAATAGAGAAAATACCAACTTGTAAAATCCTGTTTCTGCTGGCAGGTTTTTTGTGTGTTTTGAAACACTTTTATTAATCTATGCTATTTATAAATCATGTTGTTTTGTGTAAGAAGAAACTTGGATTTGTTTCTGTTAGTTTCAGTTGTAAGACATGATATACCAGAAGAGCTTATCATATGGCCATTTGTCTGTTGTCCAAGGTCATCTGTCCATCCATCCATTAGCACAAAGTTTTTTTTATATCACTAATGCTCCAGAACTGCCTGGAGGACTGCCATGAAATTTGAACCACACATTCATCACAGTGTCTAGTTGATCCTAAATGAATGTATGATATGATATATCAGAATGGGTTTTTGCTAAAAGACTTCATTTGAAACCTAGTTGGGCCTTAACAAAATGGTGCAAATCAGAAATCCAGTATGGCTACCAGTCATCTTAAAAATCATGTTTTTGCTACTCTTCCTCAACAGAAAGTCATGTTAACATGGGGAGTTAACCAGGAGACTTCCTATGGTGTTTAGTTTATCCTAAATGAAAATAGTGCTTAGATCATACATCTAATGTTACTTTAACAGTGGCCATTTTGAAAATCTTTTTATTACTACTGAAAATTTTTTTTGTCCTATTGATATGTCGGTGAAAATTTCACCGTAGTGCTTCAGATATCTGGTTGGTCTTAAAGGAAAAGAGTGCCTGTATGACCTTAAGTACAGCCTGCATTGCAATCATCATATCAATCTTCTCCCTGATGGATGGTCATATCAGCTTGGGGTTTTCACCAAAATACTTCTTATATATGTCTAAATGAAAATGGTGCTGATCTAAAATACAGTATGGCAGACATCTAGAAAATCTTATTGCTATTCCTCCTAAATGGTAAGACCTTTCGGAGTGGTGTTTTCATCAGAATTCTTATTTATGAATTCTAGTTGATCTTAAATGGAATATGTGTGGATCTGATATCCAGTATGGTCTCTGTGGCAGCCAGCTTGAAAATCATGTTATTGTTAATTGTCTAAGATGGAAAGTCAAATCAAAAGACTTCTTATAATGCCTTGTTGACTTTAACTCATAATGGAATTGATCTGATGTCAAATGTCTCTTCCCTGTTTAAATGAAAAGTCAATTTTAAAAAAATTGGGAATTTCATCAGAACAGTTTTTGTGTTGTCTAGCTGGTAATGAATGAAAATGATGCAAACTGACTGAAATTTGAAAATATTGTTATTTTACTTCTACCAAATGGATGTCTATATGAACATGGGGTTTTCACCAGTAGACTGCTTATAATACCTAGTTGATCCTAAATGAAAATACCACCAGTCATACCTCCAGTATGGCTGCCGTGATAGGTGTCTTAAAAATCTTGCTATCACTAAACCCCCAGATTGGATGGTAATATGGAAATGAGGTTTTTTTAACAAGAGACTTCTTATGGTGTTGGGATAATCTGAATAAAAAGGAGCCAGTCTGACATCCAGCACATCCAAGACAGCAGCTAGATGGAGACTTCTTGTGCTGTTGGGATAGCATGAATAAAAAGGAGCCAGTCTGACATCCAGCATGTCCAAGACAGCATCTAGATGGAGACTTTGGTGTTGGGATAGCCTGAATAAAAAGGAGCCAGTCTGACATCCAGCATGTCCAAGACAGTAGCTAGATATAGAATCTTGTTATTACTGTAGAAAATCAGAGATTGTTTCAACACTCAACAGTTAAAATTAAGAATTGGTCTTCTATTGAATTCCTGGAAGTTTGTTTCGCCCAGTAAATCATCAGTCCCATTGAGGGACTCATGTTTGGGATAATGAGGCTAATGTGTGATACAGATATCTGCCATTGGTGTCATACAAAAAATACTCATAAAGCAAGTCACCAGAGGAGATACAGAAATGGATTTGACCTGAATGAAGATAATATCAGAAAAATAATTCCATAGTGGTGAGAAAATGATCGGTGCAAAAGATATCATACTTGTCTTTGAAAATATAATGGTTTTGCCCACATCCACTGTGTATTATCAGTTTTATGTTTCAAAATGATTTATTTTGCTCAATTTATATTCATAAAGGAGTTGTATTAGAGTTTGCTGTATGTCATTGTAAAATGTAGCATTCACAAAAGATCCAAAAGCTCAAAGTCTCAATGTGCATTTTCTATAGTTAACTTGCATTTTGCATTAAATGTATGTGTTTGATTTAGTTATTATGCTTTACATGAGTAACACAATGTATAGCTGATACTGTTGGATTAAAGTGCCACAGAAATGTGACCATGGTAGCTATTTGGGCTGATCTAATGATAGGATTAGAATCCACACCGTTTTGGTGACAAGGCATATGTGTGTGTCTGTCTGTGTGTCTGTCCATAGATGTATGTGTAAAAAGCAAAAGGACAAGTTTTCCTTCCCTATATGTTAATACTGTCCATTTATTTATTTTCCAGTTGTGGGTCACTGCTTTGTGGACTCCTGCTTCCTGAAGCCAATTTTGTGTTTCCACTGTAAGTAAAAAAAAAACGTTTTGCTTTGGGATCAATATACAGGTGTTTTCTTCCCCATGTTATGACATGAATGCTTTTATCATGGTTTCTTGTCAAATTGATCTTTACATAACAATGGAATCCAACAAAAGAATGTTTTAGTGTTTTTGTTATCAGTAATACCATAAATGTTATTACGAAGCTGGTACTTTTCCATGTATAAAATAGACTAACATATGACTAGAATTTGTTCTCCCATTAGGAATTTGAACTAGAAGATTCCAGAACACAGGATCGCCCCTCGGACCTCAAATTCCTCCCATGGCTGAAATGTCTGCATTGTTTATGTCAATGAAGATTTGCCATGGCTTGTTTGGATAACAAGTAAATTTACTACATCTCTTGTGTGCATATTCTTCATAAATGTTTGGATTGTACCTCTTATTAATTTGTTTTCTTTTTTAATTTATGGTCTCTTAAGAGTTATTAACATTTGTGATATACAATTTGTGTTGCATTTTGTTCTTAGTTTTTCCCCCTTCATAGGGTTTTAAAGTTATTATAATCTGGTTGTACATTTTTCTAGATAGGGTAGGTATTTTATAAAATTTTCCCTGTCCTTGCATCAGTTGCGGTCTATGGACTCGTCTTGATTCGTCTTATCCGTTCATTACGGATCCTTGTAATTTACATTACCTATATTGTGAATTCTGCTATTTTTACATGCAGTAAAGCAGGTTGCACACCACATTTTACTTTTATACAACATGCCTGGTTAGCGAACACAGGTTCTTTTTCAGTGTTGGTTTTGGATAGCTTTCCTTGAGTTTTACCATTTACAGTAAAATAAAGAACTAGACTTGGAAGCTGAGACCCTTTTTGCGGGACTTACCCTTATAGTGGCTTCACAAGACCTGCTGTATCATCAACATCGATCCCACCCAGTAAGTCATTTAGATGGATTAAAGTGCCTTGTCCATGGACAGTGTCACCAGCTGGGTTGATCCTGTGGTAGTATTCAAAATACAACTTTACAGTCATGAGTTCAGCACTGTAACCATGGAGTCATGATGGATTCAACCTCAGTTAGTCAACTCCTATAACATGCAGGAGTTCCACCTGGTAACAACCAAACCACCATGGCTTCTACCTCAATTAGTCAACTCCTGTGACATGTAAGTGATTCCCCATGATCCCAGCTGAACATGACTATAGAGGGTCCCCATTATCCCAGATGAGCAGGACTGTAGAGGGTCCACATGATCCCAGATGAGTAGGACTATAGAATGTTCCCATGATCCCAGATGAGTAGGACTATTGAGTGTTCCCATGATCCCACATTAGCAGGACAGTAGAGGGTCCCCCATGATCAAAGAGTAAGAAGACAATAGAGGGTCCCAATGATCCCAGATTAGCGAGACTGTAGAGGTTTCCCATGATCCCCAGTAAGTAAAGACTGGTTAGGCAAAATAAATGTGTTTCTGGTCAGCCAATTATCCCTGTTTTCCTGGCTGATACCAGCACTCCCTACAAAGCAAATTCATGACTTCATGAACAATCATGAAATGTTCATGAATGTTCTTGAAATGTTCATGATCAGTTCATCATTTGAGTTCATGAACAAATATTCATGAAAGCTCCTCAACTAAGTTCATAAACACTTCAAGATTTTGATGAATCATGTACTTGAAGTTCATGAACACACTGATGAACTTTTGTGAATTATTATAATATCTTTAAAATTCCTGAAATGTCTTGAACATGGTTCATGAACAATTCAAGTACTTTGATGCACCACCAATATATCTCTTAAAAATGTATATGAAATTTCTATATCATTATATTCATAAAATGTTCATGAAAATTCATCATACAAAAAACTTCTCACAATATTGTTGAAATATAAGTAAAGGTGAATATTTTTCTTTTTTTTAAATGATATGATACTTGTGCAGAGCCCAAGCTTTCTAAGTTACTTTTCTCATTGTCCCTTGCCCATATTGAAGAAGTTGCATCGGTGATAAGATTCTGCTTGTCTGGACATGCATACATGCATAATGTTGTGCAATTATTCCAACGTCATTGCCATTATACAGTCGATAAGCATATATTCCAGTGTCATTGCCATTACACTATAGACAAGACATAGTCTAATGCCATTGCCATTACACTATGGACAAGGCATATATTCTAATGCCATTGCCAGTACACTATACACAAGGCATATGTTCTAATATCATTACCATTATATTTTGGACAAGGCATATATTCTAATGCCATTGTCATTATACCTTGAACATGGCATATATTCTAATGCCATTGCCATTATACTATAGACAAGGCATATATTCTAATGCCATTGTCATTATATCTTGGACATGGCATATATTCTAATGCCATTGCCATTATACCTTAGACATGGCATATATTCTAATGCCATTGTCATTATATCTTGGACATGGCATATATTCTAATGCCATTGCCATTTCACTATAGACAAGGCATATATTATAATGCCTTTGCCATTATACTATGGACATGGCATATATTCTAATGTCATTGCCATTACATTATAGACATGGCATATATTCTAATACTATTGCCCTTATACAATAGACAAGGCATATATTATAAAGCCATTGCCATTACACTATGGATAAGGCATATATTCTAATGTCATTGCCATTATACCTTGGACATGGCATATATTCTAATGCCACTGCCATTACAATATGGACAAGGCATATATTCTAAAACTTGTTCATACCACCTGCTTTCTTTCCAGACATGGTATATTTTACTTCTCACTAGGGGGGAAAGGATAGAAGTCAATCATGTATTGATATGATTCACAATACACAGCCTACAATGTGATACATTATCGATATACATATAAACTTGATGGTCTTGTCATCTTTAGAAGGCCTGTCATTGTTGGGGTGGGGCCATTTTTTGTGTTGACATGTTGCTCATATTTTTAATATGCATATTATAGACAGACGAAGACTTATCACATGTTCATAAGCCATTCTCATCTTTGACAAGATGAGAAAAACACTTCCAAACAGACTACCAGTTAGATGTCAGTGATTTTCATTCAGCATTTTAGGCCATTTCAAGCTGCTCAGTTTGATTAGGTACAGAGTTTATCAGGTCACCACATCATGCAATTTGCACTGCATGAATGCTTTTTAAATATTTTGTTACCAGCTTCATGGCGTCAGTTAAATTTTGGAAGGCATTACAGCATTCCGTTCAAAACAGAAGAAATAGTGCAATTTCCTTGCACAAGGAAATCCTTGTCTTAATTTAAAAAATCATTTTACTTGAATTGATTGATCAGAATGTATGACTGTGGGTTTTAAGAAAACAAACTGAAGCACATTATTACTGTATATCAGTTTTTCTTTTTTAAAATGTAAATTTTTTACAGAATTGAAATGCACAAATACTATGAAGAGAAAACTTATATTTGATTTACATAAATTAAAATTATTGCTTAATGTTCAAGTGGCAATTTGTAAATCCCACTCCCTGGGACACATATACATTTTCAAACATTTTTCACGAAATCAAGGTGCAGTACATAGCATGGTGTGCAGTTATGGACTCAACTTTTGCATTATAATAATGATAAAATTGTGAGCCTTTGCCTCATTACACCAGTGGGTCTTGATATCAGTGTATATGGCTAAGTCAGACTCTCATTTTATATCTTTCTTGCATTTTTTGAAAACAAGGGCTGTCTGCCCTAATGACTTGCTGTCATCCCCATGGGGGTTGAATCAATAGTAACTGTCTGGAATATGGGTTAGTGAAGCATCAGCTGAAGCTGACATGGTTGCAGCAGCTGCAGAAAATGATTCAGCCAATGAATAATGATGTATTTGGTGTTAGTTTTTCAGGCAAACGGTATAGTACAGTCTAGCAATATATATGTAACTCTGAAGATGAATCCATTAGTAATGAAGTAGTTTCACTTTTTACACCTAAACCATGACCTATTACCTCAGTATGCTATTCATTGTAACTGGATTTTAAATTGTTGTATTTTTATTATTACCCCACCCCCCATTTAAATACTTCTGATGTGCACAAGATGTAGCTTTTGTGTTGAATAAAAACATATAACACATGAACGCAGGCACAGAAGGACAATTCATTGTAACAGTGTGGTGACTAAGCCACACAGCCAAACTTCATGAACATTTAGGAAATTGGATGATGACAATGAGGCCATCACACTGCCACAATATAACTTTATCAGGTGGTTCAGTGAATAGAATAATGACAATGAAGCCAACACACTGCCACAATATAACTTTATCAGGTAGTTCATTGAGTAGAATGATGATAATGAGACCATCACACTGCCACAATATAACTTTATCAGGTGGTTCATTGAATAGAATGATGATAATGAGGCCATCACACTGCCACAATATAACTTTATCAGGTGGTTCATTGAATAGAATGATGACATTGAGGCCATCACACTGCCAAAATATAACTTTATCAGGTGGTTCATTGAATAGAATGATGACATTGAGGCCATCACACTGCCAAAATATAACTTTATCAGGTGGTTCATTGAACAGAATGATGATAATGAGGCCATCACACTGCCACAATATAACTTTATCAGGTGGTTCAGCAAATGGAATGATGACAATGAGGCCAACACACTGCCACAATATAACTTTATCAGGTGGTTCAGCGAATAGAATGATGACATTAAGGCCATCACACTGCCACAAGATAATTCTGTCAGGTGGTTTAGGAAATTGGATGATGACATTGGGTCCAGCACAATGCCACATAATAACTCTATCAGATGGTTCAGGGAATAGAATGATGACAAGAGTCAGTCAAAACACCATGTCACATTTGCTCAGCCCCAGTTCGTAAGTCATGTATAAACTACGGTATTATTACAAGCCATGTTTGATGTCTGAACATTGCCACAGGCTAGAGTTAATCTCATACGCAAGGTTACCATGAGCAGAGAGAAGATCCGGCATCTTGAATTGCCACAGGCATTAGATAGCATGACTTCCCACCTATGTGTTACAGCTTTGTCTTAAGATCAGAGGAACCCGCGAGGCATCAGACTTGCATACCCATCCATATCAGCCTGGGTCCCATGCCTAGGTGTGTCCTTGGGCAAAGGCTGTTGGTTGCAATTTCGTGCCAGGATATTGTCAATAATGTGTTTTTTAAAGCACCATTAAAACCAACAAAGACAAAGCATTACACCATCAACTGACAATTAATTGGATAAAAAGTCTAACTTCTGGATTGTTGTGATTGTATCTCCATTACATATAAACAATTCCACCTTCATTGCTCTGTGTGTGTGTTAATCACTTTCACTGGTCATCACAGTTTGGAGTCCTCACAGTATATGGATAGGGATTGGACTGAGTTTCCAATCTCCCCCATCTATCATCACATCCTATGCAGGAATGGGAGTTGGCCCACAGAGTTCAGGCAAGGGAAGAGGATTGGATTGGTATTTCCCCATCCTAATTATCCATGTGAAGTCTGATGGGATATGGGGCCTTCCACCTCAAGAAAATGGATCCCTTATGCCTGCATTGACTATTGGACTACTGGGAATTCTGATTCTCTGATATTTTAACAACTGGCTGATCCACAATGCTGATTCAGTCACTCCACTAGGATCTGTTCCATAGTTTACAGCAGCTATATTGGGTCTTTTACCAAACCTGGAGAAGTGAGAGATAATTTTATCTCATGACTTATTTTCCATGGGGATGAAGTTACTCACAAATCAGAACTTAGTACAGGTCCCATGGAATTAGATAGGATGAATCCTGATGCTTCTAGAGGTGATACAACCAAAGACATAATTGTCTGCTCACCTTTACCTCTCCCTGCTAGGAAATGCCACTGCAGACCTGGTCTTATTAGGACATCTTCATATGCACCCATCATAGTCTCTCCTTCTTGCAAAGAGGAATCCAAACAAAGATTCTCTTTGATCTCTAACTCCAGTAGGTCCAGATCTTCATCACCACCTTCAATGGTGGATCAGTCTAAATAGATTCCTGATTGGGATCCCCATGATGCACCCAGCCTCCACTCATATCTGTTCGTTGATGTGTCCGTGTCAGATTCTGGTTGTCGCACTCATTCAGAAATGAAAGCTGTATTTCTAGCTTTGCAGGAGCACATTGACAGAGTAAGGGGTTGATGTATTATGGTTTTATTTGACAACATGTCCATCATAGCATACCTCTGACACCAAGGAAGCCCACATGCTCCTATTTTTGCCTGGAGATTTGGAACCTCCTCAGCAGGGCCACCTCATAGAACATCACCCTCTGAGTTTGCCACATTCTGTGAATAAGAATATAATAGCAGAAAGGACAAACTAAACATTCTTCATGGAATGATCTCTACAGCAGTATTTAACAAACTCTTTTTTTACACCCTGGGGAAAACTTCTGGTAGATTGAAACTTAAAAAGCCCATGAGGCTTGATGACATCACTGCCTCATGGGACTATTTAGATTACTCTTGCTTGGGGGACATCATGGGGCAGCATTTTGGTGACCACATATTACTTTCTCTTCCTAGTTCTGCTCTTAGCACAACAGACAGAGCACATGCATTTTTCCTCAGTGACCCATGGTGGCAGCACAACATATGACTGAAACATCTAGTAAAGTGGAGCACTCCCTCGTATGGAGAGTACATTCCATTTTTATCTGTTTTTGATTAGCTTTAACTGATTAGCCAACACACCTGACTGGCAAATTCACCAGAGTGATGGGTTATGCATTACTGCTATTAAAATGTATCTTGTGGTGGGTTGGGGTCAGGTGTGGACGTAAAACTAATTTTAATAATGTAATACTCATCCGTCATTATTGCCGAATGCCCTTCCTTTACCCAACTGTGATGTCATTTCGTAATCATCATCTATAAAAAAAGATAACTGTTTTATGCATGGGCATGCAGTATGCACAATTGGATGAATCTTATTGACAGTTCTACATTCTGCAGGAGAAAGCATTCATATAAAATGGATTAGGGTTTTTGATATGAAAATGAGTAAACTATACAACAGCATGGGTAAGTATGAGTGTTCAACAATAGGGGAAGGTACACTGCAACACATGATTGTGTTCAACAATAGGGGAAGGTACATTGAAACACATGATTTATTGAAGTCAATTTTCCTTTACAAGCCTAAAAAGTTGAGTGATTTATTTTTTTATTTATTGTAGGCTGCAAAGAAACTGTTGTATTGGAACAATATCCAGCAGATTTCTTAATATGGAGAATACGTTGTTATTTATATGAAAATTAGGTATATAGAATTGCTGTAGTGGTCACATTAGCAACAGCTTGAGGCTGGATTTAACAAAATTAGAATACCATACATTAAGCTGTGTTTAAAGTACGTATATTGAAAATGTTATAGATTTTGATTAGCAGATGGATAATGTGCTATTCAGTCTACTTTAATTCAAGCAAACAGAATAGACCCAGATTTTCTGTTGCATTATACACAGAATAGACCCATATTTGATGTTGCCTTATACATAGAATAGACCCAGATTTGCTGTTGCATTATACATAGAATAGATCCAGATTTGCTGTTGCATTATACACAGAATAGACCCAGATCTTCTGTTGCATTATACATATATTAGACCCAGATCTGATATTGCATTATACAAAGAATCAATCCAGATTTGCACAGAATCGACCTACATTTGCTGTTGCATTATGCACAGAATAGACCCATATTTTATGTTGCATTATACACAGAATAGACCCAGATCTACTATTGCATTATATACAGAATAGACCCAGATATGCTGTTGCATTAATCACAGAATAGACCTAGACTTTCTGTTGCATTATACACATAATATACCCAGATCTGCTATTGCATTATACACAGAATAGACCCAGACCTGCTGTAGCATTATACAATGACCCAAATTTGCTGTTGCATTAATCACAGAATAGACCCGAATCTGCTGCTGTATTATACATAGAACACAACCAAATCTGCTGTTGCATTAATCACAGAACAGACCTTAATCTGCTGTTGTATTATACATAGAATAGACCCAAATTTGCTGTTGCATTAATCATAGAATAGACCCTAATCTGCTGTTGTATTATACATAGAATAGACCCAAATCTGCTGTTGCATTAATCACAGAATAGACCTTAATCTGCTATTGTATTATACATAGAATAGACCCAAATCTGCTGTTGTATTATACATAGAATAGACTCAAATCTGCTGTTGTATTATACATAGAATAGACCCAAATCTGCTGTTGTATTATACATAGAATAGACCCAAATCTGCTGTTGCATTAATCACAGAATAGACCCTAATCTGCTGTTGCATTAATCACAGAATAGACCCTAATCTGCTGTTGTATTATAAACAAAATAGACCCAAATCTGCTGTTGTATTATACATAGAATAGACCCAGATTTGATGTTGCATTAATCAAGAATAGACCCAAATCTGCTGTTGTATTAATCACAGAATAGACCCTAATCTGCTGTTGTACTATACATAGAATAGACCCAAATCTGCTGTTGTATTATACACAGAATAGACCCAAATCAGCTGTTGCATTAATCACAGAATAGACCTTAATCTGCTGCTGTATTAATCACAGAATAGACCTTAATCTGCCGTTGTATTAATCACAGAATAGACCCAAATCTGCTGTTGCATTAATCACAGAATAGACCTTAATCTGCTGTTGTATTAATCATTGAATAGACCTTAATCTGATGTTGTTTTAATCACAGAATAGACCTTAATCGGCTGTTGTATTATACATAGAATAGACCCAAATTTGCTGTTGCATTAGTCACAGAATAGACCCGAATCTGCTGTTGTATTAATCACAGAATAGACCCTAATCTGTTGTTGTATTATACATAGAATAGACCCAAATTTGCTGTTGCATTAATCACAGAATAGACCTTAATCTGCTGTCGTATTAATCACAGAATAGACCTTAATCTGCTGTTGTATTCTACATAGAATAGACCCAAATTTGCTGTTGCATTAGTCACAGAATAGACACAAATCTGCTGTTGCATTAATCACAGAACAGACCTTAATCTGCTGTTGTATTAATCATAGAATAGACCTTAATCTGCTGTTGTATTAATCATAGAATAGACCTTAATCTGCTGTTGTATTAATCATAGAATAGACCTTAATCTGATGTTGTATTAATCATAGAATAGACCTTAATCTGATGTTGTATTAATCATAGAATAGACCTTAATCTGCTGTTGCATTAATCACAGAATAGACCTTAATCTGATGTTGTATTAATCACAGAATAGACCTTAATCTGATGTTGTATTATACACAGAATAGACCCAAATCTGCTGTTGCATTAATCATAGAATAGACCCAAATATGCTGTTGCATTAATCACAGAATAGACCCAGATCAGCTGTTGTATTAATCATAGAATAGACCTTAATCTGCTGTTGTATTATACACAGAATAAACCCAAATTTGCTGTTGCATTAATCACAGAATAGACCCAAATCTGCTGTTGTATTAATCACAGAATAGACCTTAATCTACTGTTGTATTATACACAGAATAGACCCAAATCTGCTGTTGCATTAATCACAGAATAGACCCAGATCAGCTGTTGTGTTTTACATAAATGAACATGGTATAATATACTGATGAGCCTTCAGCAGTCAGATGAAGAACTATTATATATACTGACATAGTTGAGTCCTGCTGCAAATGGTATCGACCTTGATCTGCCATTGTATAATGCATCTGCAGATCAGGGTCACTATTGTTTGTTCTAATGACTACTTCTGACAAGTTGCATAGACCGAGATCTGCAATATGTTGTGGCAGATTGGGTTCTGTGCAGTTTGTGGTTGGATCCAACCTGTGTACAAGTATTTACCATATTAAAAGACACAAAGTGATCTCATGTTGAAGTAAAAACAGATTTTACTTGTGGATTTCCAGCATACAGGCAGTTCCCTGGGCAATTCTCTTGATCAAAGCCAATTAGATTCTTACTTTGACCATAAAATCAAATTCTGGGAAAAGCATTTTTGCCAAAATCACATTAGGTTAACTTCCCTACCAGGCATTATGTAAATTTTTTAAATCATTCACTTTCATCTTCTTCATTTGTGTCTCTCAACTATTAAAGTAATTTCCATTTAGAAGAAGTATCTAAAATAGTTCCAAAAAGTTACTTTTGCCAGATGATGTTGTTGTCCTTTGTACCCCAAGGAAATGAAAATCGTGCATTTGTGGTACCACTTTGAATCTCTTCTTTACTGTTTATCAATTTATAAATGTAACACGTGTGATTTAGTTCATGGTTTCTAATTCAGTTTGATCTGGTGGCTTTTGTGGTTAGAGAGTGTGCCTCAGATGTGGGAGGTCCTGGGTTTGAACCCCAGCCGAGTCATACCAAAAACGTGTAAGAATAGCACTAACAGCTGCCTTGCTAGGCACTCAACATTAGGAGGTTAGTGTTAGGGCAGGTTGGCCTGGTGTCAGGATAATATGACTGGGTGGGACATCATGCTACATGTCTGTGGCATGATGCCCCAGTGCTAGACATCACTTTAAACTGCCACAGTGCAGACATTGTAGCAATATGACAGATCACCCTTCTACCCACACACTAATTTATTTTGACTTATGAATATGTGATTTATACAATAAGACTTGTCTTGGATATGTGCAAGATGGAGAAACTTGTGCATGCAGTAATAATGAACAGTTTTACCTTTCCTTTGGTGCTGTTAAATGTTTCCGTGTCGTTGAAATGTTAGAGATGTTAGAACGATTTTGCATTCTTCAGGGCAGGTCCTTTGGTGGATAAGTTGATGGGGATTATCTAAACTTCAGTGTGGAGCAGCAAGCAATGGCTTTATTGGTTGCCCAGGCTGGTTTAATGTTGTTTTGTTATTATAACTCAAATTACTTGACTGCATTTTCTTTATTAATCTGGTACCAATTTTCATGGTTTGCAGAATTTTCATAGGTTAAAGAAGGAGTCCTGTTATTGCTGGATCTTTAAAATTTGTGGTTTATGGTAAATTCAAAGATACCTTACAGTAGTGCATTTGTTGTTGTTGTTGTAGGGTTTAGCGCCATTTTTCAGCACAAGATAGGCTATACATGGCGGCCAGTATAATTGGTGGAGGAAGAACCCTGGAAAACCCCGGGAAGAACCACCCACCCAGGAGAATAGTGCATTTGTGATATCCATATTGAAGAAATAATGGGAACATGGTTGGAAAGAAGTTATTTTATGCCTCTTAGCTTGTCTCACATTTATACCTGTACATCTTTTGTTGAATTGTACAAAGAGTAAGAGATTGCAAAGATTGTTTGTAAATAAAGACCTAATAAAAAATATCTGAATAAATTTATTCTGATAGAAGCATAGAAGACATGACTAGAAGCTTTATGTCTTTCAAAGGATAAGATAGATAATTTCTCAGGTAGACATCTCATCCAAATTGAGTTTGGGGGACTTTTTCAGTGCCATAAATTGTCAGTTACAAGCAAAATTTGAAAATGTATGCATTTTTTAACTTTATTTGTTGCAAAATCTTTTTTGGTTGATTTGAACTGTTAAAAAAACAATTCTGAAATGGCATAGAGATGTGAATATGTGCACACGGTTCTTCAATTTACTGAGAGAAATTTGACTATCTCAAACTGTTTTAATGGAGTATGAAAGGGGTTTTGGACACAAAAATTGAAAATCTTGATACTCCTCATATTATTGCAGAGCTGCACTAGCTTGATTAGTAGAGTGTATGACTTGTAATCCAGGGTTGCAGGTTCAGTACTCATGTCGGCCTGGGTCAGCCACTGCCTATGCGTGTTTTTGGACAAGGCACTTAACTCTCACTTTCCTGGCATTATATTGCCAGAAGTGTGTTTAAAGTGGCTGTTAAAACCCCAAAAACAAAAAATTATAATATTATCATGACTGCATGGTTTTCAAATCAATACTTGTCCAAATTTAATCATATATCAACAGAGCAATTCCTGTCACCGACATACTGTTGACCATCCTTTTTATTTATATATATGGATCATATTATCATCATGCAGTCAATAACATTATCAACGTCAAAATGTATACATATATACATATATCACCTAAGATGATGCAACATGATCACATGATGCTGCTCACAGCGTTTGCAGTATTTGCCTACAGTGTATATTGTCTGACCTTGAAACAGTCAGGTAGCTCAGATATGTGATGTACTAGACATCTGATGCACCTGAGTTTCATGGATGACCTTTCAATGTCCCCTGCTTCCTTAATCACATTTGTGATACTGTATTATCAGAAATTGAGATTGATGCCCATATTTGCTATGTGGAAGTGGTCACGGCATGTTGTACCACATACTGACAAGCCTACTGTCCTGTGTAGAGATAGATAATGTATTGGTTGGAGACTTCAATGGTAATTTTCCATCGCAGCTAATCTGAATGGGAACAGTACATTTTATTATTGTACCTTAATGAAATATTGAGAGCTTTTTCCTAGCATTGTCAATTCTAGTCTAATTCCCACTTGCCGATTGAATTCATAATCATGAATAATCATGATTACCTTAAAATAATACCATACAAGTATGGCTGAGGCAGCACAGCAATATCACTTCAGTTCTACAAATTGAAGACTAAAACCTTGAGTCTTACTTCACTAGATGAATTACTTCTGTTAGCCCTGCTCCCCCATCAAATGCTCAAGTTGTCATTTGCCATACTGGTGTGCAATACTGCCACACAGATCCAGACTGGTATTTGCTTGATTGACTTAATCCATGACTCCCAATATTAAGGATTAAGGTATAATTTTACAGGCAGAGGGTTCATTTATTTCAAATGGAAATTTTGGCTGCCACTGATATTCCATGCCCATTTATACTGCATCAGAAATACTCTGCCAGACCATATGATGCTAGCTGACCTTCACTGATGCCAGATGACCTTTCATTGATTCTAGATGGAGTTTCTCACTCATAAGTTCAGTTTTCTTTATGTCTTACATCAATTGGAAAATTGAGGTTGCCACAAGAATCAAATTAATAGAATCAGCACATAAGGAGGAAATAAATAATTCATTTGAAACCTCATATAAAAGATTTTCTGAATTTAATAATTCTAATGGTGGCCATGGAATTTAAATGGAATATGAATGGATTACAGTTTAAAAAGAGCTTTTAAAGAACAGATAAAACTCTCCTTCACAAACAGATGTAGTTTTTCGTTTATACTGGTAAAATATTTTTGCAAACTTTAGAAAATAGTTCTGTTTATGCTACTAGTAGATTTAGAGGCAGGCTCAGGATTCAGTCAAACCTTATGTACAGCTAAAATACTAGTACATTTATCAGTTAAATAATAATGAAAGTTTGAATTTCAGGGTGTTCTTTTTATAGAATGTCCACTAAGACAATGATAACTATTTCCAAAAATGGCTAAGACTGAATGGAAACATCTACCAAAAGAAAATTTTATTTTGTGCCAACTTACAAGGTTGCTTTAAGCATCAAACTGGTATTGAGCAGACGACTTAAGGACACACTCAAGCCTCAACCCTCAAACTGGCATTGAGTAGATGACTTTAGGACACACTCGAGCCTCATCCCTCAAACTGGCATTGAGTAGATGATTTAAGGACACACTCGAGCCTCAGCCATCAAACTGACATTGAGCAGATGACTTTGGACACACTGAAGCCTCAGCCCTCAAACTGGCATTGAGCAGATGACTTATGGACACACTCGAGCTTCAGCCATCAAACTGGCATTGAGCAGACAACTTAAGGACACACTCGAGCTTCAGCCATCAAACTGGCATAGAGCAGACGACTTAAGGACACACTCGAGCTTCAGCCATCAAACTGGCATTGAGCAGACAACTTAAGGACACACTCGAGTTTCAGCCATCAAACTGGCATTGAGCAGATGACTTCAGGATACACTCGAGCTTCATCCATCAAACTGACATTAGCAGATACTTTGTGACTCGCTTCTTACAGCAATGAGACATGCCTCTTTTGGTTTGGTGTTTGTTTTATGACAAAGTAACAGAAGCTTTTTTAGTGCTTATGCAGTATAGTGCCTTGCCAAGGACACATCATGGCAGCTGACCCAGGCTGATCCAATGGTAGGATTTCTTTCAGTTTCAAGTCCAACATTATTATTGTTGCTGAGCAACCAAGGATCCCATTTGCAAATACAAGAATAACTGAAAAAAATGGTCAGTACTGTACCAACATATTAATTGTTTACATTGTTAATATTATACCCACAGTAATATTGTTGTCATCAAATGTATGGTATCACACACACAAGCAATGACACCAGATTACTTCAAACTAAATATTTCTAGTTAAAACTAAAAGTATCTCCAGTATTTGTGCACTTGGAAGTGGTTG